>JACBWW010000014.1:15601687-16073069 GCA_020086605.1 Lanius collurio
GCGGAGACGGTACGCGCGGCTGCCGGGGCCGGGGCCGGAGCCGCGCCGCCCGGCACCTCCCCGGCGTGCGGCCGCGCGGGGCGAGCCCAGCCCGCTGCTGCCGGAATGCGGGCGGCAGCGGCGGGGCTGAGCGAGCTCTTCCCGGCACGGTCCAGGTGAACCTTGTTTTGGCAGCATCTCCGGGCGCTCTGGGGCTCCTGCCGCTTCTCAGTGTTCTGCTTTTCCCGGACAGGACTGTGTGGCAGCAGAGACTCGGGGCTACTCGGCAGAAGCTGATGTCCTGAGGGAGAAGGCTTTGGCCGCCAGTCGCAACCTGCTTCGCTGCGGAGCGGGAGCTCCCATCGGATGAACTGGAAGTCGAGCAGTAGCCATGTACGAGGCCCACCACCTCACCCGCTTCAACCACCAGGCTGGGGCTACCAGCTGGACACCAACGCCGACCTGGCGAATTTCAAAACTGCCTTGAGTTTAGAGACTAAAGTGCAAACTTAGCCGAATTTCTCAGGTTTTCCTTCTTTAAAATTAACATAATCAGGACTGAGAATGTGAGATATATGGAAAGTCATTCAACGCCTTTTAATTTACCAGTGCAACTTTAGGATAACAATTACTTTGATTACTTTAAAAAATCACGGGTTGCAGATATATTGCATTTTGTGTATGTGAAGAATATATTCAACACTTAGGCATGGCACTTATTTTGTGGTTGCAGTGTGGAGACATCCTGGCCATCTACTAACCTACTTTCCCCTCTATTTGAGAATGACAGGAATAGATTACTAATGTTGGATTGCAGCTTTGTGCACAACTCACATATTACTAATTCTGTCTCTTCCTTTTAAAGTGACATCTGTCAAATTATCTAAGATCTTCACCTCCCACAAGGATACAGCATAGCTGCAAGTTTCCTTGCAATTTGGTATTAACTTAAAGTAAAAATTAGTATGTTTACTTGCTAAACAAGTCTGCTCCAGGACATATATTTAGTAAAAGCTATACTTTTTTTTTTTTTTTTTTCACAGAGAAGTGATCTGGTATTTCAACAAGGACTTGCTTTTAAGGAATAGACTTCTCCAACTTTACCTAAGCAAGTTACATCGGGAAATTTCCAGTACTTGGGCATGAAGTAAAACAGTGCTAGTTCACTATGACTGCAATATTAATACTTAGCAGCTGGCATAGAATATTCTTGCCAGGTTAAAACTAAAACATAATTCCACAATCCCTATGATAGCATAAGTGAACATGCACCTCATTTCCTGATGAATATATCCTGCTGCAGCATGCTGCTTTTAAAATCTGCCAAGCAAAAAGCAGTAAGTTAAAGAAATTTTCTCTTTGTTTATAGCCCTTTGCATGCACTTAATACAAACTCCTGCTATCCTTACAAAACCATACATAAGGAAGCATGCTTTCTGCCAGTTTTGCTTAGAAACTGTTGCCTACAAATCATTCCACTGACATAGTTGAGACTCTTGTTTAAATAAAGCATTACTTGCTTTGATTAGGGGAACGGGACACAATGAAGAAGATCCCATTTATTACTTCTTCTATCAGACATGCAGTTTAACTATTGTAAAAAAGCTGAAGTGTCTTTTATATTTTCAAACATTAACACTATGAAAAATAATCAGATTTTTGCCATCTCATAATGTGACAACACCTCATTGAGGGACCAGGACTAAGTGGGCATGTACTGCAGGACTTCCCAGCAGAGCACAGTAGCTGCTGCAAAATATGGTTTGAGTCTGCATTTTGTAGCATACCAGAGCTGTATCTCTTTGTTTCATGAGCTGTTGATGTAGACATTGAAAGCAGAGTGTGAATTATATAGGTCATCTGCAGATGAGACAACCTATATAACTTCAAGAATACATGGAGCTGGGCATATTTCCCATCTTTAGTTTACAGAAAACTTACTCTATTCTTACTGAGTTAGAGCTGACACTGATTTTAATGCACCCCTTTATTTGTAAAGCCATATTGCTTCAGTGTTACCAATTTAATAGTATCCTGTCAGGAGAGAACACCTTAGTACCTGTCAGAAATGTCAAATTTCAAAAGACTTCCCTTATCAAATAGCATTGTAAACGTACATAATGCTTTTCCTCGAATTTCCTGTCTTTATTTTGCAATAAAACTTTATGATCCAGTGGCCAGAGAGATGGCCTTTCTCTCTCAATGATGAGCAGTCAGCATCACCTGCCCAAAATGTTAAAAACTAAATCCAACTCTAATAGTACAGAGTATTACTCACTCTTTTTAAAAAAATTATAATAAATAATAAATCCTTCTCTTTGCCTTCTAGTTTTTAGGAACAGCATAGCCTGCTGTCAAGGTTTCTTATGTGAACACTGCATGTCATCACCATCACGCATAACTTGAGATAGTAGATACACAGAAATCAACTTTCAGTGGGATTGCACTGGATGATCATGAATAAGGTGCCACACACCTACCTACATGGGAAAATTTGATTCCAGGTGAAGCCTCAGAAAACTCATTTAGTTTTACTAATTCTTAAGGAAGAGGAACTCAAACTTCAGAGAGGAGTGAAAAGCCTGTGTGCTGTTTTTCTCATGTGTCAAATGAAAGTTAGCAAGGTTTATCACTGTAGTAACTCTCATTGAGGATGGTTGAAGAACAGAAAGGCATAAGGAATTTTCCTTATTCCAAAGATAAAAAATATAAGCTACAAAAATTCTGAAAAATCTGAAAATTGTAAGAGATTTCAATTTTGTCACTGGAATTATCTGTGCAAGAGAATTTTATCACAGTAAGTTCCCAATCTCTAGGAAGCAAGAGACGTTAACTGGCAGATACCACAGGAAGGTGCTTAAAGAAAAGTTTTAATGGTCAGAATAGGGACAATAAGGAAGACCAGAGCAGGAGTGAGTTTTTGAGACATCTACATTGCATCTATAATGATTACTGTGCACTCAGGTCAAATGTCAATTAAAAATTTTTCACATACATCCTTTAGAGAACAAAGACATAATTTCAAACATTACACATAAAATGCAGAGTTTATCCGAGATGTTCTGAAGGAAGAATATGCTAAGATTGTGGGACCAGTTAGAGACATGGCAGTTTCTTCCCTATTCTGAGACCTTCACCTTCACTGTTCACAGGCACCAAATACATTTTGGTGTATTAATGAAAGATATGTATCTAATAATATCAAATATTACATGCTCTTAATAACTGCATATATCTTACTTCTCTTTTTCCCACCAAAGTCAATTTGCTATTAGCTGCCTTAGGTTTCATGCAAGCAGCAGATACTGCAATACCAAGGTGTAGCAGCTGACCACGCCAGGTAACTGATTATATGAATAATGTGTTTACAAATAGGTTCCAAATAAGACCGCTTTAAAATTATGCCAGTAATTAGAAGGAAGGCCTCAAATTCACGACATTATTGGAAGAAGTGGAGATAGAAGAGGAACTTGATTTAGAAGGCTGGTACTTTTAGGAATGAAAGTCAAGAGTTATGAGAAATGACAATATCCTTGGAAAAGTAGTAAACTATGCTTCCAAACTTAAATCAGTCTCTATCAGCTACAAATCAGAGTAATGTCAGGAGTCAGAGATCATTAGGGCCTTTACTTCTGATGCTTTTGGCATCTATTTTGTGTGTATTTTCTTCCATTGTCTTGGACTTGGCACAAGACAGTAGAGCAACCAAGACTTAGTATCCTTTGGTTTATCCCCTCGATTATTTGTAATGCCAGTGAAAGAAGTTTCAAATTCTTTATTAGTTCCCCATCAGCCTGGCACTGGATAATAGACTTGTACTGGTACTGCTTTTCTTAAAGCATAAGCTATTACAGTATGCCTCACTGTATAGCTGCCAATATTTATGAATTTTATACATAAAAATATGTATCCACATGTACTCACCTACCCCATATATAGAAAGACCTACACACATCCTATAACTATGCCAATACCAGCAGCCAATCTGATTTAATTAGCATAGTAGAAAAATAATCTTGCAACTAAACAGACACCCTGGTGCAGCAGCTTGTGTAGAAAATGCCTAAATTATTTCATCATCAAAATTATGTATTTATGACATTTCTACATTAGATGTAATGTAATATGCTGTGAAAACATAACAGAAAAAAATACTCTCTTGTTTCTTGGTGAATGCTGGAAGTTTGTAGCTCAAACACTCTGTCCTTCCTTCCCCTAACACAGCTGAGCACAGGTAGGGACCCTCCCTGTATCAGATCAACATGCTCCTGGCCAGTCTGGGTTGGGACAATGACTCCCAGTATCTCCCAGTCTGTGTTGTGTAGGTCAGAAGATTCAGAATGCAGTTTTGGAACAACTACAAGGTAAAATGCCACGTGACTGTGACAGCAAGTGCATTGCTGTGATAGAACAGCATCTCAGATTGAAACAGCTTCTGCACCTGTTTTTCACAAAGCATTTCTGAGCACATAGAAATGTTGCAATTGTACTAACATTAATTTTAAAATTTTGTTAAAGTTTTCTAAAACTGGTTTAGTGCAATAACACTTTTATAGGAAAACGTTATTTTGATCTCGATTAAATCAGTTTTGAGATTCACTGAATTAGAGCTGTCTCCTTGAGCCATATACTGCACTACATGCTTTATAATTTTTTTAATATGGCACTTGCTGGCAACTCTGAGTTGCAAGGTAACAAAAACATACATAAATAATATACTAGCAAGAGTATCTTCCCTACCAGCATATCAAGATGCAGAGAAGCTAAAAGGAAAACAATGTTATCACGTTAAGCTTACATTTAAGAAACAGACACAAACACTATATAAACACAAATCTTTTTCTATCATCCATGTAATTGTCATAAACTGTATTTATTATACCTTTAATATCATCACCATTATTCAGATCCAGTGATCCACTTCTGCTATACACTTTTGCTCCAAATCTCCATGAAGCCGGCGAACAGCTTCCTGTCAAACCAAACACAAAAATTACATGGAATTTTCAGAGGGTTTTTGCCATAGAAATGTTCCTTTTGACTTCAACTCTAGCTATTTTGATTATTAGCTACATTCCAGTCAGAATCAAGGATGGTTTTACAATCTTCTTGTTTAAGTCATTTTAATAAAAAATAATTTGGTTTTAAATGTTCCGTGCTGAAAAAATAGAAAAAAAAGCATCTTGATGGATGCTACACTCACTTTCTTTTTCCCCACCTGTTTTCATTTTATTATATTACTTTTCTTCCCATGTCCCTTGCAATCTATTTGTCTGCTCTTCCCTGCAATTTTTTCCTACACTCAGACTATTCCTTTTACAATGCTGCTCTCAGGTAAACAGGCCCTCTTATCTGTCAGGCTTCCTCTCCATGTTTTTTTAAGCTCATGCTTTTCAACACATCTCTCATAGTTTTGTCTCACTCTTTACACCTCATATCTCCTTTCCTGAAGTATCTGTCTCGCCTGGAGCTTATTTTGTTGCCTTTGATTTTAAGCCATTAGAGGCGGTGTTTGCAGAGAGCCATGCCTGTATGTGGTTTCCAATAGCAATGGGGCATGTCTTGATGCTTCTTTTCAGGCACGAGTCTTACCAGTTTAAGGTCGTTGGTTTGGGGGTTTTTGTAATTGCAGAATAAGGCCTTCAAATTTTGGCCACAAAACATCAACATTAAGCCTGGCAGGTGATTAAATATTAGATACTAAAATAAAAGTATTCTAATTACAAATTCTCTGCCTCTGTTCCCTTCCAGCTCCAGCTGAGCTGGTCTGTTGCATCATTCTGCAATGCCCCCTATGCTGGGAATAGGGGAGCTGCTTTTCTCTAACTGTTCTGACACCCTCTCAGTTCAGTGTCCTATCCCTTGTTCTGTCCAAGCATAGATCAAAAAAAAAAGATAACAGCCCCATAGTCAGCAGATTTGGTACAAACTTCCTTTCAGAGTACTGAGATTTCAGACAGTTGAGGAGATAAGAGAGGAAAGCCTATTTTGCATATTTAGCTCATCAGTTAATACTTCCTAATGAGACAAAGATGGAAGATATAAATATGAAACTGATCACAAAACAATAAAATTCATGATGCCAAAGAAAGCATAGAGTGACAGAAAGATTATGAGCTACCAAAAGTGAATTTTTCTTGGCTTACAGAATGAATGGGTGGGTAGATCTTTTGGAAGAAATTAATAAGGAAATAGGAGCATAAGAGATACATCAGCTACTGAAAGAAATGTATTAAAGGCAAAAGAGCAGACTACCCTGATGTAAAGTAAGCACTGAAAGAGAGCAGCAAGGCTTCATCAGGAGCTATTTGGTTAACTGAAAAACAGGAAGGAATCATGCAAAAGAGTGAAAACAAGAACCAATGACTAAAAATGGGTTTAAAGGACTGGTAAACTCAAACAAGGAACAAATGGTGAAGGCTAAGAGGATAAATGAGTTAATCTAGGAAAGGACCTAAAAGCCAATAAAAGGTTACACATAAACACACAAACTAGGGAAGACAAAGAAAAGTTCAAATCCAATATCTAAGTAAAAGACAGCAAATAATGTGACACAGAGAAGACACATATTCAGTGCTCTTATTTGCCTAACGTGTCTACAAAATATCTTAGTGTCAGATATGCGAAGCAATTAATTGGAAGAAATATCTAAGACACACAGACCAGAAAAGGGAAGGAATGTGTTAAGCAATATTAAGGAATGCCAGTTTCCAATCCTGCTGACTTAAATATGTAGTTCAGAAAGCAGTGGATAAAGGCAGTGTCCCTGTAGCCTTGTGTCTCCTGTTCGCATTAGCCCAGAGCAAAAAGTATGACTGAAGTTTATAGCTGAAATACTCATAACATTCTTCTGTGAGTTTTCCAATGTGTGATATCAGGGTTTCATTTACACTGCATTCCTTGTTGACATGGAAGGCTCTCTATTTACCTTCTTATTTTCACAAAAACTGTAGAAATGTGGTATCTCTGAGACCACAACTACAGGGTCCCATTCAGTTGGAGAGTGAGAAACAAGTTCAAACGCATGGTGTGTTCTGACTGGTCATATGTGGGATCATATAAACTGTGTGTCCATAGGAAAATGTGCTAAAAATTAACCTGGAGCACTTAAAAGATCATCTCTGTATGATGATTCTGGGGTGGGAGCAGGGGGAGGGTGTTGTGGAGAGGTTTTTTGTTTTGATTTGGGTTTTTTGAAAATTCATGAAGGGAGGTCCTAGAAGACTAGAAATGATGAAAATAATGCCTGTCTTAGGAAAAAAAAAAATCCATTGGCCTAACTTTCATAAATAACCATGCATCTCTGAGAACTACTGTCAGAGGTTATTAAGCAGTTAGTGTACAGGCATGAAGATAACAATATGCTAGAAAACAATTAGGTAGTAAGATTTTTAAATGTAATCTTAGAATCATTATTGTGTCAAACTTCTCCAATTTCCTTCCTAGAAGGGGCAGCAGGCCTATTGAATAAGAAGGAAGCAGTAAATGTGGTATCTGTACTTTAACAAAGCCTTTAGTTATGTCCTCTCTAATTTTGCCTACAATACAAAAAATGGTGTAGACAAATTCAAGTAACTGTGGACACACGAGTTATTAAGTATTTCTCCCAAAGACTACTTATTTAACAGTTCCCTGACAGAGTAGGGTGGCACTGCAGCAACATCCTTCAGGGACTTCTCATTCATCCTATTCTATTCAATTTTTCATCAAACAATTTGGAAAACAGAAAATGAAGTAAACTTGTGAAATTTGCAAAAAGTCTGGAAAGGGGTTGCAAACACAGGAAACCAGATCAGAATGCAAAATATTTAGATGATGTGAGAAACAGTACAACTGCAATAAGCTCATACTAGACAGAGGGAAATTGACAAAAATAAAACACAGTATATTAATACAACCTGATGATGCTTTAACAAGGCAACAGGATTGCAAAGAAGGATAGGAAAGTTCAAGTAGATTTCAAACTAAATATGAGTCAACATGATGATGTTGCAGAAAGGCATTTTACATTCCAAGATGTAGTAGGAAGTGTGCAGCATGTGAGATGCAGGACCTAATTATCTTGCAATCTTCAGTGCCGTGGAGGTCTCAGCTGGCGCATTCTGTGCAATTTTGGGCAATGCACTCCAAGAACAATTTCAACAATTTGGATGAAGTTGAAATGAAATCAACAAGAATGAAATTTTGAGAATATGACTTACAAGGAAAGGCTGAAGAAATGAGGCTTGGCTTTCTCAGAAAAAGAAGAATGGGTGGAAAATACAAAAAAGGTCACATACAGAAAGTCACGGTCAGCAGATCGTTGTACACACCTGAATTATAACAAGTAATTGCTTAATTTGCATCAAAGAAGAGTAGACTAGATATAAAAAATGAAACAAAAGCAAAAAATATCTTTTCAAAGTAAAGTCTAGATTAGATGGAATAGATTTATGAGGTTGTGGAATCCCCTTCATTTGTGGTTTTTACCAGCAGCCTATACAAACATCTGTCAGGGATGACCTAGTTACCCACTTCCTGCCACAACAGGGATCAACTGGACCTCCTTTTTTTCCCCCCTGTAATGATTTCATGACTGGAGAACCTGTTTCATTTAACTTGGCTGCTACAGATTAAGCAGTACAACTGTTACAACTAGGGAGCCAAGGCCTTAGCAGAATATTACAAACCTCCACATAAAAAATAATTCAGAAAACAACAACAAAAAAAAGAAAACTAGCTTTAACATTCTTAAACTTATATGTATCAAAGAGTTATTCTTTATTAATTACATTATTTGTTAAAATACGGTTCTATTGTCCAAAGCATACCTTTTACAACCATTAAGAAGTCAAATTGAGATTTTAAATTCTTTTAAAATAACCAGGCTACTAAAAGTTATTATGATGTTAATTCTTAGTGTCTTTATTTAAAGCGAAGAAATATCAATGATTTTCTTTAAGAAAGAGAAGTGATACATGAAATACAGAAAAACAACTCACAGAAAAACTGTGAATGAAGTTCTGTCAGCACCTCGTGGATATGATGGTATTATAAATATAACTGCACAAGAGCATTTCTCCTGTACTTAAGATGCTGTCATCAGAAACCTGTGTTTACCCACAGTAGCTTTAGGTATCACTGTTACTGATACTTAGATAATATCAAGCTATGCACATGCATAGAGGCACGGAGTGTCAAGCTATAGTTACAGTTGATCTTATGACATTTCCATCCTGAGAACTAATGTGATCCCTTTTAAAGAAACCAAAATACCATTTATGTTGAAGTTTTCATGACTACTATTAAACTTCTAGATTATTTCTAAGAGTTAATTTTAAAAAGTATGTATTTGTTTTTCCATTTTTTGTAACTACCAAGAAGACCTCTTCCAATTTTCTAAGCATGAAAAAATTTTGTCCCAGAGTAACATTTTAATTTATTTAAAATTACTTGCCTAAAACTCTAAAATGGTTGTATTTTCAGACCAAGCTTGTCGTTTACAAAATATACGTAGCATAAGAAGCTTTTAATTTGTTTTAAACCCACCAATCAAGAAAAGATGCAGTGGGATGAAAGGAAACAAGTCAGTAAATGTGGAGGTGCCTTCCCTGAAATCCTGGGGGGAGGGACCCTGCAGGGTACGGGTCTGACCCTGTCCCTGCTCCCATGTCATGTGTGCCCCATACCTGTTCCTGGTTGGGTGGTTTGGGGTGCCCAGGCCTGGGAGGAGAGCAGGGTCCAGTGACTGAGTCTGCCTGGGAACTCCAGCCATGTGGCTGGAGGAATAAATCATCTCTGAACATCTAAAGAAATATCACTTCATCTTTCCTTCCAAGTTCATCGCTGTCTTATATATTGTTGTCAGGATTCCTCTAACTACAACAAGTAAACCACAGATATTTGGTTCAAAATATGGATGTGCGGTCAAAGGCTTTAGCAGGCCTAGATTACCAAGATCCCCATCCACCTTTCCAAAATATATCAATTATTAGAACTACACTAAATGGTAATTGATCCAAGATCAATGTAATTCTCTTCCATTTGACTCTCTCATTTCAGTAGACAGGTTTAATTCTTTGTGTGTTTCCCAGACTCTGCTAGGTGAAGAACACCTGTGAAAAATTCACTAAAGTACCAAGACCAAAAAGCAAAATGCTATTGCTTCACTTGGTGTAGAACATTCATAAGGCAACTGAGGAGATTAGCTTTAATTTCCAGTCTTAACACACAACTGCATGCTGGAATTTTACAATGCAAAAATGTGCACTGGAGGATATTGCAGGAACACTGACACACCAATGACTTCTCCATTTTCTGGATTGGATTTTTGATTGCCCTGCATGCCAAAATGTAGGGTTTTCTCCCCCTTCCCAACCTGGTTTAAAGCACAAAGAAAAGATATGAACTACATAATGTAAGAATTAGCATAACTGTTCAGGAAATACTGAGAAGAAAGTACAATAGTTGTGCCTGTAAAAGTAAGTTCTTATGCATGCAAAAAATCTAATGTATACAGCTGTGCAGTTTCTACCCACAAAGTAAAAGCCTATGCTTATAAATATATGTTTTTGTGGCTGCAATGTATGTGGAATTGCTTCTTTTTAAACCAGCTTGAGGTGAAATTGAATTTTAGGCCTTCTCGTTTTTCCACCAATCTGGTATAATACTGCATATAGAATGAATGGCATCATAAGGGAATTTGTTTGTATCTCATCTCTTCTTTTCACCAAATTGTATTCCTAGACTGTTCCCAGCAGCTGTTCATCTAATTCATCAGCAAGAACCATATTCAACAAGATTATACTGCTTTCATTTGTCCCCTTCCGAGAAGCAGAGGAAGAGAAGTAGGAGAGGTAAGAATGCAATAAGTGAGCCTATAGGAAAACACAAAATTCCCAGAGTCCTGCAACTCAGTTAAACCCTAGCTATAGGCAAAACACCACAAACTGCCCTTTGATGTGTTAATTGAAATTTAGCTCTCCACACAGTCCCATTTTCTTCTCAGCACAAGGGACGCTAGCTGCTCTTAAGAAGTAAAAAAATTAAATGCCTGTCATATAGTTTTTCCTTGCTTACTTCAAGAACAAAGGATTAAGAAAGGCATTGAAAAAGCATCCAAGATACATAAACAAATAAAAAATGCTTATGTTACATGTATATGTGTGCATGATGATAAGACAATTCCTATACCTCTTGCCTTCTCCCCTTGCTGCAACACAGACAAAAGACAGTGTCAAGCCTGTTAGGCCTCCTCCCTTTCTCTTCTGCTACAGCTTTCAGTCAGCACAATGCTTATTAGTACCAAAAGAAACAGAGATTTTGCAGTTCAAATGAATCACATGTTCTAGGGTGTAATCAATGGCTAAATTAAAAAAAGAAAAGGTCATAAGTTAAGGACTGAAATTGCAAACAAACCCAGAAAGCAACAGCAGATTTTAAGCATGCCATGATATGTAGAGATGACATTAACTCTTACCTGCATCATATCAAAGAAGCTCAAAGATCAAACCAGACACATTCATCTCTTGCTCGTAATTTGCTCTATGGCAGTCCAGCAGTGTTTCACACAAGTATTAACAATCACCAAAAGTACAGACGGGAAAGAATTCTGCATGTCCTTCAGCCAATGCAGGATTTTTCATTTTGTATTTTTCTTTTCTTGGTTCAGCGTCAAGCACTGGAGATTTTTAGTGGTGGATCTGCAGCCCAGTAGCTCTCAGTACACTGGAGTATTCTTCATTATGGTCTGGCAATGTCAGCTTTGCTGATTTTTCTAGAAGGCAGAAGAGGTTTTTTGCTACACTCTCTCATTAGCCTTCCAATTCTCCAATAAGTATGAAAAGGGTTCATAACTCTTGCCAATTTTAGTAGGAAGCAGTTACTGTCCGCTATTAATAAATATTTATATTTGCAAAGTTGTTTTTTCTGTTATGTAACATCTTGACCCATAGCTGTTCATTTCACAAACAATCCCAATTTGTTGCATATTTGTGAAAGTCAGTATCAGTATGCAGATACTATAGCATATTTTGAGGATGTCCTGTTGCTGTCTGGATTGCTGTGCAATTTATATCCTCCATTATGATCTTATTTTGAGACATCTTGTATTTCCCATCTATGTTATATTTCAATCCCCCTTTTTTAGATTGTCTCCTATTTGTTGGCCCTGGGCTGGTAATGAAGTGGCTCTAAGTGAATGCTTTCAGTCTGGTCTGATAGAGGTATGCCAGGATGGATCTAGTGTCATAGTTCATACATAAGAGAAAAAAAATCAAAACTGCATTGTCTGCAGCATTGATTAAGGGACAGCTTGAATTCCTAAGGCATTTCAGAGCACATTGCTAAAGCTATTCCCTGTCAAAACAGGAAAATTTAATCTATTGCACACTGAATAAAACCCCAAGTTCTGGACATATTCAGCACATAACATGAAACACACTAGCATGAAATGAGGCAATGGAGTGGTGTCACTGTGCCAAGCTGAATATCTCAGGATGTTGACATCTAATACCACAATGCAGAACTTTGCCCAGTCTTGAGCAAAACTTTCAGTACTTTCAGACAGTAAAAGGACTTTGTCCCCTCATGCTACTGTTCTGTTTCCTTCTGGTTTGATATAAATAATTCTTTTTCACTTTATTTTTTGGAACTTATTCAATTAAATCCTTTTCTTGCCTTCTCAAGCTCTCTCTGCCATGTATACACATTTCTTCAAGTGTTTCCTACTTGCAATAAAGAAACTCCAGGTTTCTCAGGGAGGATCATTGCAAAGAAATTCCAGGGCCATCTTCAGTATGAGTCTTGTTTTGTCTTTTATGGAGACAGAAAAATTCCCTAACACAGACTACAGCCACTGAAAGCTACAAGGCACCACTTGGTCTGAGAGTCAGCTGATTTTAAGTGTGCAAACAAATACAGGCAGGGATAAACTGAATGATATCTCAGAGCCTCCTTAATTTGGAAGAGGATGTTACACAATGCACTGAAACACTCATAATGGCTCTATTCCTGCATATATGTATAAGCTCAGCAAAAGATGATCTCCATTGCTCTCGCAGGAGGTACTCAGACACTATTCAGAGAAAGAGCAAGTGTTTCCACATCATTAATCAAGCTGGTGGCTAACATTAATACACTGATTGACAGGATGCTCACAGCAGATATTATTGGCTGTGGATGTCATTCAGTGTTACCTTCTTCCCATCATGTTGCACTGATGATGTGCTGGCAGAGGCTGTATTTTATGTTTTGCACATAAGCTTTCCTAGGAAAGCCCAGCTGCACCATAGGAATAAACCTGTGATCATCCCAAAGTCAGGAGCAAATCTCTCATTAGAATCATAGACCTTTAACAAATTCCAACTATTAACCTACCATTAGAAAAAGGGCTAGAATTTCACAGTAGGAGTTATTGTATGGAGAGATATACTAATCCTTTATTTCTTATCTTTCTCTCTAGGGAAAACTTATTTTCACTTTTGAAAAATCTTTTTTAAGACTCAATACTGACACATAAATAAGGATGTCTATCAGATTTGACCACTAAAAGACAATGCATCTCATCATCTGCCTCCCAAAGATAGATTCACCATTCACATTCATCTGTCATAGAAGCTACAGTGAAAGCAATGCCTGTCTCAGATGAAGGGATTGAGTCAACGTTTAAGGGTCCGAGGGAGGCAAAGAAAACAGTTTTTTATCAGATTACTTGTCATGTATGTGCTTAATAAAGCCAAAATACTTCTTTCATTGCCAAGAAAACTTAACTTTAAGCCACTAAAATCAGTCATAAGACTCACACAGACAACTTTGTACACAATTTGCATTTTTTTCCACTGAAAGTCCCACCCAATTTACCTATCAGACAATTCCACTTCAGGTAGTAAGGGTAAGTGCCTAATAACATAGAGGGCTCTTTTAGCTGCTTGCACGCTAACAACCAGTATAATTGTGCCTAGCTTTTTATTTCCAATGGAGACTACCTGCTTCCCATCATAATGGTCCTTCATTAGAGGACCTATTCCATCATGATTTATGTGATATCTACGCAAGTTCCCAACAGGAGTTGTACTTTGAATAATAAAGGTAACTTCTTTGTTCCATACAGATTTTGTGCCAGTTCCATCTCCTTTTCACTTATTCTAGTCACTATTTTGATCTTCTTTTTGATGACAGTACCACAGTACACTCATAAATTTATATGCCAAGTTATTAAAAAGTTTTTAAAAATCCAAAGAAGTTATGAAGTACGCTGTAAAACTTGTTCCAAACTGAGGTTTTAGATCCTCATGGGTCAAGGATAATCAATGGTCAATTGCACATACTTATTTATTACAACAGCATTTAGAGGCAAACAAAATAGCAGCAAGACATTTCTTCACATTAGTTTCTTTTTTCCATTCTATTTTTTATGTATTTCTATATTGTTTCCTGATCATACCTCAGGCATGCATAAAGCAACACAACTGCTATCTGTGTAGTTCTATGATTCTGTCTATGTGGACATGGGAAGAAGCAAGTCAACTTGCTTTGCTTTGGAATTTTTGTTTTGTTTTACACGCATATGCACACAAATGTGGATACTTATGTTCCTTATCTGTAGTTTGTGAGACAGAGATAAACTGTTTCCAAAGAAAACTGTCATGGTCAAGCTTTGCTCTGACTGTGGGAAGATCCATTGTTCTAGATGACTTATGTTTTATTTCTGAGCTTTAGTAGATTTCTTAAGTACGCCAAATCTCATTCCTGGAATGCCTAGAGAAAATAGAGCAGAATGCTGATACCAATTTATTGTTCTTAGAACAGGTAGAGCAAAGAACAGAAGACATGATGGGCTGTATCCTCCATCTCTGAGAATACACAGCACTCTTCTGTCTTAGGTGCCAAACTTACTGCTGTGCATGCTACCATATTACCTTCCCTCTAACCCAACCATGACCAAGCAGTGACTTAACAATGAGTGAGATGAGATTATTATTTACCAGGATGGGAAAATTTCTTACACAGCTTCATAACCAATTGCAGCTTAGCAGCTGTACTGAACTCAAGGATTGCAGCCATGCCATGCCTTTTTTTGCTGATGGGACACATACAAAATATCCAGGTTGTCTGAGAAGCCTTTGTTTATATACTGCTTTAGTCAACCTTTATTATGGTGGTTATCTTATCCATGTCTCTTGTTATTTGGTCCTGATATTTAGCAATGGGAAACTGTTTACTGGATAGCTTCTTGTAGTGGGATTCAACAATATGAAAGCAAAGATTATACAGGAATTTTCTGGAAAAAATTTATGATTCCTCTTTTATAGAAGCTTTCACTTTTCAGTACTCTCATTCCAAACTCCAGCCCTTCGACCTTCATGTGGTAAGGGTAACCTTTTTGTCAAGAAATGGTGCAGAGGAGTGGAAGAAAAAATTCCATCTGGGGACTAGGGCACCAATAACTGAGGCTAGCACACATTCAGAATAACTCAGGACATCCCAGACTCCAGCTGAAAAAGCAACTGTGCTGTTATTGCTAAGTTCCCCTAAACACAGTGTGAGTGCAAATGCCACAAAGACACTAGCTTTTTCTTGTTTTTTAGGATCAGAACCAAACTATCACCCTGCCTTAATACAAACAAGTACTTATGGCTAGGAATAAACTCAAAAATGCTACTTACAATCTGATGTGTCTAATGCTGGGTATCTTAAATAGAATATGAAATACCTAATCCCTGTTACCAATTTGGGTATTTTTTCACAAAGCACTTCCTGAGTGCAATTCACTAATTAGATTCCTGTTTGATTTCAAGATGATTTTGCTTTTGCATAAAAATCACAAACAAATTCCAAAATATTACAAGTCTCAAGCACCTTGTTAAAAAAACTACCTTAAGACTATAAAGACTATACAGGACACCTGAGAGATATACACATAAATGCTGAAAGAGAAGGAGACTGAAATAAGTGTATTACTAAGAAGTCCCATATACAAGGCAAGATTTCTCTTATATTTCTAATACAGTTTTTTGTGTAAGCCCCAAGGCAAAACTTCTTATAACCACTGCAGGAAGAATTTACTGTCAACATATACTGTATACCAAAGGAAAATTACCTCAGTCCACATTCACACCAACCCCACAGCTCCATAAGATAATAATTTTAAAAATATTCTTGTTCAGTAAAATAAGCATTTGTTTCAAGTTTCTTTATGGCAGACCAGTAGAATCAAAAGGAAGGCAGACTTGCTCACCACTCAAAGCAATTGCCTTCTTTTTAATTTCTCACAGGAATGAAAAGTATATTCAGCGTTTCCTCCTTCAGCACCACACTCTGCCCTTGCAGATTACTGAAACAAAAATTTGTGAAGGCTGTTTCAAGCAGAAGGATGTTCCTATGTTAATTCTTGTCACTGAACATCCGAGTGAGATTGTTGTTAAAGCTGCTTCTAAAGGACCAAGAGAATTTGTGCCATTCAGTTCAATGGCCTTCCTCACCTCTATTAGACTAAACATAAATGTAAGACAGCCAAGCCAGATTCCAAAGGTTAGTCTTTCATTTAGGCAAAATACTGAAGATGCAAAACCTGTGTAGCATTTACAGGAATCTAGCATGGATTCAATAAACCAATTGAACACGAAAGAAACATCCTTTCTAAATGCAAATTACTCAGGTGCAATTTGAGTTCCTTAAGGGTTACTCTTCAGTTCCCTCTCCCTGTCTAATAAATGAGAATGCAGAATAGCTTAGTTTCCTTTTTAAAAATTTTTCATATTAAGTCATTCTGCTGCTTCTGTTACGGGCCTTTTCTGTAAGGCGCAGATACAGACTCTGGACTGCTTCTGTTCTGTGACTGCTGAACACCAGTATTAGTATTTTTTTAAAGCACTTCTTAGAAAAAATTAAAAACTAATTTAAAAAACAGGTCTGACAACACAGCAATGTACAGATATACTCGAACTGCAGCATTTTTTCTTTCCTTCTCATTTTGAAAAAGATTCTACATTTTCCTATCTGGAAGTATAAAACCACAAATATCAAGAATGTCCCAGAACAACTCTTGATATTACACTCATCAAAGTGTCAACTGATCCCTGAATAGGTATGCAAAGTAGTTCTAGATCTAAATATGAAATTTCTTTATGATGAGAGCTTGTCTTAAGTGAAGTCTGCGGCAGAACTTTTACTTGGTTCCTGAGGGTCAGAACAATATTTGTTGTATCAAATTTGAGGCAGAGTCGCCCTAGGAATCACATGAGAGAAAACATGTCATATAATACCATAAGAATAATATTAGAGGTGTTCTCACAAAAGGGACTCTATTTGTGCATAATAATAATCACGGACCAGTAAGCTGTTGTGGGCCCTTCATGGCAAGGCACATTCATTTGAGAAATTCACAAGTATATTTTCTACCCCAAACTTGCTTTTTTTTTAAAAAAAATAATTTCACCACAAGTCATATGGCAGCATTGTCAGAATTAACAGGGATGAGTGAAACTGGAGAAAGAAGCACTAGCAGTTTTGTAAATACAGTAAATATTTTGCATTTTCCATGCAAAATGGAAATTTTTTCACATAAGATTCAAACGAGACATAATATCTGGTCACACAATGTTAAGAGCTTCAGCTGGAATTGTGTTTATTATTTTAGACAATCAATATTCATTCTATATCTCTGTCTCATCTCACCTGTATTCTGTATTCTTTCAATTGTATCAATGCCTCATCCGTTACATATCAATGGTAGCACGGACGAAATAACTAGTATTTCAAATGTTGTAGGCAGAAAATAGACAAGTAACAGCAAGAAGTTAAATTAAAGAAAAAGAGATGCATCATGGTTTTCAGTCTGTGGAAAGACAGCACCCAAAATAATTATAATAAAAAACAGTAATAAAGTTCCAAATGAATACCTTCAGCATACCATGTATAATTGAAAGAAGGATTCAGTCTTCTCCAAAGAGCCTGTTAGAAAGTGGGTTGGATAATAAACATTAGGGATTTTTCTACTAGTGGAATAAAGCAGGACTTTCTTGTTTTCTTTATATCTACCACATGCAGCAGAAATACACTAGTAGGTTTCATATTAGGCATTTATCTTCTGGAGACTAGAGACCTTGACTCCACCTACACACTGCTGAGAAACTCCATGACAGCAACAGACAAGATGTTTATGGCTAGGGCCAGACCTTGTAGCACATGTGTTAAAAGAGCCCTCTGCCCTAGTTCAATCAAAAAAAGATTCTTCTGCTGTAATATTGTCAAGAAACCCCCTTGTTTTGTAAAATCTTATTCTTACACAGCTGGAAGGAAACTGAAAAAACTCAAGTATTTTCAAGTCTTAATGAGCTCCTAATTTGTTGTGGCTTTAAAACTCACACATGGCTGACTAACTTTTAAAACCTCAAACTTTGCATGTTTCAAGTTCTCATAGAAAATGAGGGCACAGCCTCATTTTGAAGCTCACATCTTATAGTAAGGTAATGGGTGGTTTTTTTGATGGATGAATCAGCTGCACATGAACTGCCACTGTACAAAAGCACTGCATGTTGGATGCAATGGCCAGAGCTTTGTCACTTAACACAGCTACAGGTTTTTTACATCCTGTTAAAGAGTTCCATTCCCAGCTATTTCACCTACAAAAAATAGCCCTGGAAAAACACTGTGGATACTCAGGATGAAAGTTTGACACAAGGTTTAAAGAAAAAACACCTGTTTTTCCGCAAAACAGTCTTTCCTTCACTGCCATCCACTTACTAGATATTCTTGCCTTAATTCAGAGCTGCAAGGAGTTTTACCTACTAGCACTGTAAGCAATCTAAATAAAAAGTATGTGTTTCACTCAAAGCAGAGCCAGGCACTGGAGTGCCCCTGGGCCATACATGGCCTGCCAGAACAATACCCATGGGACCTCAGCTTGTTCGAGGACTCACTTTCCTGGAAGACCTTGGTAGCTGGATGGGGAGATGGCACCTGTGCTGCACGTGCTCTGCAGAGAGCAGAGATTTGTGCAGAGCCAGGGGTGAGTCACCGGCTGAGGTCTGCCCTACCAGAGGCACGACACTGCTGCTGGCAGTGTATGTGCTTAGCCAAACTGACAGTATTGCTGACCAGGCAGGATTCCTCCCTCCCTGCCCCACATTTTCAGGTGGCAAAGCATTCAGCAAGTACCTCTTCAGCTAGGGTCTATGCAGAAGGCACAGATTGCTGTCAATATAAAACACCGAACCACCCGTGTAAAACGTTGCTTTAATAAGAATGAGCTCCTACTATGTAATGCTGAGTTATACAAATTCATCTGAAGCGAAAGTGAAAATGCCTGTTTTAATTCTGATTCTGTCACAGCACTTTGGATGTCAAAGGTTCTACTTTAGCAAAGTTTCCATACAAATAAACAAACCAAGTGTGCAGAACTTCATCAGAAATAAAAAAACTCCACACCAATCTATGTACTGAATGTTAGTATAGTACACCAGCTGCAAAGGTGATGCTAGTATAAATCTCTGATAATATTATTCATTAAACTGACAATTTTCAGGCAGACTCCCACAAACTCACACTCCTTATTCCTTGAACACAATAGCTAAAACCCAATCAAAGAAGCAAAATTCACACCTTCTAAGGCTTAACTTAAGCTTCCCTCCTTAATATAAGTTTCTCTTATGTTCCCTCCCCCAAAGTCTGCTTGTTCCACCTCCTCGACATATAGCAAAAATACACAAGCTTTTATGAGAGGGTTCTGATGACTATCAAAGACTGAAATTTGTTGCTCTTCTATATTTCTTCTAATCATTTAAAAATTTTAATTAATTGGTTTTTGTCATGGAAACCACAGTTTTTCAGGAGTACATGTAATGCAAGCACAGCTTTGGTTTTTATACAATGAAATAATTCATGTCACCAAAGCTGCAAATGAGCGTCCACCGTTCCCAGATTAGGGCTTTAAATGTTCACCTCTATATTTAGAAACCAAAACCCAAATAGCCAGCCTTCCTGATGACTCGGCATCCATACTGACTGCAGAAGAATGTGGATCCCCAGCAGGCCCCTTGTATAAAAGTGCTTAAAAAGTCCAAACTTGAAAGTTATGGCTTGTATACTTTTGCAGGTTAAGAATAGAAAGATCCTTATTAGCTTTTCTTTAACTTCTCATTCGATACTACCATTTGTTTTAGGAAAAACTTCTAAACAAACAATCTTTCTTTCTTACCTTATATTAAATGCCTGTTTAAAGAATTCCTTTTTTCTCATGCCTGGACCTTTCTTTAATTTCTCTACCTCCCAGCCTGCTGATGTTCTCTAGGCTCTCATTTTATTTTTATACATACACATATACAAATGTACATGTATGTATATATATATATATACTAAACCCATTAGGCTTATCTTTGGCAATAACTGTTTTGTTGTGGTTTTCTTTCATTTTGTTTTTAAAGTAAGGAGTACAGAAACTCTCTGGAGAGATAGAAAAGGTTGCTCTAGGCTACCTGGGGGAAAGTTTGGACGGTCATTGTTGATCTCACCAAACAAGCTGGGCATGAAAACCAAGAGGCCTGAAGTGGTCATTGTTCATGCAGTTACACATGGTTACACATGCCTGTTTATGTCAAACTTTTTATTTATTCTCTTTATGAATACAACCAGTAATACTTAGATAACATATACTTAAAATATGTAAGTAATACTTACTTACACTCCACTTGAGAATCTCTAAAAGCTTTATTAAGATAAATCAGAAAGTAGTGTAGCTGGAAATAAGAACATAAAAATTATATTAATTATCACAAGCATACATATAGCATACCTCTACTAAAAAAAATTGCTGGTAACAACCCAGTAAGACTGCCTTATTCTTGATCTCAGATAGGAAAGGAAAATCCACTGGAAAAAACTCTTAGCTAATATTTGCCTGCATTACATTCAACTATCTGTAACTTAAAAAGAGTGTCATGTTTGCTTTCTTTTTTAATCTGATTGACTAATTTAGAAAAAGGAGAATGAACAATTGCAAAAAAATAGAAGCCCAAAGCATATATAAGTTTAGATTGTATTTTTTTACTGGCATTTACTTTACTGGTGTTTCCTTAGAATCACATACCATTGTGCAAAGTCTTTTGGCAATGAAATAACACAATGTCTATGAAATGTAAAAACATAGGAAAATATAAATATGCATTTTCACTTTCTGACAATGCATTTTAAAAAAACCCAACATTTTTTCCCCTTACTGTGTTCTTTTTTCTATTTTCACAAACTTTGTTATTTTGGACTTCAAAGTTCTTTAAAGTTTAGGCATACCTTCTTACAGGAACTTTCTCAAGTATCTGAGAGAAAAATAACAAATACAAACATGTCTTAAGGATTTTATTATAAATCACTTATCTTAAACAATCATGATTATCTGGTTGGTTATTAAGTTTCATAAAACTTATTACCAACTACAGAATGTTGTAGGACAAAATGTTCTGAATATCCTACAGAAAAACATAGACACATATATGAGCAAACCAAATTTCAGCCCTTAAACGAAGTAAGAGTAGTGAACAAAGTATTTTTGTACTTCAATGTTTGCAATTTTATCTTATTAGACCCTGTCATGGATTAACCCCAGCCTGGAACTAAGAACCACCAAGCTGCTCGCTCACTTCCCTCTGGTGAGGTGGGGGAGAGAATCAGGAGGGTAAGAGCAAGAGAACTCATGGGTTGAAATAAAGACATTTCAATAGATAAAGCAAAAGTTGTGCACACAAGCAAAGCTAAAGAACTAATTCATTCACCACCTCCCATGGCCCAACAGGTGTTCAGCCATCTCCAGGACAGCCAGGGCTCCATCACACATAATGGTGACTTGGGAAGGCAAACACTGTATCTCCAAATGTCCTCTCCTTCCTCCTTTTTTTCTCCTGATTTATATGCTGAGCATGACACTGTATGGTCTTGTAGTAGTTTTAAAGCAAACTAGTGAGGGACTTCAAGTCAGAAATACAATTTAATAGGAAAGAAATAAAATAAATGTAATAGTACAAAAAAACCACCACAACCCACTGACAGAGTCAGAGTACACAAACCTGACCCCCTGACAGTCAGGGGGTTAGCAGCAGTCCAGTTTAAATGGTGGCTGCAGTCCTCCTGAAGTGATGGTTCCGTTGAAGCAGTGGCTCTGTAGAGAAGGTCTCGTCTTCCTCTGAAGGTCCAGTGGCGATGTAGAAGGGTCTGGTCTTCCTCTGAGAATCCAGTGGAAAGGCTGCCTGTGGTGTTCAAAATCTCCCCTTATATCCAGGCTGGAAGGCTTGGTTCCTCCCTCTGGGCAGAGCATCTCACAATGGGTGATATAGTCTTATCAGTCATGCGGTGATGGCCCATTAACAGGAGATAGTATAGGAGAGATAAAAGACTCTGCCCCACCTGGTGTCAACAACTGGCCCATCAACAGAAGATAGCCTCATGAGCTTATCAGGGATGAGTCATGAGGGAGGTGGGGAACACTGTCCCACCAGTTTTAACAGTTTATGAAGATGGTGACAGAATACAGACTTTTGGGTACATTTCACATTGCAACCCAGGACAGGTCTGTAACATCCCATTGGTCAGTTGGTGTCAGATGTCCTGTGTCCCCTCCCAAATCCTTGTGCAACCCCACCCCAGCCTTCTCACAGGCAAAGCAGTGCAAGAAGCAGAAAAGGCCTTGACACTGTGCAAGAACCAGCTCAGCAGTAACAAAAACATCTCTATATTACCAATCTGTTTTTAGCACAAATCTAAAACAGCACCATACCAGCCACTGTGAAGAAAATTAACTCTACCCCAACCAAAACCAAAACAGGCACCAATTAATTTGGATTCCAGTTGTGAGCAACTAGGCAATATTTTGAAGAAGCTCCATAGACTTTAAGAGTCTTCTGGATTTAAAGTGACATAAATAATGTCGGAAAATTGGATCAAAGATTCAAAGATTTTTTTTTCCTTCAAATTTAACCCAGAGACCTTTTGCTAACATTGTTTCAAAGTACAATAAATATTTACAGTTTCTGATACTCTGCCTCAAGACAACTGATACAAGAAGAAAAGAGTGATTTGGTAGCTTGTTAAAGATCTGATGATATAATAATACCTGCATGTTTTGTAGACTGTATAACATGCAGCCTCCTTTTCCATCTGGTCTTTTCCTATAAAAATAATGCAAAAGAAAAAGAAATTAACCCAATGTTCTTGTTGATTATATTGATTCCTCATAAACTTCAGTAAAACAAAACGGAAACTTATCGCCAGGATGCTTTCGTTCTTTCTTTGTATAAGCTAGCTCAGACTGTTTCTGATTCTAAAAGCAAATCTTATTTTAGAGTTTGGTAACTATCACTGAGGATTTATTCAATTCACTAATATTCACTCCTCAATAAAAAGATGGAATGTTTATCTAAAATAAGATAATGCCTATGTTTGTCATAATTTGTATGTCGAAGAAAGTCATGGTCACTGACAATGACAGCTTTTTCATATCATCTTTTCTTAACACAAACATCTCCAGTTGTTAGATCACAAAAATTCAAAAGGATTAAATGAATGATTTTGAACAGCATTGTGTGTCATCCTGGGGTTTAGCTCAGCCCATGTGTAAACAGGCTTAGCATTGTCATTGAGAATTGCACCCGTTTATGCCAGGGATTAAGATGCCAGCATCTCTCTCTGTGAAATCACAGCTCCAAACTAAAGATGCAGCTTCTCACTACTGTTATTTTCTTTTCATTTTAAGTAAATGCATGTTTTACTACAGGCTGCACTGGTAGTTTGCAGGGATGGAGATTAAACCTGAAGTGAGCACAGAAGATTCAACTCTGCTCCACTTCAGAGTAAAAACTGTTTCTCTGAGAGATTATCACCCACATGCAAGTGCTAGAGTGCAAATCTCCTCCCTGAAATACCTCACACTGCCTTTTCACTTCTCCACCCACTACTCTTCCTCATGCTCTCACTGTTGAGTGTGATCAATGTCACTGGAAGCTAAACTGCCCGATTCCTCAGAATGACACCTGACTACTGTGCTTTGTAGGGAATGTAGCAAACAGAGACATTTAAAATGGCAAAGCTTTTCTAATGTAAAATAAAAGTCTAGTGGTAGCTTTGGATTCCCTAAGCCCATCTGCTAAATCCTACGCTGCACAACAACCCTTTTATTCAAGTTCAAAGATGCACTCCTCCATTAAAGAGCACTTGTTATCTCAGAAGGAAATGGAAGCTAGAGTGTGGCTGACACTAAAGAAAGAAAAAAATGAGTGTTGGCTTTGCAATGAAACCCTCCAAAACAGCCAGTCTCACCCAAGCATAATTAATCAATTGTAACTCTTACAGCAAACCAATTACTTTCATTCTTTGGCTTTTAGCTTGTCCATGTGCCAGTTTACAGTCGTAAGTGACAGGGAAGTGTGGCAAGACAGTTGTCTCTCTCCTGCTCTCTCAGGAACTGTACTGAATTTGTCATGCTATATAAAATGCAGAGTGCTGTGTGACTGCTATAGGACTACATGTTGTCATGCCAATTAGTATGTTCTTTATTTTTCTACCTTTTCCCCCGCTATCTTTTCTTAATTTGGTAACTGTGTCTACTAGACCCATTTTGTATTCAGGCATATTCTTCAGCTCTACTGTTAAGCTGAATGTTGAGCAATGTTAGGATCTCACAACAGGTAATGAGAAAGGTTTTAGGATTGTTGTTTCATTGGTTTTTTAAAAGCATTTTAAAAACCATTGGAAGCATTTAAAAATCTTGAACAGTAAATATGCAAAATTTCCCTCTCACACATATAAAAATGAAAATGGAAAAATCGAATACAATCAGTTTTTGGTAACTCACCAACCTTTTAGCCTTGTGAACATTGTGATTCCTTGTTTTTATAGGGCATGGTGATAAATATATACAATGAAGGTTTGTTGCCTGCCAACTTGACTAATTTATTTTGCTTTTTGTATCATGTAAAGGTATAAATTAGACCTTCTAAATACTAAAACATAACATTATATGCCATCCTCACATTGTCTATCATTCAATTCCCAGAGCTGTCTTCATATGAAAATTCCTAGAGACATGAAAAAATGTCACTATTTTTACTGCGTCTTTTTCTTCTAGCTGAACAGGACACACTGCGGAGAAGAGTAGACACTGGATTTATGCAGTAGCTATAGAGCATTCTATTTTTACATCATACTTAAAAATTTTAACATTTTGGTTGTTTTTATAACTAGCAGCATACACCAAGTCTGTTTTTTTAATGAACTTAAAATTTCATTTAGTATCAGAACACAGGAATGCCTAGACTATTCTTAATCTAATTATTTATTAAATTGTATATGCCATCTGTGGCTTTTAGCCTTATTAAGCTAATTCACTTGCTTTCTTAATCTTTCAAGCTCCCTTCAAAATTGTAGCAACCTGATCAATAAAATGTCCTCTGAAAATGAGACTATCTTGTTGCTAACTCCTTTTTCACAGCAACAATTGATAAGGTATCTGTGGCTAACATTAAGTATACAAAGCTTCAGAACATGGATATTAGCTTTAATATTCTTGACATACATTATACCTCAAAAAAGCTAAATTTTCAGCCTCTTGGATAAGAGCTCCTTTGCAACCGTAAGTGTTTTAAAATAACAAAACGTATTCCATCTCTAAATTGCTGTAATCCCAGATGAAGCCTATTCTGCTATTTTTCTTTAAGTTTTACTTTTAGTTTGTACAAATTCATTTTAAGTTCTGTTGAACAGATGCAAGTATAACAGAAACTGATATTCGGGAGGCTCTTTGTAGTGATAATCTGCAGATATTGTCTTGATTTAAATGGGCCATCATAAGAACACATGGAATAAATTTAATTGTTCTACCTTGATTGAACACAATCAGGATACAGACACTTCTGTAATTCTCTGGTATTTGCTTCCCAGGAGGTTAGGAATGTAGCTTCTGTCACTATAGGGTTCTACTTGAAAGAAGGTAAAAACATTGTTCCCTAAGGAGAAAGCAAAAGCAGGTGTATCATACACTTTCCTGCACTGTTGAAAACATGTGCATAGCACATACAAACTACAAATGAAACATTCCATCTTTTTAATATATTGAAATACACTGTGCACATATGGATGAAAGAGAAGACCTGCAATATTCTGCTAAGATGTGAAAATACATTACCACTTGGGAGAATAAAAACTTTGATGATAGATCTGCCTCCCATCCTTATACCGATGGCTTTGTTTACCCAGATTTCACCCTATTTTTGTGATGACTAGTCCCCTTTCTCTTCTTGCCTCCACTACTTCATCTCATTCATTTCTACGCTCAAGTTATTCACCTTGCCACACTGTATGCTGTGACAAGTCTTCTCTATAAACTGTGCCCACACTATTCTCTATTCTGTTCCTCAGTTCCCTGTTCTGCATTTCATTTTTCTTGGTCAGTTTATCCAAGTTTCCTTCTTACCCTAGTTCCCGGAGGAAACCATCACTCCCTCTCTTGCCTGCCTTTGAGCTGTATTTTCATCTTTGTCCTCTCCTGCATGGATGCCTCTTCCTTTCAAATCAGGCAAGTTCTCCTTTTAGTTGCTCAGTGCTAGCAAAGGGTGAAGGATGGCCTCCCAATGGAGAAGTTTCCTTCTCAGCTCAAAGCCCAGTCCAGGCATGACCTGTAAACTGGGAAGCACAGCTAAAATAAGGAACCTGTTAAGATGCCCATGACAAGCCGTGTAGTTCTTACTGACTGCATAAAAAGTGTAATTGCATATAGGAGATTTACACTTGTCCAGATTCTGGATGATTCTTAATAGAAGGGGAGCTGGCACATAACTGATGTAAAAAACCCTTCATGTCCGATCATTGTTCCAAATGTGGAGAGAAATTTACATATACTGAAAGGCAAAGTGACCTGTATTATTAACAATAGAAGTGTTTAATATTTTTGCAATATGTATACACGTTTTATTTTCAAGATTGTTCAACCACCCATTATGAAGAGGCTCTATGGAGAAGAAATGGTTTATATATGATGTCATATATCATAGACATCATACCCATATTCAAGGACAGGTTGGATGATGCTTTGAGCAACCTGGTCGACGGAAGGTGTCCCTGCCTGCAGCAGATGTCTTGAAACCAGATGATCTTTAAGGTTCCTTCCAATTCAAACCATTCTGTGAGCCTCTGACACTTGACTAAAAATAATTTAAAAATAAAGCCAATACCACTATATAAAATTTAGCATCTATACAATTCATTGCATTCACACAAAAAGAAAAAGCAATATGTACAGAAGGAAATAAAAGCCTTTTTTTGATCCTAACAATAACTCAGCCAGGAAACTTTACTGCAAATATATGTGTATATAGCTCCTGGGGAAACTGCTTAGTTGTCCACTGCACACAGGAAAAAGGGGAAGCAAACCATAGGTCAACAGATCAAAGAGTATGCTGGAACAGTGAATAAAGTTCACACCACAAATGAATGCAAAGTAGCAAAATTTATGTTAAGTGATTTCCACCAGTGTTTAATACAAATTCTGGGGTTACTTGTTATAAATTTTTATTCATTATTAAGCAGCAGAATCAGGAGATTAGCTGCACAGTTTCCAAGACAATAAACTTTTCCCTAGTGTTGTGAGAGTTCCTACTCAGCATGATGAGTCTCCTCATCAGGCATGCATTTTGACTGTCCTCTTCAGATTTGGGGGATTTGTGAATACCACACAAGCACCTGCCTTGGTTCTGCGGGGAAGAAAACAACATTTTTTTAATATGAGCCAGTTGCTATTGACTAGATATCTCAAAATTAGTGTTGGAAAAAAGCTTGGTCATTTTCTTTACCATTTAACTGTCTCACATTTGGTTAAAATCTAAGCAAGGTCTAAACATGTAACTACCATAGTCAAGTGTGCCTGTACATAAATATAATGCAATACCAGTGGGTCTGGGCAAAAAATACACAGTACCCATAAAGCAAGCCAAAGCCAATGAAGCCAAAGCTCAATTCTAACAAGACTACCTCTTTCTGTAATTGCCATTAGGAAGCCATGCTGAAACAAACAAAAAAACTCCACAAAAACTTAAAGAAAATTTACAACTACAAATTAAAATGTTTTCTTTTTATAGAATGTGTATAAATTAATTTTAGGTACACATCCGATTAAAGAATTAACTTCATATGTCAAAAGTGAAACTTAAATGCCTTTCTCCGTATTAATATACTAATTTTTCTTTCATTCAGAAATTAATTAACAATAAGCAGTTTTAAACTGCCTTTCCTATATAGATATCTGCATCTCTTCTTCTTTTATTTCAGTAGCCCTACTTGCCTAATGCAGATAATATGGAAGCATTTTAAAAATACGTCTTTGATTAAGCTTTTTGAAAACTGAAATGTCACAAAGTCAAAATACAGAAAGTGCTACTCAGATTCAAGAGTTCTTAATGGGAATGATGCCTTTTTCCACATCCCCTTCTTTGAATCTTAACAACTGTCCAGACAGTGGATATTCTACACTTAAAATAGTAGCTGATCTTATTACTTCTAAATCAGGCACCATTTATTCTAAAAGAGGCAGTCAATACTTTTGCTGCAAATTGTGGAAGAGAAACAGGCGATTTTGCTTAAGGCCATTCAGAATTCAGGGTTTGGTTTTTTGTGATGTCACACTTTTTTTAAACTAACAACATAGCATATTAATATCCTGCCAAAATCAATATATCTTTGTGAGTGCCAAAGCAAACATTACATTAGCCTCTACATATGGAAAATTTTATGTCACACACATGAATAAGACAGCACGATGCTTAAGAACTTATTATCATCACTCCCCTGGAAAATTCTACAAGTGAAAATGATTTGTGCTAGCTAAGAGCTATGTATATTCAAAAGTCACAATTAATAAAACGGAGTTGCAACATATTTAAAATATAAGGAGATATTTATTTATATTTTCCAAGAGGATGCTACAATCTCTTACAGCTTTAAGAAACACAGCTGTGTTTTAAACTTTGATTTATACCACAAGAGTTTTATTGCAGATTACAATAATGCCATTGCTAACCAAAGCTTCCTAAGCCTCTTAATTCATTAAACAGTATCTTCCTCTAACGGGAGTTTAGAATATATCAAAAATGCAGGATCAGACCCCTTATTGCACCTCATTTTTAAAACACATCTGAGTTAAAGGGGATGAAGCTACTTGGCATTCCCCTTTACATAATTTAGGGTTTTCTTCCTAGAAGACCATCAGTCCTCCTTAGCTTAGCAACTAACAGATTGCATAAAAAACAACAGGCTGGGCTGTCAGCTGGGACACGTTTACCCTTCAGACCAAAACAAAAGCAAGCAAAGAGACTTTGAGTGTCACTGTATTAATGACATTCAAAACTACATGCTATAGATTACATGTATTCCCCACCATTGTTGAAATAAGAGATTTATTTTATTCATTCACCTGTTTTGTTCTCTCCTCCTTGTAGCTATGTGATTTTAAATTACATTTAAATAGCAAAGGGGCATAGTGGCATCTTTAAATACCACGTCAACAGCCTCAGGATCATGTTCTACATTTGAAAACAATGTCTGCATTTCATTTTTCTTCTTAAAATAACTTGAAGTACTAGTGTAGTCCTGTCCTTTACTGTATCCCCACCCAGTCAATAAAAAAACACTGTGTTTTCTTTCTAATATCCAATCCCTAAGAAAGCAACTTATTTCTGTAAACAACAAAAATATCTCAGCTGCTAGGTAGATTACCACTCTAGTATGATTATATTACCTCATAACAAAATTAATAAAATATACTCTGGACTACTGTTTTTTCTCCTCCCTCTAGCATATCTAACATATTGTAAAAATAATGTTTGTATTCATCCAGACAAGTGTTAACTATTTGGTTTCAGCACTTTTTTTGAATTTTGGTAATTATTTTCTACATGAAATATGGTCAGTTTACAACCTAGAGCACTTTAAATATAAAGTATTGTATTTGAATTTGGCATGTTCCTTATGAGCATGTAGATGAAAAGTGGACACTTCAGCATAAGTCAGTCACAGTGGAGGACACCAATGTGTGAGTAATCTGATATGTATACATATCACATGCAGCTAGTGTGAAATATTAGCTTACATGCAAATCAGAAAAAGATTTTTGTCTACATTATTTACACACCAAGAAATTTCCCTCCAAAGAGGAAATACAGTTGCAAGACCCACAGTGGTTGAAAAGGACATGACTCAGAAATTAACACAGTGCAGCCTGTAATAATAGTGAGAATAGATATTCTAAAACTCCGAAACAAATATGCTCCAGACTAAAACTTTTTACATACTGTGAATTTCAACAGGAATGAGGTACATACGTGGTACTTACTGACTATTCATATTCAAAGAGTAAAATAGTTCCAGGTCATGGTTATGAGAAGATTATTAAAAATAAAGCAGAAGTCAGAAATGGCCTTTTCCCCTTTTTCTCACACATATTTACAAAGAAAGTCAGAGAAAAGTTTTCAGTTCAATATATTTATTGAACTTTTTCATACTTTTCAGTGGATAACACAATATTAACGGGAAATATACATACTTAAATTGCTTCAGTTTCTGGAGTTCATTTCTGTACCACATTTCTGGAGTACAGTTATTTACAAGGGTGCCTTTTGGTGGTTTCTTCAGGATTATGCAGAGACAGCAACGGCTTCTGGAACTTGCTTTGTATCCAAACTCGCTGCATTTTCACTTTTTTCTTTCTGTTTACTTGTAATCGCCGATCAACTAAATTCTGTACTTCATTTAATCCAGCCAAGTTGAACATGTTCCATACCTCATCTATTTTTCCATATGAAGAATTATTGCAAATAAAAAAAAAAGTAATTTGCAGAATGTAGTAATTACCAACCTGTAGTTCAACCAAAGATGGAAGTAAATCTGTTTTGCAATTTGAAAGATAATGGACACTGCCTGTAAGAAGGCTTTTGTTAGAAATTCATTTTCGCAGCTCTTGATTTATATTGCAGTAAAAATTGTTATGTTCAGGCCCAAACCACATTAGTTATTACTCACAGCATCCATAGATACCCTTTCTTCACAGGGTTCAATATGCCTTAGTTGAGTAAACAAATGCATGCCATTTGGTCACTGTTCACATGTTATCAAGATAAAGCTATTTCCCCTGACAAATGACAACCCAGACTTTTATGCCATATATAGCTACAGACTCTCCTTCCAAGCATGTTTATCTCAATTTTAAGAGAGAAATTATATGCATGTTTAAATAATAAAATTTGAGCACACAATTAAACACCAGATACTTGAACAGAAATTTCCAGTGATGTCTGTAAGCAATCTTGCAGGACTCCAAATGCAACAAGTGTGCACACAAAGAAAATTATTTCCTTACAACAGTTAGCTTTGGGCTTTTTAAAAGCAGAGAATTAAAAAAAGCCAATAAAACCTTCTTTAAATTTGTGTTTTAAGATGAGCTTTCATAATCGAAATCACACTGAGAAACACTCAACCCTTTCTATGAAACTAAAACATTCCATACCTTTGGTAAAGAAATATACTCTGGTTCCATCTCCTCTTACATAAAAATTTTCTGACAAGCAATGACCTAAGAAATTAGAGCAGTAATGAAAAAGGATGTAACTTTTTTTTTTTCCAGAAAGAGCTAAAATGAACAGTGAACAACAAAAACATCCAGAAATTACCTTTTTTAAAACGAAGTTGAGCTGTATCGTATCTTCCATAGTCTCGAAATAACAACATTCCTCCAGGTTTCAGTAGCTTAGCCAACCTATTTACAACCCCTTGCATCCTTAGAAAATAGATGGGATACTGGTGAAGTTTGCAAACGTAAGCAAGCAATTTGGTGCCACAGACCAAAAAGGCAGTGCCACCTAAGAATAAGAGACTGTTCAAGACAGGTAGTTGTGCACAGAATTCCAGACTTTGCCTATATAAACAGAAGTTTTGCACACACAGAAAAAAGTGTATGTGCACAAAAAGTGAAACAGCTTTGAGAAATCTCATCCAGTAGAACTAGAAGACATTAATTACACAGCTTGAAGGAAGTTTAATACTTCAAATTCTGCAATCAAATTTTAGAGGTGCCTTCCAGCAAAATTGAAGCGTGTTAAAAATTGACTACAAGAGTAGCAATTATCAAAAACTAAACACAACAGCCTAGAGAGAAATTACTAAGTAACAATTTGCTGAATATAAATGTGTCCCTCTCACATATATTTTCCATCTTTTCAAAATGCGTAAGTTCTGCATCATGATTCCCTTGGTTTTTTTTTCATTTCCCACTTTCAAAGTTTCCAGGAAAAATGTATACTGAGCAAGATGAATCTGGATCACATTTTCTTTTATGCAGCCATTTTAATTCTATGAGATGGCAGTAATGACTAGCACATCTTTGGGAAGTGGGTCTCACAACACAGATAATCACATGAAAATCTTCATGTATGTATACACACACATGTACACAAAAGCATCCATGTCAGCCCTGGGGAAAATAATTCCCAACCCAAACAAAAAACCCCCAAAAATAATAATGACAAAGGATCCCACAAACAAACAATAAAAAAGAAAACCAAGCACAAAAGCACTCAAATGTATTCTTAAAAGACTAATAGGAAAAGATACACAGGAATTCTGAGAGAACATCTCATTACTGCTTCTACAGGCAAAGTGATTGAATGAATCACTATTGCCCAATTTCTTTCTGGCAGCATCACTAGAGTTATGGAGATCTGAAGTCTCCTGCTTGAATTGTTTTTGAAACCTGGACCTTGGATTTGTGTGAATTGTGCACATCTCTGAATAAACAGAAAGGAGAAATACCCTTTACAGAGAAGGTTTTTCTTTATGAAGCTAATCACTAGTAGCAGGAAAACAGTTCTCAGACTTAGGCAAATACTGTTCTGTATGTCAAGCCCATTTTAATGGCATTCTTAAAGTTATAAATGTATTATCACACAAACAGCATGCATTTCCCTTCATATAAACTAGTTAGAGTCAAGAAGTTTAACCTACCTGCCCTATTTTACATTTTTCCCATTAAAAAAGGGCATTTTCACAATGAGCCAACCTTAATAGTCATAAAATTTGGTTCATTAGACATTGAGAGGCATTAGCAAAGGCTAACAATACTCAACACAACACCATACATGAAAATTAGATCAAATGCTCTTAATCCAAACAAGTTACAAAATTCTGGATGCATTTTAGTTAAAAAGGCCTGCATGTAAGCATTTGAATGTGACTAAATCAGCAGTCTAAGTCTATATCAACATAATGTAAGGCGTTAAATCATGCGTGTCAGTCTGTTTTTTTAATTTGCAATTTTTTTGAATCTGTCACTTCTAATAGAGGTGTACTTAGTTACAATATACCCCTTGTATTTTGATGGAGGCTGGAGACTCACTAATCATAATTAGCCCGACCAGCTTTTCTCTTGAAGCCCGAAAATGGTAAATAGCATTTAAAATATCTTGTTTTATATATATTGTAGCTTATTAAATAACAAAGATTCATCATCTTCTTATGCTATTATTGAAAATCTCCAGTTAAAAAAGAGATTTAACCCATTTGCTTTGCCCTTCAGTCTTCATTTACCTGTCAGGATGAATAGTAGAGAGCACAAAGACAAGGAGAATGACATCCAGGATCTCATCTGGAAAAGGATAGGGTAAAGCATCATCACACACATCATGAACAAAGGCAGAACACCAGGCTGAATTGTAGGACGAATGTGACTGTCATGAAAAAGATGAAAAGAGGCACAGAGAGAACAGTAGTAGTTAATACGTTTACTGTGACTCAAGAAACATTTTTTCTTCAATTATTCTGCATTGTAAAACATCTCATATAAAAGCCTATTCTGTCCGGTATCTTACTCAAGCTGAGCAGCAAGCTCACTGATGGTATTCATTCCACTCTGCATACAGTATGACTTTGTTCTTTGGAATATTGAAAACTTCAGTTAAAAGTTGTCAAAGCCATCACATTCTTTTTCATGAAGATGGCTTCCTGGCAGCCTCCTGAATTACCAGCTTGTAAGGTACTCTAAAGCCAGTGCATGAATTACCTTTACCAGCTCCACTGCTCCTGAAGCAAAATCACAACAGTATAGAAAGGTTCCAGGTGTATTGCTAGGAAAACAAAACCAACATCAGTTAAAAAATTATTAATGTAAAAGATGAAAGTCTACATCAGTGTTCATGAAACTTCAGAGGGTCCTCTGGGGTTCACCACAGGTTTGATCAAGCATGCTTTATTGATGTCTAGCACATGGAAAGCCACATAGGTTGTAATGAACCAATAGGGCAGACAAATTAATAAGAACACCAACAGGCAGTTAGTATAAAAAGAATTATAGCCTTGTCAGGGAGGAGGCAAAAGGAAAAAAAAAAGGTCACAGAGGACTGTCAGAACTGATGGCAATGTCCTGGTGCTGTAATGCATAAATGCACATTAATAGGTCACATTTTCTTACAGGAGCACTGCATTATTAGCCCATGCATACAGTTTAATTAGCAATATGATTTGGGCAGGGATGGGGTGTTGCAAAAGTCATCCAGTTCTGTAGAGGCTGGGGTTTCCATGTATCACCTTGCTGTCCTTTTGATTTGATTAAGCATTATTGGTTATTGTCCTCCATGATCTCCTTTGTTTTCTAGCTAGAATGAAGAATTTCCTCTCACACTGCCTTCCCATCCAAGTCTAAGCCAGCTGCAAATTTCCTTGTACCATTCATCAGATACTAGTAATTCTAGGGAGAAGTTTTTTCACCTCTGAAAAATTCATTTAAGATAAACTCAGAAAGCTACCCAAAATCCACTGAGAGATGACCTCACTATCAACTCATGATCAATTTAATTAACTAAAAATATATTTGAGATTTTGGATAGATGGCTCCTTTAGAAGGGAATCAATAAACTCTGACAGTGCTTATAAGATCTCACAGTATATACACACAGCTAAATTAGTGACTTCTGAGGGCTCAACAGGAGAATGCTTCTGGAAAAAATATATTCCATACCTGTTGCTGAACAAGACTTTTATCAGCTCTGTGCCCACCAAGAGAGTTGATGAATTTACATATTTATTATGAATAAGGACAAGCAGCCAGGCTTCGGACCCAGCCAGTCCCTTGGGAAAGGTTAAGCTGATTGCCTAATAGACTTGTTAGAATATTGGGTTTTTTTTTATTTTTTTAGAGCAGAATATGTAGAAAATCCACTTAAGACAAAGACATGGCTTGATCTGGATGGTGTTTTCATGACACGCTGTATTCAAAAGCACTAACTTAAATTTTAAGGGAGGGAGGGGGAAGAGGTTTAAAAGTTACATTATTAACCTAAGTGAAATTTTCTTTTGTAGCCAGGGTACACTTGCTTAACACTGGCTTGTTTTTACATGCATGTAATTATATGTATATAAATATATATTTTTAAATATGCGTATAATTGCCAAAATGGAAAATTTTATATTATTGAATTCAGAGTAAAACCAACTGTTCTATAAAACCAAGCCTGCTAAAAGATACGAGATCTTTCCATTAGGTCATATACAAGACAAACAAGCAAGTTGTTCAATGTATCAACCAATGTGACTGAGTGAAGGGTTTACATAAGAATAGAGATCTCCAGGAAAAATACCTAACGAGTAGAGTCTTAATTATCAGAAATGCCAATCTATGACTAATCCCTCCTGTGAGGAAAACACAGAAGTTCATCTCATCTTTTTCAATACAGCTATATGGTATCTTTTTCTATATACTGTTCCTTTCAAAGTTTTCATATGAAACCAGCTTCTCCTTTCACTACATGCTGTCCAAAGCAAAGCATTTGCTGTGGCATGAAGATGCATTGCTAACATTTAGAGGTTCCATGTATGACCCTGGTGCATCACTCAATTCCTCCTGCTGTGATTCCATATCTGCAAAATGGAGTATTTTTGTATAGGTGTGATACTAGCAATCAGAATTCATTGATAGAATAATGAATTGTGTTGTTCTCAAGCTCTTAAAGGCATGAGTAAAAATAAATCTATTTCAACCCTTGATACATACATAGCCTTTTCTATAAAACCTTCCTGCCTACATGGATGGGAGGACAAGTTGTCATAACAGATTTTTCTAAAACTGGAAGCTAAATGGATTAAGATGTTTCAATGAATTAAGTAATGTAATACAGGACTTGTGCCTTGACACTAGAACCTGAAGTAATGTGACAAATATTCCAGCCAATTCAGAAACAATAGAACTTCTTTCCAGTAGATTACACGCCATTAGCTATGGTCTCTGATTTTCGCTTTTTGAAGAGATACCTGGCAGCTTTACAGTGATAGATAAAACAAGAGAATATTTCATCTGCCTGAGATTACCTACAAAAAAAATCAGCCTGAATGCACCTGAAGACGAACTTTGTCAGCAAATATGACCCCCCAAGACCAGGGTGGAGCAATTTGAGGAGTATCCTATACTGACACTACCAACTTTATTTGTGGTCTGACACAGTAAGAACTTCAGGGTTTTAAAATGGTTCACTCAAAACTTCCTGCAGCACTGATCCAGCACTGACATTTGGTGAAAATGAAGATGTGAATATAACATTCATATTTGGAAATCCAACACTACGTACCATAAAACTTTCAAAATAGGAAAGACACTGTTTCCAGCTCCACAACCAACCTAAAATCAGAAGAGAAAGATAAAGTTGAAATAAATGAGCAAATAAAACCTTTTTTTGGTTTTTTTGGCTTAAATTAGTTGGCAGGTAAGACCCATTAGACTTGAAGTCTATGTCGGACAGAAAAGGTATAAACAGCTCATACCACAATTCGCAAATTATTTATATGATCCCCTTTCTTCCCAATGTCTTTCTAAAGTTAAGAGAAAATCCATCTCTCAAACTGCATAAGAAAATGCAATATTCTTGTGCAATTTCACCATTTGGCAGGAATGCAGCAAGTACTTGCACTTTTAGACAAAGCACTTAAACACACACCTTTCCTTAGTGCTGTGGTTTGACACGGAAGTGGGTTTTTTTGCAAAAAAGTCCTTCTAGTTCTGATCAGAACCAATAAATTGTCTGGCTTGAATTATTGTCAAGTTTTAAGCCACTTAGGAGTTTGACACACCTCTGTGAATCACATTTTAAGACAGACAGAGCCCGGGAAAGCTCTCTGGACTTCCAGCCATCAAAGACCCAACTTGGGCCCCCGGGCCCTGCAGCCCCAGGGCTGGGCCCTGCTCGGCCTGGCCCGACCCAGGAGGCAGCCGCTCCCTCCTTGGCCCTGTTCCATCTGTGCCCCCCAGCCCTGCCCCATGCAGGTAGAGCTGGGCTGGCAGCGGCCCCCCCTTCACTGCCACGGCAGAGCTCAGCTCCGGCTGCCCGGCAGAGATCATGGGGCCGAGAGAGATAAGAGAAGTTCCAGCTGGGCTGGGTGAGATTAACCCTGTTAGTGCTGTTAAGGTTTCTTCAGAACAGATGGGCCTGAAAATGCTGATCCTCTCCCAGAGAGAACTAGGTGAAAGGACATGAAGAGACACCCTAAGCTATAAGTCAGTAAAGACAGAAGGGCTGAAACCCTGAGAGAAAAGAAAGAGGAGATGCTTCAAACCTGGAAGCTGAAATTCTGTTGCAGAAACCCTTTGGGGATGAAGTGGACTATTGGAGTCCCTGCTGTAATTTCATAGAGCATCAGAGGGGGTAGAGCAATTGGGAGCTAAGGTGCCTCTGCATTTTTTTTCCTTTTATTCTTTTGGCTCCAGAGTGTTTGGACTCGGTTTACCTTCACCTGGAGGGGTGTGCAGTACACCTGAAGTTGATTCTGCCTGGTGGGTGGGGGGCATGGTCCCACCAAATGATATGGATTGACATTTGGAATTTTTGGCTGCCTAGGGGGTGGGGGGCATGGTCCCATCCTTTGATGTGGACTGATCCACTGATTGAACCTAACGTAGAAAGGAACCAGGAGGGGTCAGTGCGAAGATGACCCAGTTCCTAGAGATGAACATTGCTCCTAGAGATGAGTAAAGAAGACCTTGCTTCCAAACGGCTCAGCCTTAAATTGACACCCCATGTTAGCTCAAATTGAAACCCTCGAAAAGCTGCTGTGGGGAAAGCGGTGATTCGAGGTTAGGGACTTTTTCACTGCAAGCAGAAACCTCCTGGGCGGCTGTTTTGCTGTGATATTGAACCCATAAGAGAGTTGTCTCTAGTGGGAATGTCTCCATAAGGTCAGCAAGAAAGACTCAGAGACTCCTATCTCTTTATGTGAACTGAAAAGATTATATAGGTGGTAAACTGACTGAAATCTCAAGGGTTGTTTCTACATTATCAGCATGAAAAAGTGAGGGGAGGAAAGTGTTCTAAAGGTTTAGTCTGATTCTAACTTTTGTTTCCTTCTTTTAGGTCTGCTAATAAACTTCTTAGAGTCTTTTAAGTTTGTGCCTGCTTTGTTTTCTCCTAATTCTTATGTCACAGAGGTAAAATAAGTAAGAGATGATCTGAGCTAAACCACTGCACTTAAGAAATTAGAAACCTGACTTTGAATGAAAATGGAATCTGACAATCTAGCCCTATTCTGATTTGGGAGAAACTTTAAAGGGAAAACCAAGTCCAGATCCTAGGTTACTCTGAAAGTTTCTGCCATAAATGAACATAGTTTGTCAAATTCCAAAGGCTTACTTTCTTGATACTTAGTAAGGGTCTTTATCAGATTTTTGAGCAATTAAGAGGAGCTCTACACGATGGGCAGAACATTTGCAGTGCATTACCTCTAATATTCGGTAAGTGGCATCACAACCAGGGAAGGATTCTAGCTTGCCAAGTTCTTCTCCACAGTTTTTACCTTGAGGATTGTCTGTAAGAGCCTTTGCTTGATTTTTATTATATACATATCCTTGTACAGCAGTAGAACCACCTCTATAATTTTTCCTCCAGTATTTTTCTCCTTCTTTAAACATTTCATTTTCGAGGGAAAAACTGTTGTTATTATTTATTTTTGTGTGTTCTGAAGATCTTTTTTCTATTTTGAACTCTTGTCTCCTTTTTTCTGGAAGAATTTCTGGAAACTCCAGAAACAGCCAATTGCGATCCTTGAAAAAGTTATTTTTATGGGTCTTGTAAAACTCATTCCAATATTTACTGGCTTCTTTCTCATATTTATCTGAAATTAGAACAAAACTTTGGTGAACATAAGCTTAGCTAGAATATACTCTAAAGCAACATATAATTTGGACCTCAAATATACAGTTTAAAGATCCATAGTTCCACAGATTGTACATTAAAATTAAAACATCTAGATTTTGTGTCTTACCTTAACTTGCGCTGGAAATAACTCCTATGAAGGTTTAATCAGATTTAATGTCACTTTGGAAGAGGTAGACAGGCTTACTGCATTTTTAAAAAAATTCAGTGACATCACAGAACAGCACCATCAAAATAAGCAATCTGAAGATCCTTAGACAAGCTTTCATGGCTCAAATTACAAAAGCAATGCATCTTTTCACTTATTTAAGAAATATTAAATTGAAATTATTTCATGCTTTATGAAATTCTGTAATCAATTGCAAATTTGTTGGTTCCTCATCCCTTCTTAAAAAAACATTCTAGTTCTGTGAACTAGACTGACAAATGTTACTGCACAGCAAATAGACAGTAATTCACACTTAACCATTCACCAATGCAGAAGGAACATACTGGCTTTCTTACTTTAAAAACATGTCAGAGTTTTACAACAGACCTTTGTGTTAACTTTTAATTCACAAAACATTCCAACTGAGTGTTAGAATGTCAAAGAGTGGGGCTGAAAGGGATTTCACACAGTCAGGGAATTCGTACCCGTTCTCCATAAAGATCTGTCCAACTTATTCTTAAAATACCACTTTGCACATACAACGTTCTTCAGTAATATATTACAGTCCTTAATTTTCCATACAGTTGGAAACCTTTTCCACTACCTAACAAAAAACTTCCATCTTGCAATTAGGTCCAGCATTCTTGTCCCTGCTAGGGACCAAGCCGATAAAGCAAAGATTACTCTCTTTTCTCTTTGCAACACCTATTTACACTTTTGAAGTGTTTTACTACGTGTCTATAAACACCCTCTTTTCTAGATTGTCTAAACCTAATTCTCTTCTTTCTGATTTTTAGACTTCTGATAATTTCAATTTTTCTTCTCTAGATTCTCTCCAATTGATTTACGACTTTTGGGTGCTCTATTCTGGCAAAGGCACTATCAATGCAGAGCAAAAGGAGTATCTTATGAGGCTTACAGGTTGTAATCCTGTTTATAACTCCCAGCTTGCCATTTTGCAACAGTAAGACACTGCTGATTCAGCTAGTGATTCACCACAACTCTCAGATCTTCTTCTGCAAAATGACTACCAAGCCAATTGTCCCTAAAACTAGGGTTTTTTCAATGAATTATTCTGAAGCAAAGAAATCTGCACATATTTTTAGCAAATTTATATATTTCAGGTTATTTTTTTCCACTGTTTGTCCAGATCTTTCTGAATCTTAATCCTGTCCTTCACTATATTTGAAACATCTCTTCACTTAACATCTTCTTCAAGTCTCCTGTTTCCTAAGGTCACTAATGAAAATACCAAGCAGAACTGGACACAGAATAAAACACTCCTCTGCCCAGCACAGATTTTTTCCCTTCTGAAAGGATCTCTCTAGGCATTCATTCACCCAAAAGCAGTTTCATTATCTCTCGCTTACCTAACTTGCTTATGAAAATGTCAAGTAAAGCAAGTCAGAAACCTGACTAAGGATATACTTCAGGACATATGCTGCTTTTCCCTTATCCCCAGGGCTTGTAACCTTCTCCAGTAAGGAAATTAGCTTGATTTTACATGATTTATCCTTGAAAAAAAAAGATTGTTGGCCAGTATTCATCTCCTTTGTTCTTCTGAATCCAATGTCGGCAAGCTCTGGATGTACTCTTCCAGTATTTTTCCAGGAACTGAAATTAATTATCTGACTCTTCTTTTTTTCCCCACCTCCCTCTTTAAAAAAGCAAATATTCTCTTTTCTGCTTTTCCAGTCATCCATGTACTCTGTGGATGTACTTTGTAACTTGTTCTTTCTCAGTTCAAGAACAAAATCTTTCCTCCTTCTCACTAGCACTAATTGTGCTAGCCACTGGACTGGAGCTAGCTACCCCTTTCAAAGGAAGGCTGATAAAAAGATAAGAATTACAGCTTTTCAGTGTCTCTTTTGTTGATGGTTTTTCCTTCCTTATCCCTCTTAAGTACCAAGCCAAATGCAAAAGTGTACCTCATATAATCTTATTTTGTTCTCACTCACACCAACACATTAATTCTTTTAATATAAATGCACAGAGTAAATGCATGGTGCACTTCTCCTACTACTCTCTTTAAATCTTATTTCCTAAATTGCTACAGCTTTTCAGAGATAAACAAGGCTGAGAATTATCATTAGAGGCACAGACAAGCAGTGGGAAGTGGTAAGGAGGTGGCAGAATGCCTTGTCCTAGAAATCTGCATAATGTTTTAAAATTAACATTTAATATTGTATTACTAAAGGGCAAGACCCAGCCATGTAATTATAATTTTTCAGACCTTTTTTATAAGTTCAGAGTTGATTAAGGTCATACATATATCAGATTTCAATAGTTTAAGTTGCACATTTATAGACTGCTCTGTTCCAGTATAAAAAACAGAAACCCCTGTAGTCAAAAGGTTCTTAAATTATTATCACCCCTTGCTATAGTCACCACTTTCCTACAAGTCTGCTCAGAATCCTTGTACTTAAATTCACATCCAGTTTTCCAGATTTCAGAATTGAAGGAAAGCAATACCTAAAGTCAGCCTTTCAAATTGTATTAGTAAGGAATGACATGGTTTCCAGTGAAGGAACACTTTACTTTGCATTGTTGCAGTGGTCATTCCTGCACCTCTGTGTAATAACATGTATGCAGTATCATCAAATTTTTGGTTTGTGTATTTAATTAGTCTACCCACTAAATTTGCCAAAGCATGTAAAAGTTACATAACAAACAGATAAACTGCCAAGACAAAAAAAAAAAAAACCAACCCCCCCAAAAAACAAAAACCTTTACTTTGTCAATCAATTTTTCTCCATAACAGAATCTTCCAATGCTAGCAAGCATGCCTGAGACGAAATTGCACATGCTAATAAGTACACCAAATTCCTAAAGGTAGTATCATGAGTTCATTCAGTTTAACTTCTCTTGCTTTAAAAAGGCTCACCAGAACTATTCTACTTTAGTAATATAATAGTATTGTTGAAGTCAGTCTTGTCTTTTTTCTCCTTACTATATTTTTCAAGGCCCCAATATAACCTGCTCATTAGCCTTGGTCTAGTTCATTGTTTACACAAATAGGCCAAAATGTACTTCCACTTGCAGAATGAAGCTGAAGCTTTCTGTAGGAGCACTATCAGCAATGCTCACCTATTCAAGTTCTAAACAGAGGGGCATTCATAGGAAATGTCCTTGGATTCTTGCATTTCTTGGCAATAGACAAATGCCTGATTATTCCATTTCTCACCAACACAAACCAACTTTTAACTGATTGTAGAGGAAGAATGAAAGGTTCCATAAGCCACATGGTCACACAGCTTACTTTTCAATTATGAGCTCTTTTTCAGCTTTGTATACAGATCAAATGAAGATATTAAACGTAATTTTTGAAAAACAAACACTGTACTCCTGCATGTAGATAAAGAATGGGTGAGAGGTAACAGAGAAAGGCAGGTTGACAATCCCAAAGTATTCAAGGTGGTGAAGGGCGCACAATGCAAGGCACGTTCTCAGGTAATTCAAATAAACTCCAGCAGGTCCCTTAGTTACATCAAGGCATAGGATCACAATGACACTATCTGACAGATTCATGACAGGCTAAGTAAACTGAGGCACAGGATATCCAAGTAACTGCTTTCAGAATATCTTTCTAACAGAACAACAAATTAAGAATCCAGTCTTCTATGCTACTATCAAGTTGATATTCCAGCTTTAGCACTCATAACTATCCTAGAGTTTAGTCTATAGTTTAGTTTGCTAGTTTGAACCTAGAGCTATCACTCTTCAGAAACCCAGAATACATTAAATTTCCCTTCTGAAGATAGGCACAAAATTCCTTAATCCCATACAGAGCAGACTGTGCAGGATGTATTGGAACACCTTCCACACAAAGTGAACACATAGATTCCTGAAGCACTCCCAGTTCAGCCTGGCAGACAGCAAGCTGGGACCACTGCAACTTTCATGGCAGTTAACTGAATTACAGTGCAATGTACAAACACAAGCTCTCTAAATAGTCCACAAATCACTAAAAATAATTTGAATACTATACATGGGAATCTTCATTCCTAGTACCCTAGATGAATGCAAACTCATTCCCTTTGATTCTGTAAAAGCCTTGTGTAGTACTTGTATTCTGAAGGACCGCAGAAGGGTTCAGAACAACTGCACCATACTGATGTACTTGTTTACATAGAGCCTACTGCCACCCCAATTGCAAAATTGTTCAGATAAGAAACTGTACTGTTAGAAAAACATACTTTGAGATCTTTTGAGGAGAAAACGGAAAAAAAAAATAAAATGAATCAAAAAATTTAGACGAGAAAGAAATAAAGAGTCTTCCTGAATTCTACAGCATCTTCAAATGTTTTAATAAAGAGCATTAAAACAATAATTTTTATACCATTCGACATTTGTTACCTTGGTCTTCTGATCGAACTTTCACAAGGGAGTTCTCTGTTGCTTTTTTCTTGGCATTCTCCTCTTCTTCGTGTGACCATTGCATGTGGTCCCTGCAGAAGGCAGTTAAGGACCCAGCTTAGCAATAGGGTTTTTCATAATATTTTTCCCAGGAAAAACAGTCATGAATTAGCGACACTGTCTCAAATATATTTTCTTTTATTTTTTGAGTGCAAGCAAATGACCATAAGGAGACTGACAGTTAAAACCTAAGTTTCAGTGTATGATAGATAAAAATTAATTACTAATTAGGTAAAAGTTAAGTGATTAACAAACATCTCCCAACTGCAAGAGACTGAAGTGGAATGTATTTCTTTTCTTATTAACAGGATTATATATATCTTGCAAATTGAGTGTGTTTACAGGCATGTATTTTGAGTATCCCATTAGAACTGTTTTTAGCTGAATGCAATAACAGTCTTACCAACAAACACCCTAATGCAAGAAACAGCTCACATTAATGAGTTGTATGATGAGGAACTAAGGACTAGCAAAGAAATCAGCTGTTTCTGAAATGAGGAGCATAATCCACCTTTCAACTGGAACAGGTGGAATTGATTAACAGGATTTACTTTTCTGAGGAATAGAGGTAGGTAACATTAAAAAACAAAACCAGAATGAGACATTTGTAAGAAAAGTCAAGCAGTGCTGCAATGTTTCCAAAGTCTATGCCATCTATATTTGTGTGAAGTGGTTACCTAAATGTTATGTTAATCCATGGTTTCAGAACCAAGCCCAGATCCGACCCTGATGACTAAACTGCCTTCCCTGCAGATTCTGAGTTTGGATCAGACCACAATGGGGGGTGCCCAAAAATGTGCTGCAGGATGTTTTCAAAAGCCAATCAGCTGTCCCTCCAAATCGTCCAGTCTGAACAGATTAAATTAGACAATATAATTCAAGTAATCTATTAGATCCTAATCCTACTGAAATCAACTAACTGACAGCTCATTACTAAAATTCCATTGGTTACTATGGGAAAAGGAAGAAGTTGCCAACTTGAAAAGAGTTGATTATCTCTAAAAGCTAATGAGCATCTTCCTTTTCCGTATGTGGTGACATATAGGTAATTTAATTCTAAAACCTTCACAGTTCCTCTTTTGTTAATTGTGGGAGACTAATTGGTATATATTTGTCTGCTTGCCTCAGACTTGATTTCCGCCCCTCTACTGAAATATTTCTCATTATTGTCCCCAGCAGGTTGCCTCTCCCCTTCCTGTATTTGTTCATATACCAAATGTTCCTGTGCAGTGTCATGGCTCTGACAGACACACTGCAGCAGAATAAAACCGAATGACCAAAGCACTACTAGGCAGATATCCTCTTGGAAAGGCTTGCTTCCCTCACTGCTATCACCAGTTTTGACCTTGCCTATTCCAGCAAGCTGAAACCAAGGACTATTCCGATGGCCATAATACACAGTCAGCCCTTCTGGCAGATGACTTGCTGTGGTGTAATCTTTAGCTGATCAATTTTAATCTATCATTGCATGTCTGTCAGAGCCCTTAGGGGCTCAACACACAATACTAAAGGTGCCTGAAACCCTCCATCTTCACTAACAGCCTTTTTTTTTCCTCCTTGGAAGTTCATAGAGCACCTTTCGGCACTTTCATAGAAATTTCTCTATGGTAGATCCCAAATAACAATACTGCTGCAGCACGTCTTGATAAAAATCTACAGAAGAGGGGACATTGGGTAGTTCTCACGAGAACTATTTACATAGTTTGCATGCTTCAAAAGAGGCAGCTCCTTCAGCAATACAAGCTGTTAGGAACACAAGACACATAAGAATTCTAAGCACAGAAGTGTTTAAATACAGAATTGTTTTAAGCTGAACACTGACAGCAGCAAAGCAAGCTATCCATTTTAACCACACCAGGAACTGTTAACATGAGCAGGCCTGATATGAGATCAAACAATGCTGCTTTCAGTTCTGCTTATTCAACTTAGTCCTTTTCCACTAACTTGTTTGCTAACACAGGGTTTAATTATCTCTGTGATAATGTGAAAACTCTGTCAATTACTGACCTGAATAGAAGAAGGCATTTTTTGCTCCAATGTCTAGCATCGTTCATTACTTCTCTATCAAAATGACAGAAAAGCACCACAACAAACATCTAGAGCATTAGTTCCCAAATTTAATTTACTTAGTATTTCTAAAAGCAATGGTAGTAGCTCTTGTCTTTCTACCAAATCACACAAAAAGAATGCTACTGTATGAACTACCAAAAATGATGAGTGGAAAACAAAAGGACATCATACATCAATTCTAGAGGAGATGAATATCTTATGCTCATCCTGTATAATCTATTTAGCACTACCACCACTCATTCTAATTCTCCTTATGTCCCTAGTGAGAACCCTGCCAGTTCAGTGAGATTCAGAAACAAGGACCTACCCCACATCATAGCCAAGTTCTTGATTTATCAAGATCATCACAACTTCCATGCACCTCTGCTTCAATTCAATTTCACCTCTTTTCCTATCTGAACTACATGGAGTCATCTGCAGATCCACTTCCTGAACAACCCTGTTTCTTTCACTTCCATCTTTACAATCCATCCCAACCACCTGCACCAAAGTTTGGTAACTTTTTGCCTGCCACCAAAGGCTAGCAGGAAAAACTGAAGCTACACATGATCATTTTTTGAGAAGGAAATTATAAAACAAACTAACTAACTGAGTTTCAACAAGAAACAGTGTTACAGAAAAAGGGTGGCCTTTTTCTAAAAATCTTTGCCTACCTTGATTATATAGCCTACATTTGAATCAGCATTTACACATGTAAAGGATTCACCTAGCAGGAAGCACTGAGCCTGGAAGATGCTCCAGAACGACACTGTATGTAGATTTATGAAACACAGAGACAAACTTTGCACTCTTAACACAATAACCAGACAGCTTCCAGCTTCCTTGACCAAGAAGTATAGCTAACTCCAAATTTGGCCTTAAAGTGGTAAGTGTTGGAGACCATAGCTTGGGGACATCTAGTTTAGAAAACACTAACAGCTGACACATCTGGTTGTGTATCTTAACTAATTGAGTTAAGCCCAAATTTAGAGACTAAAAAGAGTAACAAAGATACTAGTTTATTAACCAGAAGACAACCTTCTGTATCATATTCTTAAGACTTTTTCTTCATCAGAATTTGATACAGAGAATATTTTGAAATAATTCAGATTAAAAAGCAAAGTGGACCAATAAAAGGGATCATAAAAAAATAGTAAGTTTAAAAGCCCTGGCAAGCTGAAACTTCATTTCAGAACAAATGTTTGTCTTGTAACTTCTTTGACAGCTGAGAGCAGAGAGGACACCTCTGAGGAAAGTAAAATTGCAAATTACTTCTATGAAGCAAGCTTAAGCCCTGAAATGTGTCATGTTACTCCTATGTTATGTTACCCATTGGTTATTGTTAGCTACATCCATTCCTTATCCTAATTTTGCTAAGCCTTTACTTTCAAAAATGGTGACAGAATTCAAAAATACATTTAACATTTTGTAAGAAGTAATTTTTTGTATAGCTTCTAAATTTCCCACTTCTCAACAAATATTCCTTGGGTTTAATTATGAACTATAGGAATAGAAATTTCTAGTCTCCCCAATGTCTTAGACCAGATATTCTACTTTCTAAACAGATTTAGAAACACTTCCTACATGACTTACTGTTTTGTGTTCATCTCCATTCCACAGTCAAAAATCTTAGGCTTTTCAATCTAATTTTTCCCACTGTGTTGACTAGTAGTCTCAGTCTTTTCTGAGTATCCATTAACCACAAAAATACCTTTTAAAGATGGAGATGTTGCAAATTCTTATTCTTGTCAGCATGTACACGTTGATGTTTTCTCTGCTATTACATATCTTATTTATGTTAAGATTCAGTTTACGTTTTTTGATAATTGCAAAGTGTGTGAAAATTTCTGTTGAATTATCTGTAACATCTTCAGTGCACCTTTAGAAGAATATGAGTAATTTACATGTACCTTCCAAAATGGTGTCAGTTTTAGACGAGGGCACCAGCATGCAATGTTATTGTACCTAACTAGCAACTTTCTGCCATTATAAGTAATATGAACTATGTTATCTCTACATTTTCTGTCTCCTAATTGATTGCTGATGTATAACAATATTTTGCCTTTCACTCCTTGACTATTTGCTTGGCAGCTTTTAACATGAGTCACTGAGAGCTCGCAACAGTCGCAAGTTTTCTCCAGTGCTATCTTCACGTGTCTGTTCTGGCAGTACCTTGTTTTGTACACCCACACCATTATTCATCAGAGTAAACAGTATACAAAATTATATGAAAATCAGCCTTGAAGAAACATCTTACCACATGTTATGCTCAAAGACCTTAGAAGGATCAGTTAAAATCCGTGATCCGAGCGGAACCGCTGGTCGTCTGCTACTTTGGTGCCTGTGTTGCATCTTGCTTTTCCTCAGATATAAAGCAGAAAGCCTTGTAATGAAGTTCATTGTGTTGAGAGACCTGAAAATACATTTAACTCAAATTACAATTTTGCAGTAACCTAATTATTTATGTCACTTACATGAGAGACTGGTCAAATAATCAAGAAATGGTATTAGATTTACTAAAATAATTTACTAAAATATCAACTCAAATGCTTTTTAGAAAATACCAACATCCCTTCAGTGTGCTGAAAGCCCAAATAATCCCAAAGTAGGCTACTGGAATGAAACCAACTGAAAGATAAATTATTCAGTACCATTTCAAAGTTCTATCAGACAGGCAAAAGAAAAGAAATACACAGTAAAACAATAACCCAAGTTTGATATTGTACCTTTATGAATGCAAGCAAGAAATGATCAGTAAAGAACCCACTTCTTCTAGTGGCACATACTGTCAGCAAAATTGATATTTTTCACCTGACTCATTTTCTTCAAATGGAACTGTGACTGTGGTTTTATGCTTTTAAAGAGGAAATTAAATATAATTTTTTAAGTGTAAACATAATGCACATAAAGCCTTCCAAAAATTCTGCCATGTATTCTCCAGATCCCTGTTCAATGCTGTCTTTGAAATCTAATGCTTATACACATTAATTTCTATTAATACAAATTATAAAGTGATTCAGAGTTTTCTATTACATATATTATTTTGTCTTATATTGCTATATTTTACTTTATTTGGAATATCTTCATAAAGGAGTGATTCAGAGTTTTCTATTGTATGTATTATTTTGTCTCATATTGCTAAATTTTACTTTATTTGGAATATCTTCATGAAGGATCTATAACAAGTGTATGTAGCTAGTACCAGAATTTTTGGTGGGTTTTTTGGGGCGTTTTTGCATACTGTTAATGTAGACTTTCTATGAGACAAATAAAATTACATACCCCTCCTGCTACTTTTATCCTGATGGGCTTTTGTTCTTTTTTCCTTAAAAGCACTGCATGACTTAAAAAATTGTTCCAAGTCCTATTTTTTCCTGCCTTTTTCAAATGCTGCTTCTGTAAAAACCACACAGACAAATTTAATGCACTGGAAACACAAAACATAGTTACAAAAGAACAGGCACAAAACACTACTAGAAAACATTCTGTGCAAATTGGTTGCAAAACAAAGATTTTATCTCAAGAAAAATAGTACTATTTGACAAGTCTTGTACTGTGAATTGAAAATTATTAATCTGTATACATCAATACAAAGACTGGCAAAGGAATCACTTTAATTAAATGAACAATTCCTCATTTAACATGTACTTTTGAATGAGTCATGCTTTGAAAAAGGCATTGTTTATTCATTTTAAACCAACAGGTAAGAAAAAGGAAAAAATATTAAAATTTCTTTTTATTTGTCAAAGATTAAATAAAATAGAGTTTGCCTTGTGGTTGACCATGCCAAATAAAACCACTGTTAATTCTGGCTGCTGAGACTGCAATGTTACCAAGACATGGAAGCATTGCCATACAGTGAAAATGTAACATTTAGGCCTATTAAAAAATCAAAACTTCTTCTAATGTTAATGAGTTTATTATGGCTTTTTTTAAAAAATGTGGCTCAGCAGCTAAAACAATTCTAATTTATACTTCAATTACTACAAGTTGTTAATGGTTTTTATTTGAAAATATGTATATATTTTTCATACCATAATCTATAATTATTAACCTATATGAGATATAATGAAATAATAATTATGAGACATGAAAATTAATCATGACAATTTCTGCAAAATATGTAATTTACATAAAGGCAATGAAAAATAAAATTCTTGAAAATAAAAACAAATAGAAAGTCCTTCAAAACCCCAAACCACAATCTAAAATTATTATTACTAAATTACAGAAATGCTTGGATAAAGATTCTACTATTACATTGCAAACTGTTTACAAATCCTCTTCCTCCCTCAATCATTTGAAAAGACCTGAGTTAGTATCTTGCATTTCCTGTGCCAGCATTGATATTCACCATAAAAAACAATGATTCAGCTGCTAGGCTAGTCACATAATTTTTCTTGGCTTTCTAAATATCTCAATAAGAACATGAAAGGATGCACAGATGGGAAATATAGTCAGATGACTAAGATGATCTTACATCAGTAAAATCCAGATATGCAACTCCTTCTTTGAGAAATTGAGCCTTTGAGTGATAATTGAACAATTTCAGCAGATAAATTCTGAAAATGCAAGGTAAGTAGGGTAGGTGAGGAAGTTTGCTTTTGCATTCAATGCTAACTGTGAAAGAACTCCCTTGAGACATGCATATATACCCCTGAGAGTTAAAAGTCATCCACAGAATGCGAGATTAGTGGGCAACATGGCCACTAAAAGGTCAAAAAGCATTAAATCACTTGTAAGCCTAAATTAGATTTTCTAAAGTGAGTCATTGCTCAATTGTTTAACTGAAATTTGTTAATGAAACAGGCAAACACCCTTTCTTGTTATAAGATAAGATGATCATACCCTGAAGTTATGACAGCAAGAAACGTCTGAAAAAATTAGGAGTTCTTTCCTTGTTCAGAGTTACAGCCAGGAATATTTTAAGTTGGATTATTAATCAAAACAATTTAACTTTCATCTTTATGGAAATTAACATAAAACTGAATTACATTAAAAATTACTAAATTTTGTGGCAGCATAACTATTTTTCAGAAAAAACACCTTCAAAAAAACAGTGCACTTGATAACCATGTTGAAGAGCAACATGGAAGTCTTTATTTCTCTGTAAAGCACTGCCTTTTACACTTTACAATTTTGTCACTGTTACAAGTACAGATAAAGTCCTCAGTTTAATTGAGAAATTTTAAGAAACAGCGTTAAAAATCCTTCCCTTCTCAAACAACCTAACACAGCATCTTTAGTACAGCTTTTTGCAGGTGAACATGCAGAGGAATGTACACACATCATCTGCTAGCCAGACCTGATGTTGGCATCAAATTAATTGATGGTGGCATTAAAACCCTGAGCAGTCACACCCACAGAAGAAAAAAATAGATACAGGAGAAAAGAACTGCTCTAAGATTTTTTAACAGTGAATTACACCCCAAAACATATGCAAACGACTTAACTGATGAGTAAAATTCTTTAAAAGTATCAGTTCTGAGAGGGATGTCACAGGAAAAAAAAACAAAACAAAAAGAACAGAAATAACCTGTTACTTCTTCAAAGAACCTAATTTAATGAATTTACTGGATGAAAATATTCTGACATTTGGCTGATCTCCAACTACAAATCTAATAACTTCTTCCATCTCCAATCATTAAACCTACTTGTAGAGTCTTTCTTATAATGAAAAAATAGCCTATATTAGGAACAGTATGTGCAGCTTTTGTTACATTCCTAGACAGAAAACTATTTTGAAAACTATTAACTTCATACAATTACTTCTGCTTGGTACCTAGAAGCTTATCTAGGCAACATTTGACCATTAATTCCCAATGCTCTCCTGTGAAGCCTTCCTAATCTATATTATCACCATCAAACACTACCAAAACTCAAAACACTTCACACAAAACAGATGCAAGTGGCAATCAGGAACATAAAGGAAAAAAATTTCAAGATAATAGTGACACAGAAAGTATAGCTACAAATTATCAGTGGTTATTTTAAAAATACATACATATTAATATTTCTTAATATTTCCAATCTTGGTGGAGGTGGGGGTGACTTTACTGTCAACCAGACTCATTCACTGAGTGCTTAATTCTATTCTATTTGACTAAGTGACTAATCATGTCCTCTTGGGGCTTCATGATTAGTTTTTCAATTATATACGTTCAAAAAATTACGCACATTTGAAACAACAAGGTATTTCACAACTTTTCAAACTCAGCAGATATAAAAATTTCAACTGCTTTTCTTTCTCATGCACCAGGAATTATGCAGACCTCCCTGTGAGCATACAGCAACCTCAGTAAAACTGCTGCAGAGCACTGCCTCCCAGGGGAAAAGAAAAACAAAAGAAAAATTATTTTGATATATTCTGATTCCTATAGAGACAACAAAGTTAAAATTAGTTGAAAAGCAAAGCAGATAAAAACAAACAAACCTGCCCCACCAGATATGATTTTAATCATATATACACGTGCTGAGTCAGTAGTGCCTATTTTTCCACAAGGTGCGAGGTAGCCTGTTAAAAATAGTCGAGCAAAAAGGAAAGAGTGTATGCAATGGTAGGGGGAGAGAAGGGAAGATAAACCCTGCTCATTTACTGGAAACATTTACTCGAATAATAAAGAAGAGTTCCTCGTTACCCTGCACACCCTCTGCTGGCTGCTACTTACAAGGGAAGGAGAAAAAGGAAAAAAAAAGAGCTGTTGAGACTTTATGTATATGCATACATATACTTATATACTTGGCACAGTGAAGATACAGCTAAACCTCCAAATGCAATTACTTAAACTGTTTTTAACCAGATTATCTACAAAGTAATGAATATTAAACTGTATTGCCTAACAAAAGATGATTTGTCTCAACACAAAATATGGGGGTTTTTTATCAAAGATAATGAGAATTGAGATAGAGCAACATGAATTTTACTATTGTCTACAATTTATATTCAAGAACCTCATCCATTTACATTCTTGCAGGATTCTGATTGTCCATGTGGACTTTGCTGAGCTACAGCCTGCTCTGAAGTCACTGGTGATGTTGCAAACCCACCGGACAGAAAGCTCCACTTACTGCCCTGATCAGCTCTTTAAAGGAGCAACTGCAACCATTGTGTTTGTGTTTAGCTCCCTTCACGAAACAGCTGCAAAGCACCAGAAACTTCAAGGATTTTCTCTTTTCTTACAGTATCAGTGATGATTCACGGTTCCACTCAGATCCTGAAGAATGGATATAGGCACCCAAAAGATCAGCAACTTTTGACTACCCCATTTGGGCGATCGGCCTCTAGTAAGGAAGAGAAACAAATCTGTCTACAGCCTTCAGTTGCTCTGCCGGCAAGTAGCGATTGATGATTGTGACAACATTTGGGATGTAGCTCTAAAAATACAAAAATGAAGTGTTACACATCTTAAGAAGTTTCTGTTGACCTTGGAATTTTAAACAGCTTTCAATAAATCCCTTAACCTTCCCCCTAGGTCCGGGTACACTCAATCCCACACCGCCGTACCCAAAAAGGCCCGCGGCCGGTGCCCAGGCTCGCAGGTGCCAGGTCGGGCGCTCATCTCCGGGACTGCCCCGCGCCCAACCCCGAGGGCTGTGCTCTATAGCAGGAACATTTTAAAAGAAAGAATATACTAGTTCCCACTTCTCCTTAACTAGTTGCGACTTAAAAAAACTTTACTGCCGTTATTTTAAAGAACAACGGGTAAAATGCTTCCATCTGCACGTCCCGCATGCCGAGCGTCCGCATCCTTCCGCGCAGGGTCGGCGGGGAGCTCGGCCGGGGCAGAGCTCCCGGTGCGCCGGCGGCCCCGCGAGTACCATAGGACGCCCTTCGCCGGCGTCGGTTCTCACCAAGCCCCGCGCAGCGCCTGCCCCTGCCCGGTCCTTCCAGCCACTGGCCTTATCAGCGCCAGCGCCGCAGCGCTTCCGTACAGGAGAGCGACCCCGCTCCGCCCGCCACCCGCGGGCACCACGAGGCCGCCTCAGCCGGCCCGGCCCGCCCGGGAGCGGCAGCGGCCCTCGGCGGAGCGCGGCGGGAGGTGAAGTCCGGGCGCGCCGCGCGATTCCTCTCGCGGAAAACTACAGTACCCGGAGGGCCGCGGGGGAGGCGGCGACGCAGGGCTGTCTCCGCCTGCCGTCTGCGGAAACCGGCGCTGTGGCGGTGGGGGAAGTGCAGGGCGTGGAGCACCGTCGGAAGGCCTCGGTTTGCCTCGCTCAGGAGTCAAGGAGCTATTCGGGCCTTTACCCGCTTCGCTTCACCTCTCGCCGGGCAGGGCGGGAGTTTGAGAGAAAGCCGGCGCGGGCCGGGCCCTGCAAGGCTGCACGCCCCGCCGAGAGCGAGCCTGGAGCGAGGGAGAAAGGCGATGCCGGCCCGCAGGCCGGGAATATGCCCGCAGGCGGCCGGTGGTGGGGGCAGGGCCGCGCCCCGGGCGTGCGGGGTGCACAATGTCTGCCGCCTTCTCACCCGCAGGGCCCACGGCTTCTATGCCAGGGATGCTGGTGTCGCCCACAGGAAGAACCTGGGACTCCTCAGAAGGATAATGTGTCAGGTAATAGGCTGCGCTTCGGCGCTGGCTGCATCCCTGAGGGTACGGGCTGTCAGCCGAGGGGGCTGAGTGTCAGTCCTCTCGTGTTCGAGAAGTCCCCGGTCACGCTGGAGATCAAGTCTGGGGAGAAAAAAAGGTGCAGTTTTGATGAAGACAGTTAGTAATGGTTAAATTTATTTCGCAAGGCTCAGACCTAGAAATGTAGAGAGGATTGTGCTGGGCAAAAACTGCAGAGGCACTTGTATGTCTAATAATTGTGTTAGAAATAAGCTTTTATGAGATTTTATATCACCTATTTCCCTAAGATGGCTTCATATTTAATACTAATGTTAAATTCATAGTGTTTCATGTTAAATTTGAAAGGAGTTTTGCATAATAAGCAGCAGAGATTTTCAAGTAAACTTAACCCCAGTTCTCAGTGAAACTGATGTTAAAGAATAAATAGGAATTAAACCAATTACAAACTGAACTCTTTTTTTTTAGCCAAAACAATTACTGCTTCCATACAGTAGTTGATAGAAATACATTGGAAAAGACTGAGGAAGTGAATTGGCAATTATCTTATACTGAAAATACATTTATTGGAAGTCAGCTGAAGTGTCTGCTTATGTAAGTAGATCAATAGGCATGCAAGGTTTACTGACATGAAAATAAGTACATCTGACTTACACTTTTTTCTGGTACCTTTGTAAATGGTATAGAGCTCCTGATAATCTCAAATGCATGCAAGAAACTTTAATGTGAGCAGTCTATTTCATTAATGATTTGGGCACTTATTGCACAGTAAATACATTTTTCTATCTTTCACACCAAACACCACCAGCAGAATGGAATTAAGTATTCAATAAATCAAATTAATTACATATAAAAGAATTCTGTGCATATTTATATTCTGGGGAGTTGAGTCCTTGATTTCAAAAGTCACTATGGAAGGTTAGTAGCCAGTTTTAATGCAGGCAAGTTAATGACAAAATATTCCTTACCCCCGCTGTCCATAATAGCTAATTAAAAATCTTTTAACTTGGTTTTTTAAAAATACAAAGTTTTCTTTAAAAAGGTCTGCTAATTTTATTTATAAAAACCAAGTAAGATTCTTCCTTGTGTATTTGGCTGTAAAGTTTCAGTTAATGTAAATTATTAAGTTGCAGAAGCCAAATAAAATATTTTTCAGAAGCAAAGTTTATTACAAATAGCCATCACTGTTAAAACTATTCTGTTTCAGGAAAGTACTAAATTCAAGAATGTTTGGACAACTCATTCTGCTTCTCCTATTGCATATGAAAGAGGAAGAATTTACATGGACAATTACCAATGCTGTATTACCAGGTAATAAATTTACAATTATAAGTTACTGACTTGCAGTTTTGAGACTGACTGTGTTATATTGCTAACTTTACTCATACAAATAGCTGCTGTGAATTGAGTGGAGTTTACTTAGGAACAAAAAATAACCAGATGCATAAATCTGTGGTTTACAGTCTTTGAATTATATTTAGATGTCACTGTATCTTAATGTGACACCTTCTTTGGTAAAAGAAAGCCTGATCTTTCTGGTGCTGTATAACCTCAGCTTTCAGAGCAGGAATGGAAGATTACCTTCATTTTCTAGTCTTGTACTTAAAAGCCAAATTAATAGTAGTTCTTTGCAGTCTGATAACTAGCACTGTACTAAAGAGTGTGTACCAGAATCAGCCTAAGTAACAAGCTTGGTACTACGTGAATTCTGTATAAAATAAGTAAATTATTCTTCATGTAAAAGTATAGCCCACAGTACGTCCTAGTTTTCACTAATGAATTTTGCAGATTAGTTCTCTCATGTAATGTACTCTCCTGTTCCGTGATCAGTTGCAGATACACAGGTTAGGAGGCAGGACATGGTAGGGTAGAGGACAGGAAATCTGTGCCCACCAGCCCTTGTCCTTGCCTGTCCCTACTGTGAGAGAAGTAGCATGGACTTGGAGAACTGCATTGCTGAAGAAGTTGTGGGCAGAGCAGTTTTGAGATAGTGTCATATGATACATAAAAGATAAACTGCTCTGTCAGTGTAAACCACTAAGAGTTAATTAAATTAATCTATAACCCACAGCTGAGATCTAAATCTGCTTTTATTCCTACATTGTGTGAATGTTTTCAGTACTGGGTTAACCTGTCTAACATCTTTGACGCTTTTCTTTGTCTCATCCTCTCCCAGAGGGCAAAACTGTGCGCAGTCCAAAGCTTTTATTTTAGTTAGTAGAGGGGTTTTTTTAAGTATCTGAACATGACGCTACACCTTTGTTATGAACGGCAACATTGGAAGAACTTGAGGGAGAGGTTCCAGGATGGTCATTAGTTTTTGAAATGTGCTTTCTTCTTATGTATATTACTAGAGCAAGAATGTTACTGTTAAGTTTGTTACTTAAAAGAAAAAAAAACCAAACTAAAACTAAAAGTGAACCCAAAACTAAAACAAACAAAAAAAAAAGCAACCAGACCAAAAGATTTAGAGAAAGTTAGCTTTTGAATATTACATTATGTTAACAGTTGCTTATGAGGCCTTATTTTGAGAGCAATTTCAGGTGTATTTACAAAGATGTAGTTACAGATTTTTCTGACTGGCCTAAGGAGAAGGCAGGATTTATAAAACTGTATGAAATTACTTGTTGATAGAAAGTGGTCTATAAAATAGACTAATGATTAGCAATCCTTTTCCTCTAGCTTTGCACAAGAGCCAAGAATACTTTATCAAAAGTCAAAGTGTGCCAAGTCTGAAAAAATAGAAGATGCTTTATTATTGGAATGCCCACTGGTAAGATTACTCTTTACTGGAGCATTGTTGTGCAAAATGCTAAATTAATATATTTTGGTGAAACAGAAGAGAGTGCTCTTTCCTTCCAAACCATTTTCTCAGTGTTTATAGGGAGTTAAATCATTAAAGGTTTGCCATGTGTCTTATTTATATTAACTGAACATTTAGAGGTATATTTCTCTGTATTTCTCATAGCACATTCAAATGCTTTTTTGGTAAGCTTTCATGAAAGATTTTAAAACCAGTGCTTTTATGCTTATGCAATTAATTCTTAATTCCTTACAAAATAAATTCTACGTATATTTTTCTTTTTTTTTAAATGGCAAGGACAGTAGCTGGGAGTTTTAGTTTTCTCCAGATCTGTTGACATGAAAAAAAACAAAAAGCAGATACACTGGAGGCCTATTGAAGCAAGCGTGCCCAAAAACTGTTTTATTGTTTCTAACTAATAATTATAATTTCTCTCTTTCACCCGGCATCCACAGAGCTTAGAAATATAGCCCTATCCTTGAGGTACCTAAAAATAAAGCAGTGTAAAGGCCATTTGTAGCCGTTACTGTTGAGTTATCACTGAATGTCTTGTTTTGAAATACTTAAACAACTTTATCTTCAAGATTGGGATCAATTAGATCAATAAGCAGTTAATTTTTCACAAGGCAAGGATGTTTTAAAGGATGTCTTTTCTAGAAAAGGAAGCTGTCTTACAAAAAGTGTGACAGCTGACTATCTGATAAGTGATTATTTGGCATGGACATAAGCTTAGAGATAGTGATCTGATTAGCAGGCAGCTTTCCTCCTTCAGTTTTTGAGGAATGTGTATTTATTTTTGTGTTCTTCTAACTGTGTCAAAATGTTGTGTATCCTCCTGATACAAACTTTTTTCTAACAGCCTTTTTTTATGTAGGGGGAAATGCTACCGAATCCATCAGATTATAAAGCTTCCCTGATAGTCTTGACAGTGCAGAACTGGCTTCTACGTCTCTCTGCTGATAGTGGAGAAGTTCTGGAAAAAGTATATCTTGCTGGTTCCTGTTGCAAATTTTTCAGGTATTACACAACAACTAGGCTTTATATCATTAACAGTCATTAGTAGTAGTGGAGAAGGAGGGCTTTATATAATTAACAGTGATTAGTACCATAGAGGAGAAGGGGAATTGTGTTTATTTTAGTACTATCCTATGACTGACAACAGATTTGTTAATCTACAACATTACCTGGAGCACTGTTCCTGCATGCTCTTACCTGTAGAAGAATTTAATCAACTTAAGTATCGTGGGGTCAAATTTGGTATCAAGTTCCACAAAATCTAGCATACTATTTGCTTTTCTCTGACAACTTTACAGCCTTTAGTATTGCAATGGCAACATACCAGGAGAGGACTTTAAGAGCTGAAAAACAAACCTGATCAAACATACAAACAATATGCTCAAAGTCTGAGATGTTTTTAATTTGGAAAGTTCTTCTCCATAGGGTGGATTTTTCTTTTTTAAAGCAGAGCAATTACTGTTTCTGGTAAACTGCTTCCTTTTTTGTTTTCAGAAGAAATTATTTTCTTTAGGCTGAAGGATAAGAAAGTGTGATTATGAAGGGAAGGAGAAAAATTAAGATAGTGAATGTTCATGTTTTCCAACTATTTCTCACAATCCTATATGAAACAAGCCATTCCTAGTTCCATGGATTTTACATCATTGCAAAGAGCAAACATCTTGAGCACCTCTTCCAAATCAAATATGAAAGTTTGCCTGGGAGCAGGCATCGGGTTAGTTATGGTCGACTATATTTTATGTGAAATAATATATTTATTAATAAATAGTTTTTACATCATTAAGATAGGCCTTTCTTGTCACAAATAGGTATCTGAGCTGGGATACTCCTCAAGAGGTAATGATTGTAAAGTCAGCTCAGAATAAGCTCCCTGCAGCAGCACGGCAGGTAAGTTTGTCAAAAAATTGTCATTTTTACAACAGTGATCAAAAAAATTTAGAAGCACAAAGATGGGGACATTATACTTTGTTATTATGATAGAAGATAAAGTTGTCCTACCTTTAATAACTGTATACAGTATTGTTCCTTCCCAGGCAGGAATCCAACAGACTGTATTGTTTTATCTTGCTGTATTCCAAGTTTTGCCTCTTTCATTCATTGGAATGCTGGAAATAAATAAAAAGGTAAGTTAATTTTTCTAATAACATGTGATCTGTAATGTAGTTCTATGACAGCTGTAGTTTAGGCACTTATTTCAGAATTTCAGAAGTCATACAGCATGTAAAAGCAATTGAAATATTAATTAGCAGCAGTGTTCTTGTGTCTGATAGGGGTGTTGGGGCAAATATTTTTAATTCTAATGACCAGAAGAGAAGATACAACTATATTCTGTTACTGGGTTACTCTTTGACATGTGGAAGGACTTTAGCCTTGTCTTAGAGCAATCATAAGAATTAGGGAATCCTAAAGTGTTTGTACACTTCTTTTTACCTTCTTAAAGAAAGACAGGTGTGCCTCTGACCCAGTCCTAGTAACAGTCTACCAAGTCTATATGCAGTTACAAATGTTTCAAACTTTTATTATCACTGTTACTGAATGACAGAAGTAAATATGTCTTGCTTTATCAGTCAAGAACAAACAACCTGAGTTCAGTTTCTGACCTGTAAGTAAGTGTATATACTTAGGAAGAAACTTTGAGCCAGATTGCAAATTTTACTGTTCAGTTTTAAGTCAAGAAAGCTCTGGATACAACTTACACATGAAACAGTACAAACATGCAAACTCTGTCTTTTAGGTTCTGTGAGGTACAGTATCTTTTAGGGTCCAGAGCTATAAGCTGGAGTTTTAGCTGCTGCTAGGTTGAGTTGAAGCTGTAATTGGAATTGGGCCTGGCAAGTGAAGGCATGGGGTTAAACTTTTTCATTTGGGCCCATGAAAGTTTGGGAGTACTGTGTATTGTTCTGTTCAAAATTAGTATTTAGGACTGGAAAGAATGTTACCAGTATCAAAGGTATTTTCAATCTGGTTAGGAATGGCATGTCAGATTCATCATGGCCATAGTAGGCAAAACATCTGAAAAAGAGCACTTCTTCAGCTGGGACTGTACCAAGTACTCATCAGAGAAATTGTTAAAACTATAATGGAAGAGCAGGATTTTAGATGTGAGAACGCATCAGCAGTAGATACAACCAGTGAAGGCAATGCCAGACCTGACACAGATCAGAGGAATGTAACTGTTAGACTGGAGTTAGGGTTAGTATTACTGTTTAATACTGCAGAATGCACCTCATGCATCAGCTTTACTGAGATGGTACACTACAATAAATTCTGAGTTCAGAGTGGCTGAGGTCTTAAGGATAGAAAGGAGACTTGAGGGTTGGAAGATTAGAGTTTGTGTCTGAAGGACACAGAGACCTAAGCTAACAACTGTATTGAGAAAGAGCTGTAAAACTAAGTAAAAGATGAAGTCTCAGGAGTGAATATATCTTTCATAACCGAACAGATCACAAATTTGTAGGTAGTGTTAAGGTATAGATGTCTTACAGTTTCTGGGTTTCTTTATTTTTATTTTTGGTTTTGAGTCTGTTTTAACTGGTTTAAGTGCTTTTTTATATAGTGAGTCAGATTAAAGAAAACTACATTTCCAAGCATAGCTATTAAAAAAACTCTATGAATTTCACATGTTGTTATTAATTAAATATGAAGAATTAGTTTGTGGGGTTTGCTTAGTGATGTGTTAAGCAGTGGCACAAATGAATAGTGCATAATTATTGAAAAGGATAAGTCAGCTTCTCATGTATGTCTGATTTGGATTCAGAGACAATCCTGTACTCTGTGGCAGCTGGATGATGAAGTTTTACTACAGCTGTTCGCAGCCATAGAGCTGTGATTAGACTAGTATTTTACCCTGGTGGTGAAGAAAGAACAGAAGATCTGAAATCAGGACTTTTGGATTGAGCTGCTAGTTTTGCTAACATTCCTATGGGATGCTGAATAATATAATCTATTCATGTATGATAATAACTGGGTAGCATGATATGAAGATAAACTGAGAATTTATTAGAGCATAAATGTGCTTGCAGATTATGACTAATCTAACCTCAGGTGTTACTGCAGTGCAATGGATTAAAGAAACTCAAAGGAGAGATGAGTTACAGAAAATTTCATGAACTTAAACACTGAACATAGAGTTTGGTCAGAAAAATACAGCAATTGCAAAATCAAGGACATGATGTCAGTTATTTGTGTTTTCTCTCAATTATTTTTTCTCTAATAGAATATTTTTTTGCTTCATTTTATTCCAGATTTTTGGTAATAGTGTGACAGATGTTGCTGTTTCTAATGGAATCCTGATTGTAATGTATAGCATGGGTCTGGTCAGACTCTATAACTTCAAGGCCATTTTGGAACAGGTAATGAAACAAAAGAGATTTCATACAGTCCATGCTATTTTTGGGTAACAAGTCATAAATATTTGTGTATGCTACATAAGTACCTGGGGTATGTGTCAAAGGATAGGTTCCTGTCTGAATTTATGGTCAGAAGATGCAAATGGATACACTGTCAGAAGAATTACTTGCAACAGTTACAGTTGGCAAAACATAAGAGATAGAGGGTCAGACGGGCACTTGTGAGGAGTTATGTAAATGTTAGGCCAGATGTGCTCCTCTTTACACACCTAGACTGTAGTTGCAGGTTATTGTTAAGGCCAGGAACTGGTGGGCATGGGGAAGTTTGTTCTCAAACAGAACTGCAGTGAGACTTTTGTGTTTATTATATATTATCCTTAGATATTAGATATCCTTAGATATTATCCTTCCAGTCAAAAATCAAACTAATTCAAAAGTAAGACCTCAAGCAATAGCTAACAAAATAAAGAATGCAGTAGTAATAGAGCAGTAAAACTAAAAAGCAAATAAATATGCATCTGTAAAGCTAAATTGTTCTGTATTATTTTAGTTCATGGAACAACCATTTGATTTGGGACAAGAATTCAACTGGAATGGTCAGGTGGGAGTTGTAGGAAAGTATCCATTTGGTCTTCCATGTAACATTAAAATAACAGGTAATTGTGATCTTTGTATTGGCTTGACTTTATGGATTAATTGTAACTTATTTCACACTAAGAAAAAGTACTAAAATTACTGTGCTCATACTGTGCTGTAGCTGTATTTCTGGATTTCCATTATAGTAAATGTGCTTTGCTTTACTTCTAATTACAGTAATAATTATATAAGACACACGAAGAAAACTATTAGAGCAACTTAGCTATCTGAAAAACTTTATAAGAAGTGCATGAAATGGAAACTCCTTTATTTCTTTCTGAGGTGCAACTGTTCTTAAGAAACAGGAAGGACTAGGATACCTGTTAGTAGCACCCAGATACAGTATATGATATATAAGCAGATGTGAGAACATTTACTCTAGCTTGCAGAGGAAATTCAAAGAGACTGAATAAAATTTGTCTGACTTGCATTTTGATAGTCTAGGTTGTCAGAAATGTGCCAGTTTCAGTAAAAGGAATTCCTGAGAAGAGAAAAAATTATTAAAAACAATTATAATGCCTCAAATCATTAACTTATAAATGTTCTGCACTATTTAATGACTTCTTTCTCTAAAATCAAATGGTGGCTTCTGTTGTTGTACTTGAGATTAGAATTTAGTGCTAAGAATCTTAATGAATGAGCGCAGCCTGAGACTTTCTTTGAAATTTCTTTTCTTACTTTAAAAATACATTCTCACAAGTTCACACTTGAGGCATCTAAAAAAATTTAAAGGTTGGTTTCACGAATATCAAAGAATGCATGCATTTATTTATTTAATTTTAAATGCTTCTGCATTAAATTTTTTTTCCAGGCGATTGTCCACATAAAATATGCTTTCTTTTTTTAGTGGCAGATAAGAAGTGATAAATCAATTCAGATTTATATAAAAATGAGGGAGTACACAAAGATAAAATACAGACTTACATAGTAAAGTTATAATGCAATGTTTTAGCAAAACAAAGTATTAGGCTGCTATATTTGATCTCTCAGTTTTTGCAAAGGGAAATCTTTCTCCATTTTTCTCTCCATCTTGAGCTGTGAAATCACCATTTAATGTCAGGGACCTGTGGAAAGTCTGCTGTGGGAACTTTAATAGGAAGATTTGATCTCATGGCTTATAGATCATTGTAGTTTTTAGTTTTGAGATTTGAAACCCTGTACTGGAGAAAACATTTTTGATCTTTAATCATATTCAGGAATTTGTGGTTAGGAAATTTTGAACCCATGACATACATTTTTCATGGTTGCTTTTTGCAAATAGTTGCATTCCTGTGGTTTTCTTCTTGAAAAAATAGTTGCATTTCTGAGTTGTTTTCTTTCAAGAATGAGATGAGCAAATGCTTCAGTGAGCAAGATCCTAACAGTTTCAGAGTGCAGGCTTGTATTTACTACAATTTAGCTGTGTAGTTTTCCTTCTTACTCAGTCCTAGCCTCCCTACAGAAATTGCCTGAAGGGATGGCCATTATTACAGTACTGTTTTTGTGGTGTGAGGTACCCAAAAGGAAGTGTATAGGGATCAAAACATACAGGCTACTATGCACTATGCTACAACTCTTAACTGGTGAGGAATTGATTTTGGTCACAGTGTGTGATTTTCTGAATGGTCCAGAAGTTAAAACTATAGTTTGATTTATTGTTAGAAGATACAGTAATGTCATAATAAAACCAAGGAGAAGGATACCTTGTAGAAACATTTTCCTGTTGTTGTTTCTTTGGTTTTATTTCCATTTAGAACAAACACTTGTTAGTGCTGCCAGGAAGGCTTTGTTTAGATGAGTCTGCAGAGTTTAAAGTAAGTGGACAAAGCTCAATTGGAGATTTAAAACTGGCAAGACTTGGGAAAGGACTTGTAAACAATAAAACAGGAGTTGTTAAGCAACAAGAGCAAGTGACATACAGCAGGAAAGAGGGAGTTGAGGCAGCAGCATCACATTATCACAGTGGTTTAGGTGGCTATGATCTTGCAGATCTTTGCCAAATGAACATAAAAGGAAAGCCATATTTTATAAGCAGGCTCTACTACTCAGTATTGATATACTATTGAGATACATTTAATTGTATCATTTAGTTTATCTACCAGAATTTTTGAGGGACCTTGATATATATGCTTTATTTAAAAAGTTCTTTGGGTAAAACGTTAACAAACTTTCTTAACTAATTTTTCATTTTCTGACTGATTTTAGTATCACTAGGTCCTTTGCTCATGCTTCCATCTTCAACATTCTCTACATTTCCAGCAGATGCATGAGTTTTTTATAACCTATAGTTTGTTAAATCTTGCACAGAATATCCCATTTCCTATGTGTTACTCCAAAAGGCAAATAGAACATAGTCACTTTCCAGCTTAGGGAAGATTCATTTTCATTGGCATTGAACTAATTCCATTCAATCTAAATGGCTAAGTAGATGGAAACATGAAAAAAGGAAGAGGAGAGAAGCACTCCATAAACATAATATCTGATGTCATATGACATCTTAGCACCATTGGCAGCTAGGATAGTTATCTACACTAAACAGGATAAGAACAAGTGCAAATTTGGATAAGACATTTGGGACACAAAGTCCAGATAAGAATCTTGCACTAGTTCAGTTTGGGTTTTTGTGTTCTCCTTGTCAAAATTCTCCTTGTAACTGCAGATTTTCTCCACATTTTGTCAATTTTTCCCAGCTTTTTTCTGTTACAAAGAGCTGATCTTCACTCTAAAGTTGATTCAGTTATAGCAGCTGTAGAAATTGCTTTGATTTACCTAGTTGGCAGAGGTTGTAAAATTCTGTGCAGTCCATTTCATTCAAAGATGCCTTTCATTTAGTAAACAGAAGACTTGTAAGAATGGCCTAGTACATCTCTATAATTTATCCCAACTGAACTAAAAGGAAAAGTAGATACTTTTGCCATTAATTGCAAAATTTTTTATATTTTGATTGATTTTTATGAACTCAGCTACAGATTGCATCCATTGTGGTCCACACTATTTTGTTGTATTACACAAAGGGAGAAAGCAGAATCTCCATATTCTATCTTCCTGCATTTAATTCCATTATTTGAGATTGCTGCTTGCTGTTTCCAGTTACTTATCACTGTTTTTCCCAAGACAATAGTGACCATTTTGATATAATCTTCGATCTGTTCATGTGTACATCCTTTCTCAATCAGATGAGCTGGAATAATTTTAATTATTTGCTGTGTCTTTGCTTGTAAATCAAAGGTACTAGAAGAGTAGTTCAGCATCAAGATCTGAGAAGGTAGTAACCCTCCAGAGGGAACTGCAGATGTGCACCTGGATGCTAGGTGAGGTAGCATAGCTGGCACTGGAAAAGAGCTCACAATGTGTTTGCACCTATCATGAAAAGTTCTGAAGAATTAGTAGCTTTATTGGAATTTAGAATTGTAAGGATCAATGGAATTATGACTGTTCTGCTACTAATGGTGTTAACATTACCGAATATTTGCAGATACCCCACCTTTGCTATTTGAAGCATCTTCTCTGGAGAATGCATTTCAAATTGGAGGTTACCCTTGGCATTATATCATCACACCTAACAAGAAAAAACATAAAGGAGTCTTCCATATTTGTTCTCTGAAAGACAATGCTTTGGTAATATATTCAGAAAGCAGCTTCTCTGAAATTAATGTGTATTATGTTTGTCTTCATCTCATATTCTGAGTAGGTCATAATGCCTTTGTTTAGCAGTGTAGTGCTTACACTGGGATCACCCCAGTATCAAATTAGCTATCCTATGGAGTCATGTGTAAAATAGTTTCTTCTGAATTAGTACTGTTTCACATATTTCTTTCAATCCAATACAAATAGTAGCGCTGTCAGAGCTACACAGTACTGTAGTCATGACTTAAAAGTTAAGTCTCATTACCTATTTCTTTGGTTACATGGTAAAATTCTAATGCACTTCTGACTAGTCAGCCTACTAACTGCTGACTATAGAATTATTTTAAATTTTAAGAAATTGCAGAGTAAATGTCCTTAATGTTTGTAGTTTATCTTTGACTTGTACCTTCTCTCTCTCCCTAAAAAGATTTGATTGCTCAGTTTAATCCCTTTTTGTCCCTAGAAAGGTTTTATTACTTAGTTTAATCTGTTCTATTTTTTTAAATGTACTATTCATCATGTGAATACTATTTTGTATGAGCTCTCCCTCTCAGATTTTATTTTGAATCTGGAATTCACCTGAAGATAATTCTGTATTTCAAGCAACTTCTAGCTAGGCCTGTTCAGAGTTTCTTGACTAAATAAGTCTCATTTGTAAATGTCCTTATCTCTTTTGCTTGCCTGATCAAACCAATTATTTCCCTTCTATCTTATATTCAAAACTGATGTTTCACAACTATAGCTGAAGATGAATTTTGATTCAAATGGACTTCTAGAATCCTTTCTCATCTGTTTTTTTCTATGTGGGTTCATATATTTGGCAATTTGAATGATCAATGTCAGCTAAATTTAACAACAGAAAGCCACTGCCAAAATCCTGAGATTTTGACTGGCTTGCATTTGATTACTGAAATCACAAGGTATTCCAGGCTTACATGCTCCACAAATAATTTGCACAAAAGGGGCTAAGCCTCAGGTTTGAAGCCGAAGTCAAACTCTGTGCTATTTGTCACATAAGTTGACACATCCCATGTCTTGGATGCTCAAATAGCAGGAATTACTGAAATGTTTGTACAGTTTAGGTTAAATCTTCATTTTGCTTAGTTTCAGGAGAGATAGAATGATATATAGCTAAGGTACAAGGTTATTGCTTATTGCATATTAAAAACCCCAAAACTGCTCCACCAAATATCTTGAGAATTGGAACTGAATTTTTTTATTATTCTTGTTGTTGTTTTTATTACTGTTCCACTGCCATCCTTTCTGGTCATGATTAGGAGCAATACTTAAAAACCTCCAGAGGTATGTAGTGAGGAGCTCTGTATTTCAGATCTGTGAGACTTTCCAAATACTAATATTCTAAGCTTTCCTTTTCTTCTTCAGGCAAAAAATGGCATACAGGATATGAAATGCTGCTCACTTGAACCTGACTGGATATATTTCCATCCAGATATGTCAGGTAGAATAATCCACGTGGGACCAAATTTGATAAAGTATGAGCCTTTTTTCTCAAATCTTTTTTTCATTAGAGAAGAAGTTGCATAACGGCATAAATTCTGTAGTTTGACAGTTTGCAGGCCCAAAAAATCATCAGACCATAGAAATTGTAAAATCTGTTAATTTGTCAGAATCAAAAGTTCTTCTAGAAACATCTACAGATTTCTGTGTAATGAATGTGGGTACTAAAGGCTACAGTTTAGATTTAGTTTAGATTTTGATATGAAAAATATTCAAGGACTACTGTGTCAAAATTTCACTGATAAACATAAATTACAAAAATAATTAATTTTCATTTTATTTATTTACATGTTTTAATAAACTAGATTTTAAAAAATTATATAGAAATCTTGTAGTAAGCAGATTAGAATACATTACTTACTTTATAATTTCTGTTTCTTTTGTAGAGTCTTAAAGCTTAAGGAAGTTAAAAATCATGCAGATCAAATGGAGATTGCAGAAGATTTTACAATTGTAGCCAACAGAGAAAACTGTGTGAGTTTAGTGTCTGAGAACACAATGTGTGGTTTTGAGCTATACACAGGGGGTTTGCATATCTGAGTAATCACTGTGTTTGATGGACCTTATTCAAGGTTTATTGAAAGACATTCTCTGTCTTCATTGGACTTAAGCAGTATGAAAAGAATTTTGAAAACGGTAACACTTTCAGGATAGATTTCTGAAACCTCCAGTCTTTTCTTTAGTTTTCAGCATTCTTTATGGTGTGCAGTGTAACCATGTATCATGGATATAAAACATACTTAAAAGATGGTGACAGATTTCCTTCAAATGGAGGTGCCACCAAGTGATAATTGTGTGCATCTCTAGTGCTCGGGTAAGTAGAGCATACAAATGCTAGAAATGTTTCAAGTCTCTCATAACTTAGGGGTAAGTCTTCATAAGACAACAAAACCAATACAGTGCTTCCAAAAGTCCGTTCCTTTTCCTGGTCATGCATACCTGTCACTCTCTTGTGACAAGTATGGAATTCATCTAACCCTTGGTGAGCCAAATAAATGCACTAAAATAACAGAATAATAACCTGGCAGAAAAGGTGAGTACTTTCCTGCTTGCTTGTTTTGCTGAACTGGAGCAGACCAGGATTGAATCATCAGTGAATCAGAAAAGTGCAGAAAGGTGGAATCAAGTGTGAGAGGATGCTTTAAAACTACTGGTAGAACTGAGCTCTTAAATCACCTCAGTTGTTTCACAAAGTCTTTTGTGATACAGAATCACAAAGACAATCTAATGTCAAAAAGGTTAAAGAGCACACATGAAAACAGTTCTAGGTAGTCCCTGGAACTGTCATTTTGATTGAGCAGACAAGGTTATGTCTTATCTAAAAGCAAATTTTTATAATTTGAATACTGTAAAATGTCTGTGAATCTGTGATACTAATTTTGAAGCTTTTGCAGGAAAAAAGGTTTGTGTATTAAAAATCTACACAAACTCAAGAACACAAATTGAATTAAAAAACTAAATGCCAGGTCATCTAATAACTTGACAGACTGCTTTTTGAGGTTGTGTAGATAACTTCTGTTACAGTAAGAAGAAAGAAATACAAGTTCTAGTCCTGCCTGTTCTGTGCTTATACCTTTTGACTTCTATTAAGACACTGATAACCTCTTTTTAAAATATTTTCGGTGTTAATGAAGCCCAGTGGAAGCAGCCATGGTGGATTAAGATGCTACTTTCTCCATCTTCTGGAAGTAAGAGTTTAGGAACAAAAATGGTGGTGATTTAGCAGTCGTAATTCTCATTCTAGCATCTTGGTTCTAGTCACTTCTGTTCAAAAAATTATGGTAGCTGAGAACCTTAGCCACCTCTGTGGGACACCTCTAAATATGAGTAAACCGCAATAATATCTCAACTAAAGTCACCAAGTTCATGAACTCAATAAAGAAAACAGCAGCACCAGGGCTATGCATAGCTATTGAGTGAAACAAGATCAGAAACAAAATATATGAAACAGATACATTGTCAAATCAATAGAAACTAAATTGCTCTGAAGTCTAGAGACACTGTTTTTATGTTTCTCCAAAGGTGAACAACAGTGTTACTGTAACAGCTTCTGGTCGAGTGGTGAAAAAGCGTTTTACCTCGCTGGATGATGACCCAGAACAAGAGGTAACTGATGTAGTAAGAGCACTTCATGGATTATTTCACTGTTTAGCTAGCCAGAAGCCCTTCTTGTTTCAGGTGCAGTGGGTGTAACCATTAGCTGTGTATATCTTTGAGTTTTTTATTCCTCTTCTCTTTGTTTTCTTCTAATTGCTTCACATGCTGTTTATCATCTTTTCGTCTTGGTTGACATTTGAGCTTTGAATTTCCTTGTTCTTTCAAGAACTGATCTTATGCCCCATGATACCATAACTCCATGTGACTTCAGTGGCACAGAAAAGATATGTTAATGTGACAAACCATTGCTCCTTTTTTTTTTCTATTCTCATTTAAATATCTGCTTTCAACATTTCTTATAATGCATTTTATGAAGTGAAAGGAACCTTTTCTTTTCCCCTACTTTAGGATCCTCTTGTCTTCTTTGTAGTATCTCTAAACTTTCTTTTTCTCTGTTACTTTGATTGGATTGTAGGATAAGGTATTTAACACTTTTCTTTTAAGTAACCGCTTCTTGAGAATGAAAACACGACTTAAGTCTTAGAAAGTTATGAAAAACAATTTTTAGCTCTCTGTCTAGAGCTGGATCTGTAATTGACATAAGCCCAACAGGTAAAATTATTCAGTTTCTGGCAGTCTCTCCTATTCTTTATTCTGAGGAAATAGATTTTATTATGGTAAAAATACAGCACAGTCCAGTATAACCCTTAAGAGTCTGCAGTTTATTTCTATTCACTTTTTTTTTTTAACCATAGTAGAAATAATTGCACACTATTTTTTTTCCCTGCTGTTACGCTTTACTTGTGATTCCAGTAAATGTTTTTACATTATGGAAGAAAGACTTGAATTTAAAGAGTGAGATAAAGGCAATTAAGATCATTCACAATCTTCATATTTGGGTCTCAGTTCTTCACTGACATATAATCTGTGGAGCAAGAGAGAGATCTCAACAGAACATAGAGATATTAATGTAAATAGAATTACTCTAATGTACCCATTCACTCAAAACCCACGATGGTTTAAAGCTACACTGTCTCTTAATGACTCTGCTTCAGTAAATATATATAAATATATATAAATAAATATATTTCTTCAGCCTCTCCAGAACTACTTCTTTTGTATTTCCTGTATGTTACATAAAAAATACATGTACTTGCACATTAGGATTTTTCAGAACATCACTTCCTTTACTCCTGCTTAAGGAATTTTGCTGAAATACCCTGACAACTCATGTTGGAAAAAATGCCTGTTGGGTATCAGGCTCCCAAAGTTTTCTTTCAGATCAGAAGATAAGTACTAGAATTTGCCCAGTTCAGCTTTCACCTGAAAGGAAATAAGAGTTCTACAATTCAGGTAGAGGGGAATGTGAATTTATGTTTGATTTGTAAACTTGAGGTTTTGTTTTTCCTAAGACATTCAAAATTGTGGACTATGAAGATGAATTGGATTTATTATCCACTGTGGCAGTTACTCAGATAGGAGCTGATGGAAGAGCTCACCTTGACTTTCACTGTAATGAACATGGGAGTCTACTTAAGAGTATTCCATTGAAGGAGTCCTGGGATGTGGTGAGGAAAATTCTTGGTCTTTTGTTCCCACTGTCTCTTCCCTGCACTCATTTACGTACCACGTTTGTTCACATTTCAAAGCAGATATAGAAGTAGTGTTGTGAAGGGATGAGATTTGTATAAAGTAATAATCACAACTCTAAAATTGTAAGAACTCCATCAAACAGTAGTTAATTTACCTAAAAATCTCCATTATTTGAAATTGTAATTTTTTTTTTTCGTTGGTTGATTGGTTTGGGGTTTTTTTGGTTGGGGTAAGGGTTGTCCTCAATGTATTTCTGAATCAACTTAAATACTCACTGTTTGGCTATTTACATCAGATTAACTTTGCAACTTGTAAATAGTCTCCCTAGTTTAACTTGAACTACTCATGCATGGAATGAAACATGGACCTCACTATGTATATATTTGGGAAGATGGACTGGGCTGTTCATACAATCCAAGTTTAGGTGGACATCCAACTCATATGGTCTGAAATTTTTAGCGCCTTTGCACCTCTTTTATCATTGACTGCATAGGCAACTTGTGATCTTTAAATCAGATGCTTTGAATTTAGATTTCTAAAACAGGGATGTGAAAAACCTCTCAAAGTTTTAAAATTCTATCCTTTCTCTGGAAGAGTAATCTCTGTGTATCCACACAAAACTTCTGCCTGACTACAGAGTTCACTAGTGTTAAATATTTGTTTGTTCCTTGTGCACAATGGTACAGATATTAGCAAGTTGTGGTAATAGAGACTGCAATCCATTTTTTTTTTTCTCATTTCAGACTTACAGTCACGAAGTTTACTTTGACAAAGACCTCGTATTACATATAGAACAGAAGCCTAACAGGAGATTCAGTTGTCATGTTTATCAAATGGTCTGTGATACTGCAAGAGATGATAATCCTTAATGCTATGAAAAAAAACAGAAAGTGTTTTGTAAAAAAAAAAAGGAGGGAGAACTTTTGTATATATTTAAGCCATAAGCACCAGCTACAGAGACTTTTGGATGCTATTTAATGATACTGCAAAAGATGATTCTTAATGCTATTAAAAAAAACAAGAAAGTGTTTTGTAAAAAAAAAAAAAAAAGGAGGGAGAATTTTTGTATATATTTAAGCCATAGCACCAGCTACAGAGACTTTTGGATGCTATTTAAGGACTCCATATATCGGAAATAGTCAACTACTGTTTTTCTGGCTGGATTTAATCTTAACATTTTATACTACCACATAAGGTCTTGTTTCTTTTTTTCTTTGTGGCACTGTACACTTGCCTGTAGTTCATCATGGTTTTCCTCTATTTAACAGTTCATCATTAATGCTAGATGCAACATTTATTGCTTCTCTTCAATAATAGGCTTGAAATACTGGACATCAAGAAGAAAGATGTGGACTTACTTATTATCTACCATTTGCTGTGATCTGTCTTACATAGTTTTACCTATGCAACTCTAATACAAACTGTTACTTAAGTATGTAAAACTATCTAAGATAAATTTTGTATGTAGTATGAAAATTGTAGTGTTCCCATTAAACCACTTAGACAAAATCCTTCTCTTGGTTTTGTGTGAGAAATAAAATCACTCAGGTTTTCTGGTTGTGTATGTTTTGAAGAGAAATATTAATAAATTATGTATTTTACTGCCTTTTTAATTTATCTTTTTATATGTTTTTACAGATAGATAGATAACCAAGCAGTTCTCTGCCTGACTCTGTTAAGGATCAGGAGTTATACAGTGTGAGCCAAAGCTCCCAGCTGTTCACCCTTATAACTGTGTGCAGATACATTGGAGTGCTATGTGGTATATTCAGAATCTACAGAATGAAAGCTTTCATTTTAAATTAAAAAACACAACAACAAAACACAGGCTGTAGACCTCACAGTGATAAAGTTTTTTCAAAGGCAAGCCAAAGATGGGCTCAGGAGAATAGCTCATCAAAACAGAACTCACTGCTATCACTGTCATTATGAGCATAGCAATTCTAAATGCAAATATTTATTTTTGCTCCAGGCTTTACTAATTAAGTGTGGATCATTCTAGACTATGCAATAGAGCAGAGCTCTAGAAGAATGGTAATATTTTTTTACTGTGGGTTTTTAAAGAAAGTGTATTGCAAAAGAAAAAGTGAATTGTGGAAAGAAAAAACAACATGATAAGCACATTTAAGGAGGTAATGAAACAACAGTAGTAACAAAGGGCAGCAGCAACACCCAACTTTTACCCTATCTTCCATAAGTTTTCACTCTGGGTCTGGGAAAGAACATCTGTCCATTACCTGCTATTTTATAACTATGTAAGTAATATTTGAAGGTAAAAACTAATATGAAGCTGTATTCTTAAGACAGAAGACCCAGCTTTTAAGCAGATACTTATTATAATTTTTTCGCTCATTGCTGTTTGGCTTTTTGAAGCACAATTCCTCTCAGAGAAAGACATTTAAACTTTATCTTCTATTAAATAGTGCAAGTACTGTCCATCAAGACAAGCTGTAGCTTTCAGGAGTTTACTGTGCTTATTTTTAAGCTGTGGCAGACTTATGAAGTGATTGTCTGAATGTACATTAGTATCTTTTTAAAAAACAAAAATGCAGCAATTTGTAATGACCAAAAGGCAGCCTCAACTTTGAAGAAGATTGAGTCTTGTGTAAGAAATGCTATCACTCTAAATGCAAACTGTGTTGCTGTATTACAGATAATGGTAGATGTTCCATCTTAGCAGATCCCACATAAACAGTTTCATTCAGAAACAGAAGAGGTTTCTATTTACTTTAAAACACCTTGACAGCTACTTAAGAATACAGAATCCTAAATGACTAGCCCTGAATCCTTCTGAGTGTCTTGGCACTCTGCTTACAGCCTGGAACACACTAAAGAATCAGAATCATTAAATGCTTATGGTTTGTGCTTTTCAAGCTGAGTTGCCTTCTGTACCTATGCAGAGACCCAGAAAATTCTAAAAATAAACTTGTGTTTAAATGGGAGGAAAATGCTGACCACAAACCAGTAGTTTTTACACTGTTTAACTGTATATAAACCAAATACAACTACCTGCATGCTTGGTGGCAGCCCACCTGAATCAACTGCTTTTACTTCAAATTAAATTTCTAAACAAAACTCATCCATGAGAAAAAAAGATAGTACTTCGCCAGGAGATTTTATATGCAAGTGTTTTTAGTCACTGTTGCTGGCAGGGGTGTACTATTTTGTAGTGTCAAATTGATATTAAATGTGAATAAATGCATTAGATTATTTAGAGTAAGACAGAGAAGGCAAAAATTTTCTTAATTTCTCATAGGCAGTAACTAACTCCTTTATGATCAGGAAACCCATTTTACTGATAGGTTATTGTTTTACAAAAATCAGACTAAGGAACTATTAGTAAGTACCCTTGCTTCCTGTGATTTTCAGAGGGTGCTTAGCACTTATGCCATGGCTTCCAGAGTGTGCAGATAAAGCCTCAATTAATTACAACAAATGCAGTTTCAGGTGCATCCTTTAAAAGATCAAACCAGAAAGGCTTATGGCCTATGCTTTCATTATTTTCACTAGCACTAGATGTCTAGGGGAAAAAGATTATATATACATATGTAGAGAGATGTAAATATATAAGTGAACAGTTAATGTGAGGAAACTCTGTCAGAGACTGAAAATAGTTCATGCCTCAAACATTGATAGAAAGTTTTGCTCATTATCAAGAAGCTACAACTGAAGAAACTTACCTGAAGAGTAGGACTTTGAAGTGAAGGTCAAACTGTTGATTAGATAAAGGGACCCCCATTGTTCGATCATCTCAGGCTGAAGGAAAGGTATGCATCCACAAAAGGCCAAAGCCACCAGCTGCAACTATCCCCGGCTGAGTTTGGGGTGGGGGCTCACAGAAGCCAGGATCACACAGACTCCCCACAGCCGAGGGGGAGGAGGTTTTGGGTGCGTGGTGTAACCTCTGGTGAGAGGCAGTAAACACCCATCCTCCAGTTACACAAACTGGCCCAGCTGTGGAACCCCCAACCCCACATGGGACATTCATGTGAGAGGCTTTGGCCCACAGGACTGTGCTTGAAGCAGCTGGCCCAGAGTCTGCTGTGAGAGACTGCATCCCCCAGCTCCAGGGGACATGGCCAGACATGCCTACCTAGTCTGAGCACAGAAACCCATCAGACTCTGTGCTTTTTGGGGGCACCTTCACCACCAAGAAGACCAGCTGGAGAGGATCAACACAACATCTCAGGATCCATAGAGTAATAATATTTTCCTTATTCTATCCCTGTCACTCTTTCTGTCCCCCTCCCATATTTTCTACTTCTCTCTCTCTCTCTCTCTCGCTCTCTCGCTCTCTCTCTCGCTCTCTCTCTCTCTCTCTCTCTCTCATATTTACCATCAAATAAAACCCTTACTATTGTCACTGGCATATGGTGTCATTTGCACCTTAATTTGGGCAGAGGAATTTCTAAGAACCTTAAAACTGGATCATAACAAACTCTCAAACACATATTTCAAACATAGAGTTGAAGGGATCTTAGCCACATTTGCCAGCATTCCCAACTTTGGGTAACTTCACCCAAACCTTCTGCATTTTCAGTGTGGAGAAATGTTTCTTTTTTTCTTTTTTTTTTCTTTTTCCTGAATGTGTCCAGTTACTTTAACAGCACAGTTTCTTGCTCATTTTATTCTCATTTGGTCTTTTCCTCTTGTTATTGAGAAAAATACCATTTATATTACTTAACAGTAACTGAAGATTGCCAAAAACTCACCAGCAAGAATTTTTTTCCTTATGGAACTGTAACAGCTATCCCACAAGGTGGAACAGCTAATAAATTAATTTGGTTCCCAGATATAATAAAGATTGTTAATAGGAATGCCTGCTAGAAAGGACACCCATATAGGGTGGCATGTAAGCTGAGTGCTTTCTGAAAGAATAGTTGTGAGGAACTGCTGATTGCTGCTTAAAGCAAGGTCTCTGAGCACTCTGCCTGCAAAAAGCAAAATGATAGTCTAGTAACTAAAAAGGTCATGGACTAGTGAATTCATGTTGGATTTCACCTAAGGTTGGTTGATACAAGCTTTCTGCTGTTGCCAGAAGGAACAAATCCTAAACTGTAAGTGCAAAAAAGAGGAAGTAGTAAAACTGGTTTTCTAAGACTGAACCACAAAAGAATATATAGAACAGCAGCTGAGTTCTTTTCTAACTGCCAAGTATTGCTACACTACAGAACCTTTAAAGAGCTGCTTCTTTTTTTTTTGACTTGATCTGATATGTCTGGAGCAATGCCTCACCAGTAATAATTGAATTGTACCAACAATTCAGAGAGGACCACTTGAAGCTCTCTGGTTGCTCGACTTGGCATTTATACAACTCTAACTTTAGCATTTGTTCCTGCTTTACTGAAATTACAAAAAGATTACCAAAATCTTCTGGTTATTATATTCTTATATTCTTATACTCTTATATAATATAGAAAGAATTAGAAAGAATATAGAAAAAATTTATGCCAGTGCATTCAAATATTTATAGATTGAATAAAATAGTTAAAAGTGCTTGCTTCAGCTAATAAAAGATTAACAATTGCAAAAATAGATTGATTTGTTTTTTTGGTTTTGATTTTTTTTTAATAAAAGGAACTAGGTATCCTAGCAGAGTGAAGAGTTACAATAATGTGATTGTTAAGAACTACTTGGTATAGCTTAGTAACTCATTTAGTAAACTGGGAGTACAAATGCCTTATTCCTGCCTGAGTGGAGAAGGAATAGTGTGTTGTTGAGAACATTATGTTTTTAGGGAACAGTAAGTGCACATTCTTCTCGGGAAGAAAAAAGGAAACATGTTCGGGGAAGCTTAAAATTCACTGGAATTACTCCACAAAGTGACTCAAGAACTCTGGCTTACTTGAATGCTGCAGGAGAAGCAATGCATTCCACATGATAGGCTTGCAGACTCTCCAGACAGACCCCAGTAACAGCTGCTTGCCAGAAGACAGGAAAATTATTCTGTTTACTTTGATGTTCCATATTTAGACACACATATTGTCAGTTTTCCCTGTTATCTTCTGTATCTGCAGTTAGTCTCAACTTTGGATGCTGCCTGCCTCTAACATGCAGTTTGCAGCATGGTTGTGCACATTTCTGTGCTCTGGGGCAATGGAAATCTAGGAAACTCCTGAATATTGACACCACACTCTTCCTACTTTAGACCTTTGTAATGCCACCGTCTCTTCTTAGCAATGCCTCTGTCCCTGTGTGCCAAAAGATGAGTCAATGAGGCAAGTGTCCAGCCTGGATGGGAAAGAAGCTTTTGAAGGAACTAAGGAATAAAAAAAGGATGTATCGTCTTTAGAAGGAGGGTCAGATATCTCAGGAAATATTTAAGGGGGTTGTTAGGGCATGTAGAAAAAAAATAGAGAGGCCAAAGCCCAGTTAGAACTTAATTTGGCAGATTTGTGAAGGATAATAAAAAATGTTTTTACAAATACATTAATGGCAAAAGGAAGGGTAAGAACAGCCTTGTCTCTCTACTGGATGCAGGAGGGAATTTAGCGGCTGCAGATGGGGAGAAGGCTGAGGTGTTTAAGGCCTTCTTTGCCTCGGTCTTTACCGGAAAGACATTTTTTCCTCAGGACAACTGTCCTCCTGGGCTGGTAGATGGCGTTAGGGAGCAGGATGTTATCCAGGAGGAAGCAGTCAGAGAACTGCTGAGCTGCTTGGATTTTCATAAATGGGACCAGATGGGATCCATCCCAGGGTGATGATGGAGCTGGCAGATGAGCTTGCAAAGACAGTTTCCATTGTTTACCAACAGTCCTGGCTCACTGGTGAGGTTCCAGATGAATGGAAGCTGGCCAATGTGACACCCATTCACAAGAAAGGTAGGAAGGAGGATCCTGGAAATTATAAGCTGGTCAGCCTGACCTCAGTAGCTGGCAAGGTAATGGAGCAGTTTATTTTGAGTGCCATTACACAACACCTACAGGATGGCTGAGGGATCAGACCCAGCCAGAAAGGGTTTGGGAGGGGGAGGTCATGTTTGACCAACATGATCTCCTTTTATGACCACGTGATTCACTTGGTGGATGCAGGAAAGCCTGTGGATGTTGTCTGTTTTGAGTTCAGCAAGGCCTTTGACACTGTCTCCCACAGCATACTCCTGGAAAAGCTGGCAGCCCACGGCTTGGACAGGAGCATTCTTCGCTGGGTTAAGAACTGGCTGGGTGTCCGGGCCCAGAGAGTGGTGGAGAATGGTGCTGCATCCAGTTGGTGGCCAAGCACTGGTGGTGTCCCTCAGGGATCTGTGCTGGGGTCAGTTTTGTTTAATGTTTTTATTGATGACATGGATGTGGGTTTTGAGTCTTTCATTAGTAAATTACTAATGACACTAAGCTGGGAGCGTGTGTCAATCTGTTGGAAGGTATGAGGGCTCTGCAAAGAGACCTGGAACAGTTGGATCAAAGCAGCATACTTCCCACCATTTCTACTTCAACAAAATGACTTTTTATTTTCCACTTCATGACGACATCTCAATGAATGGCTCAGGACAGAGAAGTAAAAATGGGATCCCAAAAGTGCTAGTCCTTTATTTTTATTTAATAAATATAGCTGTTTAGAGGTCCAGGTGCAATTTCCCAGCCAAAAACTTAAAAGATATGAAGGAATGGCTTCTCTGATAAGATTTGCTTTGAGCATAAAAGAGTACATATTCTGCCTTTCTCTTTTCATTTGAGTACATACTCACTGGCAAGGCTGGAGAGTGTAGGGAAGAAGGTAAGAAAGCACAAGCCAAAAAAAAACCCTGAAAGCAGTTAAACTTTATAATCTTGCGTTGACAATTCCAACTATTGTCCCACGGTTCCACAGGTTTGAAAAAACTACAAAATACTTTAATTATTAGAAAAATATCCTACAACTCACAGAAGCAAAATGTTTATTGATTGAATGTCAATAAAGAGTTTCACAGCACAGGTAACAATGACTGACCTATAACCAGCATAGCATTTTAGACAAAAACTGCACTATGTGCCCTATTTTATCTCAGCAAAAGCTCTTTCTAGGGTGGAGAATAAGTAAAAAATAATTTATTGGAAGAGTCTTGTTCCATAGTCACAATTTGATATTTGCGAAGACAAATTAGTGATATTCTCAATAGCAAAGGTCAAATGGTTCTGTTGCTTAGGCATGGAAATCAATACCAAAAAGAGTAAAAGGATAATTCTGTTTTGTTTGTGCCATTCAATCCCTAATTACTTGAACTCCTTTGTCTGTACTACTCCTGGTAGGATAACTTCTACAGGGGTCTTTCTAAAGCTTCCACAACAGTCAGTTAAATTAGCTGCCAGAACAAAGCTGACTGGACAATCTCAGCACTTTTGTTTGTTTACAAATGGAACAGCCATCAGGCTTCTGAAAAACTCATCTAAATGCTTTAAGGGATGCTGTAACTTATCTGGAATATCCCGGTCTAAGGCTTAAATTACTTGTCCAGCATGGAAAAACAGAGATAAAGTCAAAGTCGTAACTAGTAAAAGAGACTCTAATCTTATTCTAAGTGCAGAATACAAGTCAGTTATTGGTCACTGGAAACTAGAAATACTTCCTGTATTAAAAACGTTACATCAGAAGCCAAAAATAACGGCCTATGGTGGCATGGTGTGTTGCTTAGATAGGCATTTATGTACACTTATGTTTAGGCTGCTGCTCTCAGAATATATGATTGGTATAGCAATGATGACAGCAGTCACCAATACTGGCAGGAATCCGTTGCTGCCTCTTCAAAATAATCTGTGAATCTTTGTCTGTTTTGTAGGTCTTATTTTGCCTGTCTACTTTGTAGGTTCTACCAGGTCTGAAGTCACAGTTATCCTACATCTGACAATGCAGCAAACCAAAGAAAGAAGTGCATGTTAAATCATGTCCCAACAGAACTGCTAAGAGGGAACACACATTGATAGAGTTGGTAGTGTACTGGAAAAATACCATTGTCTCTAGGAGATAGAGGCTCTGGAAAAGAACAGAGATTATGAACTGCTGTAGAAGCTATCCACAGTAATGGTTAACAAAAGTAAGTGTTCATTGATCCAAGAGACTTGAAAACACCATACAGGATAGTTTCATTTTTATGCCAGTGGAAGTTTATTTTCCAAACAAATTATCAAGTGCGTCATTCAGCCCTCAGCACTCAGCTGTATCATGTTGAGTTCCCACCCCCAAGTAAGCATGAAATCCACTCAGACATCACAGCTGTGCTAAGGATTGTTTCTGATTCTGTACCAATCTGACATTGGCACCAGGTGGGCAAGAAGAGGAGGAAGAACAGGAAACATGGAGAAGTATAGGCCAGAGTTACTAATGGTGCTGCCTGAAATCTCTTCTGCATTACAGATGTTCCATAAAGAACATTTCACTTTGTCTAACAATTTATTTTGCACTTTGCTCTGGTTTGGTTAATTTAACAATCTCTTAGCTTTAATTTGCATGGATTTGTTGTGACCTGCCCTCAGGATTTCACTGGTTGCTCATTCTGCTCACAATGGTAACTAGAACATTAAAATAGTTAATCTACTGTTAGATGCTGTGACTTGTGAAATTTAACTATTTCAATGTTCGAGTTACCATTGTGAGCAGAATGAGCAACCAGTGAAATCCTGAGGGCAGGTCACAACAAATCCATGCAAATTAAAGCTAAATATCTTTATACAAGTGATTTTCAAGTTAAGCTTTTCTTTAAAATGTCAGCATCTATTTTCAGGAGAATGAAGCAAACAATGAAGAAATATATTTGCATCCCTCTCCAATCTGGCTTGGTCTTCATGTCTCTGTGTAGGTATTTCCAAATCTTTAGTGAGTATGGTGTTTGAATTGGCAGTATTCTACTGGAACTATTTTAAATTTCATAAAACTATTTCCTTTCATTTTCTAGGCCTCAATATGTGTGAGATACCAGAGAGCTACAATGCTAGAGTAAATAGTATTTTTTTCTCTCAGTTAATGAACTTCTAAATCATACATAGTTCAACACTACATATATTTTAAAAACAAGCTAATCAAATACCAGAAAAGTAGTGTTGAATATATGTTTGGGCATATCTTCCCACTACATTTGACAGGCTTCAGAGCCAACTGAATGACACCAAAACAAAAAGTAACTGCTGCCTACATGATTTTACCAAACTGGTCTAATCGATCATGTTATATTTTTGGTAGATAGGCTGCCTATTGTCTCTTTTTCAATTCTCTTTTATTTCCTTCTGTTTTCCTTTCTAACTTTCCTGCAATGGGCCTTTCCATACCTATTGGAATTGTCTAAATTTTAACGCATTCTCTTTCTTTGCTAATGGATATTTGATATATTTGTGCTATTCAACAGAACAATGTCCACATTCTCCTGCATACTTAGGCCAGACTCCACATATGAAACTGGTTAGTATCTGGTCTATATTTGCAGCACTCAATTAATCCAGTGGGAAGGGGGAGATCATGACGGCAGGACTATGCTCCAGATACAGTACATCAATGTCTTTAAGCACTCTCCTCCTTCTCTGCATTTTCTGTATGCGTTTCATCATAACAGCGCTCCTGCTTTATCTCTAAGTGCTTATGGCTGTGGTGGCTTATCTTTATGGCGGGTCTGTGAACGCCCCAACCTCCATAAGAGCCTCTCGCACAAAACCCGAGACCATCAGTTCCCTTCCTCGGCTGCCGGGGGGGAGAGCGTTGGGGCTGCCCCCATGGCAGGGGACAGGCTGACACAGAAAATTCTTTTCTAAGGCGGGGCTCTGAACGCGACGGGACGCTCGGAGAGGGCAGGGTGGAGGGGCACGGAGTGCCGCCCTGCTCCCGCCCCTGCTGCGTCCCGTCCCCGCCGGACCCGAGCCCGCGCCCGAGCCCGACCCCGCCCGGCTGCCGGCTCGTCCCTCCTTCGCGGCGCTCGCTGCCGCGCACGGAGGTCGAAAGATGGAGGACTACCGGCGATTCTTGGCGCTGCTGGCCTCGACGCTGCTGGTTGGCTTCGTGTCGGTCATCCTCTCCCTCGTCTGGGTCTTCCACTACCGCGAGGGGTTGAGCTGGGACGGCAGCCCGGGGGAATTCAACTGGCATCCCGTCCTCATCATCACGGGCTTCGTCTTCATCCAAGGCATCGGTGCGTCGGGGGCCCGGGTGGGCACGGAGCGGGTGGCGCGGAGCTGCGGGGAGCCGGGCTGCCCGGGGCCGGGCGGCGGGAGGCTACGGGCGGAGCCGCCGGCGCGGCCCGCGGCCGGTAGCGGGTGACAGCGGGAGCGCAGCACTGGGTCCGCGGTTCAGGAAAGCCAGCACTCCCGGAAAAGGGACAAAGAGTTCCTTGTAATAAGCCAAAATTGCTACATATGGAGTTAGGTTTTCTTAGGGGTTTTTTTTCTGCAAGCACTTGTTTATCCTGGCCTGGGGATTGCCGTGGACTTTGAGTAAGGCTTGCGAGGCGTGTTTTTCCTACGCAGCTGGAATTTATGCAAGTTGAAAATCGAAATGCCAGAAATGCTGCCCTAGGAAAGTTTTTCTTTTGGCTCTTTTCCATGTCCCAAGAGGAGAAAGGAAATTCAGTACCACAGAAGCCTGATCCAGGAACGGGGTTTTTGCCAGAGAAGACGTAGCACCATAAGCACTATTAAAATGCAGTTCTTCAGCCTAGACTTAGCATTAATGGTTTTGTAAAGTAAATCTCTTAAATTAATCTTTTATTCTGTTGCTTAAATAACATGCAATTATTAAGATTCAGGGTTGCTTCTTTTTTTTTCCTTTTTTTTAAATTTATTTTTTTAAGAGTGTATGAACTTTGGATTTCACAGAGTTCAGCTGTGGACTAACATTTTCCCATTACACTTCCAACCAGTCAAAAGATGCCGAAGGCTGTCTAGTTCTGGCTATGAAGGGAATGTTGTGATTTGAACATACTCTGTAAGATTTTGTTTTTCAGTAGGAGTGGGGCTGTTCTCAGCCTACTTGTGGCTTCAAGCTGCAAACTACTATTGAGCAATAAACCACATTTTGAAGTTGTTTTACATACTATTGCTTAATAGGAAGTGTAATTGCATGCTATAAATAAGCAATGAAAACCACCCGTTGACTTCACTAAGATCAATACTACTTAATGCGCTCAACATGTTGGTTTTTTATATAAGCATAGAACTTTTGAAGAAAATAGGGAGAGGTTTTCTGCAGCTTTTTCCTACGTATTTTGTTTGGGTTTTTTTTTTTACCTCTGAAATTCAATTTTTTCCCTGTGTCATAGAGAAAGGAGGTTGCCTCAAGCCCTGTATAGGTAAGGACATATGTAAAGTAAACGGAAGTTTACTATAGCTAAGAAACTGCAGATATACAAGGAATTCACTAACAATAGAGCATCATTTAGGGAGGAAGTCCTATTACATAATAGGAAAAGCACAGTTGGAGACTGAAGGAGTATTGTAGTAAATCAGATGAAATATCAACACATAGGATACCACTGTGAATCTGATTCAAATTTGGCTGACAGAAGTCTGCCACTAAATTCAAAGCAAATTGGATGAGACTGGGAAATCAGAGATACCTCTTTGGAAACATACAAGAAAAAGCAGTATTTAAGTAGTTGAAAGTAGACAGGTGTAGCTAAAAAAACTTGGTTAAATTTGTGTTGAGGATTTTAAATAATAAATAAATCAGTTGTTTCTTGAGTTTATTAGCCTATACAAAGGATGGAAATGTTGTATTGTTGGTCTGTAGGGAGTAGAAGGGATGACTATAATATAATGAGCATACTGGGAAGTAGATGTGCCCCAATAAAAGTTTTATATATATATTATGAATCAAATGGCAAAGCTGTAGGCATGTTAACATTAATACTTATTACTTGTGGATCAGCATCTATGGGTAAATTATACCTGACAAAACACTGTCAGTGCACAGTAAATGTCCTCAAGATTTCCTATTCTTAAGGTAGGAAAAACATCGGCAATAAAACTCTGTGTGTATAATAGTACAGCAACATTTTGGAAAACAGTAAGAAAAAAACACGGGGAAAAAGTGAGTTTTAAGAAGAGCTTGAAGGAATAGTAGTGTGATAAAATGGGTTAAATAAGTAAATGAGGAAATCTGTCTTATTTACACGTGCAAATGTTGCAGTGACTGTAGACTCAGGGCATGCTTCAAAGGAGTATTTGCATCATGGTTTGTGTTTGATCTGCAAATGATAATGTTTGGTTCTCTCTCAAAGGACTAACTAAGAAACCCATCAAGATATAATGTGGTATAAATTATTTTTAAGAATTTCCAATTGCTCACCTAATAAAAGAACATTTTTCTTTTCTACAGAGATGTAACAATCTCTGTTGCAGACTGAGGAGCATCATGGTGGCTTTTGGGGTTGTGGAAGATTGAATAAAGAGTGAGTCAGAACAAGCAGGATGGGGTAGTCTTTGTCTCCCACCCTCAGATCAGACTTCTACTGCTTAGGAGTCATATATAAGTTCTATACAATAAAGTTGTAAGTTGACAATAAATCTTGGAAGGTGCTTGGAAAATTAATATTCCTCTCATATATGATTCATAAATATCATATAACTTCTATTTTAAACAGGCTTAAACATGAAGGTGTAGTTTTAAAGCAGCAGCATATCAATAAAGGAATATGACACGAATGTTAATTAAGAGAGCTTACACAGAAAAGAAAAAATCCAGGTCTGCCACATCACCATGTGGTGTTACAGTATCAATTAAATTTCATTTGTTTGGATTAGATTATCTAAGTGGGTGAGACAGTCTAACAGCTCACCATGGCTGAAACACTTCAAATACTTCCACTTTTTTCCTCTACTTCTCCTTTCAGGCTTCCTCTTGACTCAGACTTCACCTTCCTATCCATCTGTTTGTGCCAGCTCTGGCCACTGTCAGATGCATAAACTGAATTAACTCAACTAGCAGAAAATTATTAAATACACCCCCACACCCACCCCAAGTACTTTCCTTTCTCAAATAGAAAGCTGAATGGCTTGCACAAAGGGTCTCTGAACCACCACAGATGGGAGAAGGGAGATGATGGACAATGTGCAAGAGTAAGGAGAAGGAGTGCAAATCTATTTTAAAGTAAGCATAGTCTTTCATCTTGAAATTACAGCTAAAGCTTGCTCTGAGTTATCTGACATGCGATTACTTTTGCTTCAAACATAAAATATTTCTTCAAAGGAAAAACAGATAAATGCTGGGGTTCCTAACATCCAAGGAGCTGCAGAATTCTCAAGAACTGTAAGGGCAAATTACTGGTGACCTGTAAGGGTCTCATCACAGGCAACTTTTGAAGACACCACACTCTTGATGAGCTTAATTGAGTCTCTTTGAAATCATAAATCAGCATTTCTCCATTCTGGTATTAAAGTTATTTCCAAAGAACTTTGTGGGCATTCAGAACTTCCCAAATGTAAGCAACAGGAACAGCCAAGAAGGAATAGAAGAGGAAGAGGAGGGAAGAGGAATGTTTCTTTCTTACAGCTGTGAGGTGCTGTGCAGTGCAGCCCCAGTGCGCTCACAGAGCCATTCTGTGTACTTTCTAAGGTGGAAGGCATCTCATAAGCAATCCATCACACTTCCCTACAACATGTGAAGCATGTGCCAGAAATACTAGGAACCTAACTCTAGAATTTTGCCCTGTACATTTGTCAAAGGACAGATGTCCCATGCCATATAAAGATATTGCAAGATAATTCTGCCCTATGTGATGTGTTTTAAAATCATAGTTCAAAACCAGAGTAAAATCTGAGTCAAAAAGCTCAGTCCAGGGTGCCTAGGCCATCAAATTTCTTAACAGTACTAGAGACGCCCTACCTTGATTAAGTTCTTCACAAGGTTGCTTTACCATGTCACCACCAAACATTCTAACTGTGTATGTGCTTTTAACCCAGGCTGTTTAAGTCTTGACATGAAATTACACATCACATCTGAGTAAGTTTTTAAGAGCTTGTACCACTGAAAGGTGAATCTTCCTTTTCTCCCCTTTGTTCCTCAGATTATCTTCTTTCTTCCTGCAGGTCAGAAAAGCACCAGTTATGAGAAAGGCAGGGAGAAGCACACAGAAGTGGTGATAGGGAAATGGAACTGTCCTTTCACAGTGATAAATCTGCTGAAGTTGCAAGATGTAACTTCACACAAAGCCCTCACAGAAAGAGAATTAAAGCAAACAGCAATATCATGTGTATGTCCTGGGCTGTGGAATGTAACATGGTAATGGATGGTATTGTTAACAACTGGCCAAACCATTCCTCTGTTATTCTTTGGTGTCCTATTGTAATGTTTATGGGAAACAGTTAAGAAAATTCAAGGCCCAGAGATCTGAGACTATGTGGACAAGTGACTAGGGAATTTGATAGTGATTTTGGAAGCTACATCAGCTAGATGACAACAAAAAAACCCTCGACACTCTGAGATCAAAGACTGAAAACTGAGACCAGGACCTATGCTCATCAAGTTTTCTTCATACAGAGTCCAGTACTCTGCTGTACTGGGAATAAATTACTGACAATACTGTGGGACATATGGTAGGGAAAATTTTCTGGGAATATCCTCATGGGACATTGAGGCTTGTTTGGGGCCTTTTGATACATCTGCTTTACAAAATCATAAGTCATTATAATTAGTACCAAGTTGATTAATAATAGTCTCATGCAGAATATTATTGGCAGACAGCTGAACATGAGCCAGTGTGTGTGCCCAGGTGGCCAAGGCCAACAGAATCTTGGCCTGTATCAGAAATAGTGTGGCCAGCAGGACTAGGGAAGTCATTCCTCCCTAGTACTTGGTACTGGTGAGGCTGCACTTGAAATCTTGTGTCCAGTTCTGGGCCCCTCACCTCAGGAAGGACATTGAGGTGCTGGACTGTGTCCAGAGAAGGGCAAGGAAGCTGGGGAAGGGTGTGGAGCACAAGTCCTGTGAGGAGCAGCTGAGGGAGCTGGGGGTGTTTAGATGCAAGAAAAGGAGGCTGGGGGGACCTTATTGTTCTCTACAACTGCCTGAAAGGAGGTTTTAGCAAGTGGTGATTGATCTCATATCCCAAGTAACAAGTGATAGAATAAGAGGAAATGGGCTCCAGTTGCACCAGGAGAGGTTAAGATTGGATACTTGCAAAAATTTCTTCACTGAAATGGTGGTCAGGTATTGAAACAGCTGCCCAGAAAAGTCCCTGGAAGTGTTCAAAAAACATGTAAACGTGCTGCCCAGGACATGATTTAGTGTGAATGTGGTAGTGACAGGTTAATTGTCAAACTTGATTATCTGAGAGGTATTTTCTAACCTCAGTGATTCTAGGATTCTGTGATTCTAACATTGTAATGTAATGTCACTTTGAGAAACTGTTGGAGGTGATAAGCTTGGTGTGCTGAATCACATTTATGTAATACATTGCTTTAAAACAGTCAAACCATCTTAAAAACAAGGCTTCTATCTTCCTGATTTTGTAGCATTTACTACCGTTGCTTTTTAAAGTAGAAAGCCAAGAACAACCAAAGTGCTGTATATATTTAAATATTCTAAGGAATGCCTTCATTCCAGTATTATATTTTCACACAGTATGTAAAAGTATACATTGATTTAAAATCTGATCATATTATGGGAATCTGACTTGTAAACTGTTTTCTTTGTGAATTATTTAGCGTAGTACTGTATTTATTGAAATGCATCCAAGTTTAAAGAAAGTGTGAACAGAACTTGGAAAGAATTCATAATTTATTACTACTATTCATCAGAACATGCAGAGAGAATATTTTATTTATTTTCCATAATCTATGCTTTTTGCCCAAAATGCAAGGGTTATGGAGAAGTAATGAATGAGTAAGGCACATGAAAATCAATTAAGTAAATTTCTCATTTTTGCATTTATCAGATAATTTCTGTTTCTTAATGTTTGGAACAGTTGTTTTTTTTTTTAAAAAAAAAACCCTACATAAATTGTTATTCCTTTGTTTTATTAAAGCTAATTATAGATAAAATTTTCACTGTAATTTCATAAGCTAAAGCTTAAATTAGGATGTGATAAATCACTGAGTGGAGCTCAGACTTTTTGCTTGGGCAAGACATTATAGATGGGGGCATTAGTCTTTATTGGTCAAACTACCAGTTGTCCTCATAAATATTTGTGCTCTATTATCTGAATATACTTATGTGCTGTCACACATTCAGAATTACTACCTAGTTTGTAATCAGATGTACCTGGAGCTTCAGTGATCTAATCTGGTCTGTTTATGTCCCCTATGGAAAGCACCTGGGTCATATGACAGACAGGGGACAGTTGTGGCAGGATAGGGGCAGTGAGGATCTTGGAGAAAACCAAGAAGTAGCTCCAGGTTAAGTTATTCTTATGGACCATCTGGAGTTAGATCAATGGATATTACTGTTTTGTTCAGACTGGACAAAATACTGTCTGCTGGAGTTATTAATTCAAGTATAGGCAAAACTTCCCTACATTCATCTAATAGTGGTGAAAGATTTGTACTTGTCAAATGCTTTTGTCTCTTAAGAGTCAGATTATAATTCCCTTATGCTAAAGAGCATTTTCTCATTCAAAGTACTCCTATTGATGTCAATGTAATTGACAGTCATAAAAGTATCTATGCAATTAGAGAATAGCATTATCCAAAGTTGGCAAAGAGAATAAATATTACAAAATAATCTTATGCACTTTCTCAACAAGTGATCTTCTCAACATAAAATCAAGCTATATTGCTTCAAACTGACTAGTAGCAGAAAAATCAAAATCCTATGCCAAATCCCTGTTAGATCAATTTAATGACTGAGGAAAAGATGACATCAAGTTGTTTACTGTGGTTTGGTTTTTTTTTTTTTGAAACACACTTAAGTTTGTGGTAGTGTTTTTTGATTAGGAAAAAAATCCCCTAAAAGCCTCAGTTGTATATTTAGAATATGCTATGCTATGTGTATGAGAAAAAGCCTCTCAACAGACTTTTTTAGAAGATTAAAGGTTGGATTTTGCTGTAATTTACAATGTAACTATGTGAATTATGCATAATTATTAACATCTGAGAGAAGTTATCCTCTAAGGCATAAAATTGTGTTTCTCTTCTTTTTCAGCTATTATTGTGTACAGACTGCCCTGGACCTGGAAGTGCAGCAAACTCCTAATGAAGTTCATACATGCTGGATTAAATACCATAGCTATGATTCTTGCAATTGTTTCTATGGTAGCCGTGTTTGAATTCCACAATGCCAAGAACATTCCTAACATGTACAGTCTGCACAGCTGGATTGGGCTGACTGCTGTTATATTTTATTCTCTCCAGGTCAGAATCTAACTGTATTTATAAACAGGTTGTAAATTTGAAGAAAGTTTTGAGTAATTCAGGCACAACAGGCTCTCACTAGTACCTTGTAACTACTGGGACAGCTATTTTACACTCTGATTTGGCCATTAATTTACAATACAGTTACACAGCAGTGTGTTTCTAAGCATATCTAAACATAGTTAGAGCATTTATTAAAGTTGTCTCAAATGAAATAACAGCTTTTCTTTTTTTTTTTTTCTTTTTCTCGCTATCATAAATTTAAGTAGTCACTTCTTGGCCTCAAGACTTTTGGTAATCAGCAGAACAAGTGCATCAGGGAGCAGTAGAGATGTAAAAGATCTGACACCTGAATGAGCTACTACTGGCTAACCAGTTTTCCTGAATCAGCAAAACTTTGATAGATGTTTGAGGGCATGCTTTGAACTGCTCCTCTTGGCAGAGAATTAGCATTATTGTAATGTAAAATGAGCTAACTTAGTACTTTTTTCATTTGGCAAAGAAGAGCAACCATGCCCTGAAATTTACAGAACACATACAGATGTTTCTGTGTATACATTCTGAACTCCCTAAATTGTGTTATTATGCTATGGAAATTTATTTTGTTCCTTCAAATGTTTTTTTTTTTCCAAAGTACTAAAAAGAAAAAAGACTCAATTATCTATGATCAAGCACAGAAAATCCTCAGCTAAGGGTTTTGGGTTCTGGACTTTATTCTTCACTGCTCAGGCCAGGTGGTACAGGAAATAATGTTGAAATAGTATTTTTAACACTTGGAAAAAAAGAAAGCATACTGTAGCACTGTTGAGTATATTCTCCGTAGCTGAACACATTAATAAGAATGAAAATGAATGAATAAGAAAGAATAGAGTTAAGATATTCTTTGTCCTAATAATGCAGCTATTTCAAGGAAATCTGTGCTGCCAGTACACTGAGTATCAGTATTTCTTCTAATGGTTAAATGAAGAATTGCGAATAAGATCTTAGTTCTACTTTTCATTTTGCTACTGTAAACATGACCAACAGCACTTAATGCCTTGCCTGTCACATCAATAGATCCTTGGTGTTCCTTTCTCCAATCTGGGATGTAATTCTCCAGTCAGAGACTGATGTTTGTTAAGTGACTGAGCACTACGAAATATAATCATAAAGTAGTATCCTTGTTAATAGAGAAGACACTTGGCACTTACCAGAAGTGGCACGTCAGTGCTACGCTCCCATAATACTCTGCCTAGAGGAACAATATTGTAACTATACTGTATTTAAGTTAAATGTAGTTTAATACAGTATAGCACACTGACATATAATTAAGAATAGGGCAAAAATGTAAAATGAGACTGTCTCTTGGAAAATGATGTCTCTGGAAAGAGACAGTACTCAAAAATTATGTGAAGCTCCCAATGAGTTCTCACAATGCTGTGACAACAGGAAAAAGATGGCATTAGTGAAACTAATATGAAATATCACGGAATAATTTTTTTAAATATAAAAGAATGATCAGAGAAATAAAAAGCAAAAAACCCAAAGAAACTCTGGAAAAGTAATTTGAGAGCTGGAAAAGCTATTTTCCACTGCAAGACTTAAAAAACTCCAAGTGCTTAGCAGATCTAAGATTAAGAGATTATTTGATTATGGTGTACTAAAAAGCTTCCCAGGGAGAAAATACCAGGGTCTCTAATACATCATGGAAAGACAAAACAAGGACTGAGACTGGAAGTTAAAGCAAGATGAAATACAAATTCATGCCCTGTGTCTAATTTAGCAGCAGGTGCGAGTAATGGCAGAACAAACTAAAGACAGGATGCAACCTCAATATGACTGGGCAAGCCTGTGACTGCAACCATGGGATATGATGGGTTATTTTCCATCTCAAAATTAGTGCTAGTGGGAGGACTAATGTCCCCTGAGTAACTTGATGCCACCCATACATGTCTTCACTCTGTAAATGACATGTGATTGATATATTGAGAGACCATTCCCCTTCTAAAGACAGACACTTGAACTTGACTGAAATTGTTACAAGGTAGAATTATTTAATCCATTTAAGTCAGAAGGTTAGACTGCCTTCTGATGTTCCTTTATGTGCACATCTGTAACAGGAGCAAAGCATAGGACTTGAAGAGACTGTAAAAGTGTAGCTTCTCACTAGTTAATTTGTTACACTGAAAACTTGTGATTCCAGTATTTAGTTTGGTTGGAGTTTTAGCATTATCAGTAAGTTTGGACACTGATATTAAGTATGATGATTAAAAAAATATTGAATGTCTGCTTCCCAAGTGCTAATCCAGAATTTAGTTTTGGTTTTGACAGGGAACACATTCAAAAACAGAAATGCCAATTCTTTACAAATTTTTACCTGAATATATCTCAGAATGGAATTTTTATGATTATTATTATTCTGCTTGAGAAGTGCAGTTTGTTTTCCATCTAGCTTTAACTATAAATCTGTTTTGTTTTTAGCTTCTCTTGGGTTTCGCTGTCTTTCTGCTCCCTTTTGCTCCAGTTCATCTCCGAGTAGCTCTCATGCCAATACATGTTTATTCGGGTCTTACCATCTTTGCAACAGTGATTGCAACAGCTCTCATGGGAATCACAGAAAAGCTTATATTTTCACTGTAAGTATTTGTTTCCACTTGTTTATTGAGGTTATTCATTGTAAACTATACTTCCATTTGCCCAGAATAATAAGCATCCAGTATTGGGACACTGTTTAGTTTTGTTTGTATTAAAAAGACCTACTTAGCAGGAGATTGCTGGTTTTAGACCAGGACTGTCTTTAAAACAATATTTTCTGAGCTTTTCTTTCTTTTCCCCTTTCAAAGGAAAAATCCTGCATACAGTGCATCCCCACCAGAAGCAACTTTGGTCAACTGTCTTGGTCTTTTGCTTGTCATATTTGGTTCACTTATTTTGTGGATGGCGAGCAGGCCTCATTGGAAGCGTCCCCCAGCAGAGAATGCTAAAATTCTGAGGCTCAATGCAGCGACTCCTGAAGGCACACAAGTGGAATCCACAATGACAAACAGCAGTAATGCAGATAAATCTGATCTGAGGCTCAATACTGAAGCAGCCAGAAAACAAAACATCAATTTTGACGAAGCAGGACAAAGATCAACTATGTAAAGAAAGTATACAGAATAGAAGTACTATTATACTGCCAAATTCCCCCTGGTGAGGGTCCTTCTAATTTAGTTACATTGATATATAAGTAGGTTGGGGGTTCATTTTTAGTATGGCTTGGTGACAAGTACTCAAGTTTTCTTCACAGGGATTTAAATTCCTGTAAGTCCCAAATATAAATGGATCCATGCCTAGTCCTCATTTGAAAAACAAGAGCATGAATGACATCACATAATGGGAAAATCACATAATCGGAAACTGTTCTCCATCTCACTTTTTAATTTAATGCTTATATCTCTAATAGTCATGAAAAATTTAACAAGATTCAGACTAGATTTTGCTCAAGTGATTTTTCAGGTTATGAATCAGACATGAAGTATACCAGACAGAAAAATTTAGTTTGTCACACATAAATTTTCTGGCAGTTTTCACTTTTTTAAAGCTCTGATTTCTCTAGTTGATGAACACCCTCACCAGCTGCTATGTTCTATGGGATTTGAGGTCATTCAGCACTTTACAGAGTTGCTCCATAAAATGTTTATTCTAAAATCTTTAATTTAAAAAAAAGAAATTAAATGTTTGCTTGATATCTTCATAATATGTTATGTTTCCTTTAGAAACTTCTGGGGATTTTTTTTTTTTTTTTTAAATAAGAATGTATCTGTTGACTTTTTAACAAATTCTACCAAATATATTGTATGCAGACAACATTTGGCTTTGAATTATGTGCAATTATTACTGAAATCTAAGGAAATTTTAAGACATCCAAATACAAAATTTGTCTTATTTGAAAAGCTATAGAAACACACTTAGAAAAAATTAACACTTAAACTAAGTCTTTTATCCCAGAAGGCAGCATTTTACTACCTTTATTTGATTGCACAGTTCTGTTGATTTATGGTACTAGACTACAAATTAGGATGTTAGAAACCAGAAAAATCTGCTATCAGTCTCATAGAAAAAAAATGAGCTTCAAGTCAGAAATGCTTTCTCTAAGACACAGGTGAGCTTTGCTGTTTTTATTAAAATGCTACCTGTTAACTGAAAGCCAGTTTGAGTATCTCCATACTGACATCAAAAGCATTATTATCACAGGCATGACAACATGCTTTAAACTATAAGCAATCTATATAGACTTGATGACTTTTTTATTTGAAATAACAGTGTTAAATAATGCCGTTTTCTCTAAATAATGAAGAGTCTCTACTGGCACTTTACTTTTATAGCTCTTTCTAATAATTAAAGTATTAATGTATTATGCTCATTCATTAATTTCACAGATACAAACAATATTTATACTTCTACTACTAGAGAAGAATAATTATAGTAGATTATTTGGACTGTACATGTCCAAAACAATGAGCCATTCTATTATAATCTCTTGTAAAAGCTTCAGAGCCCACTAGAAATCCAAATTTACCACTGTTTATGTTGGAATATAGATAATTTCAGACAGCACATAATCTCCTATTTTTTAAATACTATATAAATTTTTATCTTCCTCAGCTTTTAAAAACATTTTAATACATTACCCTTCAACAAATACGCCATTTTTGTAGTTCACTGTGTGTTAGTACAAACTGGTTTGGACAAGAGTTACTTTGGGTCTTCTCTGACAGGAAGGACCTCAGTTCCTGTTATTTGATTTGTAATCATATTTTATTATTTGGTGAATTCAGTACAGAAAGCTAGCATAACAAAATACTTTAAAAAATTTTCTGGTGTACAACTTGGGACTCCAGGACTACATCCCAGAGTTCTATGTTTTCACTTGTAGGTTTGTGGATGACTGGGACCAACCTCATATTTTTTCACTGTAGAAAATACCTACTTTTAATGTACAATTCAGGTATGACAGAAGAAATACTAACCTAAACTACTAAAATGTTGTTTAGTTCCACTGTGTGCAATGAATCAAACAGTGAAGCATGACAAGGGAAGTGAATAAATGAGCTCACTTGTAGTAATTTACTATGCAGCTTTCTATACTGCATTCTCACAGGCAACAGCATTTTAAATTGTTATGCATTGGTCTTTTACTGTCTCATCCACCTGAGAAAATGAGCTCCCTCAATCCTCACATAGTACTAGGTCATATAATAAAAGCACATGTTTGTATGGAAGGTAGTCAGTTGCCTAGGGATTGTTCTGGAAGAAACTAATTGTACAGTGTACTGGAAAAAAACACAAAATCTCTGACTTCTTTTGTTACAGCACTGAGTTGAATGTATTGAAACAAACAGCTTCTAGGTGACTGGTTCTATATGCTGATAAAGTTAAGCTAAAATAACCAGTATGCCCTCTGTTTTCCCTTGTATTCCATGTACTGTTCAAGGGGAATGATATTTGAAAACAGAATGATGGCATTTCTTCTCTATTCTCATGAAGAGCAAGGCACAAGTAACACCAGGATTGTGGGTTCAAACCCCATATTGGCCATTTGCTTAAGAGTTGGACTTGATGATCCTTCTGGGTCCCTTCCAACTCTGACTATTCTGGGATTCTGTGATACAGAACTAATCGAAAATCAAAGATTAGCAACCTTTTCACAGAACACAATTTTGTTTTTAAACTTAGAGGTTAAACATGATGGTAGAAATTCAGTGGAAGCTGGAAGATCCTGTTTGGGGAATTTATAATCAGTGATATCTCATGTGCATGAGCTATGTGATTCTGGCTGCTGGTCTTTGGAAGGTCCCCATGAGATGCAATAGCTGTGTGCTCCTAAACCTTGATCAGTCTTGGTGAGTGCAATTTAAAACTGACAAAACATACTATAGACTTTTGGCTTAATTCTAAACTGACTAGAAAGACCTCTAAGTATCCTTGCAAAAAATGAGGTTAGTTCAAGTGCTAAATAAAAATACGTAAGTATTTGGAGACTAATAGTTCTAAACATGCTTCTCAAAGTCACCTTCCGTTCACTTTCCTTTCATGCAAATTTTCTTACCTGTATTTATGAGTAACATAAATACAGTAGCAACATATGAAATAAAAAAGTTTATTTTCAAAGATACAAATGGAGGGTAGAACTCAAGCTTTTTCATCAGGATTTTTTCTGCATGTTTAGAAATCATCTACATGGTCGTTTTTACAGGAAATTGATTGTAAAACTTATATTCCAGGTTAGGATTCCTATAAAAAAACAGGAAGTTACAAAACCTAACATTGAAACTGCTAACTTTTTAAGATGCCTGGAAAAAAAAAGACTGTATTTACATGCTGTCATGCAGTACGATGCACGGAAGCAGAAGACTTTTTTTCCAACATTAATGAAACTGAGAAATGATGGTGCAAATTAGATATTAAAATTGAATGTAATTACAAGTGTACTTCTTAATACATGTAACCAAGAATATTACATTTATTGTAAATATGGATTACTTTTTTACATGGATATTTTATTGAGTGACTAAAAGATATTGCCAAATATTTTCTATTTCAGAAGTCTCTTTTGCTTTTATTTCAGAAAATTCCTCCCTCTGTTTCTAACTGTTCAAAAGAATTTTAAAAATTATTTTATTATCCAAGGTACTTATTTGTAGATGAGAGCAAATATTTAATTACAATGTCTGTTTTCCTTATTCTTTTTTATATGTTAATAAAAATGATTTTTTGAGCTTATGATACTACTGAGTACAGATTTTTGTTATGGTACTAAAATAATCACTTTCTAAATTTGGAAAAAGTTCAAATTATTCCTAAATTACTTTTTGAAAACAGGAGGACAGTTGTACAAAGTTTCTTAAATATGTATTAATTTCAACTATTTATTATGATCTTTTTATGAAGTTTATATCCTTTGTAGTCTCAGAAACATAGTCAGTATATAACAGAAAGTGAAGGAATTCACTGTATAAACAATTCGTATTTCATCTTCTGATCATAACAGAAATTCCTCATAGCAGTGGTTAGAGGGAGGAAAAAAACCAACCAAAACTCTCCTGTCATAAGAATGCTGCAGCAAATACGGGAAGTTCATTAATTCTGACATATAATGGTAACATAATGCACTGTGAGATCCATATACCCTCATATAAGTAACAGTCAGAATAGGCACAGACCCCATGGAATCTTCTCACCCAATTTAACAGCTGCATATCAAGTTACTCATAAATAGGTTAATGATCATAAAATGTAATAAAAGTAAAATCATCTAAATGAACGCATCGGTAACAGCTAAGAATTACGGTATGTTCTTGAGTTTAGTAAGTTTAATTGGAAATTCTCCTGAAAGTGTAAAGCATAAATTGATTATTTGTGAATACTGTATGGCTGTTGGCTAAAATTTTCCAATGTTGTCATCATCATGGAATAAGAAAAAATACTACTGCAACATGAGTGTAGCAGAAAACACGTTGCATTCAAACCTGACATTCCTTTAACTGATAACTTCACTTAACTGCTGCCTGTAGGCTGGATGTGTTGGGGAAAATTCTGGTGAAATAGTCCATGTTTTTAAAATATGTTGATTATTAAAAAATTCTGTAAAAGTCCAATTGTATTAAAAGTTGAAAGAGGGGACTAAAATTTTGGCAGGAGGACTACATTTGTGTGGAAAAGTGGTTTTTATAAGTGGTTGATGGAACGCTTGTATCTTACAATACAGATTTTTGCATTGTTTTATGCGATGAGCAACTCTTATGACCTCTGTAAGACTAGTGGGTGGTAATGATGGGTAAACTATTAGTCAGGTAGAAATTCAAGTCAGGTTAACAAAATGGATGACAACCATTCCAGGCAATTCAGCTACGAGAAGAGGTAAAGCTGAGAAAATCCAGTTACTACTGTATACATACCAGAAACCTAAAAAAATGACAGGGCTCCAGCTAACTCTTACAGAAGAAGCAGAAACAACAGATATAAATTTCAGTGAGCTCATTTATGTTCACCAAATTTTCTCATCATAGAGCACCAGCCAACAGATGTTAGCATGGGGCTTGAGTTTACAATCCATGGCCATGTACACTGATTACTCATTGGCTCTCAAATTCCATCTTTTTCTGGTCACCAAGCCATGTCACAGTCACAAATACAGCTACCAGAAAATGCATAAAAGTTTTGAAAATGTTTGCAATTTCTAGTTCAATTTTCATGAGCATTTCATTCCAACAAAAGAAAATTCCATTGAGTAGTACTCAAATTCTGCAGGATATAATTAAATATTTGTGTGATTAATAGCGTGATGGTCAAATATTTATGTGGCAGATGATCCTTCTCATACCTGTATAAAAGCAGTAATCCACTAGGTGGCAAGCACTACCAAAACGGCCTTTGGCAGATTATAGACCAGCCTCGCTTTTAGGTCATACAGTATGATGAGTTGTCTGCCTCAAAACAAAATTACAAGTTTAGTAGTCATAAAACACATAGTCATGTCAGAACTTATATATTCACTTCTCTATTCTTTTAAAGGGTCCACTTAGAATACAATATTTCTTCATCCTTGATGTTGGAAATTGTTCTTTATTGTGCTCTACCTCAGATTCTCAAACTTCTGTTTGTAACTTTCATGCAAATACAAGCTTGGTTGAAAGACACAACAAAGAGAACAGAAAAGCATGAAAGTTTAGGGATAAGTTCATATACAGGATATGAAAGTAGCAAGAATTAGAAAAAAATCAGGAACTTCCAGTACTTTTACGATTTGACCTTGCAGCCTAAAAATATAAAAATTGATCCTGAAAAGGGGAACATGAGTGCCAATTTCAAATAACGAAAAAATACACTTCTGCTGTCTGATACATGCTAACAGCTTCTGTTCTTAATCTACTCTCTTTGTGGATACTGGCTTGTTTTCTTATGGTATTTTCTGATCTATTCCACTGAAAAGACTAGTTTCAGTACTACTGAAAGCTATTTTTCACATGGCATGCTAGTGCTATTTCTTGATCTTCCTTGCTTACCCATTCTCTCAGTCTACACTGGAAGTTATTTTTTCTCCTATGGCTAACTAGTACTGATGCAGACAAGGCACTGTGGTTTTTCACAAAGCTTGCTATTTATGTTTAGGTCAATAAAGTGGCAAAATTCATGTAATTCTGAACATTAATTACTCTCACTATTGTTATGACTATTGAATCTGGTAGAAATACTAGTTTAAAATACCCTAGCAATCCAGCTTGAGTGCTTGATCTTTTCTGTTAAAAACGGCAGTTGCTGTTGCAGTTAAGGAATAGCTCATACATCACTGCGGCAATGGGAGCACTAAACTGGCTCCTGTTTCTGATCAGATGTAGAGAGTGGGATTAAAAATACAAGAAAATTTACATGACTGTTCATTGCTGTGATTGCTGCATCTGTGATGAGGAATTTGAAAAAAAGCTCAGTAAGGTACAGACTCTGTAATCATTTTAGTCTGTTCCAAAATGCAAGACTGCCAATGGATAACAATGACCCTGAACACAGTAAGGGACAGCCCTTAATGGCCCTGACCAGCCTCACCTGGGAGCTTCAACCCCCACACTCCTGCTCACGAGTCCAGGGGCTCCAATCCAGATCCACCTGGGTGTTTCAGTGCTTGCCTGAATCCTCTTGGACCTGACTGCCTGGCCTCATTTCTGCCTGACCCCATCACCCTGGACCTGCCTAGTGACCACAAGGCTCTGGTCCTCTGTAAGACCTGTGGAATGACTTTGCAGCATATCTGTCAACCTGCCTCAGCAGCTGAACCTGGTTGCCATTTCCTGCAATTCCTGCCTACCCTGCTCTCAACTATTCCTCATTGCACCCTGACAGCAATCTTCTTGCATATTCAACCTGCACTCTGAACTGGATAGATCAGTCTTCATGAAGTATTTGCTGTAGACAGACAGTGGCTTCTCCATTTATAACTGTTTCTTCTCTTCATATTGTTTTATGGAAATACGTTGCTTAAAAGGCCTTAAAATTACATTTTTGTTATAATCTACAAATAACAGATGAGGTGCCTGGAGTGTATAAAGATATTTGCCAGACAGTCACTCAGCAACAATAAAGCAGTTTTTCCCCTCCATTTTCAATTATACTGAATGATATCATCATTTCACAGGTCTCCATACCTAGTAAGACTAGCAGCAGGAAATATCCATTTCCATGTAGAAAGGTATGCTTTTTTTAAAATCTGCATCAATGTAAAATCAGAGATAAATCTTGTCCTCACTTTATTGCATACTGTAAGCAGAAGTTGCAAGGGCCTAGCAAAACAGAACTGCAGCAGATCTCAAAATGCTGCTGTAGAAGTTTTCCCAGCTCTTTGATCTGTACTGAGAATTATGCAGCTGGTGACTGGCATGAAAGACTGCAGCTCTGAAAAGAAGGCACTTTTATGCATGGATTTGGGTAAACTCTTCCCTGCCACCAAGCAGCGGAACCGTGATATGGCACTGCAAAAGCCTGGGAACAATTTGTCTATTCATGAGACTGTAATTATATAATCACAAGTACTATTTGAGTGAAAAAGTTTGCATATGGAGCTAAGTACTGCTCTCCTCTCCTCAAATAAATGAAAGAAAATTCACAGGCAATACAGGTGGTCAGCAATTCCCACATTCAACAACTGTTCAAATCCCCTCCCCAGTTACTTCACTTGGAAAAAAAAGTATCTTTAAGTAAGAATTGCTTCTAGTTTTCAGTCGACTTCAGGGACGGGAGAGTTCTCTGTTACTCCAGTTTCTGACTGTACTTGTACTCCATTTGCACCTGCTTTTAATATGAAGTCAAATACTCTGGCACAGAATCACAAAGAGTGCTTCTTTTGATTCTTCCTTTGTACGTCTATGTCAGTCATCATGGAGTCTTGTGTACTGTTTGAACCTCTCTTTTCATTTTCAATTGTTATTCAGGTGTTAACTATAGGAAACTCTACCAAGGAACCTACCTGTGGTTTGAGCTTGTCACAGCAATGCCTTGGTCTTCTTGCTAAGTGAAGAGGTGACTGCAATCCTGTGACAATTCAGACATTTCTCCACATTTTCCTACAAACTATTAATTTGCACTTACTAACATTATGCTTTCCAAGCCACTGAGTTACATGGGCTCCATTCACTAATTAACATTTCCTTCTCATTCCAAATGCCTTTCTTCAGTTCTTCTGAGGACATTTTACTCCTGTCTTTGTATTCCCTGAATCTCTTCTCTAGCAACAAAATCTTTCTGGGTATGTTTTCCCTGGTTTAAAACCTGGGCAATCAATGTCTCATCTTGGGGAGAGTAATTCAGTTTAGCGTGAGTAAGACAATTCCTCCTAATGCCTTAAAGGACTAATTCACTCTGAAGTAAACTCTTGTGAAATGTAATAAATGGATACAAAGACATTTTGTACATCAGTACAATATGTACAAATGCAAATTATATCACAAACCCTACTTTTAGCTTTATTATGCTGTCGCTTGTTTATGACAGTTATTTGTATTTTAATTAGTCTTCCTTTGCCTATCTCTAAATACCTAAAATATCCCTAATCAAATAATAATAATAATAATAAATACCTTGGGGTTTTGAGCTAACATTTTGAATTTTCAATTAAATATTTTTTAATGGCTTTAGAGCCAGTCTGTATGTAAAATACATTAAATTAATTCCACCAGCTACATCCAACAATTTTTGGTTACTTTGTAATTTCAGGTCTGACTCATTTTGAGAGAAGACGGCTTGTGTAGTCTCTATGTAAAACACTAGGAAAAACTTCAATTTGTTCTCTTTATAGATTTGTTTATTCAGAAAGAAGCTTTGAAAGAAAAGGCATTGAAAGGCTGGCTGAATAATGAGTTGTTATTCTTTGAAGGCATTTATCTTTAAAAATACAAGAAAACCTGAGGGTTTCTAATGAGTAGAACTCTTATTTTTGAAAGAAAATAAATGGAAGAGTTTGAAAAGATTTTTTCTTGTAGGTTTTTTCTTCCTCCTGGAGCTGCCTGTTGCTCTCATGTGGAAGCTTCCTGCTGATTTGGCTTTTTATTCTGCTGTGAGACTGATGCCAAGATTTACATGATTGCTATGGATAGGAACTGGATTTAGCATAAGGAAGAAAACTGCTTTTCCCCTAGGGAGAGACAGAAAAGGGAAAGACAGAGTGGGGCACATAGACAATAATATCTGAAGCTATATTCTTGGTCAATTATTTTATTCATCCTCTATTTTAGATTATGCTGCAACTAATAAAAGGCAAGAAAGCTACTGGTCTCAAGCCAGGAACACAGATAAGCAAGGAAACTATATGTGGTTTAATGCAAATGTCCAACTATAACGGAAGAAATGTACTGTTTTTATACAGAACTGACATAGTGCACCTTGTGACCTAAGTGTAATTATCAAAAACTCTTATCAGAATCTGTCAGGCAGAGATTTGCTTTCTACACAGGGTCCTTCAGCAGAGGGAAAAGGGTGAGTGTAGAACTGTGCATTACTACAATTATCTTAGCAATTAATTTTCTGTATAATCTTATGCACATTTTCCAGTTTTTAATTACATTCTCTGAACATTTAAATACGTAAAGATTTTTGCTTATAAGGCAGACTTGTGCAATTTGAAATCATTTACAGCCAGTTGACTGACAACTGTCTTCTGTTAACCTACAGTGATGATGAAAAATGCAATTTTTTGAGATATTGGAAAAAGTTTGCATCAAAATGCAGGGAACTTCACAAACAAGGCAAGATTCCACAGTAAGCACACATTAATACTGAAGGCAGAAGGCAATTAGAGGGATTTTGGCACTGAGAGGGTATAGGTCGTCCAATGTAATCATTAACAGGTGGTTTATTTTAGTATTTTTTCTAATACTATGCACCTAATAAATAAAATTAAATACCATAATTGAACAAAATATAAATATTATCTACTTAGTCTAGAAGCTTAAATTCAATAACTGGAAGATAGCAAAATATTATTGAGGTAAATATTCTAGAGTTCCTGAACTAGATGTATCTAATAGAAAAAAAGGGTAAGAATTAATTTTGTTCCCTTTTCATCTGATCAGTTACACAAGCAACATTTATTCTGACATTTAAATCAGATTTTCTAACTGCAATGACAGTTTTTGTGGTTTTGCATTTTATTAATTATACATTTATTATTATCTCATGAAATTCAATTATTAAGAATAATTGATCCTTTAAATTAAGTCATGCCTGTTGCAGTGCTGGTTTTGCTGCTAGAAAATATTTGAGATATCCAGTTATTATCTGCAAATCCCCAAATATCATTTCTTGAAAAAAAAGTGTCATCTTAGGGCCACTGATAATAATCCCTTGGTATTTTCTCATTTGCTAAAGATTACCTCTAGTATCAGTATTACTTGAATAAGAGTTCTAGCAAAGCCTTAAATCTGGGGTCTATGGACAAGCTCCCTGGAGCTTAGAAGTTTATTTGAGCACCCAAAGTCTCAGTGAACCCACCATTCTATTGTGACTCCCTTGAACACAGAATTAATTTGAAGATAAACCTAATAACCGGATTCGTAACTACAGTATTACCATGAGGCTATGGTATACTCATTATCTACCTTCGAGAAGAATTTCTCTTCTTTGTAAATTAAAGTTGTTAAGCTGGTGGGGGGTTTCTCCCGGCCCGTGCTGGATGGGGTCTGAAGCTCAGACCCAAGAAGCCGTAGCGGACCCAGAGAGGTGATCCCGTGAGGAACTGTCTCCCAGGGGGTCGTGGCTTCTCTCAGCCGCTGGCCGGGGTTGCCTGCAGAGGATGCCTGGCTCAGCAGCCATCAGCTCTTAGTGATTCAGCAGTGATTTCAGCTCTGCTTTGCAAGGCAGAACCCCCCATGGCCAGGCCCGGATAGAGAGAGGAGAGGACTCAGCTGGTGGTTCCACAGAAGCAGCTTTATTCTTCCATCTTCCACGAAGGGGTGACCAGAGACGAATCCTCTGCCGACTCAGGGTAGAGGGGTCTCTTTTATGGGGTACAGAGGTGGGCGTACAAGGGTAAGAAACCAATGGGTACTAGGGTATTTTACATACAGTTTCCTAGAGGATCTTGGATCTATCTTTTCTAACTAAAAAGGCTCTATTTTTCCCCAAGAGGGGCCTGGAGGGAGATAGTGCTACCTCTTTATCTCCAGGCCTCCCTGCCAGGGCAGGGGCCTGTCAGACCCCACGTCTGGAGATGTTGCAGTTCCCTTTATCTAAACAAGGGCTTCCTGCCAAGACAGGGGCTTGTCAGACCCTACATCAAATCATGCCACATTGAGACTTGGTTTTACATTTGCTCCCCTGCTTTTAGAGTGGAGTGTTGACATAGAGTTTCCTTGTTTCAAAACCTCTGATTTTTTTACTATCTCCTGCTATGTTGCATTTGACTTTAATTTCTCTTACATGGGGAGGAGAGCACTGTGGGGAACAAGAAGTTATTGTTATTTCTCCCTTCTCTATTTCCTACATTTGGCTAATGAGATTTCTAGCGATGAAATTCAGGGCAAGAAGTCTTACCAGGAAGATCAGAGAGTGTAAAGTCCAGCCTCTGTGAACTATTCTGATCTCTTACAAATCAAAAGTTGTAGGTCTCAGCCAATAACTCCCATAGCAGTTCAGAAATTGTGCATAAGCATACAGAAAAAATGGCAAGTAAAGAATTTAGATAAGAGAGATATTTTTCTCTTACCCTAGATACATTGCTCCAAACTATAATTAATGATTTTTTTGAAGTACATAATTAATACATTAAATTTATCTACCTTTGACTTTTAATCATTGGATTTTATGCTTTCATCTAGTAACTAAAGGCTCCTCTACTACTAGATGTTTTCCTGCTATATAGATATTAATAATTATGACTCATCATCTTTACTATAAAGCTAAATGTGGAGTGTGCATATCAAGCAGGTAGATTGTTCATTCTTCCATCCAAAATGAAAGAACCTACTCCACAAAATTGACAAGACAGAGTATCACTTTACACCCTTACACGGAGCTATAATCAACCATAATAGCCCAACCTCAGGCTTGTCACTGCTAGCTCAAACTGTTATTATGTTCATTGTATTCCAACAGGGTCCAGCAGGCTCAATGCAGAGAGAGAGCAAGTTCACATTTATTCCTACAGAATACAATATGAAACTGTCCAATACATGATAAAGGTGGCTTTAGGACTTCTTTGGAATATATGCGCTCACATAAACTTCCCTAATTTCATCTGGAAAATAAAGTATTTTTAGTTTTGTAAAGATTTGGAATAAAACTGACCGTCCCAACAGAGTAACAGGTAGGTCACCTTCTGTCCAGTAGCTCTTTTGGTCATTTCAGTCATCAGTACAGTCAAGCACAGGAATGGGACAAAACCACCAGCAGCTGATAGCCCTTCTTTACCTCAATGCTTTTCCACATTTGCACCACAAGTCAGGGAGGTGACATTAGGAACATGGTTCATCAGATTGATTAGAAAGACAAAACATCATATCCTATTTTGACCCAACACACAAACCTTTCCAGTGAGATTTTTTAAAAGCAACCAACTGGATTGCCAGCAATACAACCAGAAGAGACCTTCTGAGAGGAAACGAGAAAGTGCCAAAAAAAAGGCAACAGTGTATGCAAGTATACATACACTGTATCAGTGGAAACTAGCTAGAAACACAGTGCTTTTATATCAAATCTTAAAAAAAAATATATGTGCAAACTGGATTTCATGCAGAAAAATAGAAGTCTTCTTTATTAATGGAGCCCCCTAAGCAGCTGTCTAAGCTGTTGGGATCCAGTTTTTCCAGCTCTCCCGAGCTCTTCCCTTCAAACTGCCTTGCTCTCTCATGCATGCTAACCAAAACCTGACAGTGCTTCACTGATGCACTGAATTCACTGTCTGTCATAGCAGCCAATACTATATTGGGTTTTTTAAATACTAAGTTTGAGACTAAGCTGTCTACCTCTGTCCAACCTATTTTATACTTGGACTATAGGATGTGTCAGTGAAGAACAATCTTTTTTTTCTTTTTTATTTGTATAGTTCATTGTACTGCAAATTCCATGTTCCTTACTAGAGCCCCTATTTATGTCAGTAATACAAACATAATAAGAAGAGAGGACAGCAGAAAACATTCAAAGTATTGACTTCAACTGAGCTCTATCACTAAAGGTCTAAGAGGATCAAGCCTACATTTCTGCAGTAGAAGTGTTTGTAAATCCACCCTAAGATAAAATTATGAATACTTCTTCTTTGCATGAAATAATGAAAAATCTTACCTATAAAGTGTGCTTAACATTCCAGAAGTCAATGCTGTTTACTACAGTGTTATCACACACCTGCAGCCATTTATCATAGAATAAACAAAATGAAAAATCTCTTATGTTTTGCTGGGTCAAGAAGCACTGGCAGAGCTGTGCTTCAATTTGTTACAATGTCCCTTGAAATCTAGCTTTCATAAACATGAAGCTTCCATTCCGGATATACAACCAAACCACATTACATTTGATGTCAGAGAGCTCATCCAATTAGTCTTCACTGACTTCAATACATGCTTATGTTTCTTAGCTGTCATTGTCAGTTTTACAACAGTATTTTTTATTCAAGGGTGGCAAAAAGTATTTAACCATTTCCTAACGGGACTTGGCTGCACAGTTCTGGTTGCTGGCATATTCTGCTAAAATCTCTTGATTCTTCAGAATAGTTTCGTGTATGATAAACCCTAATCCACTGTCTTTATGCTGCCGTACACAGGATCAAATCAAAATCAAGTTAAGAAAGCTTGCAGAATGAATCAGTGAACAGTGTTTAGGAGAGAACTAAGACTCTGTTTTTCTAAAATAAAAAAAAAATTTAAAAAATTGTATCACAGGTTTCCTTATGATATGAGAAGTCTAACACTATGCAGTAAGCCTTCCATCTGAATGCATGGCAGGAAAAATACAAAACACAAAGTTAAAAACATCCAGTAAAATTGTGAAGTCTTTTGTAGTATTGATTCTACAGATGGCATTACTTCTCGAGGTCAGTGTCTTGTAATGTAATCTTTTTCCAAGCAAAACAGGCATCCAAGTAAAAGACAGTTGTGTGGTCTAGCACAGTGCTCTAGAAGTTGTTTGAGAGATAGCAATCTATGTAGGATGTTCCTGCATCAATATATTCCAGCATCATCATTTTGGCAGATCTGTCAGTAGAAAACCAGTTCTAATTTATACTTAACATCTTTATTCAGCAGTCTCAGAAGTTTCATCCTGCACACTTCCCCAGTCTCCTGTCACCTAGTTTTGCACATCTGGTTGTCTTTGTATTATTTGCTTGGCACAGTCTCCTTCCACTTCAAGATAAATATGGAATAAAATATTTCTCTTTAAATGCTTGTCCTTTCTCTTTTTCTGTGGCTAGCATGCACATTTGGCAGCATTCTATTTACCTTTCAAGCTATTTTAGAAGAGAACATTTTTGCTCCAATTTTAGAATCTTAATCAGAACTTTCTTGCATTCACATACAAAGTAACAGCAAACAGAACCTCGCTGTGCCTTTAAAAACTCAGAACAACAAGGTTTGATTTGTATTCTGAAAGAAGTCCCTTAAAAATGGAAATCTGGGAATACTTACCTTTGTGTACTACAAGCACAGTGCAGAGATCTTTGGCATACTGATGACAGAATCTGCAGAGTCCCTTTCAGCTCTCTAGGGAGTTCTACGAATTTCAGATGCAGCAGCCCATGGTTCAATTTCTTGCTGGAATGGATTCTCCACAAGTAGGGATAATCCTTCATTTGATGCTCACTCACTTGGATACATTTCTGCATTCCATACTGGCCATACCAGGCTTTGCAATGCTTATTCTTTCTTCCCAGAATGTGTTTCTGCATTAGCTGATATTATTACACTTATTTGGTTGCAATGGCACTTTTCTTTTATGACCTTCTTCTCATTAGGTTAAATGAAATTTTCAAAGCAATTATCTCTAGGCCAATGCTTATCATGCCTGTTCTCAAGCTAACATGTCACATTTTTTTCCATTTTTAGTTTGAAGAGAACCACTCAGCAGTTTTTGGGGATCAGACTTTTAAGTATATACAGATACAGTTGGTTTTGCTAAGTACTTATCAAATGCAGTAATACCTTATTTTCACTCTTTTTAAAAAAAATAATTTCCCTCCTAATTATAAGTAAGTAAGATATAATAGCACCTCAAACACCACTTTCAATTTTTTTTTTTTTAATTCCTCCTGAAGCTTATCTTCTCTCTGGTTTATGACAGCCATAAGGCATTTAGAGCATCTTTTGACTTGACTCGTTATCTTAATTTATTAAATAAAATTAATAATAACCTCAATATCCTTACTATAAGAACTATGCATAAGTTAGCATACATACTATATGCATGTATTAATGTATTACCTGCATTACATAATTTTAGTTTATGTAATAAACTAAATATTATTTATAATAATAAATATATTGTCTAATATCTCAAGTAAAATACAGCTAAGTTAGAACTTACAACACACAAAACAGATGTTAATGTTGTAATTTTAAATCTATGAAAGTAGACTAACTTGCTAAGATTTCAAAAGAATATGCTGTTCTCTAGGTGAAGCACACAACAGCACAGTGAAGCATACAACATCTTATGACCTCATGGTCATATAGATACATATACACTTAACAATAATGGAGTTTAAGGAAACAGGTTACTGCATCTGAAAGTCAGCAGAGGAAGAAGGGAGAAATAGAAAAGTTAGCTTTGTGCAAACCTTATGCTGTACCACCTGCCACCTTGTGTCATATACTGTTCAGTCATCACTGGATCTCCTGTGAACAATGAAAGATTCAAAATAAACGCAAATCAGAAAAAGCCACAGTCTTCTTATACTAAATACTGCTTTATCTTCCTCAATAATTATATTTTTGGTATCCACTATTACTGAAATTTAGTCAGTTAACAAAATTTTAAAAGCATTTCCAACATTTTCTTAGCAGATACTGAATCAGAATTTTCAATTGCTACAGAATCATATAAAAAGTCTATTTAAAATATATTTTAGTCCAAGTCCTGACAGAGCAATTTCTCATTGCTCAACTTCCTAGTGCCAGCATTGTTCTTCTCAGTGCAGAAACAATTCAAAATACACAGAATCATATAAGCATTCTGTTGAGCCCTACATGCTCTAGCAAATAAAACAAGGTGGTTTGACAGTCAGAGATATTGCTTAATCTTTCTGGGTAAATAAAAAGCCAGTAAATTTATGCATTTCCTTTCATTTTACACAATATTTTGGGATTTCTTTTAATAAAATGAACTCTAAGACCTAATTGATTGGTTTCAATCTGCAATTTAGAGAAAGATCTTCAAAGGCATGAAGTGCATCTAATTGATTTTCAGAAAGAGCTGAGCTCTTGATGCAGCATTTACTGTAGTCAGTAGTGAAATTTCCATTGATTTAAATAAGAACAGGTTCATATCTGCAGAGACCTAGCTGCTATTTACGCATTTCACATTATCCCCTCCATAGCTAGAGATTTCTTGCCTTTGTTTTTGTACAAATAATCTACACACTTTTGTACCTACACTCAGTACCATTTATTTTATATTAAAAAAAAAAAAAGTCACATTTCCAAAGGTAATGAAAGTTTTAACACTGAAGAGTGAACACAGGGCAACTGCCATTCAGTTTTACAGTGCCTCTCTTCACTGAAGTCAATGCCATTATTTATAAGTAAAACAACCACAATGTTGAATACGTAGTTCAGTTACTTGATACTAAGATTACTCAAATTTGTTTGAGTAATTATATGCAGAGCTATACTGCTGCAAAAGCGAGGAAAATGTTATGAAATAGTCAATTCTATCAGTAAGTGAAACACTGTGATTTTATTCTGGTTTATTTAGCAAAGAAATGCAACTGAATATTTCGAAGTATTCCTGTCTAAGGAATAAGGCTTTTCAGAGAATTGTCTCACTGATATGTGCAAAGATCAAAAAGGTAGTGTTAGAATTCCAAATTCATTTAGATGAAACAATAAGATAACAATAAGATAATTAGGTGCAAAAAATGCACAGTCTTATGTTCAATGCAGTAAAGGATCAATTTCATCTAAAGGCAAGTGGAGTATACACTATACCATCTGATCCAAAGGAGTGACCTTCTTGATTCAAATGCAAAATGCCTATGCCTATTGCAGATGGAATTTACCAGGACAAAATGTTCAATAGAAAGATTACATTTCCACTGGGGCAGAAAAGTATTTGTCAGTGCCTCATTATAGCTTTGATACAAACATCTTGGATTTCAATTAGTTTTGAGATAGAACAGTAATCCAGCATTGAAACTACAGACACATCTTTGTTTCATTTTTGTGGATTTTTGTTTCATTTGCAGTAAGATATTGTAAGATTTCCAGAAGAAATAAATAGAAGTAAATAACATTCCAGCCATTTTAATGTCACTTAGTGATTGTCTGTCTGATAACTTTGCACTAGGAGGCGAGGGTGACATAATTTACATTTTTTCCAGCATAAATGAAAAGTGCTGAATTCTTTGAACCGTAAGTGTCCTATCAGTTCTTCTACCCTCACCGTTCCACCTCCTGTTATTAACATACCATATCCACTCTGATGCTTTTGATCCTTTTCTATGAAAAGTAATTTGCCTTCCCAATGGAAATAAATATGAAATTTGCTTTAGTACATATCAGGAGTTCAAACAATGGCCCCTAAAAATTTCCACTCTATGGAGGTCATGTTTTAACCTCACAAATTCAGAGTTTGCAGTGGTTTGAAATGCTTACTTCTACATACAGTTTGATATTTAAGAAAACTTATACATTCTTCTGATTTGATCAGAGATGGACTAAGAGATGGAAGGGCAATTTTTAACCACCAACTGAATATCTGTGACTGGTTTTGAGTTAACTCCTGTAAAACTCTTCATAGTATTTGCCATCTTTACTTTATACCTGTGTCACAACGGTAACTCTGTCAGCTTCTGAAATGTTTCAGGAAGAAAAGCCCAGAAATCACAATTTGGTATGATTCAAATGTTGGTTTCCTTGTTGGGAAGGAAGTTATGAACTATTCCATGCAGATATGATTTTAATAACACTCCAAATTATATATGGTGCCTTCCATTCAAAACGCTTCCTGTCAAATATCAAATCACACAGCTTTAGCAGTAAGGAATATTGCTGTTGAAATCAGGATGGTTACTTTGACATATTAAGCAACTGAGACTAAGAAAAAATAAAGATATGTTTGTAACCTAGTAACCAGTGACACAAACTACCCAGGGCAAAATACCACTTTTCCTCCTGTGATATCAAGGTGAAAAAAGTCACTCAACCCCACAATTCCAGAGCAAGGACAAGGGCTGAAGAAATGGTCCTTTTAAGATTAATTGTTTTATGTACTAGACACAAGCTTTTTTCTCTCAGAGAAAGAAATGCTACAAAATGCTAGATTTATTACTAAATATAAAAATGAAAACCAGAAAACTGCAAAATCAAATGGATCTGCATTTTTTACTTCCTCTTGGACACTTAATTGTTGACATAAATATATTACAGCAGCTGAGCAGTAACTGTCTGTGGACACATACAATGAATTAAGCATATAGAACGATGTTTTACCTCATTCCTGAATTGCAGCCATCTTTACTATAATGAATAGCAAGAAAAGATACAATTCTATATAACTATATGAAACTAAAAATAGTTTTCCTAATTAATGATAGTATTGCTTAAATATCACATACTTCCACTGACTTTAAAACCAACTGTAAATACATTTTGCTCCTACAAACAGATCTGTGAATGTGTTGAAGTTTGCAAGCATTAAAAGTATACACAATACTAATAAAAATAATGCTGTTTATTTCTTGCCATATTGCTGTAAAAAAAATTAAAGTTAATAGATTAGACTATGTATATGTAATGCAGAACAAAAACTACCAAATTATATGTGTAGATTTGTTCCAGAAGAATATCTGAACATGTTCTATTTACCGTAAAATAAATGCAAGTCCCAACTATAAAACTATAGTTATTATTCTAATGAAATTAAATTTAAATTTTATGAGTTTTTCCTGGAAGAAGGATTGAATTTTTTGAAATAGTTCACTTTTTGCAGAGTGTCAAACTTTGATTATAAAATACTAGAGCTGTCTAAGAGTCCAGATTGCTATTCAACAAGATGTTCCATAAGAAGAATTACCTTAGTTGGTTGGCTGTTCTTTCTGTACTCACAGCAATCTAGGAACAGACTTGGGAAGGATATCAGAGATCTAGTCCAACCTGTGTTCTATCTAATCTCTGGTTAAAAATACCCAGATAGAAGAGTAACAAATCTAACAAAACAAACTCTTGTCTCTAAGACAAGTAGGCTCATACCTTGTTGTCTTGGTTTGAAAAGACAGATATCTGTTAAGGAAGACAGGAGCCTTCCTTGAAGTGAAGGATGCAACACCTTCCTCTCTGAATTATTATAATTTTGAAATTAAGGGCTTTCAGGCAAAGATATAAAGAATAGGAATAACAGTTCTTTACTAAAATACAGATATATAAACAGGCAAACAAACAACAATAACTATAGCGGTGACAACAAACAGAAGCACAAACCCAGTGCAGCCTCTCTCGGCTGTCAGGCCCTTTCCCCTCTGGTGCAGTTCCAGTCACAGCCGGCAGGGGCGCTGGCGGCTCCCGGTGAGCAGGGCAGGTGCGATGGTTCCCCCGCGGCTGCAGGGGGCGCTCCGGAGCGAGCTCGGGGAGCACGCAGTGATGGCGGCCTGAGATCCGGGAAAAAGGGATGGAAGAAAGGCTTCACAAACCTCCCTGGGCAGCTGATCCTGGGGTCTGTCCGGGCTCTCCTGTCCAGGCAGGCTGGAGCAGCAGCAGGAGCACAAATTCCGGGTGGCAGGCGAGATGTATCGAGCTGCGGAGCTGTGGTAGGAATCCCCGGAGGTCTCGGCAGGCAGGACGGGCAGGGCTGCAGAGCAGCGAAGGCTGAGGCAGCCGAATCTGCAGCTGAGCTCCCAGCAAGGCAGGGAAGGACAGGCTCTGGATCCCGGGGTTCTTCCAGCAGAGAGGAAAGACGGCAGGAAAAAAACCCGCAGTGCTGACGAGAGTCTCTCCCGTCTCCACACCAAGTCCCGAGAGTCCAGCACACGCCCAGGTGAGGACAGTAGCCCCAGATGGGCCCCTCCCCTCTGTAGCCAGTTCCTTTGTCTCCCCCCGAGTACCCAGTCATTTGTTGACATGGTAACATAGTATGGGAGAAAATTCCTCGAAAGGAAAAAAACCCAAAAACTCCCAAACCCCAACACTTGTAAAACTTTTTTTGACAGAAATGACAGATTTGACTCAATGGAAAGGTGAACACTAACAGCCATCAAGACCTGTGGTGCTGACACCCTATGGTTAAAAGCATTTATTGAAGAAAAGTTTGGATTTCTTGACTCTCAAAACCATGTGTCATGGCAAACATGTACACTTACTTAGGTCCATACAAGTTCACACACACACACATATATACATATAGATAAGTATGTGTATATATTCCATTTACAACGCCTTATGCAGTTCTGTCTCTTTGTCTCTTTCAACACATATGCACTAATGTAGTCAGGGCATTGAATGATGTACCATTCAAACTTAAACAGATTACTTTTGTTCAAAATGTGTTATTTTTTAAAATAAACTACTTGCATAGGTCAAAGTATTTCACAAGAAAACATAAACACTTGTCAAATAGGATATTAATGTGACCAAATTTAGTTCAAGCAAAGTAGAAGGAAAAAAAACTAATCCTGTTTCAAAAACAATCAACTAACAGGTTAAGATCAGATAATGTGTTTGCCTGGAAAATCTATCCAAAAATAAGTAAGAGGAGACTTTGTTTGTTTGGAGTATAAAATATTAAACTAGTTCTAAATTAACAAGTACATGAGTTTAGGTATTCAAATCATGTTTATTCACGTGGTTTGAATTTAAAACTTTTTCTATTTTTTTTTTCATAGCAATGCACAAAAAATTTGCAGGTTCTCATTGATTGATTTTAACATTTTTGAAATGGAACAAAAATCTGAATCAAATTCAAATACAGTTTAATTGCAACAGTCTTCACTGACAGACAACCAGACTTTCAAAATACAAGTTTTCTTGCATAAAAGGTATTGCAAGATGCACCGAACTACCCATTACAAACATTCCAAATTATGTAAGGTTTAAACATTACTGTTACTGTAACAGTAAAAGGTGATTTACTTTGCCACCTCCTTTCTGCTCAAGCATTTTGTAAATATGGTGTAAATACAGAGCTTGGTTTCTGTTAGTAATAAATGCATTTTCAACAATTTACTGCCTTGCAACTCATGTTAAAAGTAAAGATTTAAACTAAGAAGTAGGAAGTATACTGAGAAAAATTTTATATGAAAAATTGATGCTTATGTGTTTGTTTTATAGTTTAACTGCGCTCTGAATGCATGTAATTTTTCAGAGCTTCTTCCATCACATCAGCAAGTTTCTTAGAAAAAATTCTATCTATTTCTATTTTCAGTAAAATGACTCCATGGCACCAGTCTTTATGAGATAGATCTGACTGATGATGTGAGTCAGTGACTCAACTAATCTCATAACAACGTGAAAATGTTAAAATTTAACTGTTAGAGCTAACAGTTACAGCAGAAAAAGAGTTCACACTTTCTGTCTCCTTATTTACCCCATGATCTTCTTGGCTAGTAATGCTAACATAATCCATACAAAAGAAATTCATTATCATCATAACCAATATTCAAACATATTCTCCTCTTTTGATGAGTACACAGACTTCCATAAAGGTCAATGGGAAACAGGTGCAAAAACTGAGGGCAGAACATAGCCTAGTGTACAACACAACCGAAAATAGCTCCTTTGAGCTGATCTCTTTGGCAGTTCTCATACTCTCTCATAAAACCACTAGAACTAGTGCAGGTTTTGGTGCATTACAGTATGCCTCAAGAAGCTCTCATTACCTCTGTCTTAACCAGACAACAGAAAAAATTTGAGAGTACCCTATGCAGACCACACTGAGGAAGTACTTGGAATTTTTCAGCTGGTAAACCTATTTTCTATAGTTCTTGGCAGAGAATCACTCTCAAGTGCTGGACCATTCACTAGTGTATATTTTGTGCCAAAGGTTGCCAGACTGCAAAAGGGTTCTCATCTCAGAAAGGATCCATCATTCACCATCACCTTATTTTGACACAACAGAAAAAAAAAGTCCATTTAACAGGAAGAGGGGAGAAACTCTTACAAAATGTATGGAGGTTATTAAATGGTCAGAAATCATCTAGACAAGAGACAGGATTTTTTAAGGTATAGTATGAACTCTGACTCACATGGAAGACTACAGTAAAGTAAATAATCAACAGTGATTCCTGGAGCAATTCACATTTTCCTAGCAGCTATCCCAGCAAGGTACCAAACAACCTGTTCAATTTATGATATGTAACAGGATTGCAACAAAGCTGGACTGAAAATACAGCCTTTTTCCAGTGCTTGTCAGGAAAAGTTTCAAAAATACACTCACCAGGCATAACTATTTGTAGATCCAGTCATTGCAAATAAATTATTCCAATTCTGCAATAGCAGAAAATTTAACCTGCTCTGGATTTGATAGTTACTACCTCCAAAAGCTTCATTTCATAGGGTGTTGTGAACATATGCTCCACTTGAACTACAGCGATCTTCCACATAATTCTGCTTTGGTAAGCACAGTTCTGGCAGATCACCATGCTGGGGGACCCTGCACTTCACTGAGATATCAGTCAGCAGCACTAGCCCAGCATTTACCAAAAACAGCTAAAGGATTTTGACACCGGTTTCCACAGGATACAAGTGGCAATATACTTATTAATTTAGGACGAGTGGGGAACAGCAAAGTCACTTGCTACCAGTTTGGAACTCTATCAAAACGAGCTGTGAAACCACGCCTGGACGATGCTCATTCATGATGGGAACCGCCGTGTCGTCAGGGCAGGCCAATGCCACCAGCTCACACACACAGAGCGCAACTTGCAGTGGCCACTTTGTCATTCGCCTGACGCTCACACCGAATCAGGCTTTTATATTTCTTATTCCTAGGTCACTGGAGGGATTATGGCTGCTGGCCACTCGTGGCCTCCGCGGTTAAAACGATACAGTTCCATCACTGTCCGACACGACTCGTTTTCACTCTCGGCTGCGAGAGGGGCAGATCCTCCCTCACCGCCCGGGGGCGAAAAGCGCTGTCCCGCCCACGGATCCCGCCTCAGCCCCTCCGCCCTGCCCGGGACCGCGGCCGAGGCCTCCGTTAGGGGAGGTGGGCCCGCGCCGCCACCACCAGCCAAGCAGGGCCCGGCGCGCATGCGCAAGCACACTCCACGGCAGGCGGTGGCGCTCGCTCCCCGCACCCCGCGGGCGTCGAGCACGGATTGCCGGTGTGTCCCCACTCCGGAAGACTTCAGCTCCCACCATGCAACGCGCGGGAGCTCCGCGCTTACGCCCAGGGGGCGCCGGCGACGAGGCCGACAGAGCGGCGCGCCCTGCATGCTGGGTGTCGTTGTTCTGCAAGCGGCTTCCCCAGCCAGCGTCCCGCGGGAGGGGTGTGGCACCGGGCCTCGGGAAGTGCCCCATCCCCGCGTTGCTTTGCGCTCGTTCCCCGTGTTTATTCTTTTCCGATCTCCGGCCCTGACGGTGAGGACGAGTGGGGAATTGGGTGCTTTACTGCACAGATCTCCGTGATCTTCCGCAGTTTCCGTAAATATCTGCGCATCCCGCAACGCCTTCGGAGCTGGTTTGACCCTCGTTGCCTGCCATAGGGAGCCGCCTGCCAGCTGTCGGCGCCTTTGTGCGGCGGCGGAAGGGGCGCGGGGATAAGGGCGGCGGGCGCAGGGCAGGAGCCGCGGACAGGAGCCGCGGACAGGTGCGCAGGGAGCCGGGTCGTGCCCGCCGCTGCTGCGGCCCGCTGGGAACGTGCCTTCCTTCGGCCTCGCCCTGTGCAGCGAGGGCCGCGGCAGCAGGGTGGGGCCGGGGTCGGCCCGCGCCGGGGCTCACTGAGTGGGGAGCGCTGCTGTCTCCCGGGCCGCGGGGCGTGGTGCGACCCTGGCAGGGCTGCCGGGCGCTCTCCCCGGGGCGGCCCTTGTAGGATTTGTGTGGGGACTTTGGTTCTGGTGGCACCAGGTTGGTAGCGCGGTCAGCTCCAGGCGGGGCAGCGTGCGCGCTGCTCTCCCCGAGTTCGCTCGGTTTGTGCCGCTTCGCTTCCCCGGGCCGGCACTGGACGGGCGGCAATCCATGGTGTGACAATGCGCTTTCCTAGTGCTCTTCTTGAGGGACCCGGGAATGCCATTTGAAAATACCGACCGTAGATTATTTATTTATTAGCGCTTTAATGTTTAAAGATGACATGAAGGAATACATACATTTACCCCTACATACGTATTACTAAGATAGGGGATTAGACGTATGAGGCTTGCAACATTTTGCATCCCTTTCTGTGCTTAGCTGTTCTATGCAAACACTTGAAAGTATTCTTAATTTAGAATTAGCACATAGTCGTATCACTAACGCTTAATCTTGTATCCTCATTATCAAGCTTAGTGTAAAAGCATTTGTAGTTCCTGCATTTGTTGTAGGACCACTTGTGCATTTTCTTTGCTGACTTGACTTTCCTTAAAAACAGTAAAATTAAGGTCTTCTTCGCCTAGCCTGTTCACACAGTTTTTCATACCTGTGTTCTGATTTTTTGTGAAGTTCTAAAGCTATGGGGTTTCCACCCTTTGTTGTTGACCTTCTTGTTTGTATTTAAGTTATTTATATAAAAAACTTTTTGTTGCATTTTGGTCTTTGAACGATGCACCAATTTATTAGCAGTGTAGTAGTTTTGAGGAAGAATAATGCATATATTTTACAGTTCTCTTTGACCACTACACTTGTACTTACATTGCCTTGTAATTTATAGTAATCCTACAAAATGGTTTAATAAATCTTTATTTTGAGTCATATAATGGTCTGTTGTAGGTTATCTAGCTCACATACTGTTAAGTTATAGCATGACAGTATTTAGCTGTTGAAGTGAAAAGTGAAAGAAATATTGCCTTGCTGCTTTCCTTGCTGTTTTCAGTCTCAGTCTTTATAGCTGCAGAAATCCTATGGCAAGATCAAATACTCACATCTTCAGTTCCAAAAGTTTCTTTCAAAGTAGTTCCTTCAAAGAGCATCAGACCTACCTTAGAAGTGGCACCATGTCATAGTTCTGTTTGTTTTAAATCCTTTACTTTAGTATTGAGAATGTGTTAAGTGAAAGAAAAATAGGAATGTGTTTTTTTTCAATTATTGTTGACTTCTCAGGCTTCTGGTAAGCTAGTGTAATTTCTTTGAGGATACCTTTTGGAAAGAAAAGCTGATACCTTAAAAAAAAACCAAACAAAAAAACCAAACAAAAGCCAAACAGTCACATGATTGCTGTTGATCAGTGTTTCAGCCATGTCTGACAAAAGTGAACTGAAGGCGGAGTTGGAGCGCAAGAAGCAACGATTAGCTCAAATCAGAGAGGAGAAGAAGAGAAAGGAGGAAGAAAGAAAGAAAAAAGAAGTAAGAAATAATGTTCACTTTGAAATTTGACTTTGTGTATGTAACTTGCCCAAAATTTAAGGGTAGGTTCACATAATCATTTTCTATGTCCTATTCAGAAAGTGTTGTTTTAGTGGTGGGTGCTAATACAAATGTTGTACTTTCATTTTCTGATAATATAAACACCTGCTGTTTTCTTTACAACTGTCTGTATGATAAGTTGGATTTAAAAAAAAAACCACAGAAGTTAGTATCTTATACTAGCATAAAGTTCAGATTTCTAGAACTACTTGTGTGCATGTGACATTTTTAATCAAATCACTCTGATCTATTGCATGAAAGTTCTGCTTAATGAGTCATGATTGGTGTTATTTAAAGAACTCCTTTCCGAAGTACGGTTCTGAGCATGCCCATAGGAATTGACTGTCAGTATTATCTTTGTACAAACAATATGTTATGTTCTTTAGCTCTTTGACATATCTATAGGCTGAATTTTAAAACCAGGGTAACACTCAGGATGTATATAGTACTTGTGGTTTAGATTTAGTATGTTAACAGTCTTGTGGATTTCTCGCTGCTCAAGTATGTTACAATCAGTGATATATTACTGTTTCTCCTGAATGCAAATTATACCTCATAAAAGAAACTTTTGCTGGAATGTTTTGGGGTACTTCTTCATTACTTCTTTGTGTTTTGGTTATGATCTAGTTGGTGTTCTAAATCAATGTATGACTGAAGACTGGGAAGTTGCCAACTACATGATTCAGACAAAAAGGCGAAGGAAATAGCTCAAATTATTTCTTAATGATCTTGTAACAATGTATTGCCAGAACCGCTTTTTAAAAAGCAGTTAACTAAGGGTAGAAAGATACGGAGTATTCAGCATCTTTTGCAATAGACCTTGCATTATTTCTGAATGGAAGGGGGTGAGGGTTTACTTTTTTTATATCTAGCAGATAACACAACTTAAATCTACTTTTCTTTGATACAGTTATTGTAATTTAAAAATATTAATCATATGACTGTCTCTAAAATAAGTTTATACACAGGTGCAGGATGTTTTTTTCCCCCTTTGCATTTTACATGTGTTTAGGATTAGTGTAAGAAAGGTACTCTTAATTTTCTGAAGTGTTAGTCATTTTGGCAAATAAGCAGACACTTTTTGCATGTGTCCTTCAAAGACAATACGAAAGCTTCAGAATGTTGTCATTCCTGTCTGTTTACTTTATCTACTTAAAAGAGCCATCAGAATTATTGAAATTGAATATCTAACCTTCTTTGATGATAGGTTTCAGTATTACAAAAAACACTGTGGGGTCTCAAAGTAAATGAAAGGTTAAATGATATTAAATGCTATAACTTAATTAGTGAATCATTTTTAGACTGACCAAAAGAAAGAAGTTCTTCCAGTACAAGAAGAATCTGATCTTGAAAAGAAGAGAAGAGAAGCTGAAGCATTACTTCAGAGCATGGGGTTGACACCTGAGTCTCCTGTTGGTAGGAATGTTACTATTTGTTTGAAATAAATGTTTGGGAGTTTTTGGTTTAATTTTTTGGAGGTGAAGTGTTTTTCAGGGCTTTATCTTGGGGTTTTTTTTTGTGGTGGTGGTTTGTTAGCTTTTGTTAGGATTGAGGTATTTATATAACTAACATAATAATTCTCTGGCCCCTTTTTTGGGGTGTACATGTCTGGATTTTATACTGTTTTGTCCTGCATTATTTGTTACAGTTATGTGCTTCAGTACACATTACATAACATTATTTTATAAAATAACACCATTTACACTCAGTGGATTTTTTGAAGTATATTAGTTAACATATGTAAGTATCATGTATGCATTTTCTTTCCCACCCCCACTATTTTTCCTCATTATTCTCCTGTATTTTTTTCCTTACTCTTTTCCATAATGCCAGATTTTAGTGCTGATATTGTTGAATGGAGTTGGCTTGTTTCTTTTCCACATCTTTTCCACCCTAGTTTTTCTTACATCAGATACCTGACTGACTTTGATGAAGCAGTAGCAACACTAAATATAAAATTTAGCTTCCAGAGGTGCAGATTGGTATCTGTGCAGCTCTTGGATGTGTTAGCATATTGGCTGTTGCTTTTTGCCTTTACATAGGCACATCTCTATGGAAGATAAAAGCAAGGAGCATGATAGTTCAGCTCTACTTTTTGTCTCTAACTCTGAAATCAAAGGGTTTTAAAGCTTATCAGTTTGGCTTCTTGGTGAGGCTCTATTCAACTGGGTTTGTAAATAAAAAGTAGTAATAATTTCTTAGAGATAAATCTGTGATTGTATATAATCCTCAAGTGTTCAAAAGTGAACATGGAATAAACACCATTATAGCTGCTCATATTCTAACAGCTCCAGCAGTCATTTTTGGTAGTTCAAACTGTTCTTATAGTCAAGAGACTCTGTTTGGCTATGTTAGCACTAGTGTGCAGCTGTTTAAGTAATCAATTCTGACCTACTACAGATTTTCTTTGCTAGACTAATAGTTGAACACTTCTCTTGCATGATAGGATGCTAAGGCAGTTGATGAAATTTTTGTAGAAATGTATGTAGTTGGGTTTTCTCAAATCTGGAAGAGAACCTAAAAACTACAGAAGAGCCAGTCCTCAAAGCAAGTTAATGCACGTGCTTTTAGAGTAGGTGTTCGAGGAGAACTCAGAGGTGCTGACATGCAAGATAGGGGCACGCCCCTGCATATTGTCTTTAATTCCACTGAGCTGCTACTTAATCACACCCTTCAATGTACTCAGGGAATTCATTGTTTCCTTTCAAGATAACCAGATCTGATATGGATCCTTAATCAAGTTAAAATGACCTACTTGCTGCCATGAAGTTAGCATGCCTAAGGCACAAGCTCCTTTTCTGCTGACTGGATGCTGGCAAATACAGGGATTGTATGCCCGAACTGATGCTAACTCATGGCTGAGCTGCTTGGTGTTCAGGTAGTTTGTGCTTGCACTGTCAATGGAGTGGGATAGCTTGACATTAGATTCTTTTCATGGAAAATTGTGTTACTTACTAAGGCAATGCCTGTGCTGTTAACAGCTAGAGAGAGAGCAAGCTGTCTTACAGGAGAAGGGACTGTATAAATGTCAGTATGTTTCTGAAGCCTTCAGTTGGTGAACCAGAATTATTTTCAAGAAGATTCTATAGTTTAATTCTCTGGAGTAGGTTAAATTCCATCTGGTGTTTTCCTAAGACTGTTGGTGTTTCAGTGGGACTCACCTCGGGTTTGGGGAGGTGTCTCGAGAGTCGCTTTGCCCACAAGAGGGCGCTGCAGCCCCAGCACTGGGCGCTGTGGGTGGCGCTGCCCCCGCGACGTCGCAATATCCTGGAAATGCCCACAAATGGCAGTGCAAAGGCCTGCGGGCATCTCCGTCAGTGCAGGTTAACCAGTACACGGCGAGGAGGAGTTGAAGAATTTATATAGTCTTACAAGCCTGCAGTTATATAAGTATAAATGTATGAATTTAACAAATACAACTGAAGACCTATAAAAATGTCTCTCCCCTAGGGGGAATGAAATTTTAATAAATTGAAGAATTCGCTGTTGTTTTGGTAAAATTAAGGGTAATTTTTGTCAGTTAGAACCATGTCTCTGTTTTGGGATGGGGTAGAAAAATTCCTTAGAATTTTGGAATTTTGTGATTTCAAGAAATTCTGTAGAAATCTTACAGACCTAAATTCAGAGTTTTCCCATGCTTAACTGCTGACAGAGTAGACAACAGTTTATATACATAATTTGTGTACAGTTGATTAAAGGGTTTTTTAAGGGTTGCTAAGCAGTGGATGCTTTACATATTGCTGAAAAACAAAGCATATAAGGACCTTCAAAATACTGCTTGATTCTTGTGTTTAAACCCGAAATTTCATTAAAAAATTACTATTTCTAAAAAGAAAAGTTGAAAGAAATATCAAAGTAGCTTTGTATTTCTATCAGATTGCATGATATCATTCACTATGTGTCACTTCCAAAAAGCATGTTACTTTTTAAATGGCAAATTCAGTCTTCATCTACATGCAGAAAATGAACTGACACTTAAGAAGTTTAAATACAGTGGTACTAGACTGTTTACTGTCAAGCCAAAAAAAAAAGTCATCTTCAAGACCTAACACTAGAAACTTTGTAATACACAAGATTTATGTTGATTTGATTCAAACTAGAACAAAAGTAACAGGATGCTGTATGACAAAGCCATTTTTTTGGTCCACGTTTTGGTGATTCTCCATTTTGAAATAACAATGCCAGTCCACACATTCATTGTTTAATCTTTAAGAAAGACTAATGTCAGAGCTGTGTTAACAACTATTTTTATTATGTTTAAGCAACATGAAGCAGTGGAAGTTACTCTTTGAAAATCAGTGTCATCATTTTTCAAAAGTTCAGTTTAAAAATATTTTTTCAATTCATTTTCTCTTTAATGTTTCCCCCTCCATGTCTTTTTGTATGCTCCAGATGCATAAATGCCAAACAATTGCATGAAAGTCCAGCATGAATTGTTAACATTGTCTTTTCCCCTCTCTTTCTACTGTTCATTTTCATCCATGTATTTTTTGTTTGCCATCACTTTTTTTTTTAATACTTCATTTTAAATTAATTTGAAAACATCCTAAGCTGTGCAACCTCTGCGAGTAGTAACAGCGGATACCTGTCTGTTTCACTATTTAGTCCCTCCTCCTACCTCTCCGTCTTCCAAATCTGTGAGTACACCAAGCGAGGCTGGGAGCCAGGACTCCGGGGATGGTGCTGTTGGATCTAGGTATGTCACTTTCCTTGTCATGTTCCTTTGCTCAGTACTTGTATTCTGAATAATTAAGCTTTAGAAGAAATCAAATGATCAAATAATAACGTGAGGTTATAGTGTTGAATCTGTCAAGAGTGGCTGTTTTGCAGTAATACTTCAAAATTTGAAATGCAACTACACTTCCTGATTTGAAGTTTCCAGCATTAATGAGGAGTTGTTTAAACCTGCAAGTTTGAAGTAAAATTGGTGTCTCGGGACAATAACAGACTCAAAAAGTCTAACTTCTGCTCTTTTCCCAGCTTTTTCTAAAGGAGGGTGGGTATGGATGATAGGCTGTTCTTTTTCCCTTACCTAGTTAATCTAATAAAAGATACTGTCTATATACTTTGCATTACTTCTGATTTTATTTTTCCCTTACCCAGAACCATATTTCTCATTATTTCACTTCATCTGTTTAATACAACTACAACACTTGCATCCTCTTATTTTGTCAAAACAAAACTCCATCTTAGAACAATCACAGTTGTTTTGGTCTTTTTTCGGTGCCAGTACTTGCCACATCTGTTTGACCATTTCTTTGGGCATGGTGGTTTGAGGCATGCTGCTCTAAAGAAGAGTCAGATAAATATTTCTGTTAAATATTTGAAGTGGGGATATATGGTGTGATAAGGTGGGAAAACACTGCTTCCAAAGGGTATTTCTCTGTTTCTCATGCACAGTCTGCAAATACAAGCAGTAGATGCCTGTTAATATTGGTAAGATATTCTCAGCAAGTAAAGGTCGTGTAGTTTAAATTTATAAATTTAAGTATACATTGTGGATGAAGTTTAGTTCAAACATAGTAACTGCAGCATTTATCAGTTACTGTTGTTGTATGAGTAGTTGTTTTGGAAAAAGAGTCAATGGTTAGACCACTTTGAAACATCTTTTAAACAGACTGCAGTAACATCTTGTGTGCATGTGGATTATGCATGCATAACTAAATGCATCTTAATCTGAAAATATCCAGGATATTAATGACCTGAACAAAGGTTACGTGGTGCCTATTTCTAAGTAGAAATCATAAATTTAAAACAGAGAATACATCAGGCAGCAGATGTGAACCCAGATGTCTTTTTAACAATGCTCAGGTATGGTCTTGTTTGCCTGTCATGTTAATTAAGAACCAATATAATTGTTCCTTAATTGAGTAGCAAGCAAATTTTAATTTGTTCAAATTGTTATTATTGCTTATTAAATTGTCATTTTTTAATATCTTTTTATACGTGTTTATGTTCACTAGAAGAAAAAAAACCAAGAAGTATTTGATGATGACTTTTTAAAACAAAATATTTTCTTTCCATTTATACCTAATTTAGATTCAGCATGAAACAGTATGCATAGGCCACATACCTGTAATGGAATGCCATGTTGTGTACTAAGTTTTTTTCCACCTCATCGGTGCACTGCACTCTGTGTTCTCAAACATAGTAATGCAATATTGTATGCATGCATTTTCTTATGAAGCTTTGAGAATACCCATATCCTAAGTCTCAGTAGCTTCATGTATTTTCAAACATTAAAACTAAATCTGTCCCAGGATTGTGATCTTTAAGGAATGAAGGTATGAATGTATAGCTGAACTGAAGGCACTATGGAGTCCCTGTTGGAGTCTCCTTACTTGTTATCCCACCAGTGGATTCTTCCCTTTCCCCAGTAAATGGGTATTGAGATACTGGTTTATTAGAACAAGTTCATCCATTTTGAACATGAAAGTTGGACTGATATCTCTTGGTGTTATACATGGCATTTCACAGGTGATTCCTACCAATATGGGATGTATTATAAAAGCTTCTGTGATGCTGAATCTTGTCAGTAACTCTTTTAGTAAGCAGTAGAGCAGTGTTCAGGCTGTGCTCCTGCTGTTACTTCCATTTGTCTTGCTTTATTTTCATTAGTAAAGAGTTTTGTATCCTAGTTTGATCCTGGTTCCTTCTCTTTTTTTCTCAGTCAAGAGTGTAAGTCCTACACTGGAAAAGTATACAGCTGGTTTACTTTTGGGCTAGGTGCATGCTTCACAGAATTAGTTTAAACCAGAAAATATTTTGAGAGATTCAGGAAGTATTAGGGAAGTGCCTGGGTACTGAAAAATGTGGACATATATGGAATAATGGGAACTTCTGTTCATTAAAGCTTGTAGATAAATTCATTTAACTTAAGGCAAAACAAGCAACTAGAAAACAAAACAAACAGTATTTTGCATTATTTTGGTACATATACAATAGGTGAATTTTATCTTAGAATGTTACCTTTATTTTCAAATAATATCTCTGAGAAATATTTAAGTGGATCTTCTGTACTACTAGTAGGCTTCAACTATTTTAAAAGACAGACTGTCCCTGGTACCACTGAAGCAATTTTTGAAAGTGAAAATCATGCTTTGAAAGCAGGAAAGCTATCTCATTAAAGGCTACATCTTAAACAGGTGCAGAAGTTGGAGCCTTTTATGTTTATAGCCTTTTCCCCAAGTTCCTCTCAAACACAATTGAAAGAGTTGAGAAAATATTTGACAGGTATTGTGGTAATGCAGCTTTTGTATCTGAAAATAAGGTGTCCCTTGCAACATGAAGGTTGGGGTGGTGATTTGGTTTTGCTTATGATTGCACAGCACATAAGCAATACCCAGCTTGAAGTCTCAGGCACCAAATTAAACTCTTAAGCTGAAATCTCTTCTGTCAAGAAAGATAGCAGAGGTCTAATGAATAAGTATGCTTAAAGTAGTTAACTGTAGGCTAAAATGATGTGTTCTCTGATCCACAAAAGATATGAAAAGGTTTTGGAGATTTGGGTATTAAGCTGTTGCTGTGGATGCTGTTGATTGGCTATATATGAAGACAGTGGATTTGTAATTCCTAACTAAATTATTAATTACATTAATCCTAATTAAATGATTAATAGTCCTAATGCATATTTTCCACTAGAACAAGGTAATGCATGACACAGCCATATTTATGAGGTTTTATGGCATTGCATGTATATTTTTCAGATCAACTTTGACTGTAGGAATTCTGCACCTGTTTTACAGAAAATTTACCATGTATGGGATGGAAATGTAAAATTATCTTTTATTGACTTGTCATAGTAAAATGTTGCATATTCTTCATTTTTTTTCAAAAACCTGATTTTAAAAAAATGCAGATAACATCTGAGAATGTCTGAAAAAACATGCAGGTTAATCTGCTAATCTCATAGAAGTGTGTTTTTAAAATTCTGCCTAAGCCTGATAGTCAGTAGACTACATGAAAATTTGTGAAGAAGGGATGAAGGCTGAAAATGAAGGTAGAGGGAATATTGATTTCCCCCTTCCTACTTCTTCTGGTGCAACTTGAAATGGATCCATTCTGTTTGTTATTCCACATGACTTTGAAACATGTTATTAATATAAAGCCCACAATTTATAAGAGATTTTAAGTGTCTTAGATGCAGTTGGCTCTAACTCAGATGACACTTACAAGCCCAAGGCAGTGCTTAACCCATAATTACTGCAATGTCACATCTTGGAAACTCTAGCAGTTCTCAATCCCAGTGGAAATGCTTTTTTGCCCCACTACCAAAAGGCTTATGTGTTGACTCATTTCCTTTACCAATATGACAGTTTCCTCCACATATTTACTGCTCTGGGCAAGTTTGTGTTATGTTAACAAATCTATCTTCATATAACTTGAACAAATCTTAACATATTTTAAAAGGAATTTAAAATTTTTAGTGGTTCTTTTCAGTATTTAAAATACTTTTATTTGTCTTTCATTAAGGCAACATTTGTTTGCACACCTTTAATTTTCAGTCTTGAAAATAATTTAATTCTTTGCTAATAGCTCTGAATCCTGTTTGCTTCTTAACTTTTGTATTTACTGCATGTGTTATTGCACTGAATGTTTGCTGAATTTCCCTTAACTGATGTTGCATTGCCTTGTTTCTTGTGAACAATGAAATAACTATAAGCTTGCTGTAACTCTAGAATTTCATAGTGTATATTTGCTTCACTAATCTCTGGCCTTTTTTGCTAATGCTGCATGATTGTTCACCCTGGGGTACCAGGACGCTGCATTGGGATACTGATCCATCAGTTCTTCAGCTCCACTCTGATTCCGATCTGGGGTATTGCATAGATTTCTTATATTCCCTCTTTCATGTGCTTATGGATAATAAGTCTGAGTGTTTTTTCCTTTAAGACTTGTTGTTGTTAAGAAACTGTTTTGTAAGTAATAGAAGTTCACTGACCTACACATACCATGGGAAATTTTTATATCATTTAGTATAAATTAGATGCTTATTTTTAAAAAACACAAGTAAGTTTTGTGTTCTTTGAGTCTTTCTTTGACAAAATGTAAACTTTAAGAAATCATTTATTTAAAATAAAAAGGTTATTAGCATGACTGCATTTAAAAACAGAGCAATTCCCATCTTTTCTTACAAATATTTTTATAAAAGCTGTAGCTCATTATAAGCACTAACTAAAGCCTGTATTGTGCACTAAGAATTATGATTCCACCAAAACCTTTTCAAATGAGTTATTCATCCCTTTTGTCTTGGGAGAGAAATGGATAATAAGAAACTAAGTCTGATACAGGTAAATTGTTGGATCATTGCAGTATTATTACAGTACATACTGCAATTAGGTTTTACAGGAGGCTACAGTGAATTGATGTTGTGCAGATTTTGGAATATATTATGTCTATCTACCTTTATTAAAGTCGGAAAGCTCAAAGGTTTTCAGTACTGTGCTCTGGAACAATGTATTATGGATAAATAATTTGTCCGTTTGAGTTCCAGGTCTGCCTGGCAGTTTTGCATTCTAAATAGTGTCTTAGAGGTGGACAAAAAAGGGCAGCAAAGTTAAAAGACTAGGAAATTATTTTCCTTCAGCATAACTATGTTGCTTTTCAAGCTTTAAAATCCTAAACTGTTGCTGTACAAGCATGACCTGTGAGTAGATCTGTACCCCTGATAATGCAGATGTATCATATATGTGGCAGTATTCTGGTCAAGCACAAAGAGCAAAAATTTAAAATGATATCCTAATGTCCAGATATTTAAATGTGCACATCTTCTTTTTGTCACAGATGTATAAATAATAGTCGCTGATTTAAAATAATAATGATAAAATAGTAGTCATTATTGTGTGACTTCTTCAAAGTTTCCACTGGATTTAAGTTTGACTAGGCAGTGCTATGACATATGATTTGGGTATTATTCTAGGCAAAATGTGGGCTAATAAAATTAAATGGTTTTTTTTCTGATTTTTAAATTAATTTTATTTAGACGTGGACCTGTTAAACTTGGAATGGCCAAAATTACACAAGTTGACTTTCCTCCTCGAGAAATTGTTACCTACACTAAGGAGACGCAAACACCTGTTATGACTCAGCCCAAGGAAGGTGAATGGTTAATTTATTACTATTGAGTTATTTTTTTGCTTCTTTTAATATAATAATGATGACTGGCTGAATTAGAACTATCACTAGAACTTGTGATCTTGAAACTTAGTAAGGTAAATGAAGGTTGATATGTGAGATAATTTATATGAATTCTATTACTAATTTTTTATAGGCTTTACTGTTTCTGTCATTCTGCATCTCTTTTAACATCTTTTAATATGTGATATTTTCACACTTCTAGTAAACGTTCAGCTGAAACACTGAGTTGCTTAATTAGCTGACAGCTGATAAATAAATGGGATGTATTTTGCATTTATGACATTTGAGAGTCCACACACAACGTGGCACATGAAGAACGGGGAGGGGCAGTTGGGGTGGCTTCAACAAGGGCATCTCCTGCCTGACCAACCCAATGGCCTTCTACAATGGAGTGACTGTATCAGGGGACAAGGGGAGTGTTACATGTCATCTGTTTGGATTTCTCTAATGCCTTTGACATGATCACCCCCAGCATCCTTCTCTCTCAATTGGACAGATGGATTTGCTGAGTAGACTCTTAGGTGGATAAGGAATTGGTTGAATGGTTGCATGCAGAGGCCAATGCCTCCGAGTCCTGGTGTACATCAGTGACAAGTGATGTCCCTCAGGGGTCCATACTGGGACCAGTGTTATTTATTACCTTCATCACTGACATACAGAGGGGTAGAGTTCCCCCTCAGCACACCTGCAGGTGACACCAAGCTGAGTGGGATGGTTGACACGCTTGAAGGATGTGATGCCACCCAGAGGGAACTGGACAAGCTCAAGAAGTAGCCCAAAAGAAAGCCAAACATACCCTGGGCTGCATCCTCAGCAGCACGGCCAGCAGGTCAAGGGAGGTGATTCTGCCTCTCTACTCTGCTCCTGGAGTGCTGCATCCAGCTCTGGAGAGGGACCTTGAGCAAGGTCATCTGGTGACTGGACATGGGGCAATGGCTTTAAACTGGAAGAGATTAGATAAGAAATCAGGAGGAAATTCTTTACTTTGTGGGTGGGGAGGCACTGGAACAGGTTGCCCAGAAAAACTGTGGTTGCCTCATCCCTGCATGTGTTTGAGGCCAGGTTGGATGGGGCTTTGAGCAGTCTGATGTAGTGGAAGATGTCCATGCCCCATGGCAGGGGGGTTGGAATGAGATGATCTTTAAGGTCCCTTCCAACCCCTAACATTCAATGAACTTACTTGAAGGCTGTGTATCCTTACAACAAACTTAGCAATTAATGCCCTCTACTTCTTAAGAATTTTAATTTTTATACCTGAACCTTATACTTTGAGTTTTAAAAGAAGGAACTAATTTATTTATAATTTACGCAGTTTCTGTTTTCAGCAGTTGACATGACTTGCTTGCTTTTCAAAAAATAATTTTTTCCAAAGAAAATATGGTTGGCTAACAGATTTGCTTTTCAATGTTGAAACACTTGAATTTATCTGCAAATGAAAGTATTATTCTTTACCTAGCTTGTGTGTAGTTCTACAACAAAATCTCTTGGTTGTTTAATATAACTGACTTTGAGTATGTGTCTATGTTAGTAATTTTAGGACATACTTTTACATTCATAAATTTACATTTTCGTGCTCTTTGATATGTGAACTTTTGGGTGTTTATGCAAGGATATGTCTTTGAAACTTCATTAAATGTTCAGTGAGCCAGAGGATATGATTTTTTCTCTTAACTGTGTTTTCTTTTCTCTTTTATCTGTATCCCTGCACAGGTAAGTGTTTGGGATTTTCCTGCTTTCGTTTCTCCCATGCCCTCAATGTTTCGTTTCTCTAACCTGTCAGGTCCTTTTTCCTTCCCTCTGTCAGATTCATGGAATCTGAAGACTTAGTTGATAGTTTATGTACTTGAAGAGTTTTACTTCTGATGCCTGCTGACAGTGGAAATTGCTTGGGATTGTATGATCCGAGTTTCACAGTAGATAGGCTGTAGTTGAGGTTTACTGTAGTGGAGTGGAACAGTGGTCATCTCTATTTCTGCATTTACCAGAAAGCTGTCTCAATACATGTATTGTCTCCTGATGCATTCCACCTTACAAATACTGATTTCTTGAGGGCCATAAATTTTTTAAATACATTTATTTTGCAAAATTCACTGTCTTTTCATGATTTCAGTGTTGAAGATCTTTTTAAGGTCTACCTTAAAGCTACCTGAATACATTCATAATAAAGCTCTATGTTCCCATTTTACAGTGATGTCTGAAATAGGATGTAGGTTTAAAAAAAGAATACATCATGATGTATACAAAAAAAGAGTTACTAGGTAAGAGATTTTTGTTGGTGGAAGAAAATTTTATTTTTTTTAAAAATAATTGACAAATGCAATATGCTGAACTTACAGGGTGCAATTAGATAAATTTAAATTTTGTAAAATATATCTTACTGATTCTTATTGTCACAGTTTGAGTTGTTGTGCTTCCTTATCTGAGTGCATATACCATAAACAAAAACAACCTTGGGAAATACTCAAAAGTGGAGCTTGCAACTGAACTTCCACGTGCAGTAGCTCCCTTCTGCAGCAGCAAGTTGCATCTGAGCTTGGTTAGCTCAGTGTTCGCAGTTTCTTATAAAGTGAAGTGAACTGGACCCTTCTTAATATATCTTAAGATTTTAAAATACTGTCGGAGCTGTGCTTTTGAATAAGGAAAATAGAAGCAGTTTTATTAGATATGCTCTGCAGTCATTCTGCTTGTTTAGGTCCACTTGTGCTAACACTTGGTTTGGTGGGGGAGAACAGCACATGAAATAAAACCAACAAACCCACAACAACCCACTAAACTAAATAGTTCTCTTTGTTCCAGTTCTGTGTGTTACAGTGATTATGTAGTTACACTGTAAGCTGAATTAGGAAACATTCAAACTACAACCAGTCTGTCTGGTGGGACCGATAGGAACTAGAAGTAAACTAGTTTTGGATTAAAACCATTTCTAGTTGTTACAGGAATATTTGTGGCAACACATACCAAGTGAGTTAAATAGGAGAGACTTCATGTCCTCAAATAAAACTTGGCATTTGGAAATGTCAAGTTTTGGATTCATGTAACAGTTAAATTAATTTTGAAATGTGACAGCTTCCTTAGGAGATGAAGGCATGTAGTGTTCTAACAGGTCTCACAACTTCCATTATTTTATTGCAGTACTACTATGTTGATTTGTGACCTCAAGGTATTTGAGAAACTGTCTTAGGAAGATTGATTCTTCTGTATTATAAAACAATAAAATCAGGCTCTTTCCTAGAAATGGGTTAATCCAAAGAAAGATGGGTGTATAGGGGAATATGATTTAGTTCAGCTGTCACAATTAAGGCTTTCCAGGGCTAGCTGGATTCTTGCTGCATAGTGTTGCTGTACAATACTGTGCATGTGCAATCACAGCTGAGTGCAGACAGTATTATTGCATTAACTCCACTCTTTGAGGAATAATTGTCTGCTAACATCTCCAAGACACAGAATTAAAATATTAAGCAGAGTAATAAAAATACGATGTGTAGGATTTGCTTCTTGGATGCTGGTATGGTTGAATGCAGGATTTATGAATTTTAATGTTTTTTAAAGAAATAACAGACCATTGTATATTCATGTATGATCCTTGTGAGTCTCTTCCAACTCAGAATATTCTGTGATTCTGTATTATCTAGTACATGCCTTAAATGTACAGAGATACAGATAGGAAAACTTGATGTGAAGACATTCAGCTTAACCAAAGCTACCCATTTCACAGGTGATTTAACTTCGATTAACCTACTCTGCAGCAACAGATTACTCAGACAACTGGAACTATACTCTACAGTGTTATTGCTAGGTGCAGCCTAATTTACAGCACTGCTTTTCTTTCTGTCTTGCCAAAATACATCACAATTTTTATGTTAACTCAAAGTAAAAAATTCAATGGTTCATTAAATCTGTTTTTAGCATTCATTGAGAAGACATTTGTTGCTATTAAAGATTGCATAAAAATAGCAGCTACTTTACTGCTCAGTTTGTAACCTTAGATTCCCTGACTGCCTGTCAGAAACAACACGGAGTAAATTCCTTAGCATATTATAATGAATATTCATCAATATGTTGATGTGACATAGAGTCCCATTTCCTGTTTTCAAGGCCCTGTGACTTTTCCAAGTTTTTGTGGCCTTTTTTTAATCTGAAGTCATATTTGGTACACTGACAATTGAAGTGGCTTAAAATGCCAGTAGATACAGTCAATAATGAATAAGGCAGATGCAGTTGGGGCATACCCTTAAGGTTTCAAATTTAGGTAGCTGACTTGAAATAAATGCAGTGCACCACTGTATCATGGGTTCTTGACTTACTAGATTGGAACTTTTTCAGAAATAGTATGTTCAGTGTTTCAGTGTTTGCTGGGTACTATATTATTGTTACACTAATTCCTTGCAAATTCTGGCATATGGCCTGCTATTAAATAAAGATGAAGGAGAGACAGGAAAAGTAATTAAAACAAACATTTCTTATCTTGTTTTTAGTCCAGCAGCTTAATAGTGCCTTTTTTGTAAACTGTGATAAGAGAGACAGCTTCCTGGGTTTGGAATAGAAAGTATTCTGGTTTTGGATAATGAAGTCAAGTACTTGTATTTGTGGACTTTTTTTTTTTATTTTGGTGTTTTTGTTTTGTTTTTGTTTTTTTTTTTTTTTCCTCCAGATCCCTTAATGAGAAAGTTTGGATGTGACTCTCTTTAGAGAGAAGGTTTTAGATTTATGCAGTTACAGATAAATCAGTGAGATGACATGTTCAATTTCAAGTCTGATGCTTTGAGAATATTAAAATAAGTGTTGTATCCTGCATTTAAATGCAGTAATATCAGCTGGCTGTATGCAGTGAAAGTACTATGAAGGAATTTAGAGCTCTGTATAATATATGCCATTTATGTTTCAAACATTAAAAGGCAGGAGCAATCAACTATATGATCTTTTGAATAAAATATGTAGATTAGAAGGTCATATAGCACTAAGGGGTTGACCATCTACATTTGACAAGAATTTGACTCCTGTCACTGAAAATGGTACTTAGAATCAGTGTAGTATGACTAATGGGGGGTTGGGCTGAAATTTCTAATTTGGGACTTTCAAAGCTAGAATATTGTATCCAGGGTGACCCAAAACCAAATTTGTAAATTTGAAGGCATCATTCAATTCTGCAAGATTGATTGGCAGGGCAAAAAAGAGGGGGATTTTTATCCAAGTGGCTGTAATTTGAATGTGATCCTGGATGTGTTTTTCTCAAAGTCATGTGTGTTAACTCGTATTACATTTTTTAATTAATCATTGTTCACACCTGTAGTTATTTGACATTAAGAATTCCCTCCTTTAAAATGGCCACAAGTTATACAGTTTTCAGGTTACGAGTTCGCTGCACATGTGAATCCATCGAAAAAGGAGCAGTGTCTTTCTGTTTCTTGGCATGATTATTTTGCCCAAAAAAGCTTTCATTTTTTTTAAGTAGCACAAAAGCTGTAATTGGCATGCTTTGTAAGGAAGTGTCAATGTGCAAGAGAGTGGAGATCACTAAGAATTCTTTTACGGGTTCTTTCCCCTTTGCACCACCGCCTCCTCAGCAGGGTCACTGAGATCACTAGCTTTTCTTGAAATGGCCATTTTCACTGGCAGGTGCATTATACCCTGTATTTTCAGATTGTTTTTCCATTCTGAATGTTTGGCAGGTTGATTGCTCTGGCTGCATTGACGGAGAAAGGGCTGACAAATGCGGTTGGGCTGGCTGAAAAGACAGTGATTACTGTTTTCCTTTGTGGCTGATTGAGGCCCTTGAAAGGAAAGATTTTAACCTTCACCATTTGGTTCAAAAGTATGAGCATATATTGAAATCATTCATGCCATTTATCCTAGTTCTGTAAACTTGTCAGAACATAAAAATCGCTCAATTTCAAGTAATGTAGGATTGGCATACGTCATTATCATTTTGATTAAGTTGGAGTTTGTATTATTGTGTGCATTATACAGTGTCATTTAAAGCTTTCTTTCCTGCAGGTACAGTTATATTTTTATTGCCTATACTATGGAGTTAGAAAGATTTTCAGACCTCTTTAAACCTATCACTATGTGTGTGGTTTGGCAGCTGGTATGGCCTACAAGCTGTATTTTGTTTGCAGGGTAAAGGCTTGTCTGTAGACCTCCTGGAGTGCTGGTAATTGCACAGGCTTGCCATTGGGGAAAGACATGATTGGAAGCAGTCAGGCAGAAAAATGTTGTGCCATCCCATTGCCACCTCATAGCAGAGAGACAATCCTTGCAGTACCATCTGGTTGTTGCTATCTAGTCAGCTGGCCTGGCTGCTGGGACCATGGCTTGGCAGCTGGTTCCCATCCCTTGACCACCCCTTTTTCTTTTTTTTCCACTCTTTTTGTGTGCATGCATGTGGATTTGGGGTTGTTCTTTTGCTTTTTGTGCTAGATAACTTTGAACATGGGTCAGGGAGATGGCTGCAACAAACAAGCTTAGTCCCTGTTGAATACTGTCTCATTACTTTTGATGAGGCATGCAGCAGTCTCCTGCTGCCGTTCCCTTATAAGCAGATGACGTAGCTGTTTAACCAATAAAAACAAGTCTTTTCAGAAGCTTATTCTAGAAAGTGGATGAAAAAAGCCAGCATATCCCACAGTTCTAAGTAATTTAAAGGTATTTTCTGGTTTACAGGATTCAAAGAATAAAATGTAGAAATGCAGAAAGTGCTGTAAGCCTTGTCAGTATTCTTGAACATTAACATTTTATGTTATTCATTGCAATTAGGGAAAACACATTTTCCTGTAAAGTTCTCATTGCCAAACATGATACACATAATGAGACTTGCATCTAGAATGACAGAAAAAATGTAATCTCTCTGCTATTATCTTTAGCAAAATTTGCCTCTCAGAATAGCAACCTGAAAGCTAATGTAAGCCATCTTCATGCCATGTACAGACCCATTAGACTGATGGTTTCAGATCACAAGTAAGCAGCTGCTCTGTAGACTATTTTAGACATTTGATTTTTCTTTATTCCACGGCATTAATGTGTCAGTATGTTACACAGAACATGCCTCCACCACATGGTTCTGTGTGGAGTCATAAATGCCTGTAAGACAGATTTCTACTTTGGATTCTTTACAATTTCCTGTGTGTCTTATTTCAGCTTATGCAACTACATAACTCGGCCAGTAATACCCAGGTGTAGACAGTATTCCAAAGACATTTTGGTTTGTGATAATGTTATCCTTTGGCCTACATTTTACAAATGCAGTCATTTTAAGCTACGTGATACCATTTTTCATCAGCTTATATGAATTTCATATAGAATGTTATTGTTCCCCTTTAGAAACACTGCCGGTCTCACCATAATGTTTCTCTTTAGATGAGGAAGAGGAAGACGATGTGGTTGCACCAAAACCGTTAGTTGAACCTGAGGAAGAAAAAACCTTAAAAAAAGAGGAGGAAGAAGAAGGTACAGTTCACCTCAAGACATTCTGAGTGTGCTGTAAAGAAAGTCATCAATACATTTTTAACTCTTTGTTCCATTAATTTAAAATTAATTTCATTGTTAAATACCAATTAGCCAGCAAAACACAAAATCCAAAAATTATTAAAAATAATGATAAATACTGTTTTTCTTTCTTGCAAAGAATTGGTGAAAGTGTGTAGTACAGAAAATGTCTGTATAAATTTTTTTCAGCTGCCCCTCATGAACTCACAGAGGAGGAAAAGCAACAAATTTTGCATTCTGAAGAATTTTTAAGTTTTTTTGACCACTCCACAAGGATTGTTGAAAGAGCCCTTTCTGAGCAAATCAACATTTTCTTTGACTACAGTGGAAGAGACTTGGAGGACAAAGAAGGGTAATGTGAATGTTGAATACTTTTCTGTGAATGTCCAATACTTTTAATTGAAAAAGTGATCTAAGATTAATGTCTCCTAATTGCCTTTATAGAGAGATTCAAGCAGGAGCAAAACTGTCCTTAAATAGGCAGTTTTTTGATGAACGTTGGTCAAAGCATCGTGTTGTCAGTTGTCTGGACTGGTCATCTCAGGTAAAAAATAATGCTTAAATTAAACAGTTGACTTTGTAAATTGTTGTAGTTCTGTGCATTTGGCTCCCATAGAAGCACAGTTGGTACAGGCTGTATTTCTAACTGTGTTCCTTGCATGCTCCATGGCTTGCAAAAAGTCAACAGAGCTGTTAATCTTTTGTGAAAGGTAGCAAAAGGCTCGTGTTGTGAAGAAAGTTGTCTTATGGACTGCTTTGTAGAGGTAACTTGGCTTCACTTAAAAGTACTGGGTTTTACAGTTAAAAGCAAGTTATGATGAAAGAACAAGACTAATGTGTATGTTAATGCTGTTATAGGAGCTAAATTAGCAACAATTGCAGTTTCAACTGACAATTTTTCATGTCTTTATAATGCAAGGTAGGTTTTAGCCCTATTTTGGCAAAAGAAAACAAAGATTCTGGGATTATCTGGATCATTAGCCAGTTATCTTGCTTACTTTGAGTCTTTTTTGCTTACCATGCAGTATCCAGAATTACTTGTAGCCTCTTACAACAATAACGAGGATGCACCTCACGAGCCTGATGGAGTGGCCCTTGTATGGAATATGAAGTACAAGAAAACTACCCCAGAGTATGTCTTTCACTGCCAGGTATGATTCTGTCTTGGGAGGGAATTTATGTTGATGAATTTGGACAAGTACCTTCTGTATATTTGTCAATATAGTAATTTCACTGGGCTGGCATTTGCTTTAACCACATTTATTTGCTATATATAGCTAGAGACTTCAGCTGAGAAATATTATTCTGTTTCAGAATTTCTGACATCATTCCGAATTCAGTCTTGTTTGAGAACTCATTTTCTGTTTTTATTTAAAAACAGGAAAACTTTCTTGTGTAATGGTTGAACCACAGAGGTTTATATGTAAGGGGCTTGAGTGGGATTGTATACTACAGCTTAGTTTACTGAATAAAATGAAGACAGCCTGAGGAAATGGAACAAGGATGAAAACTAGAAACATATTCATCAAGGAAAAAGGCAGATGGAGGTTTTATAGTAGTTTTCTGAAAGATAAAAACATGCAAATCTCTTCCATTATGACAAGCCCATGATATCCACATTTTTTCCATAATTTTGGAAAATTACACAGTTGAATCAAAATTTAACCTCATGTTGTCACGTTACTGTCAAAGCCCAGATTGCAAAAGTAACTGTTATATCAGAATGTATTTCTACCTTCTCAAAGAAGTAATGACTACAGAATGTGGCAAAACATTATTAAAATCTTGTCTGTTACTGGGCCTTCCTTTGCTAATAAACTATACTAGGAGGAATACAGATGTATGCATGTGAAAGAGGAGGAAATTTTCATTTTATAATTATAAATTGAAGCAACAATACTGTTGAGAGGTTACAAAGGGTCTGTGAATCCTTAAGTAATTAGGCAGTGAAATAATGTACTGAACAAATTTAGGCAAAGAAGTTCTGATATTTGTTCTGATGCTTCCTTTAGTTTTAGACAGAGTGTCATTGAATGATAGTTTGTGTATTTTGTTGTTTTTCTTCCTTTCAGTCAGCAGTGATGTCAGCTACATTTGCAAAATTTCATCCCAATCTGGTGGTTGGTGGCACATACTCGGGCCAGATAGTGCTGTGGGATAACCGCAGCAACAAGAGAACCCCAGTGCAGAGAACACCACTTTCAGCTGCTGCTCACACGGTAGGAGGTGAAATATCTTCAGGGACTGTGCCCTGTTGAGATGTGTTTAATGTCTAGGAAATTCTGTCCAGTGAACTTGATCGGCAATGCTTAAATGTTTATGTCCGTATTTTGCCACTTATATTGACAAAAATCAGAGTGTCAGAAAAAACAGTTATCAGTGGTATAGGGGAGTATCATTTGTATTTTTGATTGTGATCAATCTTTTGTGCTTTGTTAAATGGTGAAGTTGTATATTTTACTGTACGTTAATTATATCAGAACTGGTTATTACCTGTAAATTCTTTTCTCCTAATATTTTGTTTCTTAGCATCCAGTGTACTGTGTAAATGTTGTTGGGACCCAGAATGCTCATAATTTGATCAGTATCTCAACTGATGGGAAAATATGCTCTTGGAGTCTGGATATGCTTTCCCAACCACAGGTAAGATAACTTTGGCTATATATAGTATCTGTTCCAGAATAATATTATATAAAAATTCAGTTAATCTAATAAACATTAATCAACATTTTCCCAACACATAGAATTAAGTTAGCTTGTTATTCCTGTGGAATCAAGTATTTTCTGTTGATTTTTTTCATATATTTTTGGTGTACTTGGGTTAGTGGTGAACACAAATGTAGTAATAAAACTTCCTTATTCCTGCCCAATCTATCCAAGTAAAATAAAAAGAAAACCCTTCTATTGTGAAATGTAAAAGATTTTGTAGGTGTTAATATTTCTTTTTATGAAGTAAGTTGCTGATATTTTCACTACAGGATAGCATGGAGCTGGTTCACAAACAGTCCAAGGCTGTGGCTGTTACCTGCATGTCTTTCCCTGTTGGAGATGTCAACAACTTTGTTGTTGGCAGTGAAGAAGGCTCAGTGTACACTGCATGCCGTCATGGCAGGTGAATGCAAACTTTGATTATTCAAAGGAATTAAAAATAGTGAAAGGATGAGTTCCTGCATGCTTGACACTCAAAATTTTTGTAAGTTCTTATTTTCTTCTTTGCACTGAGGAGTAGTCTGAATTCCAGTTCACTTTTTCCTGAGTAAGAGCTTTATTAAAAACAGAAATAGTTGGAATATTGAATTGGTATTATGAGTTGTTTGTGTTGGTGAGGACAGCATAGCTTACTGTGCTTTTATTCATTTGAATTGTAGCAGAACATTCCAAACTTCATAGCAGTTTTGTAGATAATTGTACAGTTACATCACGCACCAATCTTAAATTGGCTAGCTGTTCTCCTGCTGTTCAATCTATTTTGAAATTGTCTGACTGTATCTTATCAATTGCTTTCTTAAATACAACTGAGTGTCCAGGTTTCATCTCAAATACGTATCACCTTGCTGCACAGCTTTTTTGGTTCCAAAATATCTCAAATTGTATCACTTTGGTGTAGCATCCTTCCCATCTGTTTCCCTCCTTTTTCATCACCCCTGATAAGAGGCTATTAGGGATATATTTTTACTGGTTTATGTCTGAACCTCATGCCCATAAAGTGTATGCAACTTCTCTTAATTTAATGGGAGTTTTATGCTTATTCCTGAGACTGGATTTTGTTCTTTGGATGAATTGAAGTTGTAGCTATTGCTTGGAGGACAATGTAGTTAAGTGTGTGGACTGCTGAATGAGTCTCTTGTCCCTAGGATATATTTTGGCATGTAAGGTTAGTAGAAAATACTTGTTGAACTTAAGGTCTGTTTTCAAGCCTGGTCTTCTGTGATCCTGCTGTGGTGAAGCCCTTTGCAGTGGAATAACATCCATATAAGGCAGCAAAACCTTCTTGTGGCTGTATTTAAATTGCATTTCAGTGCTATCTCTGTCTGCAGATGTTTGGTTTCCAGATCAATTAACCTTGGTTGTATATTCTGAAACAGCAAAGCTGGAATCAGTGAGATGTTTGAAGGACACCAGGGACCAATCACAGGTATCAACTGCCATGCAGCAGTTGGACCTGTAGACTTCTCACATCTTTTTGTCACCTCTTCTTTTGACTGGACAGTAAAGCTTTGGACAACGAAGGTAACTTAGATAGTTCAGTGGTTTTCTTCGTAGCCCTTGACACAAGGTGGTGCTATAATGTAAGCTACTTAAGGAAGTTCACAAACCTGAAGTCAAATTGTGTGAAGTTCTGAGGGTCTTAGCTGCAGTCCTGCAAAGAGGAGACAGCTGATGAGCAATACTAAGATTAATAACATAAAATTTGGCTTTCAGCTTGTACATCATTTGTGTATCCATTTTTTTCACCCTTTTGGCCTTTGTTATCAACAGTGATTACAATGTAATCAAATGTAAATCATGTTATAAAGTCAGTTACCTCATATATTCATAAAGCAAATGTTTTGCTACAATTTTTGGAGTACTAAGGGATAGCACCAAAACTAATGTCAGTTAAACTTGATGATACTCACAGTTGAAATATCTGTCATTTCCATTGCCAGAATTACTTCTTTCTCTTAGTCTGATGCCCTGAGGAATGCAAAGCAGAGGAAGCAGAGTTAAAGTCTCTGAGTAATAGTCACTGAATTATCATTGGCTTGAGTTACAAGATTCTTAAAGCATTAAATTTACAATTTACAGTTGGCTTGCTGTTGATTGTTTTATAGTAGCAGCTAGCAAAATGGCTGCATGCTTTGGAAAGCATACCTTTAATAATAAAAAGCATTTGTTTTTGGCTGATGTCTGTAAGTGGCATTTTTTTAAAGCAAGTCAAAATGAAAATCACTTTTTACTTATTGCTGGTAATGCTGTTGAAGTTCTGTATTTTGCTTTAGCTGTTAGTTTTATAACTTTGAAATGTAGGGTTTGGGTATCTCATTATCTCTGCTTCTTTTCAGAATAACAAACCTCTCTACTCCTTTGAAGACAACTCGGATTATGTTTATGATGTGATGTGGTCTCCAACTCACCCTGCCTTGTTTGCCTGTGTTGATGGGATGGGCAGACTTGACCTCTGGAATCTCAACAATGATACTGAGGTGAGAAGTCAGGTTAAGAGTTGAATGCAGCTGGAAAATTGTTTGTACTCTTAAAAAAAAAAGTCAGGACACCCCCACAGTTTGGGGGTGTTTTTTGCCATAGTTTGGTTTTTTGTTGTTGTTTTTAAATAATCTGTAGTTCTAGTAGTTTCTGTGTAGTAGATAGCATTCTTTGATTACAGGGTTACAAACTACTTCTCATAATGAATAACAGCAATAATTAAATTGTTTTGTATATAACAAGAGAGCAAAAAAATCTGTTGGTGTAACACAGATCCATGTTGGGAAAGTGATTATAGACCTCTCACCCTGAGGCCTTGTCCACCTACAGCTTAACAGTGAGAATAAACCTGTTACCACACACCACTGTTGTTCCCATTGCCACAGTAATACTGCAGTGAAATACTGCAGCCATTTGTTTCTAAACTTAGGGAATGCAAGGTTTGGTTTTCTGGTGTGGGTTATAAACTTCATTATAGTATAAATCTTTTCCAAGATTTGCTGGAGGTAGATCAGAGGAGAGACCTGACAGATACTCTGTACTTAAATGTCACCATCTGAAAGTTGTAGGACCATCTGCCAGCCTGTGGCTTTAAATTTGAATTACCTGTTCAAGCCCTTTGGACAGGGCTTCACCTGCCAAAACAGCCAATTTCATCCCTGTCCTCTGTCATAATCTTCCTGACATCCTAGGGTGCCTCATCACTGCCTGAAAGTGGGCCTGTGCCTCCTGTCTCACGAGAAGAGTGCAGATGTGCCTTTTGATAGCAGATGTTTGTACTTCAGCCAAGGGACAGATGTGCTGTTTTGGTCATGGCACTGGCAATAGCTTAAAGTCACTGAGGGTCTTTGTATTGTGAACAGTCTTTGATCTGTGTACCATCCACCAGTTGAAGTGTTGGGCACTTCTTTTGATGCAGCACAGATGGCTTAGGTGTGTTCTGTAATCTCTAGTTTATGGAAGCCTGATGAATTTTTAGCAATGTGTATTGAATTGGTACAGGTGCCCACTGCAAGCATCACTGTGGAGGGCAATCCTGCTCTGAACCGTGTGAGATGGACACATTCTGGGAGAGAGATTGCTGTAGGTGATTCGGAGGGACAAATAGTTATATATGACGTGGGAGAGGTATGTATGCCCTGTATTATGCAAAATATATTGCAAAACACTTGGGTTTCTTTATTTAGCAGCTTGCGTTTCACTTTCTTCTCCTGTCATTAGAGGAATAATAATTAGGTTTAATTTGTATTTTTGAATTAATAGTTCCTAGTGGTGTTTTATTTAAGGTGTTCTAGCACAACTTTTTAGCATGCTGTCATCTAGTCAAAAAGAAAAAGCTTTACTGTAAGGCTGGTGAAATAAGAATCAATGGGTTTTTTTAATAGAAATTTTATCTTCTTTGTAACTGTGGCACATGTGAATTCTGCCCCTAGCTTGAGAAGTACTGAACAAAACAAAAATCTTGCAGTGAAGCAGCCTTGATTTTGTTCTTACAGGGATGCTGTTGCTACTGCAAGTATGGGTACTGAAGTAGTACATGACTAATTGAGGGGATGAGGATACAGCATTAGTATTGCCCTTTGGAGGCAGTCTCTCAGATGGAGATGCACAGGCTTATAATAATACCATTCTGTACTTCAATGCTGGAATCTCAAATTCTGCTTCTTTTATTAGTTAGAGCTTTTGATGCTTACACTAAAATAAAGGTAAGCTTATCTGCTGGAACCTCTTCTGAATGTTAAGTGCTCTGCTGTTCCAAGTGAGCTCAGCTTTATTTCTCAGTAGGTTTCAGTAACGCTCTCTGTGTCACAGCAAATCGCCGTTCCTCGCGGGGACGAGTGGACTCGGTTTGGCCGAACGCTGGCAGAAATCAACGCCAACAGAGCCGATGCGGAAGAGGAGGCTGCGACCCGCATCCCGGCATAGAGGCTTCCCAAGAGGCTGCTGGATGCAGATCCTAGGGGCAGTTCATGTGGCAGTTCTAATCATAGCTTAAAGGAGGAATATATGGATTCAACAACAGACTTTGAAACGTATTAAAATCACTGAAAATCAGATCCTGCATTGTTATGTTTTATATATAAATTACAAGCACATTCTTGGATTTGTGTAACTTTTAATACAGTCGGCATTGACTTTGCAAGGATCTTCTTTTGCTGAAACACTAACCTGGTATAAATTTGCTACTTGCCTTCTGTAAAGCCCAGTTTGAAACATTATCTTTCTGAAAAGTTCTGCTCCTAAAACTTTCTGTATTACAGACTAACCTTCATTACCTACCTAGTAAATCTCTGAAGCATTCTTTAATTTGAACTCTTCAAATTACCCATGATATGCATGCATATGTTCCAAGTTTCATTGTTTATATATAGATAAGCCTCAGACTCTGGTAGTGGGTAATGTGAATAAAAATTTGTCTGTAGTTACAAACTTACTTGATAATCAGACCTGAAATAATGAAATACATATTTAATACCAATTTCCTTTTGTTGAATTGGTGCATTAAAAGGTGAGACTGATTCATAAATAAATATTATATGAGCACTTGTCAGCTGCCCTGACCTCTAATCTGTGTCCTTGCAGTAGTTTAAAGTTTCTGGGAGCTGATTTTACTACACACATCACAGGGTTGTTTTCTACTCCCAGCCGTCCCTTACTGCCATGGTAATTTGGTCAATAGCAAAAAGGCTCCTGTTAGCAATTTTTTTTCCCCCAAAGGATAAGGAACTAGATTTTGACCTGATTTCTATAGCATGATGATTTGCATTCTGTTAACTACAGACATGCTACTAATTTTCTGTACTAAGATTTTTATTATTATTATTACTGTTTTTTAACGTTTTTATTGAAACAAAACTTCTTAGTGGCTTAGAACAGATGGAATTTCTGTTAAAGGTTACTTTTCTTTCTTAGCATATTATAAAGTTTTCTATCAAGACTGGTTGTAGGGGGGCTGTTGCTTTTGTGGTTTTTTTTTTATTTTATTTTAATAAATACTGTGAGTTGCACTAATTAGGCACTATATCAGTTTTGTAGCCTTTAATTTAGGACTTTACATTTGTTCTTAATCTTTTACAAGCTTATCGTTTTGCCATGAGAGCTGGTTTTATATGCTTAAAAATAGGAAATTGGTTTATATTCCTTAATCAGTTTTGTGTCCAGAAGTATTGTCATTGTTTCTTCATTGTTTAACTTTGCTGGTTTGGGTTTTTTCCTGTTTCTCCTTGTCTCAGTTACGTTATGAGCAGCATACAGACACACAGCAGTAACAGCAGTTCTGTCTTCAGGAAGTTTTCTTTTTTGGTGGGTCTGAAAGTGAAATGTGCTGAGGCTTCCATTGGTGTTGGCATTTCAGGGGTGTGTGTCCCTTCTTTTTCAGTGCAGCCATGCTGCTTGGTTTGCAGACGTTTACCCTGTGTGTTGTCCTCAGCCGTACGGTACAACAGCAGTTCTGTGCAGGTGAGAAGCATGTGAACTGAACAAGGCACATCATGAGATGGTTTGTACCTTTAGGCACAGGAAATCTTAACAAGCAGAAGGTTTCCTGGTTTGATGGTTTGGGAGGGAGAGGGCACTTGAGGTTTTGGTTGGTTGTTCTTGTGGGTTTTTTTACTAAGATTACTTCTCATTGCATAATGCATTTCCCTCACACTTTCATTTTCAGAAATCCAAGAACTTTGCTTTCTTCCAATGCTTGTTGCATACATGCAGGTCATATGGCATTAGTTTTGTGTTGTTTCAACCTTCTAATAATTTTCAATTATTTAGTACTACTCTGTCTTTATTCCTACTTGTGGTCCTCCCTTACAAATAGTTGAGTACAGATGAAAAATTATGTAAAAGCCATACCTGCAATGTTGAGACCAAAAGTGATGCTAGATGCTGTAAGTGATCATTCTGGGAGCCAAACTGTCCAGTTTTGGAGCTGTAAGAAATACAAATGCTGTTGTGCATTGTGAAGCCTCCTAAGGCCTTTATCAAGTCAGTCAACAAGCTGTGACTAAGATTAAATGCCAGTGGGCACCCACCATTTTTGTCAGTTTAGAAAAGCACAGGACAAAATACATGATAGAGAGTTCCCATGAAAGCCTGTCTCTATCCAGAAAACAGTACAGAACAAGGAATCCCTTAAACACAATACAACAAATAAAGGAAGCCTTCTATAATGGGATTGTCTATATTCATATTGCAGAATAGTGATCAGACTCCCAAGGTCAATGTATTGTAACCTGTGGCTCACTAAATATTATTCAGCACCAAAGTAATTTTTATCTTCCTTAGAGGCTAGAGCTGAAGGAGGGCTGGTCTGTGTTCAGTTCTTAAGAAGCCATTTCTTCATAAACTGACTTATCCCTGATGGGCCTGCTGTCACTGAAGTAAGAAAACAGAACATGAAATCAGTTTATACCACTTGGATATGCTCTGCTCTAGGATGTTTAACCCTGTAAGAAACATGTAAAACTTAAGTAAGCAAGGCTGGAAAACCCACGCATCTCATCTCTGGCTGGCTGGACAGAGTAACTAATTTTCCTCCACAACAGGAGAAATCTAGACTCCCTTATTTCCTCTGACATTTTTGCATTGAAATATTATAGCAGGGAAACTTTTGGCAGATACTAAGCCAGCAATAATTCAAGCTTTCACTTTTACTTCCATTCACCTGTAAACAATCAGTTTTGCATATTAAAATAAGACAAAAGTAAGTAGGTTTTTTTTCCCCCCACAGACTCACCTAATCTCATGGTAAAACAATCTAGAAATAAAGAGAATGTTTTCAATTTTTTTATAACAAGCTTTCTATTCAGGAAAAAATAGACATGCTGAGTAATAAATCCTGTAAAAATTCTTGAGTCTGTTAGTAACTGGCAAATCTCTCACTGTGTTTTTAATATGCTACTGTAGAAGTAATATCTATTACCCATTTAGTATTGCCTTGTATTTTGAGAGAATTCCTTGTCATAGAGCAGTGCTGCAAAATAAAATATTGCATGTGTTCATCTAATTACTGTGTTCTCTAACACTTACAAGCCAGCACAGTGCATTTTACTTCCTTTGCTGTTTACTAGAGTGAAAGGCATTCCTGCAGAGGCTCTGTCCTGTCCATTCATTAAATGGTGCAGCTGACCTTTACATTTACTCTGTGGAGGGAAAAACAATCATGCCGGACAACTTCCTATAAATTCAAAGCAGTGAACTGACACAAGTGTTTTTAAACATTTTATTGTCACGATTTTTAACAAAACACCTTCAAAACATCTGTACATTTCAAACTATTTTGGACTGCAATACCCATTATATAAATGTATGTGTGTAGATGCCCTGATGTCTCTGTACAAAGATGTACAATATGTACAGTAACATTAAATGCAAGCTGTGCAAGGCAAAGTCTAGGCTACAGCTTCATGCCACTGGTTAAAACAAAGCAAAGAACCACAGCTTCAATCAGTTCCTTGTGTGTAAATAAATAAATGCAGGTATGTATGAATATTTGAAAGGAGCAGTTAGATTTGCAAGCTCAGTTCAGCTAGAACACATGCAGCTGACTGGAAAAAATACAGCAGTACTCTTGTGAACTCTTTCCACTGCATCACTTTGTTCAGTTGAAACATCTTTTCAGGTTCAGCTGTGTGCTTGAGCTGAGGTGGTGGCAGGAGCTCGAAACTTCGGAAGATATAAACCAAATTTATTTTCTATACCAGCAAATGTAGCTGTAGCAAGTCTGTATCCTCCTATATGTGCAGGGTTAACTGGAGGAAGATCTGAAATTCGAGTTTTTGGAGTAGATTCTGATCCAACGGGTTTGCTGTTTGAACAAAGAGAAAAGGTCTTTTTGTTAGTCTAGATTTCATAATAAAGGACTTTAAATAGACTTATTCAGGCTTAAATATTTAATTCTTTTGTCTGAATATGGAAGACTGTTAAAGCTGACCTTAATTAATTGACTCCTATGGTGAAGTGAATGAGGTCAGACCACTACTTAAATTTAAATCAAACCCAAAACTGAAACAAAAAAAAATACATTTTTATTGTTCCTTTTGTAAATTCTTTTTAACTTCCACTGTCAAGAGGAAAATATTGCTACAATGGAAATACAAATTAGTGTATTGAAATAAATATGAAATGGCTCTTTATCTCCTTATCTGTTTACAAGTGGCATGCAAGTTTCCTTCAGTTATATAAGGATATATAATTGAGGGGATTTTTTTACATGCTCCAATTTTAAGTACAGGTGCTCAAAGTCAACAAGTTTTAATGGATTCCATGCATGAAAAAGTCAAGAGTTTTTTTCTTTAAACTTGGCAGTTGTTTCGTGCAAGCTAAATAGCAAATACTTGACTTACTGGCCTCCAAAATCAACATAAAACCATCTCTGCAGAAGTTCATAAGTGACCAAAGTAACACCAAACTGGGGTGAAGATCTGAACACACGAGCTGTTAAACATTACAAATCACAGTGTTAAACAAATAAAACAATTCCTCAGGAGAGAAGCTAAACATTTTTAACAAGGTGTTATGTTTTTCACAATCACACCTTGTAAATACTGCTCTGATTTGAGTCCTTAACAAAGCAAGTGCTAATTTGCAGACTTGGGATCAGACTTATTAATTTTTTTTTCTCACCTCCAGCTCCCTTCCACAAAGCCGAAGGGCCTTCTTCCATTAGAATCTTTCTGAAGCAGTCAATAACTCCACTGTATGTTGTCTGACCAGCGCGAGCTGCCACTTGCAGTCTTGTCTTGATGACATCAGCAGGGGTTACCAAAGAAGCAGCAGGCACACCTTTTAGAAGAAAACCACATTTAATTTGCACAAAGGATCTTGTAAAAGATGAAACACTTACAACTGAAAAATACAAGTGCAAACTTTCATATTTTTGACAAGGGCTAGACATTACAAAAAAAGCGGGTTTTTACTCTTGATGGTCATATAAACTGTCATGCCTGATATAATGGTTTTGACTTGCCTCTCAATTTAAAGGCTGTAACTGGTAGTAAAGGAAATAAACTATCAAAAACCATTCTCAGTATCTTCTAGTGGTCTGGCAGTAACAGTAGTTTGAAACAAGATAAAATTGGCTATATATGTAATATATAAAAATTAGTTGTGCAAATTTACTGTATTTTTTTATAATCTGCAACATATTTTGCAAATTACATAGATGATTGATTTGGGAATTGAATCCATTTGTTAAAGATGTTGATGAGAAAAACTGTCATTTTTCTACTCCTTAAAACCCCTATTCTGCAGAAATAATGTCTATACTGCTGTTTGGACTGTTCTGTAGGAGAATAGATGCTGCTTACTTCAGTAGGCAAGCCATATAAAGGCTGAGGACAATGAAGGTGTTTTACAAGTCTGCTTAGTGCCAACAGTGATGGAAGAACAAATCTCCACTTCTAAGGTACCACTCTCAGCTTTCTAGTCAAAGGAAAGGAGAAAGTTTTCAGAAATGTACTCCACAGTATATGACTGTGTTATCTGAGATATTTCTGAATACTTCTGAATACTGTAAAAACTTCATCCCCTCTAAAAGAGGAACCATCATCTGACTTAAAAGTATGAAATTAATTTTGACTTCTGTTGAACTTTTACAATTGGTTAATACTGGATTAAAAATTTTATCAAGTCCCTGACTTGCACAGGTGATGATAAATTCCCAAGTGTCACTGACAGATTCAGGAGGTTTTAAAGGAAAACAGAAGCACTGTGATTAAGCCTGCAAACATACACAAATAGCAATCGTGCAGACTTTCCTTCCAGGCAGATCCCTTCAGACTGTATTCTTGCCTGCTGCGCACACATAACAGGAATTCAGTGAGCAATTGAGAATTTGAAATTTGCAATTCAGAGAGGCAGATTCCTGTACATACTAGAAAACTAGGCCTATGAGACACACATTTTTAACAGAGTTAATCACTTAGGATGAGCAACACACAAACACTAATGAAACAAAGAGAAGGTGTAAAGTTTGTAGTCTAAGTCTTAACAGGAGATACAAGTTAATAATATTTTTTAAATTATATGGGAGTTTTGTATGAGTATAATAAGCTAAATAATTTTCCATTTCTGGCAGTTCTGCAATAGTGAAGAATAAACAGGGCTACAAATCTGTTGGATCTTTCCTAGGTGGTCTCCTTCCCCTCTGGCACAAGGAACACACCGACTGGCACAGAGCAGGTGCAGCCACGCTCTGCATCAAGTCCGATATAGGGAACTGCTATTCACACACAGGCACTCATGACTGATGTGTATCTATAGTGATTCCTTACAACTGTAACAAGTAGCAAAGGGTCTTGCTCAGCCCAGTGGTGTTTTTGAACTGCAGATTCTGACACTGAGTCATTCACAGTTGAGAGGCTGCGTGCAGATACCTGATTTTCATCTGCTGAGCTTGTCCTTGGCAGTGCAGAATCTGACCTTCTCTATCTGCATGCTTAAAAATCCACCACTATAATTCCTACATCTACTATTTCTATACTCGTTGCCATTTAGCAAAAATAACCTTTTTATCACAGCTGAATACTGTCTTTATACTAAACTTGTCTGAGAAGCTGTAAAATATTTTACATTTCAGAGTATGGTATTCCAGCTTCTTTACAAACTAATGCCCTATTTTCAGCAATTACCTTTGAACAAAGTTTCTTTTCAGTTATTCCAGAATCCAAACCTGGGTAAGTCATTTTCTTCTTAGCTATTATGATCTCTCATTTCATGTTCATCAAAGATTTAAATTAGCCTTCAACTCTGAGAGCTCAGTAACAAGTAAAACCCCATTGAGACAGACAGATCAAATTTGACTACAAGTTGCTGAGCTGCATTACGCTGTTTATCCACATTATGCAAATGTAATTAGCTCTCATCAAAATTACATCGCCTCCCACTAAGGATAACAGCGATCAAATTTAGATTAAATCAGATACAATGGTACAGCACCCTTCCTTTATATGGGGCTACTGAATGAATATTAAATATTACTCACCAAAAAAAGAGAAAAACTACTTTTAGGAAACATTCTGCAAAATTACCTGCAATGGCTCCAGCTGCAAGTAGATTAAGCCCTCCCACATGGCCACTTTCATCAGCAAACATCAGTTTACTATGAGCATAAACCGGAAAGTAGATTGCAGAAAAGGGAATGTCTCTGAGGAAACATGCTTTGGCACCCTGACACAGAGAAAAGAGACATAATGCAAATAAATTCTGTAAATAAGGCTAAAATTGGTATCCAGCAAGCAGCCTGAGCCCTGAAAGTACAAACTCATTTGATGTATCACATAAATAATACAGAAGATAAAATGTCTCAGGAAACAGACAATATAGGGAACTTGCAAATAAGAATAAAGCACATCTAAACTAAGTGTCTGGAATAAGGAAGATTCAAGGTACACGTACGGGTACACAACATCAATCCTGACATCAGTACTTAGGATAAATACTTCTTACACACTATGTGACCAAAGGCAATGAAGGAAGTGACAAAGATGAGTCCTTATGTCATTCTGACAACCAGGGAAGCAGCAAGACAAGTCCCTGCAAGCCATTTTTCCCCCAAACACAAAGGCACTACTAAAATACCAGTGAGCACTGTAAGACCTCATGCTGATCATCATCTGGTTGACCAAAGAAGCTGCACTGGAAGGTCAGCAAAAAGAAAAAAATGCTGCAAATTCGGTACAGTTTAATAAGAAAATACAATGGTCACAAATCTCATCTACCAAATTCAAAACAAAAGCTTCAGCTCTAAAAGTAAATGTGCACATGTTTATAGTATTATTGCAGGTCCATGGGCAAATCACATAAAGCAATGTTTTGTAAGTGCACAGCTAATATAACTGCTGAATTTACGTATTACCCTTGCACTGGCAGAAGATACAGGAAGAAACACTCTTCTTGTTTAAGGAAACTAATAGCTTCTGCTCCATTACACCTGATCTGTAATGATGGCAGAAAGTATACCTGCGGGGAAGGAATCTGTTGACTGGCATTCTGCTGAAGTACCACACAGAACGGGCTTTTTTCAGTGGAATTTATTGACAAATCCCACCACTTAACTTCTTAAAAATCTGAATCCTACGAAACTTCACTACTGTTTCACTGCCATCAAATTATTAAGACAAAGAGAATATCCTGCTGCAAAGATAACAATAGAGATACAAAGATTCAAAATAAATATAAGAAGAATGCACAGGGAAAGCTAAACAAACTTTTCACAAAACCCCGCCAAATGAAATGAGCAGTGCCAGAAGCCAGGAGGTCTGCAATACAGGACTCCCTGTAGCTTGGCATAAAAGCCCAAAGGATAGAATGGGGGAGTATTGTTTTGTATCCCACTGCCATTAATATAGAAGTGAGTTTTCTTCAGTTTTCCACTGTGAGGCTGCCCTGCAGGAAGGGATTGGTTTTAAATTCAAAAGACGTCTTTGTTTTTAACAGTTTTTGATTCAACAATATAGAAGTTTAGCATAAAACGATGAAGGCACCCAAAGCAGAAGTACATACCTTATAAAGACCAAGAAAGCCTAAATCTTTTATAACAGAGAGGGCACTGACTCTGGGTCCTGTAGTAATTTCTCCTGCTACCTGCAACCGAATCTTTACAATCTCCAGAGGATTGGTGAAGATGACCTGGGAAGCTCCTGCCTGCAAACCCAAGGAAAAATAAAGTAAATTGCGTTACTAGAGCATGTGGTGATATATTGACTTTGCAAGGTGATGAGTGCCTTCACTTCTCATTGCATTAGCTGATATTCTCATTTAAAAACATATGAGACAGACTAAATAAAGCACCTGTTTGGAAGTTAAAAGCCCCAGTTCAGATATCATAGGTTTGTAAATATAGGTTTTTACATTTATATTTTTATAGTCCCCTGAGGTGAATTAATTAACTTTGTCTCTACTTTTCTCCTTGACAACACTTTCTAGAAGTCATGGCTGTGTTTAAAAGTCTATCAGATATTACAGGAAATACTAAACTAAAATAATCATTAGACCTGTGCTACAAGAGCATCAAATACACATAAAGACCTTATGTTTATTCAATAATAATCCATCACCAGTGTGTAGACATGCTATTTGCATTTGGAAGTGATGCTGTTTAAAAGGTAAATTTGCATTTAACAGTGTAATTTTAAATTATTAGAAAAGGTGTTTGGAGTTTTGTTTAGCAGTCTGTAATAGTCCTAAGTGGAAACAAAATATAAAATTCAAATAGGAAGACTAACATTTCAGGATATGATACTAGACAGAAACAGGAGTCATATCTTTGCAGTGAACGTGACAGATTTTACTTGCAGGAAATACTCTCTTGGCAGTGTTGAAGGACCATCTTGCAAACTTCCTAGCAGTGTTGTAAAGCAGCTTCTGATTCTGCACTTTAACAAAAGACTTCGAAAGAACTGTGTCTCAGGTTTGAGAGAGATTCAACCTGACAGTTCAGTTTCAGAGTTTTTAAACCTGTTTAAAATTACATGTTTAGATTTCTCCCTGGTTTGCTGTAGGTACTACCATTCACTTCTGAAGAAGTGTGTGGTTCATCACAAACCAGCTATATTTTATTAAGCTTGTTATCCTCCCCTCTTCCTACGCCACCTTTTTTCATTTAAGAATTAAACCCACTTCCTTAAAAATTGTGGCATACAGCCACTTGAATACAGCCAACTTTAAAAAGGATTTCTCGCACGATATAAAAGCTCCTCTTAATTCTGATCTATTCCTCCAACCCATCAAATTTTAGTGAAGCAAATAGATGTAGAACATCTGCAATTAAAACATTTTACCACTTCTAAATTGCCGAGGCAATAAACTCTTTTTGTGATGCTCAGGGTTTGGGAGGTGGGGTGTGCACACAGGGGTGTGGTGAAGTAAACCCAACAGTCTGATACAGCACCTCCTGGACAGCCTGCAGGGTGTTCTCTGCTAACTGAGTAACAACTGATAAACTCCAACCCTTTCTGCCTATAGCACCACCTTCTCTCTCCAGCAGCAGGCAGAATAAATTTGAGATTAGCCCTAAAGCACAGTTTAGAAATTGGCAATCTGCATTATTCTAGCCTAGAGACAAAAGAGCATTGCAAAACTCATCAGCTCTTACTGAGACTGACCCAGCACTTCAGCAGTACCTATGGGGGCAAGAAGCATCAACGCCTTCACTGACCAAGCATCCCACACATACTTCACTAAGCTTTTACTGAGCACTGACAGCCATTTATTGCAAGCCCCATTTATAACTTCACTCAATATTGACATTTAAAATCATCACTGCATCAGCTTTACTGAAGCACCTTGACCCAAACAGTGGGAGATCCACCACTGCTTTTGATTAACTATCTCCACTGTAGTAATTACTGTCTTTAACATTCCCACTCAAATAATCAGTCCATACAGTTAATTTTATTCCCTCAATTCTTCACCTCTCTGAAAGCAAATCAAAACCTTTATTTTTGTGGACATTTGCTGCGAGCATCAGGAAGATCACCAGAACTCCCAGACCAGCCAAAGCGATTCTCATCTTCTCTGTTCCTTGGACTTAACTGCGTTGTTTACTCAGTTATCTGACACCACTCATGTCCAAAGGCATTCTTCAGACTCCCTTTACTTCTCATCTCATCTTTTCCAGTTCACACACACCTATGCATGCAAGATAAAATGGTTGTCTTGCTATGCAAAGTTCCAATCTAAAAAAAATTTATAAAAGTTGCATCTGGCAAGTTCTGTTAAACAACTAATTTTTTTCTTCATATTGCATTAAGCATTAAACCAATTTCAAATGTTTAGCATTTCCTTGTATCATTTTAAAAAATTTGACAGATGAAATGTTAAGCAGTGTGATCTGGCTACACAATACAATGCACCACAAAAAAATTCAAGTAACTTTAAATTGCAACACTAAGCTAGAAATTCACTCCTTCTAGACAATTACCAGCCACCTGCCTATTAAATATGAATTATTTGTTTACATGGATATGTGAAATTCCATTTTTTATTTTAATGTTAAAAATTAGCACATCCTGCAGAGCAGCCAGAATAACTCTTCCTATTTGCTTAACACCTACCACAAAAACACAAATAGGCCAATTTGTAAACATTTCTATTTTCTGCCCTGAATTCAATCTTCCTGCAATTAACATTTTCCTCTCCTAGGTGCACAGCTGCCTACCTTTCTGTTAAAATCAGCCATAGTCCTCTTCTGATACAAAGTAAAAGAATCTGAACACAAAACATTTTAATAATTTAGTAGCAACTAATTAGACATACATTTTATAAATTCTATATAGTTAATACAGAATTATGTATTCCAACAGTATTAGAGTATGATCTGGTGACCAGCTTATTGAGCAAAATGAAATACAGAAAACTCTATGCTTGTATTATCAGTAGAAAACCAGTGAAAAGCTCTTTAATGACATCAACACTTTTTTTATTTACAGTGTTGACAGACTTCTCAACAGCCAGCATTCTCAAAAAGAGCTGTAACTACCTAGATACCCAGTTAAATACTCTCTGTTAGCATTACGTCCTTCTATCCAAGTCTTGGATTACACTGTTTTACTTGGAGCTTGGCAAACCTCTCTGCCCAGCAGTGATTTGATTCACACGAAGAGGAGCGCTGCACTCAGGGCAGGGGCACAAATGAGTTGGGTCCCTCAACAGATCTCAAGTACAGACAGGACAAGCACTGACTCAGGACATGTAACACAAGAAAACTCACTTTTTCACAGTGTATTTTTCAAAGAATGAATGCAAGGGCTGTCTTTAGTTTGTCAGTGTTTTCTATTTAAGTAAAAGATAGCCTACCTATCTGACAATGTGTGAGGCAGAGGAGAGTGCTGCCTTGGGGAGCAGCAGAGAACTCTGCAGAAAAGGATGCAGAGGAGAATGACACACAGTATCTCCAAATGAAAACGAACTGGAAGCATGTAGGTTTGCAGTACAAATCTCCACGCTCCTGTGCAAATCAAGAGCAATCAGCATCATTCTTTTTCAAACTCTCTTACTTCAGCTGTCAGCTATGCATGTTAAATATACGTGCACATGTATATGCACACAGAGGTATACATTGCAGTCCTTGAATTGCTTTTGGAGATGGTGCAGTAAATCCAGATTTCTCTCCCATAAAAACCTCTCTTCACACATAAATTGCAACAGACACTTTAAAAAAGGTTGACAAATTTGTTTCTGAATGGAGGTTATTCATACACATCAAAAATACCAGTAATAAAAGCTTCTACTTAACCTTAATGTCATGTAAAATAACTCTACAAGGAGCAAATAAAGGAACTAAATCTGACAGCAAAGGTTATGAGAGAAAAGATGTAGTTTGAGATCCCACAGCAAACGCCCCATGACATGCCAAAGGCTGAAGGAAATACACAAATGACCCTGCAACATGAGACCTCTTGCCCTTTCCAATTCCACCCGAGAGGCATATGCTCCAAAGGGGAGAGGCCTATTTCAAGACCTTCCTTCCTTCCTTTTTGAAACCACCACATCCTGGACCACAGCTATGTCCCATAGAAGCAACTAAAATAAGATGTTACTTAAAACAGTCTTGTTTAAAAACATCAAAAGAACTTGCACTTCTTTCTCTAGGCAAAGATGGCATTGTTCATGAACCAACAGTAAGCTGACTGTCTCTTTTATTAAACAATAATTTTCTCCCTGATTTGAAATGTCCACAACAGAAATCAAGATAAAGTAGTAAAGTTTAATTCTGCTTCTGAATTTATCTTTTCAAAGTATAATAAAAGAATCAGAGTCTCTTCAGGGTTTTGAAGGAAAAGCAGTCTGATAGCTATAATTCTATATTTTTGTGTTTGTTAAACAAAACCAGTAACATTTCACATTAATTTTTCCAAAATAAATATCTGACACAGTCCTATTTGCCTGATAAACCTATGTACGTTTTTGTGTGTATGTATGTATATATGCATTAACACGTACTAAAATTATTTTTCACAAGTATATGAAAAATATTTAGACTAGGCGTTAGATTTAATGTTTATGAAGGCTTCAAAATCTGTGGTAAATTTGGACTCCTCTATGAATATATGTGCAAACACAAACAAACATACATCCCAGCCTCTAATTATCAACAGATGCATTGCCTACACCTCCAAAGGTTCTCAGACCCTTTCTGCCTGGCACCCCACACTGTCCTTCTCTCTACAGCATAAAGCAAAACCATCTTTCTGTTGAAACACAATTCACCCATTCAGAATGCTAAGCACCATGCACAGGACAGGAAGAATCCATTTCTGCCTGTGTAACTCATAGGAATTACAGCCTAAAATCACAGTATCTTTGTCTACTGTAACAGTAATCATGAATCATTTACATAGCATTAGATGTCTACTTCAACACTGCTTCCCAGCTGAGGATGAGCAAGTGCCCTACAACACCTTGCCCTTCACGATGTACTCACATGTGCCATGCGTGTAAGCTCCTCTGGGAAGCACTGTCCATATCAGGCATGCGCTCTCTGCTTCCCAGGCCTCTGTCAGGATAGAGGAAAGCATTGCCAAAGCCTCACTCAGTCTCCCTGCAACTCAAAGCTAATGGTAGCTGAAAACTTCAAAGGCAGGAATGCAGGTTAATCACTGAATTACAATGAAATGTAATTCAATTAATTACAGTAACAGTAGGGAAAGAAATTGTTTGCTCTAAACATGTGTAAATGTGGATAGTGCTGTCAATGATTAACAAACCAGCATACTTCAGGCAGGTAGGAAGATGGAATATCAGTTTCATTCATCAGAGACAAGAGCCCTTTCATTGACAGGTATGACCTGACTGCTGTAACTGAGCTGCCCCACATAGCTGCTCTGCAGTTTTCAAATACAGCTACAGCTTGAGAGCAGCTGGGAATATTTGGGCTCTGAGAGCAGACCCTACACTTCCCAGTGACATTTGCATTGCCCAGCAGCCAGCAGGTAGGTTTAAAGGAGCACAGGGCACGGGCTGCCTGCGGGAGGTCCCTGCCCTGCAGTAAGGAAGGAAAGACAACAGACAGGCAGCTGACCATATAAACAGACACTGCCTGGGCGGAAGTCTTTGGTAACTGCTGTGAGAATGAAGGTGTTTCCTCTTGCTGGGAACATGAGTTTACTCCTTATTCTTACAGAAGCTGAGAATAATTGGAGCCTGAGAAGTAAGATTTTGGCCAAAGTGATTCAGTCTCCCCGAGTTAGCATTTCTGGAAGAGGGACACACCCGTGAGCGACCCCTTTGCTGGACAGTACAGCACTGCTTGCAGGTACTCCAGAGCTGAGGATACTGACCATCCTACACAAGGTATCCTGAATCACTACTGTGTTGATGTCAAAGGTTTCACCTGTTCTTATGTGTGGCTCTTAGAAGACAGTAACACCATACATAAGCTTTGATACAGCACTGCCATCCAGAGAGGAGAACTTGCCATGTCTGCTGGAACCTTTCCCAAGCTGCCTTCACTTCCTCACAAGAATTCTTTTGATTGCTGTTTGAGGACTGTGGCATGCACAATGTGCTTCTGTATACCTTGCAAGAGGGAAGGCTTTAAAAGCATGGAAGGTTTCTGCTGTAAACTCTGTAAAGTGGATGAAAATATGCCTTGTTCATCTTGTTCATCCACCAGCAGTTCCATACCAGAAATTATCAAAAATTGCTTTATTCCTTTTAATGAGGAGATAGTTCAACACTAAACACAGGGAAGTGAGGGTCAGAGACAGTAATAAGTAGATCTCTGAGAACTATAGGGAGGCATAATGTTATTTCTTCTGATATTATGACAAGGTGAAAAAGTATGTTTTAATTTTAGCCTAGGTTTATAGCATACTGTTAGCAAAATATTTAAGTGTTGAACAGTAACAAAAAGCCACAAAAAACCAAGGTACCCAAATCCTGATGCTGAAAATAAAATTTGGCATATATAAAATCCAAACATTCGCACATTAACCCATCATTTTGTACTAACAGAGAGTGAAGGAAGAGAAAAAAGGAAAACTGAAAGGCAGCATCACCCAAACAGAAAGCCTTGTGTGCCCTTGCAAAGAAAAGGACTAAGCTTACTTGTGGCACTTCCTTGGATACAACTGCTGGTCACACCCCATAATACTTTGTAGAAAAACAGAACACAGTAACACCGAAAGTGTGAAGACCAACACTATTTCCGAGCAAGTCAAAATAGAAAAGAGCTGTCACAATGAGAATGAAAAAGTCTGGGGATGAAAAAAAGAAAGACTAATATCAAATTGCTCCTGCTTTAGCCAACTGATACTTTCTTAACCTTATTGGCTCACTAACAAAGATTCTGCTATTTAGGAAGAAATGGAATTGCTAAAATTGAAGTAAGCAGCAGTACAGACAGAAAAATCTTCAACCAGTAAGATATCGGACGATCCAGACAAAGCTACCGAGAAATATCCCTCAGATTGCTAAACTGTGACCAACACATCTATAATTTTGTTTAAAATTCTCCCAGATTGAGTGAGATTAATGTTATCTTGAAAAAGGAGATGAAAATATCAGCTAAGACAGCTTGAAGGTGTTGTGATTGGACAGACTACAAATCTGCTAGTCTTCAAAAAAACACCCAAATCTCTGAAACCTTATCTGAAGCTCAATTTTTCTCCAATTTTTCCATGTCCACTACAGTAAGACAATGAAGTCCTTTTGAAAAAAGGAGTACCAAGCAGGAAGTGAAAAAGCCTCTAATGCAGATTGAATTTAGCATTATATATTTCAGTACAAAACAATGTAAAATAATAAAATTCATTATCAGATGTTTCAATTTAGTCATGAATTTAAGCACAACACAAACACTAATGAATTACATTCTCCTCCATTATAAATGACCTGTATTTGCTTTCTGTGTTACTGAGCTTTCTAGAAAAAGGTTCGTCTTCTGCTAGCTACACACTAGAGCTGCTTTCTCACATTTCTCAGAAAATAAACTTTGTCCACTGACAGGTGAAGACTCAAGCATGTACCAGGCTGCCAAATTCAATCAAGCAGAACTATAAGCAGCCTCCCTTCAGGGCTGTTTCTTTGAATTAAAAGTTTGCAGAGGTCAACAACCTTTCTGCCCCAGGTTTTGTTGTAAGCTGAGGAGGTTTTATACCAGCCTGTCAGCCTACTCAACTGGAAGTTATTAGTGTTCTCTGCTACAAAAAGAAACCCAACTCAAGCCTTAAACATATTATAGGGTTAACAACTGTTGGGAAATCCCACAAATGAAATTAGCCAATGTGCAAAACCAAAAGAAATATATCATCAATATCAATTCAAACCACTTACAGATTGCTAAAACATCAATTGAATTACAGCCCTCAGTTTCAACAAAAACATAGCTGTTTTTTTAACTGTATTTAAATGAGGGCTGTAATTATCACCTGGACTAACATAGCTACATTTTATACAAAGTCATTTAAACAGACAATTAACTCATACCTGTTACCTGAAAGGTAAGGCTATATAGTTTATTTTTTCCTTATTTTCATAACAGTAAAAATTTCACATACAGCAAGTTGAAGAGTGTATTTCTTTTCCTTCTTAAAATCATCAGCAAGAAATAGATTTTCTTAAACCATTCTAGACATCTCCATCCCTCCCCTGAAGGAAACTTAATCATGCCTATAACCCATTCTCAAGGAGTACCTGTCTCTTCCCAAACTAATGATGAACAGCAACCCAGAAGAACTTATGGAAAGGGAGAACAGGCACACTCTTCTCTGGACTTTGTGAATAAAACCACTGCTGAAACTGAAAGTTACCAACTGGGCCAAAACAAGTTGTTTAAGCACATCATTCCAAGGGAACTTAACTCAGAAGTATACTAAACTTTCCAAACAGAAAAAGTACTTTTTTTAGCTCTTGCGACTGGGAGAAAAAAGAGCACTCCTGTTCAAATTGAAAAAGCACACCATTAACTGTCATTCCAACTATTCTGGACATCACTGAGAATCAATTTTTCCTAGGAATACAGGACAGATACTTACACAGCCTCCAGCAAGGACCTCTGCAGGGAGTGGAATGGAACCATCTTTCTTAGTAAATTTGTCTCTGACAAAGTCATTAACCTAATAAAGATACAATATATTAACACACTATTTTAAGGTATTTTTCCTCCTTACTAATATATATCAAGTACATCTGCAGCCATACATATTAGAATGCTTGTAAGTGGTCATCTTTCACACATTTTAGGAATTAAATCCTGTGCATGTTAACAAACAAAAGGATGCCAGGGAGGAAAAAAAAAAAAAAAGATACGTACAGTTAGCTTAATAGCCTTTTCTGGAGCAACACCTATCAGCTGTGGTAACAAGCCTATAGAAACAAAGACATCATAAGGCAACATTATCTTCCTAATAGAAAAACTAGTATTTTATAAGTGCTGTTCAGAAATGCCTTTCTCCACAGGGGATATCCTTTGAGGTAGATGGCATTTAAGTATGGGATGCTGCTAGAGCACTGCATATTCCTACAAGTACAATTTTATATTACAATATCTGTTGAAAATTATAATGAAATATGTGACCAGATCTGCCTTCCTCAACCAAGTCAAGCCTGATGCTGCTGCTGTACACAAGGAAAAAAAGTTTAAGGACCAAACATGTACCTTGGATATGTCTACTACATAAGAGTTTGTTTGACTGTTTTAGCCCCTTGGCATCATTTTCCCATAAAGTTTGCAATCACTTTTTAAAATAGAGTAGGAATTGTGAGATACACACATGGCTATGATAAATTATCAACTCACTTGTAATTGACTCATTAACCTCAGTTTTCTGAAGATTTGAGTCAACTAAGGGTATAAAAGATTTTCTCTTGTTGAGTTCAACATGGTAGCATGAACTTCTTTAAATCCTGTTACTAGTAAGCATATTTTATCTCCCTAAAAAGAGGTATTAGTGGACAAAAACCAATTTTGGCAAGATCCTTGCTCCTGGAAAATAGCTACTATCAAAATGAACTGTCATTTGAAAAACACATATACCCTTTTCTAGGAACTAATAGGTTTAAAAAAAAAAATCAGTAGATGGCAGTCTTAACTTCCTAACACAACACATTATAACAGCATCTATTATTTTTAAATCTGTTTTCTCCACGGTCATTCTGGCAAGTGTATAGATCATAAAACTTAAAAAGAAAGGGTTTTTTTATTAGATATGGTCAATTCCTAACATTATTCCATGGTTACAGAATATCATTTTGTCAAAAGCGTTTGCCAGGTAACTAACTAAAAACCCCCACTGCAACAAAACTGTATCAATGCCACTTTCCATTATTCATTAAGTATAAAGAAATCATAGCTAAAAATGTTAAATGTTCAGAATTCCCAGAAGTACTCAGTCTGCAGAATTTTTACACTACTCCTTAAAAGGAAGCTCAAAACAAAGGTACCTTAATAGAAAGTGAAGCAGTTAATATATGCAGTGTAGTGTTTTCTTCCAACACAGTACTTTCTGTGCAATTTAAAGACTTACTATGCTGAGGAAAGGTAGTTATTAAATACAAAGAAAGGTTGACAGGAACAAAAAGAAATGGTGCCCTCCCAGCCTGAATTTCTGATCTACCAGGAAAAGACAATCCGGTTCTGCAATGCCTATGCTTAAAAAAACAAAAACCACCAGACAAAACAGCACAAGACAATGCCCCCACTCCCTTTACACAGCTGAACTCACTGGGCACACACGTGGTGTGCCAGAGAACCTGGGACCCTGCATGGTCTACTGAGGGACCTGAGAAGAAACTTCATTAGTTCTGAAGCTGGATGCCAAGACTCAAAAGTGTCTTTATTTTCCTAACCAAAAATTGTAAGTTTTTATTTAGAATTATAACATTTCCAGTCTGTGCTCAGTTCTACTTTTTAAACTGCAGTAAACAACTATATTGTACCATAATATTACGGTATTGATGCAATTATATTACAATACAGTTAGCATAATCCAGCTCAGGAATATAAGAACCCAGTAACAGACCCACAGCCAACTCCATAAGTGTTTCTGCTGTTTAGTTTAATATACTTCCAACAGACCATCTAAATCTCCAAGTCCAAATCTTAGTAATGTGCTGACCCTTAACTGTAACATTTTCAAAACAACTACCTGAACTTCTTATCCTAAAAAATCTTAAAGACAATTATTAAACAGGCTATTAAAAAGTTTAGCAAACTGGCATTCTTCCAAACAAGAACATTTTTTTCAAGTGTAAAACACTGCTTTTAACTCGTCAATGGAATCATCCTTGATTTCAAAGTGTTTGTGAAAGGTCAGAAAACAAAAACAAAATAACAAATTATTTTAGATGCTGCTGTGCAAAAATGGGGGTGGGGCGCAAGAGAAAGAAAACAATACTGTAGAACAGCACTGAAGAATCAGTCTCATAGATGTAACTCAAGGAGTATTTGCTTTTGTGAGAGATTTATCATCCAAAAAAGAAAACAATTTACCAGTAAGACATAATTTACACACACTACAGCTATTTGATTAACTCTGCACCAACATATTCCTTCCCTTACTTACTTTCATAGCAAAATCCTGCAATACTACAAAACACTCTTTAGCCAGAACCCACAGACTTTCACAGGCAAAACCTTCTTTGATACTGTCCATAAAGGACACTGTCCAGTGTCTTCACAGACAGAAAACATCACAGAACAAAATGCTGCAGCCATCACATAAGTGAATGACTTTGCTGCAGCTGAAGAAACAGGTGTGCCAGTTAATAAATACTTTGTTGAGCCTTATGATAATTGTAAGTTTCATAAAGTTATGTAAAATTACAATTAAAAATAGAGAATTCAACTAAGTATTTATTTCAGAGGGCTGGTAAGCATGTACCCTGTATGTAAGTCACCAACGTGATTAAAACTTTTTCAGAATGTTATAAGATAAAACAAGATATGAGAGCTTTCAGCCTGATAAAAAGCTGAATTCTTAATCTGTATCTTAGAGTTTTATTCTTTAAATTACAGTTTTCTGAGTTCCAGTGGTGATATTTTAAAGTAAAACAGAGCAACATAACTCAACAGCAGAATGCAACTTCTGTTCACCAGATAAAACTATAGAACAAGTCCCACTACCTGCAAAAGTATGAGGCATGTATCTGGCATCCAGTTTACAGATACATTTCAAAATTACTGTCTTTTGTCTCTTAACAAAAAATATTTGCTGTAAAATGAATCTTTATTCCTCAGATGCTAATCTGCTCCTGATGTCTGAAGTTGCAATCCTTACAATCCTTACAGTGATGTTACAATTATGTCCTCAACACTTACACCCTAATATTAGGTCTTTAAACAACTTAAGCAGCAAGGAGCAAATCAGTAACAACAAAAAAAGCCCAGTTTTTCCCAGCAATTATTTATGATGAAGGGTGGACAATGGAAGATAAATATTGAGCTCAGAAATGAATGCAAAATTAGCCATGCTAGCAAGTATCCTTATTTTCCCACAGGAACTAGCTGTTGAGGTATTAAAATAAAAAAAGGAGGCAGAAAATTACTGACTTTACATATACATACGTTTTTTTTTTTAAATTCACTTACCTCTGTAAAGACCAAAAAAGCCTTCAAAACGCAAAACCTTTTTAAAGCAGTCAAAGCTGTTTTTATACATCAACTCTCCTACGACTGAACCTGTGGAGCGCTGATTCTGCATACGAGTTTTCACCAGGTCTATGGGATATACTGCAGTAGCACCAACAGCTGTAAGAAAGCATTTGGAGTATCGTTTCTGCAACATCATCGTTGGTGTAGTGTATATATATATATCAGGATGATTTTCTACAGCCTTTATTTAAACACAAAGAATACATAAGCTGCTAAGACCTCTGATATGTTGGAAGTAGGAAAGAACATTAATGAAGGTCTACCAAAAAAGTCTCAAGGAGAATGAATTACACTGTTACATAAAACAAGGTGTGTAGAATGAAGAACACCTATCTGAATTACCACAAAAAGAATTTGTTACTGGTGTAGTTTCAAAGAACTGGGGAGGGATTCTAGAACGCAAATGATAAGGAATGAAAGGGCACAGCACAACCAAATTGGTTCCAGCATCCAATTTTACACATGTATAACCGAAACATCCACCTTAGATGAGATCAATTAGTCTGGTAAAACAGTGTTAAATTAACCCAAGCTTGAAAACAGGAAGCAGAAATATTACTCACCTCCAGCAACTGAGCCTAAAGTGAACCTGTATGCTGACTCAGCTATCTGGAGCCAAACAGGTCTGCTTAATTCTCCAAAAGATTGCTGTATGAGGGGGAAAAAAAAAAAAAAGCTTGAAAATTTGCACAGGAAAACAAAGGCATCTGTGAATTGCTTTTATAATGTTACAGAAAGAATCTAGTAAAAATTAGTAGCTTTATGTTGAGGAGGAAGAAATAAAAAATAATTACTAATGTCTATTATGCCTAATGAATGAAGTATATTTTTCAAATACTCCTTTCAGAAAATAATCCTTACATATTCCTAGTTGTGCCAAAATCAGCACACTGGTATAACTGAAACAATGATGCTCAAGAAAAAGGAGACAGAAACTCTAAACAACTTTGCTATTTTCTATTCTGTTGCCTTTGAATCTGTAAGGCATGGACCTCCCTTTTGAGTCAAGTAACATTCAGTATCTCAAAAGGAGTTCACAGAATATCTCACAGATGGGCTCTATCAGCACAGGACATATTTTAAGATTACATATCCATTAATGCATAGCATAAACATGAGATTTCATGTCTTCAAAACAAGCAAAAAGTCAATTATTCCTAAAAGTATTCTCCACAGGACTTTTTCAGACAGTTGCTAATTTAGAGAGCAATGCTGACCTCACTCCTTTCAACTATCATACACTATTATAAACGTGTTAAGTGTTCTAAATAATACAGTCTGCACAGAAAATATCTGCAGAGACTCATAATTGTATTATTAAATGGCTATTAGAAACAAGGTAACTAACTCACAAGATGTCTTCACAAACTTGCACTATAAAGTATGCAAGATAGGCTGAATTTTCTTCCAAACATAAGACAAGTAGAGAATTGATATTATGCAGTATAACTTGTCTGCGCTAAAGAGCCAAGATAATAACTGTTAAATTCCATAGCAAAGCAGATACTAAAGTCCATTTTCCAAACACAAACCTGTTTTTCCTAAAAGTACCCTGTATTGTTGGCAGATGTGCTCCTGACAGCACAGCTGCAATGTCTACAGACCCCAGAGTGATGCATATAAGGAGTTTTCAATAAGACTCCCACATCCACACCCACCTCTCAGCTCCCAGCCAGGGTACATTCAGCTCACTGAAGCACCACAGGAAGACAGCACCTACCTCAGCACAAGCTACTCTGTTTGAACAGGTGTTACACTGGATGGGCAAAAACCTCCCTGTATTGCATAAGGTTACACAGCATATACACAATATAGGAGAAAAGCCTATGAGGTCAAGATGAGATCATTACCTTTAAAAAAAACATGGATTATATTTTATACCATTTTTCCACAGGATAAAAAGGTACAGCTAAAACCACTTCCCTCCACGAGACATTCTCCTCCCACCACAGTATAGCTTAACAGACAAGAACAGAGAAATTCTATGTAGCACCAAAATTACACACTGCACAAGCAGACCAGCAAAAAAAAGCATAAATCAAATGTACTGTACTGCCTTTACAAGCAATAGAAGCAATAAATCCAAAGAATATCCTCACTATTGTGAAACCACTATGATTATCTTTTAAAAAAACAAACACACAAACCCCCCCGAAGCATAATAAAAACAAAATAACCACAAAAATAAATTATACAATTCAGATATATTTCTTTTGATTCACGTAAATAAAAGACACATGCAATAATATTCCCCAAAAAGCTTTAGAAGCAGAACTTGTTCTTCATTCCACTGAAATTTTCTCCTTGTTTAGCACACCTGCTGCCTTTCAGCTGGTTTAAGATTATTCTTTTTTTCAAAGCCTCACACGGTTCTCATCAAAATCCGATCATTGCATTTAGACATTAATCTTAGCAAATGCATGACTGAATGTTAAAAATCAAATTCTTTTTGAAGGAAATGTCACTTTTATATTATTAAATAAGTGTTCACAAAGTTTTCAGTTTACTTGTGTGTTCAGATGGATATGTAAATGAATGTAATTAATGCTATAGCTTTCAAATCATGAATATTTATGAAGAGAAAATTACTGTAGCTGTCATCCCCATAGGATATTCAGCTGCTAAGCTTTAAAAAAATCTTACACAATGAAAAAAAATTGACAATAAAGTAAATATGGTTGAAAGCAGGCTAATTTTCATTTCTACCAAATCTATATGGAGTGATTTTATGCAAAAATTTAGATTTTTCTTTACAAAGGGATTTTTAAATCATGTAAAACTGATTACAGAATTAGTTTCATTTCCCAGGAACAGCTGGACTGCACTGGGATGGTATTTCTCTTCATGAACAGATATCTTTCATTTTGTCAATACACTTATTGTTAATATAGCATTCACTTAGGATAAGGTCTAATAAAAGACTGTTCCTTATAAACCAAATAAAATATTTTTTTTTTTTCTGGTGTCTGGTTTTAACATATGTAGAATAAGATGAAAATATAATTAATTACTTCAAGAGTGTGAAAAAAGTATATTCTGTTCTAGTGATGAGTGAAACTTTTATCAGTGAGTTTTATTAAGAGTGCGCCAAGCTACAAAGGTAGTTCTGAAAAGTAAAATAAGTCAGCATTTTCTTCTACTCAGACAGGTGAGTACTTAAGACACTGATTAAAACCAAAACTGGCAGTGGAATGTCATTACAAAACTTCATCAAAAATACTTATTAGCCTGAATAAACACTGTATCCACATTTCTGGGTCATTCCATTCCACCACTCTTGTCATCACGAATCCACAGGAAGACTGTTAGCATTAAGTAGGTTTTGGACAGGTACTGTCTCAGACATGTTTAACTGCTTAAGGACAACCAAGCACAACAGAGCAGTAGCATAAAGAACAGAGCAGACACTGTGTTTCAGACTAATTTGTTTGAAAGAGAACCAAATTATCAAATTCAGCTCTAATAACAATAAGTAAAACAATGTAAGTTAAACACCTGCGTAACATTGGTCCTAAATCCTTAGTTCTTACAGCTGTACAATGAGCCACTGAGGTAAGAAACAAATTATATTCAACATCCAACTGTACTGCACTATGATAAAAGCAAACCTAGCACAAATAAATGTAAAGTTCTGGTGAAACAGAGTTCTATTGCAGTATTTTTCATCTTCTAATTCTACCCTTTTCATCAATCCCAAAATACTTGAAGTTCCCTTCTAATGTCTAGATCAGATAGCAAACAAGTACAGTAAAACTCAATTATCATTTTAGATAAATGAGAAAGCCAATAATTCCATCCCATTTTTTAAAAAAGAACACATTTATAAGCTTTGCATTTAATATTCATACTTTTTACTACCTGTATTGAGTTTATGAGGTAAAGTCAGGGGTGGGGGATACAGAGGTGGTTTCTGTGAGAAGCTGCTAGAAGCTTCTTCCCTCATGTTGACAGAGCCAAAGCCAGCTGGGTCCAGGACAGACCCGCCGCTGGCCCAGGCCGTGTCCATCAGTGTCAGTGGTAACAACTCTGGGATAATGTATTTAAGAATGCAGAAAAAATCCCTGTGCAATGGCAGCTGGAGAGAGCAGTGAGAACATGTGAGAGAAACAACTCTGCAGGTACAAAGGTCAGTGAAGCAGCAGGAGGACGTGCTGGAGTAGAGATTCCCCTGCAGCCTGTGGTGCAGACCATGATGGGACAGCTGTGCCCCTGCGGCCCATGAAGGTGCACAGTGGAGCAGAGATCCCCCTGCAGCCCCTGCAGGACCCCACACAGGAACACGTGGATGCACCCCAAAGAGGCTCTGATCGCATGGAGGATCCACGTGAATCTGCTCCTGAAAGACTGCACCATGGGGAAGGGACCCACACTGGAGGAGTTTTTGACAACTGGGGTCCATGGGAAGGACTCATCTTGGAGAAGTTCATGGAGAGCTGTGTCCTGTGAAAAGCCTTCTCAGGAGTGAACAAATTTATTCACAGTAAGGAATCCAAGTATCCATGCATGCTCATATCTAAACAGGCCATTCTGACATCTCACACCTTGTTTAGACACATACAGTGTCTAACAGCTTGCCCCATTTCTGTCCTTACAGCAATACACACAGCATGTTTCACTCGTCAGGAATCTGTTTAAAGTGCATTATTCTTATTCTTCATTTGCAAGTACATGTAAACATTCACTCAGTTTCAATTGCTTTTTTTCTTCTACCCACCTGCCTCTGGAGTTCTGCCAGGTTGTAAGGTAATGCACCTTCAGCCAGTGGCGCTATTCTCTCAATATCTGCCAAAGTTAAGCGCCTTTACACAAGGCAGAGAAAAGCAAACTACAATTAGAAAAAGCATCACACATATTCAGTCCAATATTCCTGGCCACACCCCACAAGCTACATCTGAGTTTAAAAAAAGACACTTGTCACTTGAATGCACACCTAAAAAGTCTGCTACACTGCATCAAAGAATGCTTGGAGAGGAAGGGAGCACAGATTATTCAGAATTTTAGTTCTTCATTACTAGTAATAAGGAATATAATACACAAATTAAATTATTTCTAGCTATTTCTACCTAAGATTTTGCATGCATTAAAGATCCATGCAAAACATCAACCAGTGCATTGTGGCCTTTTAGGAGTACTGTATTTTGCTAATTCATATGTGTACCTATAATACAACAATTAATAATTGTGTTTGACATACACAACACACAAAACTCATGCACACAACAATATCAGCTTACACTGAATAAATTACTGTAAAAAAATACAATGGAACATAAAACCTTTTAAAATTAAGACAAAAAAAAGAGGTCACACATGAAACACAAAAATGACAATCGCAAAATGATAAAATTCATTATTATGTTACCCAGTAACACTGTATAAATCTGTAAGTTGGTAGAGAATATCTATTTCCAGTGGTGTAATTTGTCCAAAGTGAATTGCAGAGTGTGTAAATTCCTCTGGATTTAAAAGAGAAAGAGAAATACAGTAATTGTGTTATTAATCAAATTTCCTCTTTGAATCCTTTCAAATAACTTAAACATCATAAAAATTAAGTCTATCACCGAGAAGCAAAATCCATAATGCAAAGGGAAAAGGCATCTTTAGGAGAACATCCATCCTGAAACAGGCCTTCTCAATACAGATAAAGTCTGACTCCACAACTCTGATTTATGGTAAGTATTCATTCACCAAAGACAACAAAAATCCTCAAATTAGAAAGCCTATTAAAACAACACCCACAATTTGTGATTCTTGCTTCTAAAGTTCTGCAAAACAGAACAGAAGAGAATAATGGTCCATTATTCACAGTTTTAAGGACAACTGACTCATCTATTCCCATCATGTCCAGACTTCTTCCTCTGCTAGCTCTGAATGAGCCTAAGCTTAGGTATTTATCTGGCCAAATTACACAACATGTTTATGACATAATTGGCAACTTGCAGTCAACAGAAGCCTTTTTTCTCAATACAAATCCAAGCAAGATGTATTTATGCCTCTGTACCAAAAAACATTGCTAAGCAATCTGTTAGCACAATTTGGAGGATGAGAAAAGAGATTTTATGCTTTCCTCCAGGGAAAAATATGCAGAGCATATAAGCTAAATAAATAAAATAAAAAAAACTTGGCATGCTTTTTGCCATGCAATGGTTTGGCTGATCTCATCCATACAGGTAGCAAAATTGATGGTAAGATCTGTCATAAAATGGCTACAAAAGTAATCTGCTTATGTCTGTGGCAAGACTGAAATATGGCAACCTTTCACATGCACAGCAATTTGTTATATACTAACTGGCATAATCCATACATAAAACCACTCCAATTTTCAAACTTAACCCATTCCACTACATTCCCTAGGAACTTCCTACCTCTAAGCAGCAATGCATCTCTTTCAAGGAGTTGTAAAATCCTCAGTATTATACTGACTCAAACTAAGAAGGGCAACACAACTCCTGCCAGAATCTTCTCCTTAATGAGCGAACTGAAAGTACTACCCTGTCAGGATGACAATCACCCACACTAAAAAAACACTTTCCCAGGGGCAATAACCTCACTTCTGACTCACCTTAAACCATCTGCATCACCAATTACAAAATGGACAGAATTAAAATATTAATAAAATGTAGAAAATATACCTTACCTTTTGTGACTTCAACATCTCTTCTTGTACCTGCTATATTACTGTATATCTTCCTAACAAGATCCATGTTATTCAAAAGGGCATTAAATGCATTGAAAAAGGAGAAGCTGACCTGATGTGAAACAGTCCCACCAGCTACCTTTAAAAATTAAATGAAAACAGTTAAGTGTCTTAAGCATTTACAACATCTTATTACAATTACAAAAACATTAATTTCAGCAAATTATGAAAGAATTAAAGATATCTTTCTATTCCTGTAACTTTAAGATATTTTTAATAGAAACATGAGGGGAGAATTATTAGACAGGATACTATTTTTGTGGTAAGGATTGAACACTAGGAAACAATTAGGAAATAATCATATAAGTAGATTATTATTCAAGTTATCTGATAGACACATTAAAAGTGTCACTGAGTAGTTTTCAAAAATTTCTAAAAGAGAAATGCATGCAAATGCAAATGCCTTTAGATAAAGGGACTAACTGACTTCTTGCATTATATACATCAATGACCATTTACTTCAAAGTCCAAAGTTAGTAGATACTATAAATTTTATGAAAGACAGTATGCCTTATGAGTAAGACAAGGCAAGATGTATAGGTAAGATAGTAAAAGTTATTACTTCATCTTTTATATAAATTTCATTCTTATGTAATTTTCATACTACATACTTTCAGATTATAATTTGTACGTCATTACTTTACCTACAGATCTTGCCAAACTATCAGAGCTGTAACCATTCTACCTCTAGAATCTACATACTGATTTTCCAAATTCTGATCTGAAAAAGAAAAGAATGCAAGAGTACATAAAAGGACAAAACTGTAAGTAGTCTCCATCTCCTGAGATGTCATATACGCAAATATAAAAACTGGATGCTTTTGTCCTAGATTACTTCCACTGGATTTGGTGATTTTAAGGGTCTTTTCCTATATGGTTCTACAATTCTATGATTCTTTCTGTACCAAGTCATTTGCCCTGCTCTAGTGAAAAATATAGTAAACTAACTCAAACTGCTTCCAATGGCACTTTAGACATGTAAACCAGACTGCCAACCTTTTCACTACTGCAGCCAAGGAATGCTGATATGTTTCCCCTGTCCACTCTACCACAAAGCTCTAGCACCAAGGCAGCGAGTGATAAACAGGGAGAAGAAAAAGTGGGAGAGAAGCAGTGCTATCTTCAAATATCACAGCTATTAATCACTGAATTCAAGGTACTTTTTGTTAACACTTACTGAAACTAAATTTTCTTCTACAAATGGAGTTAGCATGTGGGAGCGAATGGTAACCATGATCTCATTGAAGTCCAGCCCAGTTATCAGACCACTTTTATTTTTGTCCTTCAATGCAAAGGCTTGTCTTGCATGTTCTGACTGCAGCTCCTAGAATGAATATTCATAGATAGCAGATAAGAAGCAAATTCTGCAACTCATTGTTCACAAAACTTTCATCAATTTCTTATTCTTATGCTCCAATATGTCTGGCCACAAAGACAATAGCACAACTACAGTTTAAAACCTCAAGGCCAGCTCAACTAAAATAAGAAGTCTGCATACTGATTCTATCCACACATTCATTCCTCTATCAAAGAAAAGCCTCAATTTAACTGTAAGGAAATATGCACTTTCACTAAATCATTAGAGAAATGAACTTCACATACCCATGTCTTGCCTGCTATCTATTCCTAATTAAATAGTTAACGGCTAGAAAAACTTCTAATACTGATCTTGAAGACGCAAAGTGAGCTGATCTCTTACACACCCAGGATGAAGTATGACCGGTCTATTTTATACTAACTCATTGGAAAGTACTTGAAAATAAACAGGAGGACAGTGAAAATTATATAATATGGATTTAGATTGCCCCAAACAGCTGTCTCCCATAATGTCACAAACGGTCACTCATTTCAGATAATTTAAAACTCCTATACAAACTGTAAAAACCTTCATACAAAGATCACTGTGGTAACCTAACCTCAAGATAACAATGATAGCTGTAAATTCTACGTCCAGAAAAAGTTGTTTCCTTCTATTCCAGCAAACAACAAAGCACATTCAGTTATCATTTAGACCTCTAGAAGCCGCTAAAAATATAACCACATTCTGACAGACAGGAAGAAGAGGGCAAACCATCTAGCTTGTATCACCTTTAGAGTAATTTCTCAACTCTCATAACCTCATGATCAAGGTCTTCTAGATGAGGATACAACAAACTCACTCTGATCCATGTCCCAAACCCTAGAAGATGGTGTTAGACCAAAAGAGAAAACAATCGTATCTAAAAGGAGGGATAAAAATATCCAGTTTGTGTACATACTGAAATTACTGCAACCCATACTAGTCCACCCTACTAAGAGTTTTTATCATATGATGACAATAAGAAGCTACCATATCTTACATGGCAGTATATTGGAAAAAAAATCATAAACCCAGAATAGATATTTATCACTCTGCTGTGAGTTCCTAACAAACCATTCTGGAAGCAGGTGCAGAGGTGGGCCATAAAAATGACAGAGGACTGGAGCACCTCCACCATGAGAAAAGGCTAGGAGCTGGGGCTGTTTGGCCTGGAGAGGAAAAGAAAACAGAATGCTCCTGGGAGACCTTAATGCAACCTTTCAATACTTACAGGCAGCTTGTAAGAAAGATGGTGACAAGGGTTTTTAGTAGGGCCTGCTGTGGTAGGACAAAGGGTAATGATTTCAAACCAAATGAGGGTGGTAAAGCAATGCAACAGGTTGCCCAGAGAGGTGGTAAATGCTTCATCCCTAGAAACACTCAAGGTCAGGTTGAACAGAGCTCTGAGCAACCTGATCTACTTGAAGACATCCCTGCAGATTGCCGGGGGGTTGGACTAGATGACCTTTAAAGGTCCCTTACAACCCAATATATTCTGTTACCCTATGAGGTATTTTTATCTTGGACAATAATTACAGATTATGTCAAAGCACATCTATCACGCCTTACTTTTAAGACAGTACAAACAAAACTTATTGCATGAAAGGCAGATCTAGAAGTGCATAATTATTTTTCTTCACTTCTACTAGACAGGTAATTGTAAGTTACATCACAAGGTGGTCATTGTATGTTAATTTATGAAATTCAGTGCAATTACCAACAACTCTGTGAACTTCTTTTCCATGAATTACAGTGTAAATTTCTCCTACTTTGCTCTTTCTGCATCCTTTTTAAAAGACATTTTCCTTTTCTTCCTTCTATGGTCAACTCATAATATGCTTTAACAGTAACTTTTTGGCTTAGCATAAAGTGCAGTTCAACAAGTGAAATTCTTTAAAGCCCAATTCCTAAAGGGTAGTTCAGCAACATCTCAGGAAATCACATTTACCTCCTGCAAGCTGGCTGCATTTAAGACCGAACTCCCAGTATATATGTGGTAGCATGCATGCCAGTGAGAGAAAAAAAGTGGTAAGTATTAGTTTTATAAAAGTAAAAGAAATGTAACATAAGATAAAACCTCTATAGGGGAGCTTTTATTGTCAATAGCAACTGGCTATATTAAGGATACTAACTTTCTCTGGTAGAGTTTAGTTTTGCTATTAAATGCCTATGACAGAAAAAGCAGATCCTCAACCCAGTTTAACAACAATCAGTAAAATGGTTAACTTCATAAACAGAATGTTTTATCCCATTCTTTTAAAGGATGGTATTCAAGTTAAAGCACATTGAGTACACACTGCTTACAAAACTGATAGGGAGAAATAACAGTTCATCATCAATATCAGAATTAGTATCAGATAAGGATTATCACTACTAGAATAAGATCAAAATTTAAAATGGTATTAATGTATTATTAAAAGCTAAATGAATCTCAGTTCCAACTTTGGAACAACGTTAACAACTGACCTGAAGAAATTGAGTGAACTCTGAATAGTTAAGATGCTTCTTCCTGTTATGTCCAAAATGCAGTCGAATAAACTCACAGTCCCAGTTGAACGGGATTTGAAGATGAATAACAGTTTGTTCAAATATTTCTTTGACATTTGCTTTGGGGAGGGAAAAACAACAGGTGAGCCCTGGGGTACAGTAAATCTACAAACATTCTAGGAAGGATACAAAAAAATATGATTTCAGCAGCTGTTTAAGAAGTGTTTTAGCTTGTTAAGAATAATTGCTAACCGAACCTTTACAGACCTGTAAAAGAACACATTTGAGACACAACATGATACTTTTTGTATTACAGCATAAAACCTTGGAGTGAGTGTTTTATTTAGTTTTAATTAAGAAGCAATTTCCCTCATACCTGACAAATAAAAGCTATTTTGCATTCTGATATAAAAATCAATAGTGGTTCTGTCTCTGCCAGGAGTCAAATTAAGCCCTTTATCAAGAGCACGAATACCTGCACTACGATCTCAGGCAATATTTGTCATACTAAGTATGGTTTGATTGAAACTTGATTATTACAATCACACTGTCTGAATATGGCTATTGAAGATAGGTATAAGAAATGACATCTAAAACATATCATTAACTCAGCAGAAAGCACGTTATTAGATGCTTTTGATAAGGCCTTAGCACAAAAATCAAATCCTATAAAACATAATTGGTAGTCTCAGTTATTAAAATGTTTTAAGATAAGTGAAGATAGAGATGTTCTCTTTTAAATAAAGAAAAAACCTGCCATTTCAGATTATGGAATTCTCCACATGTATACTGTACAACTGAAATCTCAATGCTAAACATATTATCTGAATTCAGTCAAAAACCTCATCTGAAAAACAGCATGCATTATTCATACACAGCACTGCCATGCTGCAAAACAAGCCTGCTTTTTGTGCAGATTATCAAACACATGAACTATAACAGGACATCTACCCATACCACATGAACATTTTGGAAAATTTCCCTCACAGTACCTGAAGTGGTTTATCTACCTAGAATCTGCTAACAACCAAAATAAAATGCGGCATACAGTTTAAATTTAAAACAAAATATTTTAGCTGGTAACACACCTCTTCTTTTATACGTTTAAACATTTTTGCTGAAAGACAAAATACAATGAAAAAGAACCTTAATTATTGTTTGATAACTCTATCAAGACCTATTTACTTGAAGTAAATGTATGCTTTCTCTGTGCTAAAGGACTACTTGATTCATTCACTGTTTCAATTCTATGGTGTTTCTACTAGTTCCAGATCAAATCTAGGAAATCCACTATATGGTTTTATCTTTTCAGTGCTGAAAGGAAGGGAAAATGTCCAGAATATATGTCTCAAAACAGGGGTGTACAAAGTAGGATTCTTTGGTTAGATCACCTCCTTCACAGTTAGATTGAGGTTACACATTCAAAGGGCAGGTTATGGCCAGTGATTCAACCCTTACATAAAGGTCAAACACAGAAGTCAAAACCCTACAGTTTAAACCAGTTTCCACTGCAAGGTAGGATAAACAATTTGTTAGGGTCAACAAGAAATGTAAAAACTACTCTATTTGTAACTGTCTACTCATACCTACTCATCAGTATCAATATGCAAGGTGAGGGTAAAGAAAAAAAGGAGAGAAAGCACCAAATACATAATGCTCCAATATTTTATTTTGCCATAATTCCTTTGGAAGTTGTGTCTGCAGTAGAGTTTTACATCATTGTTGCAGATCAAGGAATCAAAGTATGCACATTTAAACTCACCACTTACCACTAATTCACTGCAGCTTTTGGCCAAGTTAGAGTCTCCATGTACTACAAACACAAACAGGTCAGTGCAGGTCATTATGGAGCCTGCAAAATGGCAATGAACTGCAAACAGAGCAGAAGACAGGTCTGCTTCACTGGATCTACTGGCTTGGCTACTAATGTACAAACAAGGGTGCCAACTGGCTACTACTTAAAACTGACATCTCATAAACACTGAGCTCCCCTAACAAACTTAGAAAAGAATGTGCTGAAGCAGCCAGAAAATTTAAATAATATTTTCACTTGTTTCCAAAAATTGCTTCTCTTAACCTTAGAGAAAGGTAAAAAAAGGCTCTTTTTTCTTTAAAAATTTAATTTTCTTATCCATCCATGTTCATGGAGACATATTTTTCACTTGTTTTTAGTGAGACATAAGCCCCTGGTGTTCTCATAACTCTCAAGCATTTAACTGTTTACTACTTAAAAAAACAAGAATCAATTTCCTACACTCAAGCTTTTTCTTCATAAAAACATTTACAGCTACTCATCAACATATCTCAAGTCAAGATTCTTCAGCACATTAAAATAATAGTTAAATTCATTAATAAATTTATATTTGAGTGTATTGGTACTTGATGAATTCCAGAAATGCCTAACTAGCTATTAAACGGTATCCAAACTAGCTTGTTGATTCTCTGAAAACTGAGGTGCCTTATCCATTTCTCTTTCCCAGGCAATACCTCTCACATGCAGTAATGTATTCTGCATGTATTACAACAGTCTGGGTTTGAACACATGCTCTTGTACGTAACAATTAATTAATTCCATGTTGGCTTGGTTCATGAAACCCTTGGGGTACAGAGGCAAAACTGGGCACTTGTTCTGAAAAATCACTGAGCCACAGAATGGTTTGAGTCAGAAGGAACCTTAAAGATCCCCTAGCTACAGCCCCCCTGACAATTCCACTAGACCAGGTTGGTCAGAGCTCCATCCAACCTGACCTTGAGCACTTCCAGGGAAGGGGCATCCACACAGCTTCTCTGGGAAACCTATGCCAGTGCCTCACCACCCTCACAGTAAAGTAACTGACACAGTTAAATCCATGGAAACATTAAATACGATTTTCCAAAGCCACCTGAGCTTTTCACACACCTCTTGGTAGGTGTTAAAACTTACTACATCTACCCAAGAGCAGGGGTGCTTTCTTCACAATATATCAACAACACCTTTATAATCCAATTCTGTTGGCTCTTCTATTGTACCAACAGAAACAGCCATCACCCACAGCCAATAACTTGTGATAAGAAGCTGCAAACAGCCAATGCAAACAGTGAAGAAATGATACACAGTGTGATCATCACCTACACTTTCACCACTGAGTTATCATCAAATGTTTAATTTTTAATTTTTTTCTTCACAGCAGAAGCAAATCACTGATAACAAAGAAAACAGGCAACATTAAGGTACAGTTGCTGGCTCTGCTTTTTTTTTTTCATCTTCCTCAGTCAAAATCTAGTAATGCTTCTAAATTAAAGTAAACTACACATGTTTCAGATTTCCAACAGACCTATTCTGCAGGGGGCAAACAACAAATTATTTTTCAAGCCTTTCATTTCAGTTTGACATTTTACAGAATGCATTCAGTGTCCTTGTCAATACAAGTTGCTCATTTACTAATGTCTTCTACTCTTTGCTCACCTTTCTGCAGTGGAATTCTTTCCTACTGAGCTGATAACTTTCTTTCCAGGCTTGTAGTAATGCATTTTCTTCTCAGATAGGCATACAAGTCAGTAGCCTGATGACATACTCAACTTACCACAAACCCCAGGAACAATAAACCTACTACTCTAGTGTACTAGTACATTACCTCCAAGGCGACACACATTCTCTCAAGATTGCTTCAGAATTTCCCCACCCAATCATTTTAAACAAATTACAGATGCCTAGAGCAGCTATCTGCAGGCAGCACACACGACTGGCTCAACTTCCATCAAGCACTGTTACCTATCAGGCTCAGAAAAACGATACAAAACCCCAAAGATTCTAGGCAATAATCAATTTCATATACGGAGGAAGAATACTTTAAATTATAAACACTATGATGTCTCGTTGGTGGCCCATGGTGGGGATGAGCTCAATACTCCAAGTAAACCTTGAGGCAGTACCTATTATTTATTTTGACTTATCAGCTCCCCAGGAAGCAGAGTGGAAAGCTCACACAGTTCTAGTGCCATCAACCTGTTAACAGTTTGCCATTCCCAGGCACCAGTGATAAAAAAGCAATCACACTTGTTAGGGACACAAAAATATGAAAGTGGTAAGTTTTAAGCAGCAGCATAAATATGGTAAAGATCTGTTGTTTAACAAGGTTGGTTTGGGTTTTTTAAAATCCATCTACTCAGTAATCCTCTGTCCAACTAGTGCATAATTCAGGCCTAATGTAAATAATTAATTTTAACATTTACATGTTGCTAATTTTCACTGCTTCTGCTAACAGCATATTCTCATTTGCAAGTACAAAATAAGGAACGACAGTTAAAGGCAGAAAGGTATTTTTGTAGCACCTGATGCCACAGAAGTGTATTAAGAGTAATCCAAATGTAATACAGTAATTACTTTTAAGTGAGAAAGTGAGAAAGTTTAACTAGAAATAGCTACATTTTATTTCTACTCTTATTTAAAAAGGATTAGTGATTCTATTGAAAGATGAATGACAGCCACCATAAATTGTCAATACATACAATTTTAACATCAAGTTCTCCTTTTCTGTTCCCACTTGTTGAACCATGGTTTGAAAAAAATTAAAATTATGAAAAATCATTACCCGTCCCATTCTGCATTGCTCACAAGTATTTAGAATTATAGTTTAAGCCTGGGAAGAATTATACAACACAAAACAAAACAAAAAAAAAAAAAAAAACAAACAAAAAAAAAGGAAGTCCTAACAGTGATGTTTCCTATGTTATCTGTGTTAAGCAAAAGACACTCTGAAAACAGGCAACTAATGTATAGCTAACAGGAGGCTAAAAAAAAATAGCAGTTCTGGTTTACAGCACACTTGACGAAAATATGGATTTTTCTCCCATATCCTCACATCTGTAGTCATGTGATTGTGAGTATTTTTCTGTTTACATTTTAAAAGGTTTCCAGTCTTTATGGCTGCCAAAACCATTTTAGAAAGCAGAACTTTTCAGATTAAATCCAAATCCTAGCATTTTCAATCCAGCTGCCCTTTCATAAATGTTGAAGGAGTGAGTACTAGAAGCGCTGTTTTCTGAAAAGTGATACTCATAAGTAAAGCACCAACGTGTATTCAACTCCTTTCTTTTGTTCTTGCTCGTCTTCTTCCAGTGTTCTCAAACTCTATGTCCTGACTAAGGGAAATCTGAACTTTCTCTCTCAGATTAAAATTTGTCTAAGAAAACAGATTGGGTAAAACTTCAGTATCCTTGTATACTCAAATTCTGAAACTATTAAATTAATATTTATTATTTCAATCCACCAATATTGTAAAATTTTCACATAATTGCTTTATGAGATATTTGATCCCCTTCCTTCCCCCAATGCCTTTGAAGAAGATGCTGTTATACTCTGCAAAATAATTGTAATTAGATTTTGAATACAGGATGTTTTTAAAAGCCTTAAGTTCAGTTCCATAAATATTTTCCAATTATCTCCAAAATAATTCTTAATACAGAAGAATCACAAACATATTTTAGCTCTATTTTTCTATCCATACCAGCATGTGTATTTAACTGAAAAAGCATCTCTGAAACTCTCCAGTTTATCAGAGAATGGCTTTCTTTGTGATGACTCTACAAGGAAGAACAGCTGGAAAATGCCTTGAAACTGTATATTCCAATTAAAAGTGATGCAATCCAGATCGTTGTATAATGTGCCAGAGAGATAAATTACAAAGAATCCTTTTACTTCCAGTCAGACAACCTATTTTTCAGAGAAGTTTCGCAGATAATTCACAGACTTCACCTTTTAAAACACAGTAAGGATTATCTGCTTCAACATCGGAAAAAACCAAATGCTTGAGCAGATTTAATATTCAGGTTTGCTTTAATGTGAATTCAGGTCAAAAGATCTGCACAGAACAGAAATAAAAATAATATTCCTTAGTACAATAGTATTAATTTTATTGAGTGTTTTTGAATATTTCACTCATGTTAAGTAGCACAGTCAACACATCTCATAATCAAAAGAGTAAAGTGCTCGTCAGTCTTGTCTGGCTACAGGTAACAACCTGAAAAAAGATCACTTGTCTTCATCAACTTTAGCTGCTAGCATTTAAATATTTTATGGATAATACAGCATTGTATGGGCTCAGCAGCAACACATTTCGCATAAAATATTCACCTAGGAAGCATTTATGAAGATGTAGGAGCACTCAATTAGGAATATATGCTTTTTCTCTATTTCTCCATGATTAAAAACTTATTTAAGCTACAACTGTATCAATGGGTTACTAAAATAGTCATTTTACTGCTTTTTATTCACCAAGCTGACAGCAAGTCCAGTGCAGCTGAAACATGCAGTGAGTACTGAGCATGCTGTGCAGTTTGCTCGAACAAAGTAGGTCGTTTCCTGGTCTTGCAACAGGCCTCCTTTACAAATGTTGCAGAATACCAACTACACATTTATGGCAGTCATTCATACAGGATTCCTGCATGTCCAAAGCTCCCAAAGCGTCCCAAAGCAGTAAGAAAGTAGTAGATTAAAGTAATGGAAGGTTTCATGTTTCAACATCTGACTGCAAAGACACGGATTAGCTTAGCATACAACTATTTCTACAAAATAGCTTCTAAAGTCATCTTCTAAGACAGTTCTTCTGTGACACAATAAATAGTTTCATCACTGGAGAGTTGGAAGCTAAGTATTTTAAGAAACAAGTAGCAGATTGAGGCTCAAGAGGACTATAAAATGCTTTAGTTCTTGAGAATGGTTCAAAATCATGTCAGTAAATAAATCCTAAACAGAAGTGAACCTAACTAGAGCAGCTTGCCTTCAAAAACAGAGACAGTCCTGAAATTCAACAAGCATACTTAACTTCCCCCAGATAACTGAAAATTTGAGTAGATGAGAATATTTTTTGAGAACACGTTACCTCACAACCAGTGTTGGTTCAGGTTTCTGGTCTAACAGATCCAAGTTGATTCTGTCCCTTGCTTTGGATGCACAGTGCAGGAAAACCTCAGTAAATTCATGTTGCTTCTGACAAGACTTACTGGTTTGAGATAGCTTTGGCATCAATGCAATCACATCCACAGCACGTCTTATCTGAACTAGAAAAGCTTGACTCATGTCTGCTCTCATAACCAACACTGGATACGTTACACAGTCAATAAAAGACCTAACTTGTCTGATAGTGATTCTCACACCAACTGGCTAAACTTAGCACCATTTCAGTATATTTCTAATAATTTACTAAAACTTTTAACTCTAAAACTTATGTTTCTATTTTGTTATGTTTTTACATGAAACTAAACTCTGTGCCTTTCTGCTTCGGTGGCATGAAAATGAAAGAGTGCAGGTCTCATTTACAGAACAGCCATAAGACTGACTTGGAAATTCACTTCAGGGTTACCAAATTCTGAAGATGTCATGTATTATCATTCCCATTTTTCACAGTTGTATTAATATGTATGATATGTATCCTAAGTAAAAATAAGTAGCCCATGTTACAAACAAACAAACAAACCAAGACAAAAAAAGCAGCACTAAATGTGGGAACAGTCGCACAAAAGTATTTACCATGTTATGTTAATAACATAATGTTAAATATAGTAATAACTGCTAAATAATTAATTTTGAAAAAAAACCCCAAGAAACCAATCATAAATTTAAAATCCCCTCAAGAATTTCCTTCCCAAGATTTATCAGCCTTACAAAAAAAATCAGCAAGAAAGATACAGAGAAAACCACCAATTTTCTATTTTACAATTTCTCTTGTTTGTGTTTTCTTTTAGACTTTAATTATATAAAAATAACAATCCTCAGTTTGATTGAGGAATTTGTATATAATCCGAAATGGCTTTTTGTTCAATTATGGAACCAGCTGTTTCGAGTGTGTTCATGAGAGCTACCAAGTTCAAACCCCCATTTTGTAAGATTATTAAAAACCATCGTTATCACGGCCACATTGATTGTAGTGGTTTGTCCAATTCCTAATGACTGCATTTACTGACTTCACCTTTATTTAAATTCTAAAATATTTTCTTTTCAACATGTTGCGCATCCAAATTGCTTAGTACCTGACTCTTCAGTTAATGATGTCATTTGACGGGCATCGTAAGTCAAACAGTTTGTTTCCATAAAAAGACCTTTGCTTTCTTTTTCCAATAAGTTACAGCAATTGTCATAAAAATGAAATAGTACAAACAGGAAGTGGTTACAAATGCAAGCATAGTTTGTATTTTCTTTATTGAGTGCTTTATTCTTTTGGATAAAAATAACATTTAATTCTCATTTCATATTATTAAAATTCTTACCGTTGATTTATCTAGTTTTCATAAACATGAAGCTTTAAAAATAAAGCCTAGTCCTCCTTGAACCACAATGTTAGCAAAAGTCATTTAGCAATATCACAAAGCAGTATAGTTAGCCTTACAGAATTTGGTCTGATTAATAACTCATGATTAGGTAACCAAACCAAAGGCCAGATTTTCTTCCTAATTTTGCGAATATATGATCTAGTTGTAAGTTACACTCATAACATTAAAGTAAGATTTGCTCCTCAGGAAAAGGAACACTACCACAGGAAATCAAATTATTAGACCTCCTTAATTTCTATATTGAGCTCTTACTGTAGGAAATGACAACTATTCAAAGGTACGTGGAGATGCAGAACTCATCTTAAAACTTCCTCACAGCTGAAGGAGTTTAAGTCCAGGATATTGAATCCTACTTAGGATGACACTGAACATCAAAGTATTTACTTCTTCAGGAAAATGAAAAATCTTGGTTCAAGAAGACAGAGAAAAATGTATTTTGTCTCCATGTACCTCTTAAGCTTGAATTAAGAGAGGAAAATTCTACTCATGCAGAGTCTTAGGAAAAAAGTACAGTACTGCACAAAATGCATTTCTATGCATCTGTCATCATGAACCATTATTATGACAGATATTATAATAATCACTTTCTTAAACTGTTTTTCTTTAGGTATTCTTACCAAATGTTACTTCTCCACTGCCATTCCTGTCAAATAACTGAAAAGCAACAATGAATATTGCATCTGGAGTACACAAAACAGATTCAAATGCCAAAAATTCTTGGAAGGAAATTAACCTAGAAAGGAAAACAGAAAAGTTATAAAGAGTTGGTTTTTTTTAATTGTTCATAATACCAATAATAATTTGCATTTGATACTCTAGAAAAAAGTTTGATCCAAATATTAAATAAAATTCTAACTTAAAATAATTAACACTCTAGAGACTGAAAAGTATGTTACAGTTAAGTAGTTAACATTTATGCAACTCAGTTCATTCCTGTATGAAGCAATGGAACTCTTCCTATCCATCAACACCAAAATACAGTCAATTCTCACTGAACACCTACAAGATTTTACTTTGTAATTATACGTGTAATCAGACAGCATTTAAAAATTAAGACATAAAAACACCACAATAATTATAACATCGTGAAATTTACAGGTGTGTCATTGTATTACTACATATGTATTTCTACTAAGAAAAGATACTGTAATGCAAGTACAGGAATACACTATAAAACATACATTTGTTTAAAACAATACATAACACTCATAAAAAACAAACAGGTTCAGAAAAAATTATTCTTTACTATGCATATGAAAAGAATATTACACTTCAAATGAGATATGAAACCACCAAGTCATGTACTTGAAGACAGTAAAGAAAGAACATAAATATATTTGGACTCAAGGACAGACATGACAAGGCAGGGAAGGATTTGAGTGTAACAGCAGATCACAAGATTCTGAGCTGTGTATCCAAGACAGTCATTATGCACAACTCAGGATGCACAAGTAAATCCAAGTCCTTGTCACCATGTACAAACTCAGACTTGAATGCACAGATAACTTATTAGGATAATAATAAGTAACTTTTCTACAGGAACTCTGCTTATTCTGACTAACACAAAAAAAACTCTTTAGAAGGGATCCTAATGCTGTATGTATGAACAGCTGCAGAAAGATGAACCTGAAGCTAACAGCAGATGAAGGATAATGTTGGCACAAGAAATTAATAGAATAGACGACAAGATATATATTTTATCATTAAATAATCAATGGGAATAAGAATTTCAATTATATTTTTATATTCAACAAAAAATTTACTATATATATAAGGAAATGCTGTCAAAGCAGAGAATATCACTGTTTCCTAGAAATTTACCTAGAAAATATACATAATTGATTTGAACTTAGTACTCATCACACGAAATCATTAGCTCATAGTGATTACTTCAAACATTACTGCTTACTGCTAAACAGCCATGTATAAATTCTGTTCCCCACAAGAAAAAAAAAGAAAAATAACAGTATTCACACTATTCATTACTTTATCTAGTCTTTCCCAGTCTAAGTATACATGAAGCAGAATTGAAATACTTTAAAAAGGTTAAATATGTTAACATTCTTGTATATATACACTTCACAGGAAATACAGAAAAACCTAGTGAACTTTGAAAAATAATTAAGGTATGGAAAATACAAAATTATCATATTTATCATATTTCAGCCACAAAAATCAGAGATATGAGAATGGTTCTTCACATGCAAAGTCAATTTCATCCAAAGGATGATCTTGAGAAATAAAAAGTTAGTATCAAAGAAATAAACGTTCCTTTAAAATAATTGTAAATACTATCATTTCAAAATATACCTCACATACAGGCATAAAGCTGACACACAAATTAACTCCTAACCAGGAATCTTTATAACTGACAAAATCAAGTGCTGATCTCTGGAGAATGCATTCATAGAAGCCTGAACCTGAAAGAAGATGTCTTCAGAGGTCTCACTATAACAGTGCCTACAGCAAAAGGAGATAAGACACCTTCAAGTTCCTTTCCACATATTCAACTCTCAATGCCTAAGAGCAGAAATATCCTCTATGATCCTCCATTATCCATCAGGGTGGACATAACAGGAGCTGGATTAAACAGAATGATGGAGCTTCCTACCCAATCACTACTCAAGTATCATCCTGTGAACCCACTGAATTACAGAGTACATTACAGTATCAAATCACTTACTTTTCCTTTTCTCTGTAACATTTAAAAAAATTTCTTTTCTTCTGATTTCTTCTGTACTGCTACCCTTCAAAAGCATACAAAGTAACCCATATGTTTGCAATTCTTTTCTCTCCTTTTTTCTACTACAAGTCTTTTCTCATGGAAAACAACACAACATAGATTTTTAGACATTATGTATAGCTCTGTTGTGACTCTCCGTTTTGTGAAATATCAAGTCTTTCTTGGGGACTTCACTTAAGAACATATTTCCAAATTTAAGAATGATATAATGATAAAAAGAGTACCCAGAAACAAGCAGTTAAAATGAAGAATTTTGAATTACTACAGTGAAATTTTGAAGGTTCAAAGGGGGAAGAAAATATTTTACCTGGTTTTGGCATACATACATACATACATATATATATATATACATATATGTAAGTATATTCTTCAGAGAGGGTATTTATCCTAATTTCAAAATCAGTGCCTGCAGTCTCTGAAGACACAGGAATGCTTTTAGCATCAGTGAAATCCTATTGTACTAAATAGATAACAGGCAAGTTTAAATCAAATTCTAATTTAGAGGTCATCACATAAATATTCTTTATGCAAAAGAACATGCACTTGTAACAGTGAGGAGTACACATTTTGAAAGTGAACAGTCATCTGTTTTAAGAACTACTTTACCGAGTTCCACTAAAGCAAACCATGTCATGTATAGCAGTAATGGGAGAAGGCAACAGTACTCTGGAACAGTTAAGTAAGGATCAAGTTACCATTAGAAAAAAAGTAAAACCACGTTTTTTTTAAACGCATGCCTATAGAGAGCCAGTTCCAAAATGTGCTGCTTCTGTAAAGTGCCAAACTTAAACCTAAAAGAAATAAAAAAATATTAACAATGGAAGCAATTGTCAACCCTCTGAATATTTATTTGAAGGGCAAGCAAGGCTAAGAGAGTATGATAGCAGATACAGGAACGAAATTTTGTAACACAACCCAAAGCTTCTCAGTGATTTGCTGCATGACACTGGGTTATCATTTAATGTACAGGTATATGCACCAAACAGGACTACTGAAACTTCCCTGGACTTCATAAAGTAACATCAAGTCCTTGGAAAGATGCAATGCATCCTGGAATTCAGCTGAAGACTACAATAATTATTCACACTATTAAGAGTCTGGATTTTGATATATTACAGACAACTACAAATGAAAGAATGTGAATGTAAAAAATTATTATGATAATGGAGCTATAATAAATTCTTCATATGAAATACAGATTAAATATAAATGTAGATTTAAATATTTAGAAAAAAGTTTCAGACAAGTATTTAAACAGATAAGCATTTTACACTTCGAACTATATGGCTGTGCAAATAAAAATCCTACTCTTCCCATAAAGAAAGTGATAAAGCACACTTACCTCGCTTCAAATATTTCCCAGATTTTTTTTTTTTAAAGCAATAAACAAAACCAACAAAAATGTTTTTCACAGGGAAAGTAACAAAAAGCAATGCCTGAAAGTTCTGTTGTAGCAGTAAAACAAACTGATTTCCTACTGTAAGAAAGATCCTTTTGTAAGACTTTTTCTGAAGAAATGCACACCATAAAAGATAACCAACAGCTTTCAGAGAAACAAGATGCTAAGCATATTGGTTTACTTTATCAATTAAACTATAATTTGAACAGATACATACAAAATTACCTTTTCAATCCATAATAAAGCAACAAACTGCAGCCATGTATTGGAAACAGAGACAGGTTGCTTAGATTTATCAAATGTATGTATAACCAAATATATTATCAAAGTGCTGCAGCCTTATGAAAAGAAAAATGATACAGCATTACATCAAACAGGAGATATATTTGCCATTTAGAGTAAGAAGTATACAGCACATACAATTTCATTTCTACAGCACAGATACTGTGCAAGCTGCTCAGGATACTAAGCAAACTAATAAAACGTTCTGTAGCAGAATGCAGGAGAACAAAAGCAAAAAAACCAAGGAAGTTAAAGAGCTGTCAATATAAAATAAGTTACATTTTTATATTTACAAAGGTATTGTATGCTATTTTAACAGCATTTTCATCTCTACAAGATAACTACTCACTTCTGCATTCTTGACCTCTTCTCTGATCCATCTTAACCTTCTCACTTTACTTTAACAAGGTCCATGTCTCCTACTACAATCCAAGGCCAAAACTAGAATCCTACATACAGCAGAAGAAAAGGCTCCTTGGAAGACAAATGAGTTAGAGGGCACTACCTCAGCGGAGCAGACATTTTGTAAATTAGTTTCAGAGAACTGTCTAAAAGCAAGCAGGAGCTGGACAAGCTTTATGTAGTGTGACCAGATCTTGATTAGGCAAACAACTTTTTCCATAGAGTCACTAGTGTCTCTCTTTTCTAAGTCAGCACTTCAAAAAAGACCTCAGTGGTTTGATTTGAACTGCACACTACAGAAATAAGAAAGCTCTTCTGTATTTTCATGTTTAATTACAGGTACTGAAGACTCTAAACAGTACCTAATGATGGATGTGGACATACAGAAAAGAACTTCTCCAAGGCACCCATACTACACTAAACTTACCTGCCATTCAACTTCCTCAGCTTTTGCAGAATTTAACAAAATATCATCAAAATAAATCTCAACTTAAAAAATAAACCCCACGTTAAACACTGTCATTTTTTCTCAGTTTTCAAAAATTTATAGTCTATTCTACTTGTGAAAAAAACTTCTCATTTAAAGTGTAATAAAATCAATAATGTATTTTAGAAAATGAAGTTATCAAACTCATGCACTCACACATTTACCTACGCACTACAAGTTTCAAATGAAAAGCAAAATTCTCACCCATCCTTAGTTTGATCTGCCACTCCAGCCAACAGCTGCACTGTTTTAGGATTGTGATGTGGATCTGTATGAAGTCCTAGGTATTTTTGCACAAAATCCTCTGGGGTCATGTAATGTTCACCATCTTTCTCAACACTTGCATACTAGAGTAAAAATAAAAAACCAAAGCCACACAAACAAAAATTAATCCATTTAGATGCTAATTATTGGTGATTACCAAATTAGTATCTTTACTGAATATAACTTAAAATGGTGCACAACTGTCTGCCCATAACTGCTCTGAAATGAAAGGGCTGGATTAAACTAGGAGTGTTACTGTACTAGTTTTATACTAACAACAGTCAGATTCCACTGTACAATATATATGTTCACATAATGACCAGTATCTTCTAATCAAAAGACAGTTACATACTTCAAAAACTGTCAGGTAATTGTAAAAATTTATAAAATTTACAAACATGCTGTAGCGTTCCATTCACAGCTACACTGAAAACACAGCACATAAATTTTCTTACAATATCTAGTAGCAGGTATCTTCTGAATAATTGTTCCTGATCTTTATTATAGCTATTTTGGAAAATATATATTATTTCTTTTCTCTTTTTGTGAGAAATGTTCAGATTAATTTTTATCCTTAAACTAATGTTTTTAAGGAAAAATTCACATACAGAGACAGTGCTTGCTTCAGCATCTCATGTATCTCTTCCATAGTATCAGCCCCTCACATCACCCCATCAGCTCTCCCTTTTCCACCCTATAGCTGTGATAACAGCTGTTGGCAAGACTGCACTGTAAACCAGATCACTGAATTCACAGAGAACTAAAATAGAGTATTTCCACTAAAATAGGAACACAAAGCAGTGGACAGGAATCCCTTAATTCAGCACTCCTGCCAGCATGACAGCACAATGAAACTGTGGCTTCCTTGAATCAACTCTGAAAGGTTTTCTTCTCAGCCGTACACACAAGTAAAATGCCTTACAAAGCACAGTTCTGCTGCAATACATGAAATCCAAAGAAAATTATGTATGAAGGACCACCAAACATGCAGAGTATGGAGCATATCTTCAAGAATCACTGAAGTCAACTGTATGACAGCAGCGTGCATATTGGAGACAGTCAAAATCTAAACACTATCTTTTTTTCTCCAGACACCAATTTATTGGAGTTTACCATAAATAATAATTCATAATAATACCTTTCACAATAAAAACTGTTTGGGCAAAGTTTTGTTTAAAAAATTTAGAGATAAAAATAATCATTGAGCTCCATATGAGAAGGTCATGGCATTTTAGAAGAGTTTGGCAGCAAGTTAAGGCCTAACAAAGTAGCTCTGCATGTAAATACATTAGTCCTATATTTTCACCATGTAAATTAAGTCAAGAATCTTTTTGATCAAAATAAACAACTTTAAATTATAACTTAATCTGAATATAAAACATACCAAATCAATTAAATCTATGTTCCTCTCAGGGTTGAGCTCTGTTACTTTACAACACAAAATTCTTAGTATACATTTACAGATTGTCTCAGGTAAGCACTTGATGAATTTCCATGAGACTTTTTTTTAAAACATCCTCACGTAAGAAACAACATTCAACCCCCCCTACTCTTAATTTACAATCCTGTGCTAGGTATCACCACACTTTCAGAAACAATGCTTTGGAAATTTCTTATTGTTTCTTTCTCCACCTTGCTTGAACAGGTCACACTTTATTTCAACAGGCAGGGAATAATTCAACTATATTTTCCAAAGGCTGACTGTGTCTTGTCTAAGAAAAGTAATGAAGGTTCAATAAGAAACCTGGTAACTGTTTTTCCATCTAACTCTTTTATCCTTCTGTGATAATTTGCTATGGAATTAGTTCTTTCATGAATGTTACTGAAGTCTGTGGATAGCAAACATTTAAGAGGTAACTTATTTAATGGTGCACAGACACGAAATTTCAATGCCTGCATTTCATAGTTCCAGGATTAAGAAAAATAGCACATCTTTTTAGTACAAATCAAACTTTTTTTTTTTAAAACAGTTAGAAGAAGAAGACAGCACACTTCAGAAATTCTGAAGAGAAAGGTATATATCATTTATCCTTCAAGATACAACATAAACTGCATGGCGAGAGGGCACCTATCACTTTAGGAGACATGCATGAACAGAAGGAAATTTAAGTACACTCTCAGTGATTAAGGTGGATGGTGACGAGGCCTAGAGTTCAGATCTTCCCTTCTAACCATTTCCAAGGGAAGCCAAATTTAGGAAGGAATGCACGACCTTTAGCTGAAGCTCACAGAAGAGGCCAGCACTCTCAGCAAAGAGCACAACACATCTGACCCCTACACATTTGCAGTATTTCATAAAAAGACTTTCTACAACTTAGTCCTGAAAAGAGTGATTCTCTTTTGTTTTAAAGCCTGCAACTAAATTCGATTTCTAACCATCAAACAAAAATAAAATTTCAAACTCAACTGTGATCAAATAGAATGCAGAAGAAATACTAACTCTTTTTCTATGCTTTTTTTTGCTGCAAAATCTCAGATACTCAAAGGAAGAGAGGACAGCTCTCATATTTTTCATTCCTCAGAGCACAAAACAATCCTCAACTTCATTTGCATGTTTCTTTGAAGAAAACAAGACAGACGTGGGCAAGACCAAAAAGCCATTTTTAAAAAACAGACTGTGTGTTTTTTAGGTCAACAAAACACATACTGTCAGAAAGAACATTTCAACATCCAGTTGTCCAATGTTCTTCCTCTCCACTGTTCTCTGTACAACCACTATCAAGGACTTCAACTGCTTATTTCCAGAAGCAAGAACTTCTACTGATTGTATGTCAAGAATCATAAAAATTTCACTTTCACAATTGAGTATTTTGACACCTCATTTCACATTTTTTTCATCCAAATGTGCAGAAGTATCTTGCAAAAAGTTGGAGAAAGGTGTCCTAGAGTCATGTTTTTGTACAATTTTGTTTAATACATATTTTTAAAAATAATATTTTTATGTTGCTAATTTTATTAACATACTCTACTGTAATCTTTATCTACAAAAGCTGAATGCCATGTCAATCAAAAATAAACTTGTGTTGGAATATTTTTTACTAGAAACTAAATGTTGAGCTTTCACAGTTTGATGCCAGCATTCTGTTTTTGCACTCCAGCAATGTTACAGTGTAATCCAGCACACAGAAGAAAAGACCACCAAAATTATGTTTGGGATGTAACTCCTCTCTGTCAGGCAAAAAAGGTCTCTCTGACTACTTATCACTTATGGAAATTGTTAGATGGTATAGTAGAACCAGAAGATACCTATAAAAAGTTAAATAATAGATTTTATTATTTACACTATTAGCTCTAATTTTATAATCTTAATTTTTTTAAATAAGAAAATCTTCTTGAATATACTGTGTAATACTCAACATGAGGGGAAAAAAGATATTTTAGTCATTTTGAAATATCAGGGGCCCAACTATGGACCTAAAACACAGTTCTTGTTCTTCTTATTCCATATGCCTGATTCAAACCTTATTATCAAAGTTTTAGGATTGACTGGGTTTTCCTTTCTGATCATGCTTTACTGGAACTAAGGGAGTAGTGAAACCTTCATGCTATTATTTATATATGTTAATTCTAAGGCCCTAGTACTACAAAAATTATAAATCTTGAGAAATTAATTTTAAGTTCTAAAAACAGTGCCATCAGTTCCATTCATAAGAACACATATAAATCCCAAGGACAAAACATACAGTCATGGAAGAATTTTTTCGAATCCTGCAAAGGTGTATTTAAAAAAACAAACTGTACTTGGTTATAAATATTTGTTTTATAGAAAACTAGAAAATAGTTCAGAAAGATTATTGAATATTATAATTCGGAAATGGTTATCACGATTTGTGCCAGCAGCAGTTTTCTCCTCAATGCCTGAAAGCCCCTTCAATACACTGTGCCTGCAAAGTGAACTTTTAAGTGTCCCATCGGTATGACATGCGTTTGATGCCATGGCAAACTGCTGGAAGGGCAAAAAAACCAAGTCTGCCACTCAAATGACATTAGATCTTTTTACCTGCAAAAAAATATTTCGGAGTTCAACAGGATCCGCTCTTTTGCTTAAATGCACCTGTAAACACAAGCAAATTAATGCTTCGCTTAGTCGGGCTACTGTCAGACAGCAGATAAAACCCAGCGCGCCAGCCAAAGGTGGCAATACGGGGTCCCCTGTCAGACCGACAGGCCCCATCTCCACCATGACCGCGCCGTGCTGCCGCGGGACGGCACCGGGTTCCGCGCCGGTGACAGCTGTCAGCACCGGACTGCCTGCGACAGGCGCGGCGCCCCGGCCCCACGGGACAACCGCGACAACCACCATGGCCACCATGGCCACCACCGCCCGGGGGACCCCGGCCCGCGCCCCCCAGGACACTTCGGCGGGCGGCGGCAGCGTGGGCTGCGCTGCCGCTCCCCCGGGGCCGCCCCGCCATCACCGTCCCCCTCGGCGCCATTCTCCGGCCCCAGCGGGAATCCCGCAGCGGCGGCGGCCGCCTCCCCCCGCCGCCCGCCTGCCCCTGGCCCCACGCAGGATCCGCCCGGCTCCTACTGCCACCAGAGACGGAGCGAGAGAGTCACCTTGACCGCCATGCTGCGCCCGCCGAGGAGGAGGAGCTGCCCGCCCGCCGCGCCGCCGCAGCAGCAGCCGCCACTTCAGCGCGGCGCTGTGGGGTGAGCGCCCTGCCCTGCCCGGCCCGGCCCCGCCCCGCCCCGCCCCAGCCCCGTGTGAGGGCCGCGTCTGCCCCGCCAAGGCCCCGGCGGCGCTGGTGTGGGTCCTTGCCGGGGAGTTGCTGGTAGCACCTCCACAGTGCAAAACTGAGCCTTTTTAAATGCTGTTGAATCTCATTTCTGGCCTAACAGATGCCCCTGACGGTCATCAGAGCTGTACCTGTTGGTTTCAAGTGCCGAAACTGTTCACAGACTGATGTTCTGGCAGCTTGGCTGCAAACTGGTTGTAGCTCCGTATTTCCAACATAACAACCAGAGGGACAAATTCTGGCTGGAATTCCGTAACTTCTGACAGGGTCTTATACGCACACACACACTTTACACTTCAAAATTAACAGCATGGAGGTCACAGCCTTAAGAAAGGGTAAGTTTATACTTTGTTTCAACAGTTCAATCACAGTAAGTGCTTATAAAATCTGACAAGTAAGACTGCATGTTTTGTCTTTCTGTGCTATTTCAAGGGCCCAAAAAAGTGTCTTTTTATTACATGCCACTTGAAAACATAGAAAGGGCAGATTCTGGTACTCTTCAAATAACACAGTGAGATATTAAACTACAATACAGTAGCTGGTACTTTACATAACGATGGTCATGAAACAATGACTCACTTAAGCTTTAAACAACTTTTCTCTGGAGTACAAATTTTTTCAGTCACATGTCAACAAGAACTTTCTGTATATAAATTAGAGTTCGCATACTATGTATATGCCTATGTCCAGCTGACAGCAGGAAGACTTTTGCTAGAAATCTTACTTGGTAAGCATCTGACCACCCAAGCATCTTGTTCAGCAAATCCATGTATATATATGCTAGCTGCAATGTCGTGGTTTAACCCCAGCCAGCAGCCAAGCCCCACGTGGTCACTCATTTCCCCACCAGCAGGATTGGCGAGAGAATTGAAAGGGTAAAAAGTAGGAAACTCGTGGGTTGAGATACAAACAGTTTAATAGGGAAAGCAAAAGCCACGCATACAAGCAAAGCAAAACAAGGAATTTATTCACTGCTTCCCACGGGCAGGAAAGTGTTCAGCCATCTGCAAGAGAGCAGGCCTTCATCACCTGTAGCCAAAGGGGAACACAAACACCACCACCCCAAACATCCTCTCCCTTTTTCCTTCTTCCCACTTTATATTCTGAGCATGATAACATAAGGTCTAGAATATCCCTTTGTCACTTGAGGACACCTGTCCCGGCTGCGTCTCTTCCCAGCCCCCCATGTAGCCCCAACATCCTTACCAGCATGGCAGTACAAAAAGCAGAAAATGCCTTGTCTCTATGTAAGCCCTACTCAGCAGTAACAAAAACATCTGTTTTAACCCGTGTTCAGCACAAATCACAGAATCACACAATAAGCTGAGTTGGAAGGGACCCTCAAAGATCGAACTCAACACCCCCGTAAAAGCCACTGTGAAGAGTAATTCTATCCCAACCCAAACTAGCACACAGAGTAACAACGTGCATCAAAAGAAGCCCTTTAAAAGAAGATGGCAGAAATCCCCATGGTTCTTCCCACAGTGGCTGTAGCAAACGGTTCAGAATACAGGGCATTTTTTTTCCCTCTTTACTAATGACAAAGCTCTGGTTGTTTGCTCAGCTAAAGCATAACTGCAGCAGTGAGCAATGAGGTCTATGCGTGAGAAGGAGCGGAACCGCCCTGAAGGACTCCGCCCCTCTGAAGGCCGCTGCCGAACCAGGAGGGAAGCTCGATCAGTCCGGCGCTCGGAGCCGGACGAGGCCAGCGACACCGGGGACGCGACGCGCTCCGCGAACCCCACGTGGGAGCCCGCCTGCGCATGCGCGCCACCCGGCCCGCGTTCCGGGAGGGGCGGGGCGGAGCCGGCCACTCGAGCGAGCGCGAGGCTCGAGGCAGCGCTGGGCATGCGCGCGGGCTGCGCGCGCCGCACGGGACAGCCATTGGCTCCCCACCGCGTTTCGGCGGGCGGAAGCGGAAGCGCTCGTGCGCGGAGGTCATATCCGCCGGGCGGGCGCGCGGGTTGATTCGCTGGGCGCGGGGGACTCGGACATGGCGGGTGAGTCCCGGCCGGGCCCGGCCGCTCGGGAAGCGGCCGCTGTCGGCGCCTCGCTGTGAGGGGCAGTAGGACCTCAGGGGAGCGCCGTGACTGGGGCGCGGGGCAGGCAGCGGAGTATGAGTTCGGGGCCGACGGGCGGCAGTGAGCGCGGGTGGAGGGGGAATGGGGCGTGAGGGCGGGGAGCGCGCCTGCCTCTCTGCCCCCCGGCTCCCATGGGCGTGCTGCTGCTGCATGTCCCCGGGCTCACGGCCCCCACGGTCTGGTAGTGTTAAACCAGAGTGTATCTCCATGTCCGTGTCCCGGGTTTGCTGGGGGTGGACAGGGAACTGAAAACACGAAAATATTTTTACTTTAAGTTTGCTACCTGAAGTAAGATATAGAAGAACTTTCTTATGATACTTTTAGAGTGACGGGGAGCTATGCTTGTAAAGCATTTGGAACATACCTGAAGTGAAGCATGTCTTCTCTCCTGGATTATGCTGTGGAAAACAGACTAAATGTAGTTCATGTGCATTTTTCTTCCACTTCCACCCTGGAAGACGAGTGCTGGCTAAATAATTGCTAGTAGGATACATGCCACTGTAGTTCATGTACACCTGTTGATGAAAATTACTTAATGCAAACACTTGAAATGTCCTGACACATTACTTAAATAACATGTTAGACTGAACTTGTATTTTGTTACTTACGTCTTTAAATATAGGTTTAATTGGTAATACGTTTGAATATTTAATATTTTTAAAGTGAGGACTTTAATTCTCAGAAAGTGAGATAATTGTATGCTCTCTAGTTCTTGTTTCTAGTTCAAGAAAACTGCATGAGATGGATCTCTTTATTCTCTATTGACGTGTTGTGGAATATTGTAGCTTGTTTTAATCTTCCTTGTTTAGCGATTAGTGACAGATTGAACACCTTAACTGCCAAAAAAACCCTTTTTTTCAGGACTTACTGCTATGGAGAAGAAGCTGGCTGAATACAAGTGTAATACAAATGAAGCAATTCAGCTGAAGCTAGGTAATACCACTTTTTAAATATTGTACAAGTGATACTGAATTATTTTAGTACCTTCCTATGAAATATATACCTGTATATGTCTGTGTCAGTTTTTCAGGTCTAGTCTGATTAATGATTTGATATTCTCAGATTAAATAACATGCATTTAAATGCCTCGATTTCATTTATATGCCACCCTAACATAGTTTCTTAATTGAAATTGTCTGACTAGTGGAAATGTGCATGAACAGCAAGCAGGGCATAAAACAATGTGGATAAACAAATGGAAGATGGTGATTTGGTCATGCTCTTTTTTTTTTTTTCCCACAGTTCGCTTTCCTGAGGATTTGGAGGATGACAACACAACGTTTAATCCGGAGTATAGCCATCAAGTGTTTGGAGATGAGTAAGTTAAAGTTTCCAGATTCAAATTAATAGGTCCTGAAGTGAAAAGTTGCTTTCAAATCATTAAAAACCAAGAAATCTTGCTACTACCATGTGCAGGGGAAGAAGTGCTGCCCTGGTACTGCTGCTACACTTGCTGCTACAGGCCAGGATGCCACTGGCCTTTGTGGCCACCTGGTCACACACTGGCTCATGTTCAGTCAATTGTCTACCAGCACCCCCAGATCGTATTCCACTGGTCTGCTTTCCAGCTGCTCTTCCCCAAGTCTGTTACTTGTCATTGTGACCCAAGTCCAGCAGATAACTCTCCTGTCCAGCCTGGTGTTGTCTGCAGTCTGGCTTAGTGAGCATTCAGATCGCTGATAGAGGCATTAAACAGGACTGTCCCCAACACTGAGCCCTAGGAAACACCCAAGGGGATCAGCTGCTTGCTGGATTTGGCTTCATTCCCCACTGCTCTTTGGGCACGGCTGTCCAGACAGTGAGGAGTACACCTGTGCAGGCCATGAGCAGCCAGTTTCTCCAGGAGAATGCTGGTATCAAAGTCCCTCCTAAAGTATAGGTAGAAAAGTATTTTTTCTTTTATTTTGAGTATACTGAATTAATTAGTGCTGAAGTGTCATTTATTATTTTCAGTAGAGTGATATTCAACAATCTGGGCATACTTTAAAAAAACCCAACAACAATAAAGAAAAACTACTGAGGAAAATTCAGCTGCTTGTTTCTGTGGCCTTCTTTAAGTAGTTACATGTCTTAATTTTAATTTTCTTTTGAAAGCATTCTAAGTACTCCAATTAGGATGAACTCCCTGTATTAAATGTAATAAATTAGTTACACTATTACGCATCAACTGCACCTATCATTGACAATAATTATAATTTTAGTAATCAGAGAACTCTCTGATCTGTCAGTTTAGCTAACAAGCAAATTCTTGTTCAGGCACTTATATTTCAAATTTTAAATTATTAATGTACTACCATAGAAGAAAAATCCCAGTAAAATATAGTTTTAGCTTAGCTTTAAAATAACAAAAAAATTGGCCTGTTTCTTTGTGAACATTACTATTTTATGCAGATTTTTTTTCAGAAAATAAATTGTTCTTCATAAGAGTATAGAGTTTGTGTTCAGTCAACTCATATTTTCAAAGTGTTAAAAAGGCTTTTTTAGTCTATACTTTTTTTGCATAAACTAATTTCTAGTTAGATTGCATAATTAAATAGAAACTCAACTAAAAACTGTCTACATATTGCTACGCCTGATTATCTGTGCTTTGTACACTGTAAGTTGAAGTAGTTTAGTCCAAAATATTATATTAAACTGCAAAGTAGTTTTTAATAAATGCTAGTGATCAATTAATGTAAATAACTGTTAATGAGTTAAAGCTGTTGAAAAAGTATAAACACATTATTAGCTGTTTCAGGTATTCTCTCCTGAGCTATCACAGTAAGGACACAGTCTCTGCCTTACTGAGTTTACAGTATTTCCATTAGAGGACCAAACAGTACAAGCAGTGTAAGGCATTATCTCTGTCTAGAAAGTGCACATCCAGTTTGACTCCTTTTTCCTATTAGGAAGCTTACATTACCTTACTGGGCAAGATTGTGTGAATGTCACATGAACTGAAACCACTGTGATGTGAATATTTTATTATGTATAGAGTTCCTGGTTGTTACTTTCTCCTTTCTCAGTGAAGTTGCTTTTGGCTACAAGGGACTGAAGATCCTCTTGTATTATATTGCTGGAAACCTGTCAACGCTCTTCCGCATTGAATACACATCCAAAGTAAATGAAAAGTTTGACTGTGTGGAGGTGAGTGCAGGTCTGCTTCTGTCTTTAATGTAACATTGAGACGGTTTACTTTGGTATGGACAGGAGTTCTAGGTTTAGGTTTAGCCCACCTAAACATGATTTACATTAAAAGCAAACAAACAAAGCTTCCTTTTGCTAAGCTAACAAAAAGCGTTGAACTTCATCTACAGATTTCCCATTCTTTGCCTATAGTACAATCAAAATTGTGTCAAACAGAATAGTCAGATGCGAGGAGCCGATACCAAAGCCAGTTCCACAAAATAAATCTCGACTTGGCATCTCTGTATTTTCACATTAACTGTGACCAGGAGGAGGACTAGCATTGGTGGAGTTTATGATTGAGAGAATTCAGGGAGAAGGAAAAGGTTTCTGTAAGCACTTCATGAGATAGTATGCTTGATTGTGTCTCTCTACATGTGGAGATCAAGTAAGGCAGAAAAGAGATTGTGAAGTTCTGCATGGGTATCATGTATGCTTTACATATTACTTAAAGAAATGTGATAATACAATTACTTGCAGGGTTTTTGTTTGGTTGTTTTTTCTTTTTCCTGCAGGTTTTCTAAGCTTATAGAATACTCGTAGAAGAGCTTTTTTTTTTTTTTTTTCCCCTCTCTTACTGTCTGTATGCTCTCTGAATATGACTTCAGGCTGTATTTAAGTTAGTAATTTCACATTCATTGGTGTTTATTTAAATAATTGTAAGGAAAGGTGTATTGTAAAGGACATATATATTGGAATTACTTAATTAAATTAATTTTAAAGATTTGCCCTTCCTTGTTCTGATTATATTCAGTTCAACAGGCTAAGATCCTGGGTACGTCTTAAATACTTTCACAGCTAGAGCAACATGTCTCAGGAGTAAAACATCATGCTCTTCAATCTTATGAAGGCATTTTTGGAAATAAGGAAAAAAAAAAGAAAAGCTGTTGGCAGTGTAGTAAAGAAAATCAAATATTCCAAGCCTTCACTGGTATAATTTCAAAATATTCAGAACAGGCATATGCACCATAGCTGCTTTTTTTACTTCATCTATTTTCTGTACAAATGGCAAACCCAATTTACTTATCTGGAGGTCTGAACAAGGTCTGTCTTGCCCTATGCATGCTGCACTGCAACCTTTTTGATTTCTCAGAATGGTTGCTTTTTTTCAAGTCCTGTTTCCTATACTGAATTTTTCCTCCAGTTCCTTAAGGGATTGAGATGGAGACAAAAAAGGTCTTTTTGAGCAACACTTCTTTGTGCTTTCCAGAGCATTTTCATGCTTTGACTGAAGGGAAAGGATTATTTACCTGTGCTTCCCTTAGTGTTACTAGCACTGTATAGTCAAAGAAGCTGCTCATATTGACATATCTAAACATATGTAGAAAAAAAGATGGCTGTAGTCAGTCTTTTTCTGTATTTGCCATCAGTTTAACTGCCCGAAGATCTGCATTTGCAGAGGTTGAAACATAAGCTGTCATTACAGCAGAATGTTGATTTGAATGCATATTAACATTTATTTTTCTAAATTAACTATTTGCTGATCTCTCCTCCTTGATGATAATTATACTAAGATGCAGACTATCGGCCCCACATGACAGATAATTTTGTGCTGTGAATAGATGGTGTTTAGAAAAGGACAGCAGTTTCTGCCTTCACTATAACTGGTTGCAAGTAAGTTGGTGTTAGTGCTCCATGAAGTTATTCACATTTTAGGATTTTTATCTAAATACCCATACAAGCCGTCTTTAAGGAGATGATATTATTGGGGAAGGCTCAGCAAAGTATGATCACGTTTTGAACAGAAGTTGGCATTTCATTTAGTAAAAGTAGACAGAACTTATCTCTTGAATTGGGTTCATTCTTTCAAATAACTGAAGAGAAACTGCTTTCTTCCAGTGTAAATATTAATAGCAATGACCTCTGAATTGCTTGCTGCTTTGAGATTTGCAGCTGTTGCAGTATTTTCCTTTTCATCTGCATTTTATGATGGGGTAGGGGTAAAGTTTTATTTCACTAAACTCTACATCTTGCTTTGCAGCTAGTCTATACATTTGCTTTCTACAAAAGTTAATTGAGAAGTATTCTTTCAATGTTTGGTGCTTTTTTAATGTAATACTGCTGATCAAGCCACTACTCCCCACTGAAATACGGGAATACAATTTTTAGAGAAATGCAACTTTCAAGTATGCTTCTATAGTTATTTGAAATCACTTTGAAACAGCATCTACGTGCTGTGCAAATGTCATAGCTGCCTATTAGTACAAGAATAATTTCTGTATTAAAACTACCCAGAGTTAAATGTTATGTACAAAGAGACATTACCCACTTTAACAGTCCTACTACAAATGAAGTGTAGTTAGAAGCCTGTACCAAACACTTTGTCATCACCTCACATGATTCTGATTGTGAAGGTAATACATTACAGGCAGCATTTCCATGAACCATCGGCTCAACAACTCATGGCTGGCTTAATTCAGGTTTTGGCATGCTTTATTGTGTTTTTGGCACACTTTATTTGAGTTTATTATAAGTGGCTTTGCTTATGTTAAACATTGCTGTAGTAGTCAATTCTTAGGAGTCAATAGGTGAAAATATGTTGTGGTCATATAGAACTGAGAGGTATTAGCCAGTGCTTTATTTGCTAAGTCGCTGTCATGTTTTAATTCCTTCTATTGTATTGAAAACAAGACTTTTCTGTGGCGACAGCCAGTGATGGATGCGTTACCTTACAGGCTTTGAGCAGGTCACAGTTTGGCTTCCTTCTCACCACTAGTGAAGAAACTTAACAAATGTGAGGGGAAGCAAAATTACTTAAACATTACATAAAAGTACTTTCTGCTGTATATTCACCCTTTTTAGATGTCATCCACATAGTCTGAGTTATTGTACTGTTGCTTGGAAATACTTTTTTAATTCTTGATTATTTTTACATGCTTATTCAGCTATATAAAATGCAAGTTGCTATGGATTCTTAGTTGTGGTTTCCTACAGCTCTGTAAGTAATGCGGACTTAAGATCTGTGTAAACAATGCATTTGCACAATTTAAAAAAGAAAAAGGCATTTCCAATTCGTGTTTCATAAAACCACCTTTTTTAATGTAGTTCGGTGATTCCGAAGAAGTGGCTGGTTTTGTGTAATGCCCTTAAATCAGTAAAGAAAATGTGTTTTAGCTAATATTGGTTTATGAAGAATAGCAAAGGCTCCAACAAATTATCTTTGTTTTGAGAATGAAATGATTGTAAAGATTGTACATGTTTTAACTGAGTTCTTACACCAGGTATTGTAGAGCTGTATTTTAACTGCTTAATAGCTCTCTCTCTAAATATAAATATAGATGTTGGTAGTACCAAACCATTAAGAATAAAACTTGTTTGTGCTGAACTAAATCTATCTTTCTCTTCACTAAAAATGTAACTGAATGATAAAGTGCTATTCATTTGCAGGTGCATTGCTTCTGCTTAAGGACCCATGTTTGAAAGGACAGGAATTAGTAGCATGTTGTATTAGCCTTTTGTAGTGTATTTTGTTCTAAGCATCTTAATTTCCCTGTTTTGAATGCTAAGTAGCAAGGGTCTTGGTTTTGAACTAATACCCATCATGCATGTAAACGGTGTGAAAGAGCTGCTTAGTAAGTTAACACAAAGTGTTCTTGTGTCCGTCCTTGTGGAAATAGATACAATACAAACATTACAGCTGAACTCACGGCAAACTCCATTAAGTAAAAACCTGGATTCATTGTCCAGAAGAAAGTTTGAATTGAATGTAAGCTCATTTTGTTGAATGTAATGTCAGGCTTTTAGGGGTTGTATTGAGGAGTATGGTTTTGTTAAGTTGAGACCAATTCATTAAGTTTTATTGCCTGGTGAGAAGCAGTAATACGTTATTGTGAAGCTTCATCAAATATTCATGGTTAAAAAGAAGTAGTAAATGTATTCAATCAAGTGGTCTTTTGGGGGTCTGAAAAGGATTATGAAGTCTGCTCAGCTGATAGTCTCTAACTTTGGTTATCTGAAAAGAGTAATCTCTGAATTAAATTTTGGTGTCAGAATATTTTGTCTTCCACAGTATGTTAGACTACAGGTCAGATTTGCTGACAGTATTCATAAGTTGTACTATTTTATGTCAAACTTTGTTTTCAAAACTTTCTTTTATTAGAATGCAGGATGTGGTTGTCAGAGTTTGTACTGTGTTTTGCAGCTGATTCTATAGACAGGCTTTTCAAGCAGGGGGCCATAAGAATGCAAGAGTGTGCTAGCTGTCACTTTCCTATTTGGGAGCGACCGTTTTTGATCTTTGTCCCTTTTTCTCCACTTAATTCTGCATCACCTAATACCTCTTGTAAGCTGCCTGTTTGGGAGCCTGAGTTCTACAAGGCTGTGTAGCATAGCGTAGTCTTCATGAATTGGTGTCTGGAAGGTCTTGGTTTCTGAACATGCTGCACTTACAGAGTAGCTATCAACGCTCTTAGTCAAACTTGGACAAATATAACAATCTCTAAACATAAAAATGTTCGTGAACTTAGGCTGTAACCAAGAGCCTTTTGATGCTTACAATGGCTGGATTGTGACAATTCTGATCTCATCAGTGCAGCTCCTTTACTTCCTGGAAGATCAGTAATGAACAACAAGAATGCTTGCTTTTTTCTTTTTCTTCTGTTTTTTTTTTTTTTTTTTTTTTTCCTTACTGGTAGATATAGTATGTCTCATATTCATTTCTTAAGCACAACAGTGGTATCAATGCTGTCTTTTTCTAATCTTCCATCGATCCTTCCCTTTTTTGTAATCTCCAGGCAGATGATGTTGAAAGTAAAATTAGAGAAATCATTCCGCCTGGTTTTTGCACAAACACAGATGACTTTGTGTCTCTGCTGGAGAAGGAGGTCAACTTCAAGCCCTTTGGAGTGCTGCTACACACATATTCTATCCATAATGAGGAAGCTGGTGAAGATATAACATACCAGATATACAAGGTATGAAGACTTATGTTAAACTTCTGGTTTTGAGCAATCAAATTCAATTTTATTTTGCAGAGATGCACTTTCTGAAGTGATCCAACTATAACATATACATACTATAATTTTACCCATTTATTAATCATCAACATGCTTTTTTATGTCAGCGAATTTAATTAGGTTTTGCATATTTTTTTCCTCTTGCATCTGTGATAGGTTTCACCTGACTTCTCCTGGCTTTTTCCCTAGGCTGACATGACATGTCCAGGCTTTCGAGAATATCATGAAAGGCTTCAGACGTTCTTGATGTGGTTTATTGAAACTGCTAGCTTTATTGATGTAGATGATGAAAGATGGAACTACTTTCTAGTGTAAGTACAGTTCTAAAGCAACAGTGGACCTTATTACCTCCACAAAGCCTGCATTTTAATTGTGGCTGGCCAATTATTGGAGCAGTATAATGATATTTTTCCCAGGAAAGAAAAACCATTGTTTGTGAGGCTTGAGTTTTCCTCCATTATGCTTTGGGAAAGCTTGAGAATAGAGCTGAATTAAATGCTGTTGTCCGTTAGAGCCCTGAATGTAGGCTTAAACAGTAAAATGAGCTTTGCCTGTGTTTTCTTTTACTTGCCACCTATTCATCTTTATAATAGGCAAGTGCACTGAAGTGCTGTAAAGAGGTCTGATTTATCCAAGTTGCTGCACACCAATTAAGTGAATTGTACATTCAGAACATAGCAGGTGTACCCATTGGGCCCTCACAGAGTAGCTTGCTGACACTGAAAATTCAGTTGGAGAATGGAAAAGAAAATGGACACTGCATGGGAGCGCGACTGTAATTGACCTGCTTGGCTTTCTGTTTTATCTGCAGATTTGAGAAGTATAATAAGGATGGAGCTACGCTCTTTGCGACCGTAGGCTACATGACAGTCTATAATTACTATGTGTACCCAGACAAAACCCGGCCACGTGTAAGGTAATTGGCGGTGTAACTCGTGCCTTGCCTTTTATTTCAGAAGAGGGAACTGCTGAAGTTCCCAATACTTGTTTATAATAGTGTTGATTTGTTTAAAAAAATCCCCATTATTAGCTGTCTATGCACTGATTTATTTCATTGTTCCCTTCTTGAAGCAGAGGGAATCTCAAGTTTTGAATATTTAACAATTTCAAGATTCCGTTAAAAGTTACATTTTAACATGAAGATTGCATGCACCTTAATCTAAAATGAAATACCATTTTATTTTTAAGACTTCACATTGTTTGCAAATGCTTGCATTTGAACTGAAAATGCATTCCTTTGTGTGTAGCCAGATGCTGATCTTGCCACCATTCCAAGGAGAAGGCCATGGTGCTCAGCTGCTTGAAACAGTTCATAGATACTATATGTCTTCTCCTACAGTACTTGATATAACAGGTTTGTGTTAAATTTTTAATAAGCAGCTTTCACAGGTTGTTAGCCCACAAGCTAACTGTCCGTTTGTCTGAATTTAAAGCCTTTTGAAGATGTAGCTTCTGCTCAGTTCAGGATTAATGGTACCCTGGTTTACAGAAGTGTATATAATGTAGCTTCTTAAATACTCAGAGAACAGCACACCAGGAAAATTCAATCCCTAGCATGAATGGATTACTAGCTAATTAACTATTTTATTGTGAGAGACACAGCTGAGTTTGCCAAGAGATCAAGCTCAGTCAAGTTCCTTGTTCAACTTACCCCATTAGCCAAAACTCAAACTTGAGCACAACACACCTAAGTGAAATAGCATATTAATATTAGTGTGCAAGCTGAAATTTTACAGACAGTAAAAGTCTGTAGAGAACTTGTGCTTTAGGAGCATGTATTGCTTGCTGAAGGTATCCGTGATATTAGATGTGTGTGCACAAATACCTAAAAATAAAAGATTGTGGAAATGGCAGGTAAAGGGTCCATGTGCATAACAAAAATAACATTAAAAATTGCCATAAGCATGACATCAGTCTTGTGGTTTCAAATCCAGTATAGGAAGAAATGCAGTTCAAATACACTGACCATTCAATTCTGTGTGTAGTGTCATCTTGGCTAGAAATAACTCTCCATTCTCATTAAAATCCAACAGACCGCTTGCTTTCATAATGCATTGTTGCAGGATCCTCATAAAGTAATCCACCTTGTAATTTCAATCCAGTTCATGGGAACCTGAGAAAGTATAACTTAGTTTATGTAACAGTAACTCGTGTGCATCATGGATTTAATTTTTCCTTTTAATAGTACAAACCTTTACGTAGCTTTTATAGTTGAGGATGAACAAAGTCTTAGCATGGTACTGTATAAATCCTATGACATGTTCATGGCTCAGTGCATCTAAAATTGTGAAATAAAGCCTTTAACCTTTCTGGAAAGGAAATGGAAGATCTAGTTAATCTCTTTGAAAAAGCTAATGATTTACTAACTAAAATTACTTCAGAGTTTCACATATGCAACAAATATTTTGTTTGACTTAAACATTGTCATCCTGACACAAACAAAAAATATGCTGATAGTGCTTACTGTACAGAAACTGCCTCATTCCTCTTTTAACTAATCTGAGTGCAAAAGAATGAGTCAATTTACTTTAGTGCACTTCTCCAATCTCTTTTGCAGAATAAATGCTATAAGGCTTGCCATACAAGATTATGCACAATACACTTTAACCCAACCCGGAAAAATAAATTGTTAGTTGTGTGGTGCGACATACATGCAGCAAAAGCTTCTATCCCAGTCCTTCTTGGTAACTTTGTTTTGCTTTTGATCATCCTAAAACTGCAAATTTTAACTATTTACAGTGTACCTCAAAACTAAAGGAAAATACAGCTGGGATATAACCTGGTTAGCAATAAACTCCACAGTGCTAGCTCCCAGAAAAATGAGTGTTTAAGGGGAAGCATGGCCCTGCTACTTATTTGTAGTGAGCTTGTCTAAAGCAAGGAAAAACTAAATACATTCACAATGTTGTACATATTTTCCTTCTGCATTAAATAGTTGCATATGGGCTCGTGTTAATGTTAACCGAGGCTAGTTCTCATTTTCAGTGTTTTTTTTTTTCTAAAGCAACTGTTTTGATAGCTATGCTGTCATTAAGTAACTTGAAATCGTGATCAACTTTTGCTTAGGTCATTTCAGCCTTTTTATTTTCAATAATCTTGTCTGTTGGGTCCTCATACCTTTCCTTTCCTTCCTTGCTAACAAAGACTAACTCCTGGTCAATACATGTCTTCAGTCAGTTTACTTGTATACAGTAGGATATTTTCACCAGTCTTTTCCCATGTTTTCCCTTTTGTTTGTGTTAGTAGTTCTACCACTCTGTCAAATAGAGTAGATTAAAGATACAAGAAAAAGGGTTTATAGTCTTGTCTTCTTTTCCCAGTTAAATGGGTTTAAACAAGTCAGTTTCATAATACTGTACAGCACTGCATACACAAAATATTAGAAGTTTCTGTGACCCATTTGATGTCTACTGTCAAACATCTAAACCTGTGATACCAGTGCTTACAATTAAGCACAGCTGTTTATATACGGATTAATACTGCATCTGCTGTTGTTTTCCACAGTTTTGTAATTACATACCAGAGATGAGAAAACAAATAATTCTGATAAGCTTTTTTTATTCTTTCTAGCTGAAGATCCATCTGAGAACTATGTGAAGCTTAGAGACTTTGTTCTTGTAAAGCTCTGTCAAGATTTGCTTTGCTTTTCCCCAGTAAAGTTAATGCAAGGTTTCAGTCAAGAAATGGTGACAGAAGCTCAACAAAAATTGAAAATAAATAAGGTATTAAATCAGTACAGTTGTAGTTAGATGTATTCTTATCAAACTAGTACAATACAATTTAAACTTAGAGATGGAGACATGGAATTTTACACACTGTGGCTTATTTTGACAGTTCTTAAGGATATATCTGGAGATACATGGCTCATGATTTTAGATAGATGCCTTTTTTACCTACAAATCATGTTGTAAATAGAATTTGACATGGTTTTGATTTCTTTCAAGAGTATTTGTGCAAATAAGTGTTGCTTTGGAAATGCAGAATGCTAAAGTGGCAGACAGCTTACTAATGCAACTCTAAATACTTGAGTTAAATTGAACAATTAAATTTGCTGGTAATCTTATTATACTCATTTTTGAGTATGACAGTGAAACAGCAGAGTTGCTCAATTAAAATGTATTTGAATGTGGTTTAGTGAAGACTTTAAACCTTGAGGGATGGGGACTGTGAAGCCATATTCAGATGTGTTTGTGAAAATGGTATAGCTTATATAGGGAAACTGTATCTGCAGCCTTCTATATTTTAAACCTGAAAGGATAAATAAGTTTCATTTGATTTTTTTAACACTATATAAACATGTGCTAGTGTAGCAAACACACCACTTTATTTTTGTTCTGTTGTTCAGGAAAAAAATACTTTGTCTTAAATGGTTTTCATACAGATACAAGTTAATACTAATATAGTATCAACTTTTTTTTTTTTTCTCCCTAGACATTGTGCTTTCTGGTCCTGATACCAAAAGCACTTCAGTTTTTCCATTTACTGTTTAATTTCCTTCCCTGGTAAACAGAAAACTTTAAATATTGTTGTTTAATTTTCATATTTAGAAGTTTCGGGGGCTCTTGGGAAGGGCATGGGGATTACATGTGGATTATTAAAATTAGCCAAGGGGATACTGATTGATATTGCTTAATGTCACTCTGGTTCTAGTTCTTGTTCTTACAAGTATTTTTGGACTCTGGCTTCTGGACTTTCTGCTGTTCACTTAGAGCAAGTCCTTGAAGCACCTCTATAGCTAGTACAGCACTTGAGAGATCAGACACTGGCTGCATGGAAGAAAATTATTTTGAAGTGAAAAGAAAAATATTTATTCTTTGAACTCACCAGATAGGAGGACAGATTTGTCCATTCCCCTGTCTTCTGATAAGATGAAGAATTACTCTAATATTTCAGTATTTCTCCACTGGGAGTTCTGTTGAGTGACCTCTTTATTCAGATGTGGTTTTTATTCTCCTTTCTGTTCATTAGCAACATACAAGACGAGTTTATGAAATTCTCCGATTGCGTGCAACAAATATGGGTGATGCAGAACAGTCCAGAAGCTATCGGTTGGATGTTAAAAGAAGACTGATTGGGCCCTATAAGGTGTATATGACTTAAGTATCATTTAAAATTTATTTAAAGGCTAATTATACTTGATTTTACTTTCATTTCCATGAATGTAGTTGATGCCAATTATGTTGCCAATCAACTACCATTAGTTATGCAGTGTTCAACTGACATATATACAGATGCAGAGGGCATTTGTACATAGCAGCACTGAAGATCCTGTGTTTGGTTCCTGACTGTTTCCTGCCCAGTTTCAGCAGGAGGTTACTATTAAGCTTACTCTACCTAGCTACAAGTGTCATTATTCCCAGGTAGGTTTAAGGGAGAAAAATGGTCTGTTTCCTGAAGAGGTTAAAAACTTAGATAGACAAGCCAGAAATTTGAAGAGAGGTAAAGTTTACACTGCAGACTAGGTATAGTTTAGATTGCTGTTCTAATTGTTTGCTGGGTCTTAAGAAAACAGCTTGCTAGAAGTAATCAAGTCATGTCAACATAGAACTCCATGCAGATGGAATATAAAATAATACTGGCAGTAAAATTCAAGCAAGTACTAAACTTAGGACCAAGTAATTTTCTTAGTTCCTATTAATTATGCATCCTAGGATTTTTAATGTGCTTGTTCTGTGTTGCATAGACTGACCCTTTGAGATACAGATTTAACAAATTACATCATAGTGGCTAATGGCTTCAGTCCTTGTTTCAAGAGTCAGAAGGGCCACAAATAAATCATAAGTGTTTTCTCTCATTCGCTAGATTTCACCCAGTGTCCACTACAAATAAGGTGATTTTTCAGCAACTGTTTTTCATGACTAATACATTATTTCAATTCACTCACTCAGAACTGAGGTCCTATAGGGAAAATCCAAAATTCCATAAGCAGCTTCAATTCTATTGCTTCTAGCAGGTGTTTCCACTTCAGTCTTTGCGCACAATAAGCGCATGGATAATGAATGGATTTTGTATTGCTAAATATGCAATATTGCTACTTTAGAACATTGCTTTTTTAGGTTTTTTGTTATCTCAATGTGGATTCAAAAGATCCTTTTTTCCTGATCTTAAATTTCATGTTCTGAAATAGTCATCGTGTTTATGGTAGTTCTACCTAGTAAATAACTTACTCATACAATCATTCAAACAATTTCTATTAAATTTTAGTCACAGTGCTGTTTTCAAACACTTGTCAGAAATGTAATGAAACTAACTTTTAATATAGAGAGGGTAATTTTGAGGGGGGAACAAACTTATAAACATATAATCAAGAATATTACTGCATACCCTAATACTGGTATCATTATTGCATAAATTGTTGGATAGCTTAATTTGAACAGTTCTGTAGAGATGTACAATAATTCTAAGTTGATATTGCCTTATTTTAATAAAAATGGTATTCCATCTTAGAATTATTTCCTGGCTAACAGTAGCAGTGAAAAAAATATGTGCAGAAAGCTCAGGGGGAAAACATGGAATTCATCTATTGCCCTTGAAGTTGTTACATTAGCAAGGAGGTGGTTGCTAAAGATACTGAGACCTTTATGTATATGGCATCACTAGATTGGAATGACTGATGCAAAAAGATATGTTGCTCTCTGTATAAGTAGTACTTATATAAAAAATAAAAGAATTGGTATATTAGTGAACAAGGCATCACTCTAAGGTAGTTTAAAGGATGAGCAGCTTGTGAAATTTCAGTTTCACTGTGGCTTCTCCATTTCTGACAAACTCTGCTATTTATTAGTGAACTGTGCTGATAGATAGGTCTCCTTGATCACATCTTTGTTCTTCTTGTCATCCCTGTTGAAAGTAAATTCCACTGCTGCACTGCTTTTCTTATTGTAATACTTTGTTTGCTACTTGAAGAGAATATGCTTTTCTGTCCAGCCCAACAACTTGCTCCCAAAGAATCCTCTTGAAACTGCCCAGGTAAAATGTTACTGATGGCAGTTTTCAGAATCTTGTGTACCTGGATATGCTTGTAGTATATTTGGCAGGGAAGTGAATATTGAAATGACTGGTTATCTGAAACATGCAAAGAGAGTTTGCTTTTTAGCAGGAATCTGGAACTTAAAGATGGCCTAATGCTACAGTATCAGATGTAGTGAGCATTTAAAAGCTGGCACCCTTTTTACAGAGCTAATGTTTATAACCTAAACAGATACCTCCTGTTAATTAGGCAGAATTGAATTAATTCTAGAATAAAGCTTTAATTGTTCTAGTGACAGAAGCTTGGCCAGAAGGTAGTCATTTCTATTTTCATTTGGGCAGCTCATCATATGTTTTGAGTGTCTTACTCATTTTGACTACTTAGAGCTAATGTGAATCTAAAATTTAAACATCTATGCTGCTTTTCACGTCCTTTTGACAAGGAAAGGTTTCTTGATTATTGGCCAAAAATATGCCTGAAGGCCTCATCGGGACTTAAGTACAGAAACTCCTTTTCTGAACTGAACTTTGCCTATCTGTGGAATCTTTGGGAGATTATAAAAGTTTTTCTGGTCTTACTCAATTGCAGTTTACTGTAGTTTTCACTCCTCCCTCCTGACCCTCTGCATTAATCACAGAAAGAGATTTGAGAGATAAGTGTAAAATTAGAGCACAGAAGGGCTTTGATTTTGAGACTGTTAGAATAATCTGGTGAAATGTTGTTGTTTTAATACATCCTGATTCCCTAGGTATTGCTAAGATTTATTGGTAAGATACCAGGCACACATAATGCTTTTTTATTTTTTTAAATGAAATGTTAAATAATAGTCTGCTTTTGGCAAGAGAAGACTGAAGAATGGAAAGTACCTCAAGAACTGAGTAGTTCAAAAACAAGTATCAACTGTGTAAAAGTATATCTGGGTAAAGAAAATACAAAAGTATTTTGAGGTGTTTTTAGGAAACAGGTAAAAATCACATGTGACAGAGCAAGGACAATTCATCTTCTGTACAAATATGTTTATGCTTATAAATAATCTTACTGTGTTTCAGTGCTGCTACTGCTAGCCCCTGGTAATTTGAATAATTTGTAAGAATTTGTGAAACTTTTCTGTTTACTGGAGGCTTTAAATTAATTTTTTATAGTCAGTTATAGAGAAATTAGTTGGTTGAACAGTCATGTAATGGGGCACCAGTGCAATTAATGTCGATGTAGGACTAAATATCCTGGTCAGATTTCTACAGTCAAGTTTCTCATGCTGTACATCTTCAGTAGTGGGTGTACTGTTAGACTTATGTATTTGGTTAAGGAACAAAATTTGAAACCATTCTTCCCTTCACTAGCTCATTGACAATAGAGAAACTATGAGCCTTTAACAGAACAAATGTACTAACCAAACACTGTTACTGCTTCTTTTGGGTTTAGGAACATCTTAAAGAACTAGATACTGAAATGGAATAAATTTTAGTGAAATACCATATTCTTGATAATTACTGGTTGTGTTCAAACTACTATTTGTTTGATTGCTTAGAAAAAACAGAGAGAACTTGCCAAGATGAGAAGGTGTCTAAGACCAGAGGAGATGACAAATCAGTTGAACCAAATAGACCTAAACTTGCAACGTGAACAGTTAGAAGAGAGCTTCCAACAGCTTGTTTCAGATTACCGAAGAGTCCTAGAACGACTTGCACAAGCATGAGGATCCTACCTGTACAGGAAACTTGCAGATATCTATACTGTGTTGTAAAGCACATCCTTAATTGCCACTTAACTGCAAAAAATCTCATGTGACGTTTTAATCACATTAAAGGTGACTTGTGTTTCTGTGCATTTTGAATATTTTCTATTTTTGTGTTGTAGATTTAAAAATGTTGTATTTTAGGTTTGGGGGCACTTCTTGATGAAATAAACAATGTAGATTCTCAGATACAATGTTACTTCAATTGTATGAATTTTCTTCTACCCTTTTGTTTTGATCAAGACTGAATATATACTTGATTAGCTAGTTAATATATAAATCTAAGCACTCTTAAATTTCTTGTAACCTGATTCTCCTCGGGCTGTTTTCCTTGGATCCTGTTGTACAGTGCAGGGCCTGTGCAGGTTTAATGTCCTAGGAGCAGGCTACAAGATTGGTTCTGTGGTCTCTCAGGTGTTTCTTGTGTACAGACTCTTAACCCTTTGCTAGAAGTGGATCCTGCTGCTGGAAGCTAACAGACCCATTCTGTTTAAGCCTCTGAAGTGCCTCAAGCACATTCTTTTTTAAACTGTCAATATGATTTTCAGGAAGATGCATCACAGTTGGAAAGCCAGCCAAGACTTTGTGAGGACTCCAAAAGCACTTCTACTGGTGAAAGAAACAAAAATCTGTAGGAAGCAAGTGCCTTTATATAGTTCCTTGATTCTATTCTGCTATCCCTTACTTCTCAGACCTGAGGTTAGTTCTTAAATATCCTGTCAGTCCTTCCTCAAAGGAATAAATTGTCGTCTTTTCTGATAGTTCAGAGTTTGCAGAACTTACTCTGAGTAAGGATCATTGAAATTTATTAACCATGTTTGATGGTCCTAATGGGATTCAGGTCCAAGCTTTCAAAACTGGAGTTTGTAGGTTGACAGTTCTCAACTATCTGATGTGATGTGGAAGAAGTGAAATAATTTTTAAATGTTTAGAATCTGAGATTTTTTGTATTTTCTATTAAATTATTTTTAGAAATTTTAATTCTGAATTAGGATATCTTGTCTGTATGATACATCTTTCATCTACTGTAGTATCCAAATCTATTAATCAATAGTAACAATTGTTAAAAGACCATTCCTGATAGTAGTAGTAAGTCTAAGTTGGGGAACCTGGGCTTTGTTTTGTTTCTTTGGTTGGTTTTGGTTTTTTATTGAACCATGTTCAGATCTTGGTGATAAGTCAGAAGTGGGAAAACCGAACTGAAGTATTGTGCTTAAATTTGGTTCCTGCATGGAGGTCCGGGATACTTGTGATGCTTCTGGGGCAGCCTGCAATAACACTTCCTGAGCTTAGCGCATTTAAGAAACTATGAGAGTGACAAGAAGAAACACTGCCTAATGGGCTGTTTGCCCACTTAGAAATTACTGAACCAGAAAGTACAAAATTGTGTTCCTTAATCACAATTTTCTTTTGCTATTCACAAATAGTGAAACTTCTCTCAAGCAGTGATAGGGCAGATTTATTTTTTCATAACACCAGAAATTTTTTTTTCTTTTTATGTTGACACAGTTGAAAGAGTTTGAGCTAGTGCTTATAGTTCCTTTAGTGGTTTCTCATTCCAGTATGGTCTTGGGAACATTCTAAGATGTTGGGATGTACCTGTGAACTGCAAAACTGCTTGGCTGGAAAAATGGGAATAAACAGCCTCTTAGAGGCTAGAAACTTGAATCCTTCCATCCTGCAGCAGATTACAGCTTCTGCAGCTCTGCTGCCAGGAAAGACCTTGTGAGTGCACCCTAATCCATTACAGTAAATTAAGCCAATTATCTGAAGCAATCTTCATCAACAAATTAAACTAGCCCTGCTGACTTTGCCTGATGTGGTCTTAACTGTCTGGACTACCCTTTCCCTTGGCAAAGAGAAGGAGGCAATAATGTTGGACAGCTAGAAAACTGCAACAGCTCTTCTGATGCTGCTTGGGGGGCATCTGCCAGCTTCCTTCAGTAGACTTGTGGGGTGCCTCCAAGCTAACATTTTGGAGACTATGCATTCATGGTGAAATTGACTAAATACCCAGATTTCAGGATTCTACTAGACAAAGTCCTAGCTTGCCAGTCTGGGTATCTTGTTTGTGATTTTCAACAGGATAAGAAATTTCACCTGCAAGTGAACTGCAGGATGCTTGTCTCAGAAGTATACTCAGCAGCACCTCCAGTTGTTCAGTGAGTCATATTGGGAAATAAAAAGTTTAATACTATTTATAAAAGTTTAGTAAGTTTTGTGTAATGTTTGTATTGATGTAACTAAGAACAGGAACCTCCCACTATATTTAAACAAATACTGTGTGGTGTACTAGTGATGTTTGACTTCTGCATGCTGAGAAGACCTGTGAACTCCTAGCAGCTCTCTGTATGGAATTGCAAGTAGATACTGGAGGGGTTCAATTGTGCGGATTTGTGAGCTGACAAATTAACACTGAGGCTTAGTTGCAACTCTTTCACTGTAGATGTTGGGAACATGAGAATTGGATAGCTGAAGCTGAATGCTACTGGAGTCCTCTCCTATTCTGGGCACGATAGGATGCTAAAGTAATCCTGGATTAAAAATATTTTTGTTCAAATACTTAATCTGTTATCCTAGGTTTCTTAAGCTGCTATTGTTCTTTTCAGTTACTAGTAGCTAACAGAAACTTAAAGCAAACACTAATAATAGTCTTATTGATAATAGGTTTATGTGACTTTTTTTCTGCATTGTGGTAAAATCCAGATTCTTCAGTTATTTTACTCAAATTTCAAGTGAAATTTTGCACCACATATTGATAAAGCATTTTAGAGAGTTTTTTTACATTTGAATATTCTTTTCAGAATGTGCATTAAGATCTGCAAGTATATTTATAAAGTTTTTCATTGTAGATGCTTCTGGCATCAGGATGGTGGTTTGCGCTTCTATCACTTACAAATCCAGCCACAGCAACAGTGAATCTACTTCAAGAAAATGCAGTAGGGTATCTGAAATAGTGAATTTAGTTCAATTGGCAGACACAAGGGTTTTTTCCAATGTAAAGCTGTTGTCAGTGGTGCTAATACAAGATTTTGTCCTAAGAGGTAAATAAAGCTCTGAAAAGTGTTTTATGTACAGAAACCTAGGTCAAACTGTTCGCTTTCAGGTATTTTGAAACATAGAAGTTACCTACTGCAGATACTAAGAAACAACTTCTTGCTCAAAAACTAATAGTCTCAAGAAATACAACAGAATACCTATAGCTTCAGAACTGAGGAAGCAAGCTACCAGAAACTGCAGAATTTGAAGGACACTAACTGCTGTAGTTGGAGGAATAAAGATCTGTGTGTTGCTGGAAGTGTCTTGGGTAGCAAATGTCTTTGCCTCCTACGAACCAACACACAAAGCTGCTGTGTGGCAGTTTAGGCAATTCAAGACTGACCTATTGTCTCTCTCTGCAATGTCAGCAGGAGGGTAAGCAGCCCATAATGTCTGTATGAAGGATTTGTGTGTGCTTATATAGATTTTTTTCAATTCCTTTTTTTGTCTCTCACTGAGACTTTGTTGCTCTTTATGCTTCTCCTTTATCATATTTGATGACTGTCAGACACTAGAAAGCTTGAAAATCTTATGTTGCATATTTTGCCATTTTACCTTTCCTCGCAGTGTCAGTTCTGACCTCTTCAGTATCAAACTGTTAGAACTAGAAATACCTGTTACATTGGTAAGCCTATAGTATAAACCCTTGGATTTTCAGCTTTCAAATTTAAAATTATTTTGTAATGCTGCTGTTTTGTGAAACATTGCTTGCTAGGATAACTTGGACTTGAAGTTGAAAAAAGACAGCACAGTCTACTATTAACATCTGTATCTCATAAGCAACTCTGTGTTGCAGATATATCACTTTTCTGAAAAAAAAAACCAGCCTAAAGTAGTTGGAAATACTTTTCCCCATGCTGTCAGTAATTTCAGCTGGTTTATACTGCTAGCTCCTTTCCACAATAATTAGAAAGATTTCAATCCAACCCTGAGTTCTTTCTATTAACATTTCATTTACAAAAGGCAGTTAACCACACCAGTGACAATATTTGGAATTGTGAGGCTGAATATTTAGTGCAGCCGGTAAAAATGGAAGGCTATTACACAAAGCAATACAAATAGCTGCAAGTTCAGCTCAGGCAGGGCATGCTATCTGCCATCATACTGGCTTGTAACTGGTGGGAAAATTGTAGGAATGAGCTTGTCTCCCTATCACTCATCTGTTTTACAATGTAAAAAGAAAAAAATTATACAAATACCAGTTTCTACTCATAGCTACTCATTCAAATACATGCATGCTTACCAGGTTCTTTGTTCCGTGTGCTAAAGCCTTCACTAACACACATTGCAAGAAACCAGATTACACACTGTGCATCTGAGCTTCCTTTTAGATCTAGAATGGCACAAGCTAGTGTACAAAGGATCATTAATCTAACCATTTTCAGATTTACATGCTCAAAATATTTTTAATTCTCCAGACTAGAGGCAGAGAGAAAAGGGAAAAAAAAAAAAAAAGTTCTACTTTGCTTCTTCAAAGCTCATTTTGCATATAAGGCTTGCACCCAAATTGGAGGAATGTCAGGTAACAACACAATGAAGACAAAGCCTTGGGAAGAGGATTCAGAATTCCCTCTTTGCCTTTACAAGAAATCTATATAGCAGGAGCAGTGCTGTGCAGTGTTTTTTTCTGAGAGTAGCACTAGCTTCTTTCTTTAGTAAATAAAGGACATGTAATGCTGTAAACATTCCTCACGCAGGAGGTACGTGCTCCATTTGTGGTTGTTGCACAGTTTGAGCTGAAGAGATAAAACATAAAGAAAATCTAGATCAATGGGAAGAGCTTGACATCCCTTTTTTTGTTTCTAAATGGTAGGGCAATAAGCAAGGTGTTCCATATTCAATAGCTGCTATTTTTAGATGCTTCCCTTTCTTCTAGTTAGGCTTTTCTCTGAGCTGTATGGGGTGTTCATGTTTTAAAACTTAATAGTTTCATGGAAAAGAGAAAATCTTTGCCTAGGATGAATTTCATATGATAGGGACCTCTAAATATGTTGTTTTTCTTTCCCTAGAGCTGTGATGTAAGTTCTATTTGGTGTCGCTTTACCTGTATGTAGGAGGTTCCTGGGGTTTTGCAAATTCAGGGCTCCAAACTCTCTCACCTGGATCAGATGAACATCGGTGCTGAAAAAAAGAACACCTATTTGTGATTAGAGCAGGACCCAAACAGCACCAGCCTCATCAGCAAAAGCTGCGGTGGAACTAAATAATCTTTTAAGACAATTTTAAATAGGAAACCTTAGAAGAATCCAGCTGCTACACTTCAACTAGAAGCATGTTTCTATATTGCTCTATATAAGATTTCATGTGTACATAAGATGTAACTGTTGTCTTACAGGCTGGTACAGACAGCTTTGAAAATTGCATGTACAAACTTAATTTTGTGTCTTCTTTAGTACACTTTTGCTTATTTTAATAGCAGCCTGTCCAATTTTGGGAAGAAATAAAGTTGAGATTCTACATTTAGTGCTCAGTGGCTTTGACAGCACAGAACCAATGTGAGATGGGATGCAAAGCATTCTTCAAGGAGAGTCTTTCATGCATAGGTGTTGACTAAACTCTGTGCTGAAAAGTGATTTCTCCAAAGCTGCCTCTCAACCTGAAGCTCAGAACAGGCTTGAGACATCACTGTCCATCTTAAACGTTTCAGGGGATATGTCAAATGTAACCAAAAGACAATTATACACATGAAGAAAACGTGATGTATTTTCTTTTGGCAACAGAATTTGAGCATGGTGGAATATGATTTTTTCAGATTTGCTGTGTTAGGATCTGGTGTATCTCTTTTCAGAGATATCCATCCCTATTTTACTGCTATAAAGGTCCGAAAAACTATATGCTTTGTTTATATTTCTTAGTAAAAGGAGAAAACCTGCATCTAAGCATAAATTAGAGACTACTAAATAATGACTGTTGTTATATTTAAGATTCATCCAGAGACTGGAAAAATTACACAGTTCACTTGAAATGTAATTGATTGTAATTTGATTGATCCCCTCTTGTTTTCTGGCATGCAAAAATAATTGGTCCAATCTAACCACTAGCCAGTACCTACAAGTATTTGTGAAATAGTCTGACACTTAAGACAAGGTAATTACAAAGGTGGTAGCAGCAAACTGGAATTGCCTCCATTTTGTTACACCCTCAATCAATTTTCAGGTTGTCACTTTAAGGAATTTGGGTCTTTTAGCTGCAGACAAAAGCAAAGCACTCACTTAATCTTCTCTAACAGTGGCCTTCTTCCACTGAGCAGGAAATATTTGCTGATTCAAATAAGAAAGGTGAGACTAGACTACCTTAGAGCTCTGTTTCTCTCCTTTAGTGACAGTTGAGGAAAGCATGGTGAATCCCTCCTCATACATGGATACTTTCATGTGAAGTGTGCTGTTCTCCTTAAGCACACACAAGCACACCCATTTGAGAATATGTATAGTTGCTTAGGCCAAGCAGCAGAACACGTGATTGATTTACTCTGCACGTTGTTGTTATAGAACTAGTGGTTGAGTGTCTGGATTCCTAAAGCCTTGCCAAGATACAAAGGAGGATAAAATGATGCCTAGTGCAATTTGAACTCCTGAAAGACCAAACTACATTGTAGAATTAAGAACAACGTGAAGACGTGCATTTCGGCCCTGTAAATGAAATGTGTGCGTACCTCTCACCAGTGAGCAGTGGGTAATGGTACTCATGAGGTACAACGGATCAGCTTAGCAATGCTTTCTCTACCTTTATTTCTGTATCTTTATTTCTGTGAAAATTTTATCATTTTCCCCCCACTGAATAATGATGATGAAATATGTCAGGTCATGCAGAATGTGGCTATAAGAAGTGGAATGTTTTATTTTTTGGAGGCAGTGCCAGGTATTACACTGATCTTTAAACTACTGTGTGCTCTGGATATAAGCTATATGATAGGCTGCCTATCATGTGGTGGCAGCTGATTAAGAGGTGCACTTTTACTAGCAAAGTCTAAGAGGATCACAGCATATTTTTTTGATCAGACAATGCTTGAAATTTGTTCCTTAAAATCAGAAATGGTTGAAGTGTAACTTTTAAATTCATACTTTTGGGGGGCTTTTTCCAAAGTACCAGTAGGTAACTATGCTCAGCATTCCCATCTGCCTTGGGCTTTGAGTCTATTCTTCTTAATTAAATCATAAAACTTGTACATGGGAAGATAAAACTACTAATGGCTCTACCATTAGTAAAGTAAAGTAAATAAATCTGGAGCTAAACAGCCTCTGTTCTCATTTGACAATTTACTTACTTATCCGACAGGTTACCACTGTGTATGTACACATGCACGTACGTAAGGATACAAAGATCATTAAGTGTGTGAGGATGAAAGGATACTTGTATTACTTCTACATTTTGGAATGCATCCAGGTGGGTTATGAATGTCTCCAGAGGAAGACTAACCCTTCCCTGGGCAGCCTGCTCCAGTGCTTTGCCACCCTCAACATAGAACTCTTCCTCATGTTGAGGTGAAACTTGTCTTTTAGTTTATGGTCATTGCTTCTCATCCTGTCACTTGGCACCACTGAAAAAGGTCTGGCACCATCCTCTTGGCACCTGCCTTCGAGGTATTTCTTTGTGTGAAAAACATGGTTCACTTTCCTGTGAGAATTTAAAAGTTTAGTAGAAAGACAATCAGATACACAGAAATAAAGCAAAGAGGTTGTGGCCGGGTGCCTAGGCGCTCAGCCAAAAGCACACCTGAGGCCTGGGGCAGTCTCCTTTTTATACAGTTTTTACTGTCTATTCTTTATGCATATTCAAACTTTTCCAGGAGCTGTTCTGCATAGCCACTCCTCAGGTCCATCTTTTTAGAGCATGTGCATTTCCTGGCCTTGCAGTTTTATTTCTCTTGATTTTTGGGCTTGGGTTTCTTGATTCTCCAGACAGTGAGGGTTGATAACAGCTTTGGCCTCTTTATTCTTCACGCATGGTGTTGATAACAATTTTGGCCTCTTCGTCCTTTATGCAAAGTGTTGATAGTAGCTCTGGGCCTCTTTTGTTCTTCACACAGAGTGCTGATAGTGGCTTTGGGCCCCATTCCCTGTCCACTTGGAGGTTATCTTACCCGTTCAGGTAGTTGAAACACGCTGAATTCTTGCTAAAAGAAAGAAAACTACATCTACACAGCAAAAGCATTTCTAACACTATTATTCATCTTAATGCCTGCGAAAAGCCAACAATACAATATGCATTTATAACATTTTCATTGATTAGATCCCCCCTTAGCTCATAAAGACTAGTTAATATTTTATTCATAAAAGTACAAGTTGTGGGGGAGGGTGGTGGTGTTTCTTTGCTTGCTTGCTTACTTGGTTAGTAGGTTGGGTTTTGTTTAATTTTTGATGGGAAGAAATTATGAGGTACTCCAGCACTTACGGACCCGAATCCCACTTTGGGCAGTTCAATCTCACTGCCATGTCTGCCGCTGGCGGAAGGAGCAGTCACCAATCCCGCTAGGGATGTTGTCGAGCTGAGCGGGACGGGGGCCGTACAGGAGGGCAGCTGGCAGCACCTCGGGGCACCGAGGAGCCGCGGGCAGCGGGCGGGCCCGGAGCGGCGCCGCGGCCCCGCCGCCCTCACACTCGCGCTCGCGCCGGCCGAGGGCGGGAAGGGGGCGCTCCCGGCCCGCCGCCACACACGGCCACGTGACCGCCTCACATGGGCAGCATGGCGGCGCCCAGAGCCGCCCGCGCGCTGCGGAGCGGAGGTGAGTGCGCGCCGCCGCCGGGGTGAGGCGCGGGCCCGGCCCGGCCTCCGCTCTGCCCTTCCCGCTGACCGCCGCCGCGCCGCTGCTCAGTTGGGGCTCGCTTTGAAATCGAGGAGCCTGCCGAAGGCTGCGAGAGAGCGCTCCGCCGGCTGGGGCGCGCGAAGGCGTCCGGGCGGGGGGCGGCGTGCGGCGGCGGAACCTCGCAGCAGCGGCCGCAGCTGTCCAGTCTCGGCTGCTGCTAAGGAGTGTTCCCCCGGCGCTGTGCTCGGCGTGGGGCCGGCACACGGCAGCTCCCGCCGTCCCGGGCCCCCGCGGTGCGCTGGGGCTGCGGGAGTGTTTTGCTCCAGTTTTGCTGTGGTGATTTTTGCTGCTGAAGTAATCTGACATAAGTATACGTGTTTCTTCTGCCAACCCGTTCAGCTGCAGAACTGCTTACCTGCTGGCATGCCTGTCGGTAAAGTGGCTTTTCAGGGCCCGTTGTCCCCTGAAGTTGAACCCTGAGGTTCTCTGAAGAGCACTTTTTCTGCCACATAACCTTTCACAAGCGAAGGTTGTTGTGCCTATGTTCTAAATCCGTCTTCAGCCCCATGCACACCTAAAAATCCAATGTCTGTCATCCAGTTAAAAGAACCAAGTGAATAAAATTTGGTAAGCTTTCCTACCTTCCCTTCAGGCATCATACCTTGTTCAGCTTCCCTAGGGGATATGCTTTTACAGAGACTTGAGAAAGCTAAACTGTCATAGTTAAGACAAGACTGATTAAACTAAATCAGATTTTCCCTGAATTGGACAGTTTAGTATAATTTAATTTGCAAATACTGAAAGACAAGAGTGATTTAAATTGGGTTTTTGTTCACCTAAGGATATCTGTTCTACCTAAATGGAACGAAATTATTTTTAATAGCCTCTTTTGTGTGTTTGTTTTGGGGTTTTTTTTTGGTTTTTGTTTTTTTTTTAATATAGCTGATGTTGTGTTTTTATAAATGATGAAAGTTTTCTTTAATATGGGATTGTTTCTACATAAGTGCATTACAGCAGAAGAGATCTTGGAAATTTTTATACTGGTTAAATGCTTCCTCCACGTATCAGAAGGACTTAGGCTAGCCTAAAAAAACCCTCTTTATTTTATTTTAAAAAGAAAATTAATTGACTGAAAGATATTAGGAAGTTGAAAAGTACTTTTCATTAGTCATATGGGGAAATTATGTGAATAGTCTCTGCCTTGCTAATGTCAGAATGCAAACATTTTCAACCCCAAAAGAAGGCACACAACTCTTTTAGGGCATGAGTGGTTTCCACAAACCTTTGTGAAATTCTGCATGCTCGAATGCTACATTTCAGAGTGGACTAGCAGTGGGTTGAACTGCATTTTAGCTGTCACCTTTTCTCGAAGCATGTTCAAAAATAATTTTACAGGTGATGCATAGAATTGTGAATTGAATTTGCTGTTTTGTAGAAGAAAACTAGGAAACATCCAGAACACAGACACATCAAGTCGCTGTCACAGTTTGTAGTTAGAAATAGTATGGATTGTGTGCTGGTTCACTGGCTTGTGAATGGTCTAATTAGATATTATCACAGTTTCAGGTGTTATAATAATTGCATCTGTGATACTTTATTGGTAATAAAGTAGAAGACATGAAAGAACTGCATTTATATCTACAATTCTATCTTAGATGACTTAAAGCATAGTAATCTCTTACAGATCTATTTATTTCATACAGGTAAATTATTGTAGAGTAGAAGCCCCTAATTTCTTGTAATGAAATTTCAGGGCTTAGAGCCACAGGGAAATAATTGATGAGAAGACATCTCATGTAAAATGGGTTACTTATTGTGATAAATACTGATATAATTGATTTCTGATTTTGCTTCCTTAACAATGAATAAGTGTGCTGTAATAATCTGTGTGACTTACTGTGGGGCAGGTTTTTAAAGTCAGGTCAGTATAGACTGACAGGGTGTGATACATCTGTTGGATATGTAGTTTGTGTTCCCAGGCTGGAACTTGCCTGGTGAGGGGCTGAGCTGCCTTGTTCAGCCCTTTGTGGAACTGGGAATTCATCTACAGGCTCCTCAGTGGGAAACCTGGAAACTGCACCGGGCTTGAAGCTGTAGCTGTCTCCAGCACCACAGAACGTGAGATGTTGGGAGATGCTGCTTCTTTTACTACTACAAAGCCTTTTAGAGATGTTTTCAAAATCTTTCTGAGAATGTTACTCTTTCCCCTCTGTTAGTAAAATGAGGAGGAAATACCTAAATGGGGTTTGTAACCTTTTTTTTTGTAATTATTTTTTATAATAGCAGGGGGACATAGTTGGAGTTCATTCTGTTGCAGTACAACGTCAAAGCCTCACACTTTCAAGTTTGCCCAGAAGTGCTGAGTCTCAGCAAAAATTACTTGGGGTCTGGTTTGGTTTTCTTTGTTTTTCTTTTTTGGGCCATATAGGTCACAAGTTTGGTTCACAAGCCTTGTCAGTAACGCATGGTTGAGTATTGTCTATATTTCATAGTTAGGTTAGCTGAAATTGAATATATTAAAAAAACCCAACAAACTCTTCTCTAGCAGGGTATTTATATGAAAATAATCAAAGTATTCTGAAGCATTACACAAGTTAGAAGCTTCAGTTGGACTGATAAAAGATGGCGTAGCAAGAGACTGAGGCAATAGGAAGTGATCTGGTTCACATGCTCTAGACAGAGTGCAGACGTGCAATTTTACATAGTTTTTCTTTCTGCTCAGACTGGCTTTGCCATTTAGGATGGTGAAACTGGTAATCAACTTTTAAATTGCCATTTTATGTTGAACTCTGCATGTTACTGTACAAAAGTGTGCTATGGGGTCTCCATCTGGGAAGTGATTCAATAAATAAAGTACCTGCTTTACTGAATCTTTTACTGAGCAGTGTTTCTGGTGTAGTTCATTTCTTGCATTTTTTTAATCTGCAGACCTTGGTAATGCTCATGGTTTTACAAAATTCAAACTTTTCAGTATTTTTAAGAGGAGGTGAAAGGACTCAAAACTGGGTGATTTTCTTTTTTTTTCCTGAAATCAAAGTATGCATTTCCAATTTTTTTACTGCCATATGTTACTGAATCAGTGTTTTCTGTCTTTAGGATGGTGCATTGTGAAACGGGAGTTATATTTCTTTTTTAAAAATTGTTGCAGCTTGCTTTTTGATAAGAATATTTAACCACAAATTTCAGCTTACTAGATACTATTCTTGTGTTAAGAATGAATCATAGAAGTCTTCTCAGTACTATTAATATTCAAATGGTAGAAGTATCTCTTCATCTGTACTTTCCTCACTGTTAAAAAGAAATTCAGAAATGTACAGCTCAAACAATTAATCCTCACCTGTAGTAGCTTCCAGTACTTTTAAGGTAATGTTTATTTAAAAATTAACCACAGAATATCCAGGTAACAATTTTGGGGAGACTTGACTGTTTCCTGGTATTCTATACTTCTTGTAATTCTGAAGTTGTTTGGCAAATGAGAAAAAGTTATTTCAAACATGTGCAGGAGAGTTTTCAAGATCAAATGTTCTTGTCTGCACTGTGCAATATATGAGTTAGGCAATTAGCTGGTAGAAAATAATAATTCACATTTTCCATTAATTTGTAGACAGACTCGTGTCTCCAGAATTTAACATTAGCATTATGAGCTGCAAGTGATGCATGGTGGAAGTTCAAACCATTTGATTGTAGTACATTTTTATCATTTTTTAAATGATCCTAAGGTAGTTTCATCCCTGTCTTGAAAATAATCAGGCAGGCAGGGAATTATTCCCATTTCAACTGTGCAGCAGCTCTGGGAAAGACATGCACTTTCATGGTTTGAGGCATGAGAGAAAAAATATTCCCCTTTCAATAAAATGTTTAATTGTTCTTTCAGCTGAGAGGTAATGTATGGTTGGCAGCACACTGTGTCTTTTTTTCTTGCAAGATCTATCACCTCTGGCTGTGGGTGAATGTGTAGGGTGTGGTTTCTCTGTGAGCTTAGGTTTCTCAGCATTAGCTAAGATTGCCTTTAAATGAAGGAAAGTAATTAGCAGCAGTCCTGGACAGCTGCTGAAAATCAACATTTTCTGCCACATCAACAGCTTTACTGACCCACACCTACTCTCGTAGCCATTCATTTCAGACTAAGGAGTCTTTTCTCCTTTGTAGGAAGGTGCCCATTGACCTGGCACTGGGGTGTCACCATTGCGGTTACAGCTAAAATCCACATAGAGACAAAGTTAATTACAAGCTCCTGAAGAGTACTTAGTTTCAGCTTTTGCAAATGCTTGCTCTGCTCTGCTCTGAATGCCTTATATCTTGGGTGCCCAGGTCCCAGGCAGTGTCCTGTATCTGCCAGTGGTTAGTCTGTGATAAATGTATTAGACAGGTACATTTTCACATGCCAGAAGTTAAGTAAGCCTAGCCATAAGCCTTCAGGCAAAACTGACCTTCTTTGAAAATGTATTTTGCACATATCACTTTTCTTTTTGCAGAATTTTCCTTAAAGCTCAAGTGGAGCTTTCTCTAAGCAGAAAAGAACTACTTCCTCTTTCCATTGCCATCACAGAGCTCTGACACTTTCCCACCATGTGCAGAAGCTCACTGCCCTGGTGTGAAGGGTCATTGTCCAGCTCTGTGCATAGTCTACTGATCCTGAAGTAAAATAACAGAAAGCTCTGGGAATGACTAGCAAGAAAGTGGGATGCCCCATCGTAGGGAGTTGTCTTGCTGTGCTTCCAAAGTGGATTTTACAGTGCTGTCTCTGTCTTCACAGTTGGACGTGGGGATATCTGTGAGCGAGGACTGTTTGTGTGCACAACTTCTGCATTGCCTGCCAGAGTCTGTTGTCCTTGTCTGGCATTTCCTTACCTGGCTGCAGATGTAGAAGCAAAGGCTCAACATAATACCCTGTAATAGGGTGGAAAGTCTGAAATGGAAAGTCAGTCTGTGATTTTAATTCAAGATATGCTGTTCAATGCTGCCTTTGGGCAGCACAGATGGCAAACTTTTTCCTCCTTTATGTGTTTCTTCAGTCTTCTACTCTTCAGGCTCACAAATACAGTGTTAACCAACACACACAAATCTTAGTGTTCTTCTGCAAAGAGCCAAATAACTGATTTAACCTCATCTATACTCATACAACAAATCAGTGAAAAAAAGGATAGCACTTCACAATCTTTAGAGGTTAAATTAAAGGGAGCAAAAATACAAGCTCCTGAAATCTGTACTGGAAGATGACCCTGCCAAGCCTATGTGCAGGATCAAACTGTGAAGTGTCTGCCTACTTGAACCTTGCATGTTCTGTTACTTAATGCATCAAGAATAGTGGTAGAGTATATGACTGAGCTCTGTTGGTCTCTAAGCTTATTCAGAGTAATATATAGCATTTGAGGAGAAAGAATGAAGGATTGAATCCTTCCTAAAGAAATCATTTCCTAAAGAAATTCTGGACCTCAAATAGTAAATTACCATGTATTTTAGAGCAGCATCCTAAAATCACAGGATCAAATGTCCTGTGAACATACAGTAAAACATTTTTTTTGACTCTCAGAGTTCACAGTGCAGATAGCTAAGGCAGACAAAAGGGGCTGAAATCGTGAGCACTAGCTGATGGATGGAGAAACTCTAGTGCCGAGGGAGTAATTTCTGGAGGGTTTTGTGGCAGCACAGCATCAGCAGGATGAAACAGGCCTGAGCCTGCCCTAGTGCCTGCTTTTTTCTAAGTTACCAGGCAAACACACTTTAGCAGTGGACAGAGGTAGAGTGGCTTTCTAGATTTAGATATAGAATTTCTTTTACTCAAGTTTTTGTACTGAATTACCCTACCTTGACCAGAAGCTGAATTTTAGGTACGCATAAAAACAACATACCACATATCTGTAAAGTTTGGGATTTGTGTGTCATGGGTGTTTTCTAGCTGTGCAGGAGAAACCCTATTGAGCCAGTCTGGCACACTTACCCTCATTTCTTGTGTGGCTTACTATGTATAGCTATAGTTGGAGTGTAAGCTTTAGGCAACCAAAAAATATTTCTATGTTGTCGTGGTATTTTTTTTTTTTTTTTATTTTGAAGAAATGTGAATTTTGGCTGAAGTCACCTTGAGGACAAGCTGCTTCTGGTTTTGAACCTGTTTTGGTGCTAAAACTGCAGTAGACGTCTGTGTCATGAAATCTAAGCTGGTTTTCCTTTCCATGATATTAGGATATAGCACACATGATGTTCTGATTGTGACAGTTGTGAATCAAGAGTAAATTTAAGCAAAATCTTAGGAGCTTTTGAGTATTCTTCTGTGACAGTCCTGCTGGTCCAGTGCAATCTGTGATTTCAAAGTAGTGCTTGATCATGTATGCAGTATGAAAAGGTGTTTTCTGTGCTAAAACCACCTGTAGGACACCCAGTTACAATGATCTTATCATCCGGGGGTTGAATAACTCCCCCTTTTTTTGGTTCCTCTTTCCTTCTTCACTCCCAAACAAGGACATTTCTATAGCACTTCAAAATGCACATCTGGTGAGAGTCTTGTTGCCTCTTCTTCTCTTTGGCAGTTTGACATGGTGATGTGCCGTGATGGGTAGCTTGCAGTGCTTCTAGACACCACATCCCAGTGCTGTTGATCTAACAATACTTATTAGCATTAAAATTTAATTTGAAAATATTTTGAAGTAATGTGGGAGGGAGAGTGGGTTACAGGGCATTGACTTTTTTTTTAATGTTTTGTCTTTTCAAGCCATGTGTATTTGTCACAGTGGTTTGTTTCCTAAGCATTTCTATTTAAAATCAGTGTTTGTTGAAGTATGCTTGTCTACCCAATCCAACTTTCAATATTATCTGTGTGAAAAGGCAAGAGAATGTGTATAAGGAGCAATGTGTATGTTGTAAACTCTCTGCCTTACAGTTATTGCATCTTGTAGAAAGAGGCTTTTTGGCTACAGCTTTGTTTTAATTTCATTTTTTAGTTTTCAGTTACACATTTCTGGAGTCTCCCTGACCACTGCTTTTACCTGATGGCGCCTATATTTCATCAAGTTTAGACAAGCAGTCTACCTGGACCTCGGCCCAGAGGAGCTGCCGTAACTGATGAACATGATCCCCTCTGCCTGGGAATTCAAGACCTATAGAACCGTGATTCCCAAAGGAATTGAAAGAAAACTGTGTTCAGACCATGCCTCTTACTTTTTAAATTTTCTTTGTTGTTCTTATGTAGCATTGCCTTGTACTGATGGGTAGCATACTTTACCACAAGTGAAATCTGGTACTGGTTTGCTGATGATGAGGAGAAAAGATTCTTTTTAACCTACCCTGAAAACAGAAGCAGGAAAGAATAGAGCACTCAGAGACACAGGTTGCTGTGACATCTCTTCATTACTGCATACAAATGAAGTGATGAGTTATTAAACAAAATAACAAAAAATGTTGCAGCAGTACTGTTATGATGTTGGATGTTTTTTTACTGCATCATCATTTTTAGGTTTACAGAGTTTAGTGGATACAATTACGTATTTTAATTTTGTTCTTGCATGCTGCTCTTTAATCTGTTTTGTTCTGCTAGAAAAACTGCATTATATAAAGATTGCATATTATCTTAGCTGTAGAATATTATGGTGGACTTTTTAATTTAGAAAGTGTTTTTAGAATTTTTTTATGATTGCAGAATGAATGTTAGTGTTCAATGTAATTAAATTTAATTGCATTTCCTGTATGTTTTATTTTTAGTTTGCTCTTATATGCCTTTGTTTTCATTGGGAGTTGTAGATTTGACATATTTTTTTTAAAAGCATGGTGTTGGCAGTCAGACAAGCTCACTTCAAATCAATGAAATAATAAGCTTAAATGTCTTCTAAATGTGGGGAACTTGTAGTTTCTGCTTAGTGATCAGGAGTTGTTTCTTCATGCTGTTTTAGATTATGCGGCCTTGTTTTATTTTTTCTTTATAAGTTTAAAACAGTAAAGTGGGGAAGAGTAATTAAAAGCTGCTTCTTTCTTCTTGTTCTATCTTTTATACCCAGGTCAACTGGGCAGACTGGCAGAGCTCTTTTAGCTACATAGAGTTTTGCCATTTATTTATCTTGTATTTTTAAACGTGAGCTGTTTACCCAGGGAGGAACTACAGTTGCTGGAGAACTTACTAAGCTCTGGGTTCACAAATGTGAAGACTGAACATTAAGGATTCTCAAATTTATTTAATTAAATCTAGTCACTAATAAACATCTGAAATAAAGATGTCATTACTAAAAGGTCATTATTCATTTTCTCTATGTTAAGGAATATAAAGTCTGCTGTAGCACAGGACAGGTATTGTAACGTTCACACTTTCCATGTTTCTCATCTTCTTCAGGTTTGACATTCCTGGTATTTCTGAGGTTTTAAAAAAAACCAATATCAGATATTTTTAAAACTCAAAAAAGTTAAAAGTATTATCATGCAGTATAGTCACATTAAGATTTTTTTTCCAGTCACCAGGAAGGGAATTACCATTCTTGTGGGCAAAATTTCATTAGAAGTTTGTAACAGTTAGAGAACACCAGAGGAGTTAAGCTGTTTCCTTGAATTGTGGCAGTACTCAGAGGCCACAGGCTTGCGGGTTCTGTTGTCTGACTTGCAGGAATTCCCTGCTCTGGAGTCTACGCAGCAGTTAGAAATAAACAGGGAGAGAGGCAAAGGCTTCTGCCAGCGCAGAGGCTTTTCCAGCTCACTGCTTGGTGGTGAATCAGTTTGAGAATCCATGCTGTGAATCTCACTTTGGCATCTCATGGACTTCCCGCTTCCTGGGGTTGGAGATCCTGGTGGGAGCTAGCAGTCTTTGGGAGCTTACCAGCTTTGGAAGAGGGAGGGTCTCCAGCTAGACTGCCACTCTGCCACTGCCTCACAGTAAAACAAGTTCTCCTATGGCTGTGTGGCTGAAGAGAAGGTATGATGCCAACACAGTGGGGCTCAGGTCCTTCATGGACTAGGATCCAGGAGCTAGGGATATTTGGGGCTGGTAGTGTGCATGGCTTTGCATGAGTCATTGAACTTTGTGTGTCTTTCTCCACCTACAATGCAGATATTTATCTACCTTGCAGATGCATTGGTTGAGATTAATGAGTTGTTTGTAAAGCACTTCGAAGATGAAAAGCTCTATAAAAATGCTAAGTATTATTATGTATGAGCTCTTGAGTGCATAATGTCTGTTTGCCTGCCAGTATTTAAAGCAATTTATAACTCACTAAGTATGAAGGCACTGTATGAAGTCAAGTTCTAGTTTCACTTAAGAAAAGTCACTCATATTTTATGTTCACCAGTTGAGATCACACCACTGGCCTTCGGTGTTATCTAGAGTGAAAACAGACTCGAGAAGATTTTTTAAAATAAACTTTAAAAACATTAAAATCATTGGGTTTTTATAAGGGTTTCTTCTCAGTTGGTAATTTTTTACCCTCTTTTCATGACTTGTGTTTTGATAGCCAAATTCCCACATTCTCTACCTTTTTTTTTGTTTTGTCAAAAGCTTCTTCTGGCACTCACACTTTCTCTCCCTGACCTTTATGTCTGTGTCTGCAGTTGCCATCAAAGCTATGTGCCTCTGTTCAGTGGCCACACGACGCAGGTTTCCTTAGCCCTTCATCTACCAATCCCTCACTTTGGGGCTTCCATGGCACTCCTACCCTGAGAAACCTCCTGCCCCAGACGCTCGTTGCCAGCCAGGGCTGCACAGTATGGTGCTCTTCTGCAGGGTGCTTCCCCAAAAATGTCACAGTGAACTGGCTGGCAGGCAGGCAAGAACACTGCCTAACAGCAGAAGGGACAAAGCTGCCCTGTGCTCGGGAGCAGACCTCCCTGGCTGTGACCTCTTGGTTCACTGTTCTTCAAGCTTTTTGAGCATTGGTTTTTGTAAGCATCCTCCAGTGGCTGTGTGGACTCCCATGTAGGAAGCTGAAACAAACTGATAATGAACTTGCTTTTTAAATAAAAGTCTTGCTATCAAATTCCCCGGTTTTGTCAAGTCACAAGTTGAAAACAACTGCATATTGTTTATTAAGTATCAGCACCATGTAGTCTGTCCAAGTTGGATAATTAAATATTCCCTTTAGCCCCGGTCTGGGTTTGCTGCATTGGGTTAGAGATGCGAAAGAAACAAATGCCTCATCTTTAATAGATTCACAGTCATGTATAATTACTTAACTGCAGTCCCCTGCACTTCATAAGATGTGTCATGTAACCAGAATAATGCATGTTTTAATTGTAGGAGTAAAATGCAGTAGAGTATGCATGAAAATTTGCATGCCACAGAGTAAGGTCTTGTAGTTTATTGGATGCAATTCAGGCAGGAAAATATAGTATTTTACTATCTTTAGCATATTAAGAAGTGTCAGAATTCTCTATTTTATCATAGTTATTACATTATATTGCTATGTTTCTAAAATTATGTAGAAGAAATGATTGGTAAATGTTACCAACTGAACTGTTCATTGGCAAAGGGCTTTATCTGCCTCATAACTGGCTGTTCCTTAGAGGACAAGAGAAGTTTGAATTTAATTTTTTTTTAATTCCCTCAAGATACTTCATATTGAAAAAATTCTTTGAGTGAAAAACACTGGAAATGTGTTATGACATAGAAACAAAATATGGAAAGTTTTTTTGTTATCTTTTAAGACATTATGTCCTTTCCAAATCAGTTATGTCTTTCCCTTCTTAATTTCTGAAGAAAAAGGAGAATGTTGAAAACCAAGTGTTCAACAAGCTGCCCTGCTGCAAGGAAGCCTTAGAAAGGAGAATAAAGGGCTCTTCAGAGTTCCTTGGAGGTCTTTTGGCAGACATACTCTCTAGTATGCAGCCTGAGAAAACTAACATGAGTGTTTTTGAAAGTTGCACTGTTCTCTTTTGAGTTTAGACTATAAATAACCAGCCACTCTAATCAGCTCTATAAAGTCTCCAGCTTTTGCATTTTAAAGATGTTTATGTTCAGGTATTCATTGTTAAAACCTGTTTAAAGCTATGTTTCATTTTAGATAAGCTCATTTTGAACCATGAAGAACTAACGCAGTAATGAACACAATTTGAATTTATATGTTAATACTTACAGCATATCAGATGTTCTCTGTAGAAATGTGTACACTTCTCAGATTATCTATTTCATGCTTTCTTGTACATAAATTTAAATTCAGTCCTGCCTTATGTATTTTTAAAATATGAAAGTCAACAGATGGGGCATAACATTGAAAGAAAATAACAAGTTTGTTCCTCACATGAGTTCCAGCTGTTCAGTCTCAGATTTTCTGATAGACACACGTGAAGATGGAGTTGGACAAAAGCAACAGTTCCATGTAAAATGGAGATGCTTTATGTAAGAAATGGTGCGGTCACTGCAGATCTGCTTGTATTCTGCTTGCCTTCTCAGCTCTTGAGTGCGCTTGTAAACTCATCTAGAGTTATTTAGTGGACTTTTCCTCTGGTCAGAGGGGACAGGCTTCTTGCAAAGACATGCTGGTTTGACACTGAGAGGAAGTGTTGCCCACAGTCATTTGTGCAGATCTGAGCATCAAGTCATATTCGTGCCTCATGAATGAAATGGTAGGTGATGACAAGGCTTAATATCATTGCCATGTGCTTTTTGAACTAACATCTGTGAGGTGGCTAGGCAGGTCTCACCTCTCCAACCCATTTCTGTTCGCTCTGCATGATTATTATTAACATAATTCTTATGAGTCATGGCAGAAATGCATGTTCTTTAAAGAAGTAAATAAAGTAGTGGGTCTTGTCTGGGTTTATAAAGATTTGTTCATGCTCTGCCATACCCTGCTAAATCAGCAGAAGCTCAGCTCATGTGTATAATTCTCTTCTGGTTGCTCAAAAAGATCAAGTTGTACCAGCAAGAATTATTTTGCTGTTATAGCTCTGTCCGCACAGCTTTCTGAGTAGTACCATTATGTTGTCTATTAGTTTTGAGTTGTAGAGCACTCTCCTTAACTAAAACACGTTTTCTGGCAAAAATTTAATTGCAGAGCAAACCAAAGATTGCAGAAGCCACTGTTCCTAAAATCTGCTTGATAAAGACAATCTTGTTTTTGTTCATTTGGATGCTGTTCTTGTCCAAATAACTCTTCTGTAAAAGCTGATTCACAAAATCAGGTACAGAATGACATAGCTGGTGGACAGACTTTGGCAGGGCTTGCTGCAACAGTATTCCCAGCTGTGGGAACCAGATGGATGTTGCAAATGGGTCGGTGGGGTGTTGGCAGCTGAAAGTTTAACCAGATGAAAACAATCAGCTGGAGTGGCTGGGGAAAGGCAGTGGTTTTCTCATGTCCTGTCTGATGTGACGAGCAGTGACAATGGACTACCAACCACTGCAGGATGAGCAAGCATGGCCCAGGCATGGACATAACGCTTCCAGTGACTGTGCCATTGCTAGGGGAACAGGCGTGTCAGAAGCAGCTTCGTTGTAGCTCTTTGCCCACTGAATGCAAATCAGGGGCCTTGATGTTTATAAAGTTGTGGCCAGGGCTGTAAAACTCAAATTCAGTCACATCACTTTTCAGTAGGCCATGCATGTAGATTGAAATAGACTTCACATTTTCCATGTGAAAAAAATGTGCAGCAGGATTCTTAGTGTGTAATTGACTGAATCTAAAAGTTCTGAGTTGAGTTTACAAATTAGTAATTGATTAAGTGGATGTCTCCATAGAGAATTTCATAGACTACTGCCCACTTCTCAGCAGACAAGGTAGCTAGGTATGCTCAGGAGAAGTGCCTGTCATATTTAGCTGGCAAGTTAGATTATCTTCATCTTGTGGAAGGCGAAGCATTTATTTCTTCCTATAGATTTAGTATCTGTGAAGAAAATACTGTGTGAACCATTTTCAGTCTAGGAAAAGGAGTTTGAGACCTAATTTCTTAGAAAGACTCCTGTCTTACTCTGTCTAGCTTAGAAAATCAGACAGTGGAATAGTCCAATAAACTGTACAAAATGAGTGAATAACCTGGTGAAAATAGTTCAGAAATTAGGTATTTCTTTTTTTTTTTAGCTTAATAATGCATTTTTTTAATGAATTAATCTGAATGTTTGGTACACAATCATCCTGTTACTTTCTGCCTGTTTTATACTAATATTCTTTCCTTTAGCATTTATTAGAACAGCTTCTCTTTCTACAGAAGGGCTTTGTTGTTTATAAATTGGCATTTTATTTGCAATATGCCATATATGAAGTGGGCCGTAGATGGTAGTTACATTGCTTGAGAACAGAACCCTTAATTTTGATGTGTTTTATAAACAATTGGCAATAAATGGCCTCATCCTGTGTCCTTTGACTTTAGTGGGAGCTCTAACAAGTGTGTTTATGCCAGAAGAAGCCGTCTGCCAGCGCAGCGGCGCAGGCAGCGCGCCTTTGCATTCAGCACATTTGTGTGTCCCCGTGCCAAGAATGAATTTTGCCGATTCAAATTTGCTCAGTTTGTCAACACACAGCTCCCATTGAACTTCGCGGGACGGGAATCATTCTTGGCACGGGGCCGCGGGCAGCCCCGGGAGCGGGGCCGGCAGCGCCGGGAGCTGCGCGCTGGCCGCGGGAGCGGCGCCCAGCCTTGGCTTCCCAGTTTCCGAGGCTCCTGTCTCCTGGAGCATGTGTTTGCTGTTGTTGGAGTGGTGGGAAGAGTCAGTGATAAAAAGAGATTTTCTAGGTTAGTTTTCAAGGCTATTTTTTTGTGTGTGTGGCTGTCTAGATGATTAACGTGAATAGGAAAATACTGTTGACCCATTTAAATCATGTTAGACAACATCCATTGCTCATCTACATAATGAAATACACACTGAACATTACAGCCTGAGTATAAGAGCCAGTGAACTACAAAAATAATATTTTACTCATTTAGATTATGAAGTAAAATATAGGACATTAGTACTAATGATAGTATTAAATTTTAAGCCATGCAAATTGCAATTGTCAGTGAAAAAGAACTATAAGTTGAAAAGGCTATTAGCATTTCAGTTTTAACAGTTAATTTGAGTAATTTCTTTTTCCTGATAGTGTGCAGCTTTAAAAAGTCTATATGCAAAACATTTAATAGTAAGTGCAGAAGTGTTTGTTTTATATTGTTATTTAATTTCAGTCATTAAAGAAATGTTAGAAATTAATTTGCCATATTTAAATAAATATATTAACATTTTATATTACCAACAGTAAACTGCAATTTCTACTTGGGTAAAATCAAATATAAAAGGCAAATTATTAGTAACCAAGAGTTGAAATAATATTAGTAACCAAGAGTTGAAATAATTTTAAGCATTTTTTTAAGCAGAAACTGTAGCATTTAAAAATGTGGATTTTGTCAAATAGAAACCGAGTTGTCTGCATTTTAAACTAAATACAATTTTTAAAGTACTGAATTTAGGCTGGCAGGTTTCTATGGTTACCTACCTTTCCAATAGTTTGGTGAGATGTGTAAATTGGCCTGTGAGTCACTAGTAATTATTTGGGTTTTGTTTGTTATAGTTGTAATTCTGTGTTCAGTTTGAATCTAATACAGTTCATACCACATGCTTTGGTTTATGTATATTTTAGTGTCTATGATTGACAGTGATTGAGCATTTCTTACGGAGTACTTGGTTTTTTGTCATAAGTGATGTATGTTGGTACTTCTGAAAATGTAAACAACTTCTTCCTATATCACTGTTTGATAAACAGAGATTTTTATGCTAAAAAGAGGTCTTTGTAAATGTTAAGCAAGGAGATAAGTGAAAGGTGTTTAAAAATAATTTAAAACATCTCTCAAACATTATATTGTACTCATCCAAATTTGATCTATAACTCTGTCATTATAATTCATTCAGTGACCCAAATGTCACATATTTATGAATAAGCTTCCAAGTTACACATTAATAGAACATAGTAATGACTGACAGGTTTAAAAATAAATGTTTTAATCAGGATGATACAAGTTATCTGCAGCAAGCTCTTGATTAGAACAGTTTCTTTGTGCAGAGCATTTTCTTGAAATACAAATAAGAGCTTATTTCTACCACCACCACAGCAGTTTAGCAGAAAAAGGTATAAACTCTTAGACCTCTCTGCTCACATATTTTGAAATCTGGATTTAATTCCCCAACTTTAAACTCGTCACTCCAGCAAAGGACACATATGTATTTTCTCATTAAAGACTTACTGTCCTAACATAACTTGTGTTTTCATGTGATAGCAGGACAATACAAGTAATTAATAACTTTTAACACAAGGCAAGAATTACTACTAGCTGTCAATTTTACCAAATGAATAGTAATGTAATCTTACTTTATGAAGGTATTCATCACAAAGTTGCCAGCAATGTGCACTTTTTTTCTTAATTTTGAGATAAGACTTACCTATGATTCAGAAATCGTCATGTGTCCTTAGAGATTTGGCTGCAGGTGTATTGAAAATACTTATTTCAGGAAAAAGACTGAGTACCTATTCTCTTCCCATGTGTCAAGCTACACAAAACATCTTCATACAATGTTCAGGAGCATTCCTAAATTTCCTATGCAAGGATTACTCTTATTTGAGCAGAGTTGCTTGCCTACTGAAAGGGTGGGAAATGTTTTTTATGGTGATCCAGATATATTTTTTCCATTTCAGGTGGAAATCTCAGAGGTTAAAGTAGAATTTGTTTTTAACATTTAACAATGTGCCAGGCATGTATATAGGACATAAATATACCAGTTGAAAAATAGTTGTTTCACAGAGCACCTGAAAAGATTTTAACCCAGTAGGATTCAATGAATTTTAGAGCTGTGGATGGATGCATACAAACAACAAGATTTGGTATTGTGGTGTGTGTAAGGACTGTTTGAATAGCTTATTATTTTAATCTGAAACAACTGCTATTTTTCAAACTAACTTGTTCCAATAGTTGTTACTTACCTACAAAATCAAAATAATTAATACAGTAACCAATCTTTCAAACAAAAGCAATTTCTCTGAGCTTTTAAAAAATCTAAAGATAGAAGGTGCTTGGAAAATGTATTTCAATATGGAAGCCTGAGCAGATATGTTTCTCATTCTAATTTATTCACTTTATGATAAATTAATTTACTCAATAAAGGAATGCAGTAACATAAGAGGAATGTTTCTCCTGCTAGTCAGAGAAGTTGAAACTTGCCAGATGCTGTGATCTGAAGCCTAAATTCCCTTGATAGTAACTGTGATTGAAACCCTTAATATTGCTTTGTCCAGCTTTAGTACTGGACTTGTCTCATTTTGCAGAGCTATTGCTTTAGACAACGCTGTCTTTTTATTTTCCTTTTCTGTTTTTCTATCAGAGAGAGAAAAGGTAGTAGAAATAACATTAGGATGGAAGGCTCTATTGGAGAACTGCAGTGCCCTGTTCCCAAAGTTAAGGCTGTACAGCTTGATCCCATGTTCTGTAACAGACAATTCATTTCCTTTGGTATATTAATGATTATCTCTCTATAGTTGGGTTGTACTCTTTATTTTTTAAATCCTATAATAAAAGGGGGAAGTTCTGTTTAATGATACAGAATTTTACTCAATTTATTTCTTATACTGCCTTGGTGTAACTCTGTGTGTATGTATATAACAGAACTGCTCAACTGGTCAAAGGAGGTTTTAAGGCTATAATACTAATTTTTTCTTCTTGTTTGTTAAAGTTGCACTGTCAGTTGCTGCTGATAAAAGGTGGCATCGAGCCAGCTTCCTGAAGGAGCTGTGGGGAGGGTCATGGCTTGTCATGACCTGGGCACTGGTTCTTGAATGTTGTTATTATTGGGATGAAGTACCCTTAGGCTGTCATCCTTCCTGTAAATAGAAGGGGTTCTGATTCTCTGTGGTTTCCCAGTTTACCAACTTGCAGAACAGCTATTTTGTTGGCCCTAAGTTTGACTGAATAATGAATTAGAAGCACAGCACTATTCCAGAAGGCACTGATGCATCATTTTAGTCTGCTAGTTTAGACCAGATCATAGTAAGTAGAGCCAAACAAGAATCTGTTTCCCTATAGTTTACAAATTTACAAATTGATTTGTATTGGCATATAGCCAATGAATTGCCCAGTTCCACCCTGTATGAAGTAAGGCCAGAATTGTAGTTAGCAAGGAGCATCGCTGGGGGCCAAAACTGTCTTTTTTCGGTGACATGGAGGAGTCCCAGTGATGTTGGCAGAGGGGCTGCCTATTCTGCCTTGGAGTCAGTCACCGTTTGACCGTTACTTTGCTTCATTGCCTCTTAGGAGAGTAACAACAAGTGTTCTGTTAAAGCCTTTATTAATGAAACAAATACTGTCATTAATTTCCAGAAAAAAATTTAATTAAATAAAATAGTATAGTTAGAATATAATGTTTGCAACATACTGGCCTGTGTTTCGATTTATCAGGGTAGGGTTGTAAGCATGCTGTTGTTGAAGTTTTCACCAATGCGTTGCTGTTGTAACTGAAGTCACATCTATCCTGATGAATATTTCATTTTCCCAATCATGCTATTAAAAACAGAGTGTTTTTACCCTTTAATTTCTGCTTTCTCTTTTCCAGTACCATCGTGACAGCTGTGGCTGCGTCCTGTTTACAAATTGCTGCTAGTCACATTTTCAGTAGTCCTTATGGGTTTTGCTTTCCCCTAATACATCCAATTAGGAGGAAATATTTCTCGCAAGCACTGACTTGCTCTTCTCCTTGTAATGACATAGTTCTGCAATCCAGGAAACAGTGCTGCATGGTGTCTATGTCCACGATTTCCTGATGTGGGAAAAACGTGTGGAAAGCATCTGGAGAGGAGGAGACCCCCTTTACCAGCTTGTTTCCTGTAAGCAAAATTGGAAGACCTTGTCTGTGCAAATAGATTTCAAAATAGAGTCTGCCCTTTGACTGTCTCCATAATTACACAGCGCTCTCTGTATTTTATTTGGCTGCCAGAGCAGTTAACCCCTGGAAGTAAGGGCCTGATGATGGCGTGACCAGCAGGGGTATGCAGACATGACCATGTGAATACACTCTTGTTTGGAGAAGCCTGTCGTTAAGACCTTCTTACAATATACTTTTACCAAATTTGAGAATTATTATGTGTTGGATTATGTTGATTAAGATACGTTATATCCATAATGTACAGAAAATGTGGAGGTATTAGTTGCAAAAAAGGGGAAAAAAGAGAAAAAAAAAGTTCTTTCATGGCTTTGATGTAATCAACATCTGTCAACAGAATGAATTTGCTTTTGTTTAATTTCAAGGGCTCTTGTCCTTCTACTTTGCCCAATCAGTTTCAACTTCTGCCTCAGGCAGTTCCCTATGTTGTTCTTGGAGTTTTTTTCTTTTTTTTTTTTTTGATTTCTTTTTTTTCTTTTTTTTTTTTTTAGCAAATGCACAGGTTATTGCATGTGAAAAGTGAACTGCTCTTCTGCTACACAGGTTACACAGAGCTGGAAAGAACCTTTAATCTTTCCCATCCTATTTTTGAAGCTTGGACATACCTTTGCAACAGGGAGGGTTACAAAGTCACTGTTTTATTAGACAGTTAGTTACAAGTTAAGGTCTTTCAAACCACAGCCATTTTTTTTTAATTGAAAAATGGGAACATTTGGTAATTAGCAGTAAAAAGCTATGTATTCTTACCTAGTTGACTTGGCTGGATTCCACGTATTGTTACCCTTAGTGATTTTTAATACCTCATTTTAAACTTCAATCCTCAGAAGTTTCAGCAAAATGAATATTTGCACAAGTAGCTAAATTATGCTAGAGTAGTAAAATCACTTGACAAGCCAAATGAAAGATCTCTAATGTTTTACCTCAAATGAGTGTATATTAAGAAAATCTCCACAGTCATTCTTTTTTCAGTTTAAAAAGAAGGATTAAATCACATATTTTGAAAAGAGTTGTCAGAACAATGCTTTTGATGTTGTTAACTTTATCAAGAGCAAGTTGATTTTATTTCCTAAATAGTTTGGGATGTTAATTCTTGTAATCCTAAATAATTCTGGTGCTCTGCTTCTGTTTATATTGTGACACAATTATTATAAAGTATGCTAATTTATTTCTTGTTTCTTTTAAGATTTACCCTTTTATTTATTGTAGCTCAGAACTGTCATGAAGTTTATCCATTGGTAATATTTTTGTTATTTGCTTGGGAAATTGAAATTTTTCATTAATAAATACCAGAAAAATGGTTTCTAACAATCACATTTGATGAATCATGTAAATGAGCATGTTTTTGCACAGCTACCCCACACTTCATTCATTGAAAACATAGCTTGATAAATTGCTGTAACTGTTAAACAAGAAGCATTAGAAAATTAGGCTTATGTGAGAGTTCATTTTCAACATCTCCCGTTAAAAATACTTCTTGACCAGAGGAAAATCACATTTAAATTACTAAAATCAACTTAATTAAGGGTCATTAATAGAGATACACATAAAAATCTCTCCACTCTATGAGTGAAATGGGAGCATTTCATTATATAGTATAACATGCATGAACAGATAACAATTAAAATAGCCCTAGAGTAAAAGGCTAATAAATATAGGGCACACTGTGCTGCAAAATCAGTCACTTAAAAATGCTCCCACCCATCATAATTCTTGAATGCCATGTTCAGCCCCTCTGACTGACTCGTTTAAAAGGGAAAAAAAATGTCATTTCCACAAAAATAAATTAATCTGGTAATTCACGAGAGCTCACAGTGCATATTTATATTATCAATCCAAATGAGGGTCTGGAAGGTGTGCTGAGGAATCCAGCAGCTCGGGCAGGACGTGTGTGCACACGGATTGCTCAGTGGGATTCACTGGCAGCTCAGCAAGCAGTTATCAGTAATTTTCTGTGCTCGACACATCCAAGCTGCTGATGTGATTTGGTAACATTGCTGCTAATTCTCCTTGGTGCAGCTGATAGTAAATATTCTGTTGCTCGTGGCAGATGATGTAGCGTTGCTGTTGGGGTAGAGAATAAACACATAAAGGGTCAACTTTGTATCATGGTCGTGCTGGTCTGTTACCAGCCTACCCAGTTTCACATGCCATGCTCTCCAGTGGCTGCAGTTTCTGCTGGAAGATGCATAAATGCCATGTTTATGAATTATCTTATAGTAATTAATATATACAGAAAGCTGAACAAAAAGGATGTGCTTGAGCACCAGTGTTGCAGGAGTAAATAAAGACACTGAGAAAAGCTTTGATGGGTGTAAGGGGTGGGGAGGAGGGAATCTTTGAGCCAGACTTGGAGAATACAGACAGTTGTTCCTGTCTCGGGTGATTGATGATGTTGCTATATCAAATTAGCTGGAAATATGGGAGCTTAAAAAATAAAAGGAGCTGTGGAGGCATTAGAAGGCTTTCTTAAGGAAGGAAGTGTGTGGATGGAGTCCAGATTTTCATTATAAACCAGTAACTTCATTATATTTTAATGCCATTTTATTTAATTTTATTTTTACTTTGTAGGAGAATGTTTTCTCTTATAATTTTTTATATTTCAAATAAAGGTTTAGTTGTCCTGTGTTTATAATTCGTGTGATATAATTTAGGAATTGTATTTTAGTATGGTGATACTTATTTGCTTGTCTCATTTCATCTGTTCAAGTAGTAGGTATTTTTGTATGCATCTGGTTTATAATGAGTAGTTAGTAGAATAACAACAGGCTACAGTACCTTATTATCTAGCGATTTTGTGACAACACTTGCAGTGTATCTTTGGGAGAACAGAGGTAAAAATTTTATTCCAAATAAAAAGGTATCCCTTCTGAATGTGGGCTAGTCAATAGAAATGTACCCATGAATATGGTTTAATGTATTTAAGAGTGTGTATTTGGGGGTGTACATCAGGAGTAATTGACAAGTACACTGCACCTTTCCTTCCCCAGTTAAATTGTGACACAGTAGAGAAGGTGCCCAAGGAGCATGCTGGTCGTCAAGAAGAGCATTTAAAATACATGTTCACATATTGATGTCCATGTGGACATTAGCTGACCACATCAGCGAGTATGGGATTTCAATATATTTATAGTACCTTTAGCTGTGGTAAGACCAAGGTACTTCAACTGCACTTTGTAAAAGAGGAAATTTACACTGTCAGAGTGATTACTTCTGGTGGCCCACAAGTTGCTGTCTCAACAGATTCTATGCTTCTGAATTCCAGAAACGAGGGTAAACCAGACAGGGAGTTTGTAGGATGCTTTGGGTTCTTCAGACATGCTTACAGTTGCAGGTTAGGTGACCCTTTCTTTGTTTTTTGCATGTTTGCGTGTTTTTTGTTAATTGGACAATGATTTTTTTCTTGTGAAGGAGACTCTAGGAAAGTAAGTTATGAGGCTGCTGTTTAAATTCTAATTAATCGGCTACCAAACCAATTCATCCCCCTGTTAACTGCACAGCTTCACTTCCTTGGAGACACTTTCTTCTGTTTTGAAGCAGATAACTTCCATTGGGTTGCTCAGGTTATACTGAGAGCTTGAGGTGAACCTCATCCTTCCGCTCCCCTTTGTTACTAGCAGTTTTAAAAAACACCCAAAAAACCCACCAGTAAAAATTTGCCTGAGTTAAAGTTTCTACACCTGAGTTTGAAACTTTCAGATACTGGTACCTAAATGTAGCCCTGACCAGCGTGCAAAGAGACAGTCGGGAACACTTCTAATGCAAACCTGATGCATCTATTTCATTCAGTCTGGGTTTGGGGCTCCAAAACAGTGCATAACTCGAATCTTCTGTATGTCATGGAATACTGTAAGAGGGCTGTCTGTGAAAGATTGCACATGTAGAAGGATAATTCCTGCATCTGAACATGATAAATGCATTCAAAGGAAAGGAAGGAAGTTTCAATAGAATAAAAACATGCAAGATATGAAAGAAACTCTTCTAAAAATTTTTTTTGCATGGGTGCAAAATATGCAGTAGATTAATTTCTTTATTTCTGTGATATAAAAATGTCTAGTTACTTCTGTTTAAACAAAAACTTTTTACTGAAGAATAGTTATTCATCTGGATTACTTGCCACAAGGTTGCTCTTGTATTTGTGTACATAATGACATTTTTCAGAAGCAGATCAACTGTTATGTTAAACTTATGTTTCAGAAAAAAGCCTATGTTTAGACTGTAGAACGTTTGAGTAGTGGAAATACACACTCTATGTAATTGTAATGTAATTGGGCAGTGTCAATAATACTTTTGAATTTCCTGGTCTTGATGCTAGCATTGTCTTTTGTGGTGCATTATTTTGGTTCTGATGTCTCTGAGATCCTTTGGGCCTCGATGCCCTTTCTTTTCCCTTTTTTTCTTTTTTTCTTTTTTTTTTCCCTTTTCCTTTTTTGAGGGAGCAAAATGTGTCATTGCCCAACAACTAAGTTTGAGCTATGAAACTTTCACCCCAAATTCCCATGTGAATTAAATGGAATCAAATACTCCAAAGAAATTACAAATTTTAATCCCTTCAATTACTTATGGCCAAGATTAAAAATATCTCCTGAAGTTTTTTTTGTTGCCCCCTGAACAAAATGAACCCCTTTCTATGTGTCTTGACCAACAAGACAAAGAGAAACATTACCTTTGTTATGCTCAGATCCATGACCAATCCTGCAAAAATACAGCTGAAAATATTGGCTGAAATAACATTAAATCTTCTTTTTTTCTTCTCTTTTCTTAGTATTGTCTCTTATTAACTGCTTTGCCAAGCCTTGAGCAGTGCAGCCGTGTAAATTACTCCAAGCAGCGGCCAGTTAGAGCATCACTCCTGTCTGTAAACTGTGGGGAATTTACCCACTCTGCTTTTTAATGCATCAAACCAAAACAGATTTGATGTTTTATAAAGTATTCAAAGTATTGTTTGGGAAGTTTTTTTGTTCTCGTTTCTTCTCATTCTTACTGCTCTTTCTTAAACAGTACAAGATTTTAATTACCCTTGGCAGCTACATGAGTTCTGTGCTGTGTTTTACATGGGGCCCTTCTTTTTGCATTCTTTCCGTTATGTAATGTGGAAGTAGAAAAAAATGTTAATAATTTTTAATTTATCTATTAACAGGTTCTGTGACTGGCTGCCACATAATCTTTTCTACTTGCAATCGTAACTACCTGCACAGGCACTCAAGCAATCATCAGCAAAGATGCTTCTTCTTTCAAGGACAAAGAAATACTGCTTTTAGTGTGGTTTGGCCAGCCATGGTTTCTCCAGCTCACAGAGTTCCTAAGGTACTGCAATTTCTGTTACGAAATCTGTTCTTCAGTCAGTATACAGTTTGATTGCAGTCATGATCAAGTATATTTGTTGTCCAACAGCTGGGGCTTGGATCACTGTCCTGTTGCTTGGTCTGGTATATGAAATAAGAGAGCTGGTGTTCAGCTGTCTACCGTGTTAAACACGGTGATGTATTTTGTTATGAGGCAGTTCAGACCTGGGGCTTGTTCAGCTGTAGTAGTATAAATGTGAGTATTATTATCTGTCAGCAATTCTGGGTCCAGATTCTTGTCTGGAACAATTGTAGACAGTCTTACTAGAAGTCAGTAGGAATGACTCATGATCATCTGAGTCCCTTTCTGTATAAATCTCTAGCAAGCAAATTATAAAAATGTTTATATTTTGCTGATGGTTTTATCATTAGTTATGTCAGAAGGAGAACATACAATACCTGCTGGTAGCTGTCCCACAACCCCACTACATCTTTTAAACTTGTCTTTTTTGTGCCTGAGTGTTCTTTTTCCTTGCAACATATATTTTTATTTTTATTTACTCTAGAGCCAAAAGGGACTTTTTTATGCAAATGCAAATTTAACATGTGCTCCGCTTCTGATTTCCTTTTTTCCTTTTCTTTTTTTTTCCCCATTTAATTACAGCATACAGATTAACTGTTTAGTATCTTTCCTTTAGCAAAAAGAAACCAAAGTACCCTTTCTAAACAGTGCTTCACAGGATGTGTATTAGTACTTTTTACAATTTTGTTTTTACTTTTCATATAGATTTCTTATGCCAAATATAAAGTATTTCCATGGGCTAGAAATACTAAAAAGTTGTTTGATAGGAAAGCAGATAAGAATGATGGATGTCAGGCTCTTAGCCCTGAGAGGCTGTGGCAGCTCTGTGTGCAGAGAGAACATAGGGTTGCATGCTCTAGATATTTTCAAAAGCTTTAAAAGCGTAGAATTCACAAACTTTATTTTCTGTATTTAGATGCTTCTTTTAGGATAAAGAGGAAGAAATATATTGTCATAATGTTTTCTTCCCAGATCAGAGTTCTCAGACTGTCTAAAAATCAGTCAAACTCTATGAACTCTGAAAACCTGATGGCAAAGTTATTACTTTTATTCAGAGTATGCCAGAAATCTCATTGAAATAGCATGGTGTTTTTTATGATGTTGGTGTGAAACGGACCACATAGACATTTGTATGTACGCTGCTTTGAGCTTCTCCCTTAGCAGTTCTTAGAGGATCCTGGAGTAGGATCATGTCTCAGTCAGCAGGTAGTGCCCTCCAAGGGGAAAGCGAGGGTGATGCTGTGTATGGGGTTGCGAATGCAACAAATGGCGTTGTTTGGGGTTTTTTAGTTAAGACCCAAACTACTGCAATGGGACATTGTTAAGGTTGATATGGCACTAATTTGAAAGAAATGGGAATCTGAAATTCTGTTGATGTAAGTTCACTGAAGATTCACTTTTTATCTGATTAGATATAAAATACCTGTCAGAGTAGCAATAGTCTTCCTATTTAAAGTGCCAACAGAGCTCATTAGTTGCCCCACTCTTATTCCTGCACCCTGTTGTTGTATGGTCATGGTGCATACAGCTTAAATGCCTACCTTGTTTTGTGCCTGCCAGCTTGAGTCTGTATTTTGTGAAGTCGAACTCACCCTGTGGCCAGCATGGCAGAAAGTCAGCCTGGCTGTCATGGGCAAAGGGATCCTTCCAGAGCCAGTGAAACAGGCCAGAACCCTCCGAGAGAAAGTGCGTCTCCATCTCTGTGCAAGACGTTACTGTTCTTATTAGCTTTCATGTTTATAAATGTCATGAAATTGTTGTGGATTTTAAAAAAATCACATATTGAATTTCACCTCATGCTAGGGCTGAGAAGCTCTTGTGTGGAAAATATGAGGTTTATTACACTTCCCTTGACATAGCAAATTTGGATACCTTTGTGTAGTGCTGTAGATGGACAAATTTGGGCACAGCATATGAACTAGATTAATGTGTAAAAGCCTCTAAATTAAAATGAGCTAAATCCTAAGGTTCTTAGTCAAAAAGCAATTTCATGTATTTCTCAGTAGGAGTTTTGTCTGAATGAGAAACATGGGATTTGATCACATTTAATTTTGAGACTAATTCTGTGTGTTTGTCCCATCACTTCCAGTGTTTAGGTGCCTTTTGTAGAAAATGTCCCTTTTTGCAATAGAAAATGAAGAGTTTTTAAGTCTTTCTCCCAGTTTTCTAACTTGAGACTGTCTGTGCTGGAAGTCAGCTGCAGTATCTGGAGTTTCAATACTGGAAGGCTAACAGACTGTGTAAGTCAGTAGTAACAGGCAATGTTAAGTTCAAAAGGGCAGTGGAAGAAATACTGAGGCAGCCTTGAGGGTTTGCCCTGATGGCTTAGGAAGGTCGATACTACGACAGAAAGGGCAAGCTGCCATGAAGCAGGAGGCAGTATCTGAGAAAATGATCCCATTGTCATGCTCAGTTTTCTGATCTTCATTTTCAATCCTTTTTCTCCAAGCACATAAAGAAGCCAGACTATGTGACGACAGGCATTGTACCAGACTGGGGAGACGACATAGAAATTAAGAATGAAGATCAGATTCAAGGGCTTCGTCAAGCTTGTCAGTTGGCCCGTCATGTCCTGCTTCTGGCTGGAAAGGGCTTAAAGGTAACAATTACAGAAGTCCCATAACAGCTTGGATGTCTTTTATGCTTTCACTTACTTGGGTTTTGTTCCTACTTTTTTTTTTGCTTTTAACTTTCCTATAATGTGCATCATACTTTAATTTTGACCCTGAAAAAATAAGGATTTATTAACTTTTGATTCTGTTCATGATATGCCTGTTTAATTATTTCTGTATTTTGGACCTATGCCATGCTCAGTTGCTAGCTCAGGTGTGATATCTCTGTGTTTGTAATCTCCCTTTGTTTGGATAGTGCCAAATAGTGTGAGTTTCTCCTAAGGCCCACATTACATTTTTCCTTTCATTTCATGGCCCATCTTCCTCATATATCATTCTTTCCAGCTCTGCATGTGTACAAGCCCAAAACTGGTCTGCCTTCTCCATTTTTGTCTGTTCTTCAGCCCTTGCTGTCCTGTGGGATCCAATAACACTCATAGAGCTGCCGTTGGAAAAAACAGCTGCCAAATTCTACACAATTTTCCAGAGTGCATTGATAATAGAGCCTCATGGTTCCCAGAAATGTTCCTACAGTATGTTTTTTGGGATACCTCCCAAGAAAAAATATAGAGGGAGGAGCCTACTACCAGGTTTTGCAGATGATGAAGTGCTTTTTTAGCCTTGCCTTGGTATTTCATGTAATAGCATATTGGATAAGGTGAAATGGGTTGAGTAGCTATGAGATGCAGAGATAGATGAGGACTGTAGGTCAATGCCATTGACTTAAAAGGGGATTTTTCTTTCAGCTATCATCACTATTTCACAGAGGTTTCGTTTTGGAGCTGGGATAGCCAATGAAAAACTACCTGAAGCTTTAACCTTACTTAGCTTTGTGCGTGTTTAACTTTTTAATGTTCAGTTATTTCTCAGTACAATAAAACTTCCTCATTTAAAGCTAAGGGCGTATACATGGTTCTGAAGGGTAAGGGTACAATGTGGATTTTGAATGAGAGCAGTGTTTCACAAATACTCTTTGGTTGTTATCATGTGTAAATACAGTTATGCAGTATGGTGTAGTTTATGATGCAGTTCATAGTATGTGTCAAATCATGCATAATAGCAAAATACTGCATACACATAATTAATGTTTTGGAGCAAAAATATTTATAAGGTAATAGTTGTGTGACCGGGACCGGTGTACTGGGAGGGAGGTGGCGTTTGGAGTTTCAGTGCTAAGACTGCTGTGCAGGTCAGTCACAGACTGCTGGGGAGCTCTGTTCTTCACAAGTAAGTGTTTGTTCAAGACTCCCCTGACCGGGAGGAAGCTCCAAAACTCTCCCTCATTGACCATGAACATCTTACTTTCCAGCCTGGTGCTGCATGTGATCGGTTTATACCCATCTGTTCTTGTGCCAACACGGCTCTTTAATTTAAACAGCTTCCTGCCTTTCCTTGAGTCTTCTTTTTCATGCAGGAATAGAGCTGTGCACCAGACTAAACAAACTGAGCTCTTTCAGGCTATTCTCATAAGCTAAACTCTATATTCCTATTTCACCTGAAGAGTCCCACCCTCCACCTGTTCCTGTTATCTTGCTGAACTCACCTTGCATGCAGTCCTCCAAACTGGCTCTTGCCTGTGCTTTAGCTGGTGGCAGTAAGATCCCCCAATATAACAAGGGTGCATTATAATCCGTGGATACAGAGAGATACAGTTTGATCATGGTTTTGATGTTACCATTACTGCATGTGGGACTTCAAATTACAATATGGTATTATATATCATAGCTTTCCTGATTTGAGTTACAGATTTGGGAATAAAGCAGCAGATTCTATGACATGAAAGTATTTTATTATATACTGTTGAATTGACCTGCTCCAAATAAGGGATTAGGTGCGCAGTGGTACACCCCGAACTTGCCCAACTAACAAAAGTATCTTTAAAAGTAAAGCACATACTGTTAAAAGCAGAACTTCTCACAGGATGTAATCCATGCAGAGACCAGAGGTCTGTCTGCTGAGTATCCAAAAGCCACATCAAATTGCTTGAGCAGAGCAGCAGTAAACAGCAGCCAGTCAGGTGCATAGCAGTTCAGTGTGTCTGTGGGCTAAAGATGAAGATGTCTGAGCAAAGGCAGGAGCAACAAACCTGTATTTATGCAGAACCAACGGTTTCCATATTCAACACAGAGAAGTGCCAAGGCTGCGACTGCCATCCCAGCACTCAGGCTGCAGTGGCTACTGCAAAGCAGGGGGCATGTGTAGTAATCCCAAATCCTGGTCTTGAACCCACGTTCACTGCTCCTCACCTGCCCAACAACGTTTCTGTGCTGAACAAAATTCAGCTGAGTAAACAGACCTGGTTTTATCCTCATCACAGTACACAAGTGCACTCTTCTGTATTAACTGTGCGTGGCCACTCAGTATTTCAATATATGACTATCTCCTGCACCACAGCCTGCCTATATTCCACGTTACTCCAAAATCACAGCCACTGTGATTTTTGCTTCAGTGTACTAAGAATGATACTTGGATCTGTACTAAATATGATTTTCAAAGGCTCAGAACTCATTCAAATCAAAATCAATTTACAGAGGGACCCTCAAAAGTATGTCTCAATGAGAGAGGTTTCCCTACCAAATTTCAAATTTCAGCTCTAACCATTCCAGAGACAGAGTTGAACCAAAAGAAAAGTGAGAATAATGTTATTTTAAGCATGTACACTTGCCACTCCATGGATACTCAGAAAATGTCTGAATGATTTACGAGGGGGGATTTTTTTTACTATGTAAAATCTTGAGGAAAAGATGAATCTAGAAATCATCAAGCATAAAAATGAAGATTTCTAAAAATGATGGGTCAGTGCTTGTAGATTCACTATGATCACCCAGGCTATGGCAACTTTAAGTAAAATATCCTCAAAATTTAAAGCTAAATATTTAAATATTTTATAAAATTTAAGAATACCTGGAAAACAATTTCTTAAAATGCTTAAATACATTATGGTAAATGTACTGGGCAATTACAAGACTTAATATCATTTCTTGTACAAATAAAAAGGGAAAGTAGTGTTTTGTTTTAAGGGACTGAAAGCATTTAAATCAAACATTTCTATAGCAGCTACTGAAACAATGACATGGGAAATTGGTGTCTCTGAGAAAGCAGATATGGAAAAAAGAACAGAAAGGAAGTAGGCAGTATTTTTGGTTTTCTAGGAACCTTTGAGTGCTTATCTCTACTGCATGCTTTATTTAAAACCTTTTTTTCTGAAAAAAAGTCCATATATCAATAAAATATATCAGACAGTATAGTGTTTTGTATCAAAGCAATGTATTTGGAACATCCAGTATTTCACTGAAGCTTGGCTGCAGTCACATTCAGTAAATATAAGAAACTCTCTTTGCTTTTTTAACAGGATGTTATGTTTGATATTTTAGGTTGGCATGACAACTGAAGAAATAGATTCCATTGTTCATCATGAAATAATCAGACAGAATGCTTATCCATCCCCTCTGGGCTATGGAGGTTTTCCAAAATCTGTTTGTACTTCTGTAAACAACGTGGTATGTCATGGTATTCCTGACAGGTATTTCCTCAATAATTTACATTTTACAACTGGGAATTAAAATGTTAAACTGAAATTAATAAATTATATTTAATATTGAACATACTTCAGCTTAACTAAATGTTGTATGTAAATACATTGTAGATGTAGAACGTGTTACCACATGATGCTGATAGCTGTTATAGAAATGTATGTGAAATAGGAAAAGATACATTATCCTGTTTGTCCAGACACTTAAAGAAAAACAGCATATTGCATTTTGAGTTTAGTGTGTGGGGAAAAAAAAACCCAGTACAATCTGATTTTTTTTTCATCCAGCCAAATAAGTATAGGCTAAGGAATAAATATATTTGAATTTATGTGGGATTTTTTTTTTTATATTCTCAATACATTCAGCTACTCACAAAGTAAAATATGAACCCTAGTGAGAGAAAAAGAATAAATATAATGGTAGATTTTTCAGGTGTTGATATGTTTTTCTGGTAGTTGTTTCTCATTATTTTATATTCAGCTACACTTGTTCTCTAGGTAGTCAGAGCTGAACATTAAAAATGGTTATTCTGTTTGCTTCTGCCTTCCTCCATCACAAAATACCTACCTCTTGATTTTTTATGTATGTGTCATTAGGTGTTTATTCTTATATTCCCTTTGTTGGGAACTGTCTGTCACCATTATTTTTTTTTTCTGTTTATGTTTCAGTCGACCTCTTCAGGATGGAGATATTATCAACATTGATGTCACGGTGAGTAATTCATATAAAAAATAGTCTTTGATCAACTTTAGAATCACTAGTAGCAACAGGAAGAATAGTGGATTGGAGATGGGGGATGCACAGATGGATGTGCTGTTTACTTCTGAGCCAAGGCACAAACAGCTGGTTTCCTTTTTTGTTTTTAACTGTGTGTTTATTCCAGCTAGACCCAGGCCTGACTTGAATTTAGGACTGGAATCAGATGCACTGAGATCAATGTTGGCCTAAGTGAAATGTCAACCCAATCCTGCTATGTGTCATGTTTTTGAGAAGGTGTAATTGTTATTGATCCACTGTGTAGTTAATGCAGAGCGCCATAGTACTGGGCAGCAGCTGAAGATAGATATGTATGAGATGAGCTAACATGAAGAAAGCCAGCATTTTTCCTTCACTCTGCCAAGATTGATCTTCCTCTTCCTGCTGATTTTGAGTGGGGCCTGACATTATCTTACTCTGTCATTAGAGGCTACATTGGCCTGTGTATGTCAGTCTATTTGGACAGCAACTCTTTTGCTAGCAGTGTTCCCTACATTTATTAAAATCCCCGAAGGTAGTGTTGTGTTCCATTTCTGGTATAAAAGCCCTGAACCTTTTGAGCAGAAACAGAAATAGTGTGATATAACCGTGACTTAATATTTCCAGGGAATCATCAATTATAGCTATTTAAATAAACATGGGCTGGGTTTTCCTAGGAGCAAGAAAGCACAGGAGCTGGAAACCTAATTCTCATTTCATTAATGAAAAAAAATATTTTTGTCTTGCAAAAGTTTTTTTTTTCTTTTTGCTGTGCATGTTTATATCTTTCTGAAGTGCTGTTTATTTCTGGTATGAACACAGATGTTTTTTGAATCCCACCATTATTTTGCAATAATATGTCACATACATGGGAGTAGAATCTCAAAACCAAGATTTTTAAATCATTAAAGAAACTGTTGGTAACTTGATACTATTTTTATACTGGCAGAGTGAAGAAATCTTCAGCAGACCTACCTCTGAGCATGAGACTCAAGCTTTCTAAAATATTTTTTCTGTTAAAATTAGGGTCAATGACCTTTTTCCCATTATATGCTCACATGTGATCCAGAACCAGGTTTGGTTTGGCTTGGGTTTTTGATCTTTTTAAATTTTCCAAACTCCATACTTTCTAATAGTGGAATTCTGACTATCAGGTTTACACAGTGCAATCTAGCAGTTCTAAACTTTTTTTTTGGCCATTAGTTTTACTTTGTTGAACTGGTGTTGCTTTGCTCAGTTTATTAGACTAAATTGGTTTGTAACACCTAAGGATTTAAATCATATTTCTTTGTACTTTCTTAAGGTTCATTATACTTTTTGTTCAGTCTGTCAAGATAATGATGACACCTTAGATTAAAAAAAAATCTAGACTCATATTACAAATACTTTTCATGATAAACTAAATTAAATATTTCTCTATTAACATAGTGTGCTTATCTTGTCCACTCTGCCTCACAAATGTCTGACTAAATGTTAGTGGCCTTTTTGAAGACATAGATTTATTTGCCTTTAATTAACACTCATAAAATAAATCATGACATGTCTATGAATGAGAAGATTCCTGCAAAGATGGGAATTGCTGTGACTGTCTTTGTAAGATTTTTTTTTTTTTTTACATTTAAAACTGAACTGTGCTGTGTGTGGTAATTGCCTAGTCCAAAACAGCTGAGGAAAAAATACTACTTTTCAGCATTATTGACTGATCTCTTAGCTTATTTTTAATGAGCAAAACTGGGACGTTTCGCAGCTGGACAAAATGAAAATCAAAGTAGATACTGCACAACAAATTGTTTATAATTGTGTGCAAGTTCTATAAAGTAATTAAATAATACTCAGATTGTTAAGTGTAAACACCTAGCACTATGTACAAATTATCTGTACAAAAAAATCCATCTTAGCACAATTAAGATGGTAGCATTTCATAGATGAAATACAAATTTTATATGCTTGAAACATGTAGACTTGAAAATGTGTTTTAGTAGAGAGACAACAGTGTTATCCATTACTGGATCCTCAGAATAGTGCAATTTTCAGCCTATTGTTACCAGGTTAATGTTTCTTACAACTTGGTCTTTCACTGAATTTTGAGGAAATTGTATGTTACACTTGCTGTGGTTGTAGTTTATTAACATCAGAAATATGTAATTGCGGTTGATGGGCTGCAGTAAATATTATTATTGGTTTTATTGTTGGGGTTTTTTTGGTGTTTTTTGGTTTGGTTTTTTGTTTGGTTTGGTTTTTTTTAAACTTTCCTATGTTTTAATTCTGTGTTTGCTTTTCCAGGATGATGATGTTTAATTTTGGGTGTTTGTGTGTTATACTTGCTAGAGCTAAGAACAAACTAGTTCAGTTTAAATATGAACTATCAGTTTAATGGGCATTAAATACACAAATTAATAAAAGATTTTGTGGCAGTCTGAACTGGCAGAGGAAGGTGTAGAGCAGAGGATTACAGCTGCTTTTTGCCAAAGTGGTGGCAACTGAGTTGGGCCCTTGCTGGCACTCACCTTTCTTTAAAATACCCCTTGCTCCTAGTGGGCTGTATTTCCTTTACATTTCAGCCTGAAGACAAACCTGGCCTTGGGATAAACTGTCTGTTGCATGGGTTTTTGGGGGTTGTGGGATTTTTTCAGTTTGGAATCAACCAAAAAGAATGTGAGTCTGTCTTTCACAAATAGTTTGCCAGTGGCAAAAGTTCAGTGATTCAAATTTGGTGAGTAATTAGTTGTAGAAGGATAGTTGCCCACTGTTTGGGGGAGAAAAATGTTTTAGAAGATAAAAACTGCACCATTATAATTTATCTTTTTGTAGGGAAATTTGGCTTGGTCTTACAATTATGGGCCTGGCTGCCATGGTGCAGAGATGCAAACCCCATTTTAATGGTGTGTTGTAAAGCTCCATAGTGCATAGCCAAGATTTCTTGTGCTCAACAGAGAATTTCAGGAGAGCTAACATTTAAAACCTATGAAATGTCAGAAAAAAGAGAAAGAAACAATGTGTATTTAATTTAACAGCACGTTTCATTTTCAGAACATGAAAATTTTCAGCACCACAGCAGTATGTTTATTCTCTCAAAATTCATCTCTGGAAATCAGAAGTAAAATCCAATGTTAATGCCACTTTATAGCTTAAAAATGAGATTAAGGAAAGCCTGCAAGAGCTGATGGTGGATTTGGTCCATGCTTTCCATGGGGCTCACTCTGGGTGTTGGTGGCAGGGTATGGCTCTCACCTCAGAGCTCCAGTGGGGGCTGCTGACTGCAGACATCCATCCATCTCCCTGCGAGCCGCCAGAAGGCTCCCCTGTGCCCACGGCCAGCGCTGGGGCTCAGTGCCCTGCCTCTCTGGGGTGCAAGCAAGCCCCTGGATACAAGGGCAGGGGCCAGGATGGGTGGGCACCCGACAGCCCCAGGCCCCCTTCAGCCCATCCACGGCCCCCACCCACCTTCTCAAAAACAGCCCAGTTGTCCTCATGTCCTGTAGCTGAGCAGTGTCGCTGGTGCACTGCTGGGCGCTGATGCGCAGCTTCTGCTTTTCTTGAATTTTTAATTGGCAACATTGGCAACCCTTAGGCACCTTGCAATCTTTCAGGCTTTTTTCCTTTCCTTTGCAACGTTTTGCTTTTCCAGTCTTGCAAGTGTGACTTACCTGTCTATCTGTTACAGTATATATCTTGGTCCTAGAAAGAATGGATTTAATTAAGAAGCTAATGTGTTTCTGGATGCAAAATGAGAAAATGTCTTTACATTTCTGCATCTGTTTAGGTGTATTACAATGGCTACCATGGTGACACTTCTGAAACCTTTCTGGTGGGCAATGTGGATAAATCTGGTGAAAAGTTAGTGGAGGTTGCCAGGAAATGTAGAGATGAAGCAATTGCAGCTTGCAGACCAGGGGCTCCCTTCTCTGTAATTGGAAACACAATCAGGTAAGCCTTATATTGACAAGTAAAAGGAGGGCTGGCAAGTGGGACAAAGGTTATTGGTGGTTTGGTATAAAGCTGATGACATGTTTTATGATTCAAAACCATCATTTCAGTCTGATATCAGTATGTGAACTGCCAAGCTATAATGTTGTTCCTTGGGTAAGAGGTATTTTTTTTTAAGTGAATTACACTAGGGTCAGCAAAGATAACTGTAGAAAGAGACAAAGATATTCATAAAGTAAATTTAAATTAACAGATGTAATTTGCGTTGGGCTTTTGTTTATTTTTTTATTTGTGTGTGACACTACACCACATCTGTCTAACAGTGTAAGACAGTTAGAAAACATTGTTTTCATTGAATGTTACAAAGGAATTAGTCAACATAAATAAGCTCTTTGTTTAAAAACTATGAAAATATTTAACTCGAGAGCTTCTGATCTTACAAAGAGCAGTGCCTGCTAATGTCACAGGGAAAAAAGAGCTGACATTCAGAGATTTTTCCCTATTTTGCATCTCTTCTAGCTTTCACATAAATGCAGTCATGACTCTTCTTCTGCTGATGGCTTTAAATAAAAATGTGTCTTAGTTTTTTGAAGGTACCTATCGATTATTTAAAAATGTTTGCCAAAAAGAAGAAACAGACATATATCATATACATTTCATTAAGCAATACTTCTTCGGACTGCTAATGGTCCCAACAAGCTATTGAATTCATTCTGATTACTTAAAAGCTGCAAGGCTTAGTCACCTTGAAAGGATGCTGCTTTTTTTTTTCTTTGTAAATCTTCAAATACTTTAAGAAAAAAAGAGAACGGCAAAATATCAGTTAGATATATTTATAGCTTTAAAAATATTGTAACAGAGTCTGAATCAAACTTTAGTAAAACGTCTCTGGGTTATATCTGAGAAGCTTTTATTGAAGACTTTGTATAAAATTGTGTTTTTGACAGTTTTAAATTATAGGCTAACTAGCCTGGAGAAAAAGGATAGTGTCTTTCTGTTCTTTCATAGGAAATGTTGAATCAGACCCCTACTGGGAAAAGAAATTTAATGCATATCTCACTATCTTACTGTCCATGAATATAATAGAAGTGAATTCAAAATGTAGTTTTATTTTTGCAAATGGGATGAGTCGATAGATGCACCTCATATTTTTGAACACCTAGGGTTCAACAAATTTACTGGTGGTGCTCTTGCATTTTAACAAAATTTATTCTTGAGTAGAAGGGGGCACAGAACACTGGATTCTTATTCAAGCATTCTATCGAGCTCTGCATTCATGGCTGTGTCTAAAGGGCATGTCAGCCTTTGATTCTCTCTGAGAGGTAATTATCCTTTTCCTGTCACGGAACAACAAATGATAGCTAACTACAGAGGCACATTTGCAGTAGTCACATTCATCAACTGCAGAAAAAAAATTCAATTTAATTGTGCAACACAGCTGCACATAGGCTTTTTGAGCATTTCTGTTGTTCTCCCTGTCTTGCTATTCCTCCCTCCAGATCTATTTTTTAAACTTTTTTTTCTGGTTATTTTTTCCCCCTTTTTGTCTCTTCTTCCATTTTTACTCTCTGTACTTTCTTGTTAAAGTAATTTTCTTTTGTGGCTCTCATTCTTTTTTCCCCATTGAAGGCTATGAATGTAGAAAATTATCACAATTACTCATATAATTGAGCCTCTTTGTAGCAAGTGCAACTCCAGTAGCCTTTCTCCATCATGAAAATGGTTTCATTATAGGGTTTTTCATATTCTCTGACACCATCTACACAGAGGAACAGGCGTGCAGATGAGATGTACTAGGAACAGGGTAGATCAGTAAGGTCACAGTAGGAATAATTAGCTCTGCTATGGAAAGAGCATCTAGGCCTTTTACTGCTACATAAATGTACTGTCCATGGCTTTTAGTCACAAAAAAACTTACTAACAAATGGAGCTCCCGCCTACTACTTTGAAAAAAAGATTTGTATCAACACTACAATTTTCCATCATTAAGACTAATAACACAGAGCCTAGTATACATCAAGGGGAATAAAAAGAAAAATCTCACATTCAAGTGGCGGCTGGGTGCTGACCTTTGTTCCCTTTTTTTGTGTTCAACTTAACTCTTTACAAAAAAGAGCCACACGCCACACCAACATGCAGGTGAACTCCAGCTAGTGCTAGCAAAGCATGGCATTCACTTGGAAAATCTGATAAATCTCCATGCAGGATAATGCATTTCATTACAGATTCACTACATTAATCCTAGCTGTTTTAAAAAAAAAAAAAAAAAAGGAAGAAGAAAAAGAACAGAGTTGAATGTGACATTGGATTTTTGCTGTGTTGGTACAGAGGTCAGTTTTCTTGCAAAATGTAAATACATAGTCAGTGTCCCCTTTGCAAAGCAGATTAATTGAAGCTAGTAGCTGTTCAAAACTGCATATGAAATAGCAGGTCATTAACTTTATTTCTCAAGATTTTATCGTGTTGACAATTTAAATATGCTGATTTGTTTGGAACTACTTTAACACTGCCTCTGCTGAAAGATCACCTTGGCTTGGTGAAGCTGTGTTTCAGGTTATTTGTCATTTGACATTTGCTTGCAGACATACATGTAATACATAGATATATATATACATCAAAATCTCAAGTTTCACAAGGGTTAGATATCATAAATGCCTGAGAACAAGCACTTACTAGCTGAAAACATTTAGGTCCATCGGAATGGAAATGTGTCTAGGTTTCTTTCATCAGGTTTTTATAAAGGTGCTCAAGTCATATGCAGAAGGTATCTTACGCACAAATAATCAGAATATTTCCTTTCTACAGTACATTTCAGAATAATTATATCTTGGGGTAAGTTTGCAGTCAATATTCTAACATAGTCTTTGTTATGGAAGCTCAATAGCTGACACAGTATTTCAGTGACAGCAGTTCATTCTCCCATCAGCTACAAGTTGCAAATAAAAGACTGCATGGATTCATGAGTTACCTTCCTTAGGAAAATTTGGGTCTTTGCTAAAGAAAGGCTTATCAAAACTATTGGTCAGTTGCAGTGTAAATGGAATTGGGGCCTGTGGTCCATTTTCTTCTACCATTTCTGACATTTTCAGACAAAAATAAATCTAGTTTGAAATGTGCTTTTTAGACAGTGAGTCTAGGTGCATGAACATGTTGTGAGTGTAGAGAGCTAAAAAACTTAAATGTGATGTTGTTAAATAAACCAAATTTCAACTCCTACAAAAAAATAGTAGTGATCAAAGTATTAATAAATGGTTTAAAATGTTTAACTCATAAGTATATGTTTTGATATTAATTTAGAACAATATAAAGCAGATTTTTTAAAAAAATCTGTTTCTATCAGATTATGCACATTTAAACAATAAGTGGCTCAGGCAAAATAAGTCATTTTAATGTCATCTGTGATAGATTTTCCTTGACAGCTACTGTAAATTACAATTACACTGCTTCTCTCTGCACTTGAAAGTAAGCATTGCAATAAATTATCTTTTATTTCAATCCATCATGTCTGCTTTCAGAAACAGAGAACCTCAAATAAAAGTTCAGTACTATTGTAAGAAAAATACAGTAATTTGTGTTCCAGTTTGAAACTAAAATGTACCTTTCTTTCAAAAAACAATTGTTGGCTTTCAAAAATATTACTAATTATACCTCAACATTTGTTGTCATTATAGGGAATCCCTGAACTTGTGCATTCCCTCAGTCTAGGATTATTTCCTAAAAAAACGCTTGCATATTTTCCCTGTAGAATTTTGTAATTTCTCAAATTAAATACTATGGTGGTATTCAAAGTAGATATTTTTATCACAAACAAGTATAGTTTAGGCTGATGCTGGTTTCAATACTTTTAAAAAAAAAAAACAACAAAAACCAAGTATTCCATTCAGTGGCCGTTTTGCTAATAATATATCTAAGACAAACATGATTACTTCTAATTCCAAAAAAAAAAAAACAAAACAACAAAAACCAAAAGCTCCCTACATAAGAACACAATTATTGTGGGGCTGTTGTCAGTTTCAGTATTTCTCAAGTCTTTTACTGCCAAGAAGTGTAAGACAGATTTGTTTAATAACTTCAGCCATTCATGTCCTGCTGCTCTGCAGGACTGTTTTTGATAAAGTTTCATCTCTGGTAAGAGAAGCTGGCACTGTGGGAGAAGCATCCCTGGCTGAGAATCAGTTCACCAGGATGCTCATCCTTGGTAGTAAAGGAGTCTGTGCCATCTTGTTGAATCAGTTAAATTTTTTCTTCCCTTATGCCACCATAGAGCTCAGAGAAGCAGTTGCTATCAATCCTGAAAATGGGATTGTTTCTCTTTTTTTTCTTCAGGAAGTGCTAAGAATACTAGACCAGACCTACCTTGAGGAAAAAGTGACAAAATCTGGTAAAAAGAAAAGAAAATGTTCCTCTAGATGCTCCTAGAGGGTATCTGCACAGGGCAGCCCCCTAAGGAAATTCTTTCAACCTGCTTTTCATTCTTAACAGGACGGATTTATCACCCAAGAGCTCCTCTCAGGGAAAGCTTGAGTATCAGGGAAAGCTTTCTAGAGAGTCAGTCCTGCCTGTTCCTGCTTTGTGGCAATTTCCCTGTTAGGCTGCTGTCAGGACAGCAGTGCATGTCTCCACACTTATCCCTCCTTTCAGAGAATTAGCTGTTGTCTGGCAACATGGGAAGAGGATGCTCAGATGGCAACTGACACCCATCTCTCCTGTCTCCACTCTCCGAAGCATGATAGTACCGTGTGACAGGCTCTGACAATGGCTTCAGGAGGATAGCTTGGCCCTCAGTGATGTTCCTTTACAGCTGCGTCACTGCTGATCCATCCCGGTGCCAGACACTCAGCCCAGCTTTGCCATCAGCAAAAGAAAAGCAGCCCTGCAGCTACTCTTGACTCCGCAGCCACTGGGATGGAACACATGGCAGCAAAACATAAAATCAAGTACTGGGCTCACTAAATAATTTTGTTTTCAATCCTGCCCAATTCACCTCTGCCCAAATATGCAACGAAGATTACTATGCGTGATGATAAATTTTGTCAATGGGTATTTTTAACAATAATTATTCTGAAGAACCCTTTTTTTTTTCTCTTGATGCTTTCTTGTGAGGTGTGCCTCTGCTGCCCCAGCGTTTGCTCTGGAAATTATTTGCTGGGTTGTACTCCGTGGACAAGGGGAACTGGCAGACTGGCACATCCTTTCCCGCAGCAGATGCCAGGCAGCCCAGCTCAGCCATGCCAGCCTCTGCCTCCTGTCTTCACTGCTTTACCACTTGCAATCAGGGCTTCTCCAGCTATCTAAGCTTATGCTGCCTGTCTGCAAGAAGCATCTGATGAAGCTGAGGCTGCAATCTTGTAAGATTGTCTTGTGGGAGAGCTGCAAAGAAAGGCCACCACTGACAGGTCCTGAGCTGGGCAGTGAGACAGCGAGACCAAAATGTTGAGCTGTTGTCAACAACAAATGGTAAATGTGTGCAAAAATGCTCCCCTCCCTGGCATCTTGATTTTTTTTAATCAGATTCCACAGCCTAGGAATCCCAGAAACTGGAGAGGCTAACCAAGACCAATAGTTCAATTCACCCTTCTCATTGCTGTTTCAGAGTTACAGCCAACATGTACATTTACAGGATTACCTTTGCAAGTTGTAGCTAGGATTAACAGCTTTGGTTTTTTATGAAAACTAGGTGTTTTATTGTAACTCCAGAAGGATATAAGAGTTCACTAGGATTTATTAAATACTCCAGAGTAAAGCTAGTAGTTGTGAAGAGAAATGCCTCATAAGACCTTCTGAAACACATGCAAATACTAGAACCAGATTGAGAGTGGCTGAGTTTCATACCTGCAGCTTGTTTTCTCCACAGTTCTGTGTCACTTCAGGTCTGTTGACCATGTTACATTTTATGTAAAGAGCACCCAGGCTCTGGATGTAGGCAAGACAGAAGAAGGAGGGGCATGGTGTCTGTCAGCATAGATGTCAAAGCCCTGTGAGTTCCAGGATCTCCTCCAGGATCCCCTATTTTGATCACAGACAGTAACCACTGAAATACTGATGCCAACAGAGTTGTTTTCAAGCTGTTTGGCAAGAGAGTGGTAGAATTCACCATTGAAATGCATATGAACCATTTCTTTCACTGCACCAGGACAGGATACTGTCCTAACACTGCCTTCTGTGTGCCCTGGTACTTGCACACTTGGTGCCCAACATGCAGCTCCTGCTGCTACTCCCACCCTCCTTGGCAGCAGCTGAATGCTGAGGCTGGAGCTTCGCCTGCTCGCTGGAAAGGATGTAGCCGTGGTGCTCGGAAGAAGAGCTGCGCAGAGGAAAACTATTTGTCTTGCTACAGAACATGGATTTTTCTGGAAGAAAACATGCTGTAATAATACAAAAAATGGCCATGCTCTGTCAGTGGTCAGAGGTGCCATGTAAGGACATCAGCAAAGCTGAACAGTTAGTGTGATTGTTTATGATTTTGCAAAAAGACTGGCAGAAGAAGATGAAAGAAAACCTTATCACACGTTGCATGGATGGCTTCTCCCATCTCTCTTCAGAGAATCACTTCACTCATATGGGAATCATCATCTGCGTTGCTCTGGGCTTGGTCAGTGGAGATCTTGGATTTTGTGTATGTTTCTGAGGAATCTGTCTTTCTAACTCATCACCATTTCCTGTACTTCTTGCTTGGCCTACAGCAGCATCCTAGCCAGCAGGCCCAGTCTCTGACCCAGATGTGGGGGACATGATAGAAAGTCAGGGGAGAAAGTATTTTCCGTTTCTAGTAGGACTTTTCATTGCATTATCCTTCATTATTTTTTTCAAAATAATTTATGTATAAAGGTTATGTATATATAAATGATTTATAAAGCCTGGACTTTGAGTGCAAACAAATGAAGCCCCAGTTTCTAGCTTTATCGGTAATCCTTTTTGCCAGTACTTTGGAGTTTGGGGGTAGCTTAATCTGAAATTTCCATTCTTCTCCAAAATTAATGAAGAAATGTTATGAGCAATGGGTAGGTAAAAGGTAATATACAAATCCTGTTAAAGCATGCTCTAAGGCCTGAACACTGTAGCCTTATTAACCAGCTCTTCTCTCTCATTGCCATTTCACTGTGGTGGAGCAGCATGTCCCTCAGTTGAGTGGCATTAAATTCTGGGACGATGACCCATGGGCACTGGAGCCAGCACTGCAGAGTCTGTGGAGCCTGGTGTGCAAAGGGAATTACTTTGTTCAGCAAGCTGAGGCCACTTTGCACTTGAATAAAAGCTAGACCATGGGGTTTAAAAAGGCTTTAATTTCTGCAACAGCATTACTTTTAATTGAGTTTCTTAACTTTTTCAGTTTTCCACCTGTAGTGAAACTGTGAGAGAGCATTTTCTAAGACGCACATGCAGAAGAACCTGAAGTTCTTCAGTGCCTACCTTCATTCAAAATAAGCAAATGAAGCTTTTAATGTTATAGGTGAAATCTTCAGGCTAAGTGCCTTCCTGTCTTGCTCCAGTTTGATCTTAGAAATAGGGTGGGGATGATATGCAGGGGCAAGGATAACTTTCTTGTCACTTCTAATCCATCTCCAGCTCTTCTTGAATCTCTGCACTCTTCTGGTTTGAATATGGGCAGGCCTCCTGGCTGAGCTCCCTTAAATCACTCTGTCCACCACTGCCTCCGCCACTGCTTGAGTACAGGGAGAGCCTGAAAGTGAAGCCTGCAGACATGGGGTGGGCCAGGAGACAGAGGATACCCCATGGATCTCCAAGTCCTCCAGTTTTGGGGAACTGGAATAGGAATTTTCTTTCCTAGCATTGGTAGGGATCAGTGCCCAGCCATGGTCCTGCAGGCAATTCTCAGAGATGCTTCTCCCTGAGGCAGGCTATGAAAGTCTGGGCAGATTTTGCTGGTAGAACTGAAGCATTGTAATTGTTATGATTTGGTTCTGCCTCTGTGGCAGTAGGTTAATTAGAAATACATTATTATTTATCATGAACATATTTGCTGGACCTTCAATACATTTTTACACTAAATGTTTGAAGTATTATGTAAGTGAAGTAGTTAGGGTCTTAACTCTCCCTGTTGGCAGCACGAGCCTCTTCTCCTGCAGGAGGCCCAGTGCAGGCCCCTGGGTATGCAGCCCAGCACAGGCTCTGCACTTACAGAGAACTCGGTAGAGGCTGCAGTCTGGTGGTGTTCTGGGGCCTTGGCTGCCCAACTTAGCAACTTCAGCTGTGCCATCTCAAAATGAGTTCCCAGTGTGCTTGTGGAAAAGGTTGCCCTCCATCAAGCAGGGAGACAACACACTGCGTTTTACTTAGCCAGCAGGGCTGGCACGGGAGCTACCAGCCTGTAATGGCAGGCATGTTAACTCTGAAACCTAACAATGGCTCAGCCATGCTCGCTTCAGTGACTGTTTCGGAACGGTCACAAAGTAGTGACCCAGTGTCGGTAGCAACGTGGTACCAGGGGCTAGGGCCGTCTAGCGGAGGTGGTGGTCGGGACACGCACCTTGACAGGTCCTCTTTGCCCCCGCAGCTCCGTGGCGTGGCAAGGTGGCTTCCAGGTCTGCCCCTTCTTCGTCGGCCACGGCATCGGGTCGTACTTTCACGGGCACCCCGAGGTGTGGCACCACGGTAAGTGGCCTCCGCCGGCCGGGCCCGTCTCCCCCACGCGCCGCTCCGCTCCGCCCGGGCGGTGAGAGGGCTCCGGGGAGAGGGAGGGCGGTAAAGCGAGCAGAGCCCCACACACACACCCTGACCCCCTTGCACGCTGCCGGCCCGGCGGGGCGGGGGATTGCCGGTGGGGAGATTAAATCGCTGGGAAGCTGGAGGGCATCCCCGGCCTCGTTTTCTGAGAGTCGCGCGGGTCTATTTTTGAGGACAAGTCTCTCGGTAACGGAGTTGTCGGGGCAGCTGAGCGCCGCGGACCGCCTCCCCCGGCCGCTCCGGGCGGCAGCCGCCGTGTCCCGCGCTTCCACATCCCGCCCGCGCCCGAACCTCGCCGGCAAAGTTTGTGACGGGGCAAAGAAAAATCTCTGCTGAAACATTAAAAACCCCGGCCTGGACGGAGCCCCCGTCGGGGTGGTCTCGCTGCGGCCGGGCTGGGACCGCTTTCGGCGAGTGCTCCGGCTCGTAACAGGGCTCGGGTGCACAGTACCTACGAGCAAAAAAGGGGTTTAAACAAAGGGCTGGTTGCGTTCTCTTAAAAAAAAAAAAAAAAAAAAAAAGACCACAGATGCATAAACGCGGGATTTTTTTTTTCTCTTTTGTAGCCAATGACAGTGATTTGTTAATGGAAGAGGGAATGGCGTTCACAATAGGTTTGTAACTCTCTGCTATGGTTTTCTGTTAAAAAGCACACACGGAGCAGCCCAGATCTGTAACGTTTCTTTATTGGGATATAGAAATAGCCGTGCAGACAGGGGGACGTCAGTGAGATTGACCTCTTAGGGAACAGATTAAAATATAATTTTTAAAATGCATCAGAAACAATTCGGGTGAAATAATTTTTAAGTTACAAGATTGAAAGAAAGAAATGTTAAATTTAAATTTTACTAATATCTGAGTCATATTTTTGGCAAGGCAGACGCTCTGCCAGCACACTTGATTGGAGGAGGGTGAGAAGGATGCGATCGTGTCCCCGAAGCTGAGCAGCCTGGTGGAACTTAGTCATTCGCTGCCTGCCAGAGCTGCTGTTGGGTTTGGGGACTGCGGCGGCGGTAACCAGCCGGAGCCTCACCCCGCAGACTGATCGTGCTCACTTCCAGTCGTGGAGAACTGCTGGGGAGAAAGCCCTCTTTCTCACTGTGTGGCTAAATGGCGCGGCAATTAGAGGGAAATAAGAAAATTGTTGTTTTGCTGATTTAATGAACATTTTAAGCCTGTTTTAAAAATTAAAATATTTAAAACTATCTGTTGTTTAGAAATGCAGTTGGTGCTTTGGTTATTATCCACGGGGTCTTAATTAAAGCTTGATTAAAATTCCCTGCTTTTACAAAAGAGGAATGGGCAACTTCCTACCTTGCTATTTTGTCTTCCTTTTTACTTCACATTTTAGTGTGGCAAAAGAGTGCCAGCCCAGGGAGATGGGACCTGTGTGGAAGGGGAGCTACCTGCTGGGATACCTTCCTTTTCTTGCTTATTTCACAATCCACACAGGAGTGCAACTAACTTTAGAATATATTTTGTTTTTCTTGCTGCAGAGCCAATAATAATGGAAGGATCCCCCAAATTTAAGATTCTGGAGGACAAATGGACTGCAATTTCTGTAGATAATAAAAGGTGCCTGATTTTATTTTTTTTGGTATTTCTTAAGACCTGGAACTCATCACTGACAACCCAAAAAAGCCCCAAAGAAGTAAGTTTTCAGGCATGGTGGATATGTTTTCCCCCTAATAATTGCTAAATGTGAATTTCAGATCGGCACAATTTGAACACACCATTGTGATTACCTCAGAGGGAGCAGAAATCCTCACTAAACTGATGGAGGAAGCCTAAAGATGGAGCAAGAAGTGGAGAGAATTGCTGGACTTCTGGGATTTCAAGTTTCACTCAGGACAGAGAAGAGGTTTCTGTAATTTCTGAGGGGAATGGGTGCTGCATAAGTCAATCCAGGGGACAAAAAAAGCAATTTAAGGGATTGGCTCTGGACATAGTTCTTTCAGTGTGTTACCTGGTGAGTAGTTAATAAATACTTGAAGCAGCCATGCAGAGTCTGGGAGCGGCAAAGGGTTGGGGTTATTTGGGGTTAGGGACAGAAAGCGGCTTCTCTCTCTTCCAAATCCTATGTGGGACAAATAGATATCAGATGATACAGTCTTTAAGCAGCTGAGAGGACAGAGAAAAATAGCATTTTCCCTTTATAGCTGAGGTATGGAGTCAATTTGTCTTCATTGCAATTAACGCATTGCTGTTTCCCAGATTGTAACTCCTACTAGGATGGAAAAAAAGTTTCCCGAGAGTGTCAGGCAGAGGCAGCAGACTCTTCCCAGCATCATTCCCAGCAGCAACCCCCCCTTCTTGCCTCTTTTTACACAGCACAAAAAGTGATTAAAAATGAGATGCAAAGCATGCCTCTCTGGGGATCAATAATTGCCCTGCTTGAAGAATTAGCCGGTTTGGGGTAATCACTGCTCTGTGGTGCCCATGTTAGTTAAGAAAGAGGCACTCTGCCAGAGTTTAAGCATTATATGGAGGCAGAGGAGTTTGCAGTCCAGGGGATGAGCCTCGACTCCTGCACGGACTTTGGAACTGAAGGACCTCATGAGCTCCGGGTCTCACTCAGCCCTGTGCTCTCTGCAGTCCTGTCCCGGGCCTGCCAGGGGTGCCGGGGTTGATTGGCAGTTTAGGCGGTTTCCGACCACCCTGTCGGGCCAGACGGGTCTGGCATTGGTATTTGGAGGCCACCAGAGCAGGACCTGGTCCTGTGAAATGTGGGGTACCTTGGAGATAATTAGAGGACTTCCAGAAGTTCCCCAGGCCCATGGCAGCAGCGGTGCAGTTTGGTACAAATGACTTGCCCCTCATTTCAGGCAGATGGGGTTGCGTGCTGAAGGCAACGCAATCCTGAATCTGGTTCAGGCAACCAGAGTGGCTCAGTACTGGCTCCCTCAGTAGTCCCGGACAGAAGTAAACTGCTTCCTTACAGCTTTACTCTGCTGTTTGCTTTCACTTAAGTACAGTGAGCTCTCAGCTTTAATAGTTTCTAACAGCATCTTTTCAAAAAGCAGGGATCCCCCTCTCAGGATGCGGCTAACACGGCGGGGCAGCCACTCAGCTTCATCCTCCCCGAGAGGAGCTTGGAAGGCCATAAAACCTGCAAAACAAACTATGCGGCCAAGTTTACAAATACGCAGAGATTAAACAGTGCCAAGGACAGTCGACATTGCCTGGAGGGGCATGTGTTTTGTTCCCTTACATTCCATCGCCCCGCCGCGCTGTCCCTTCTGAGGGGTACTGGGGACAGCTGGGTGCCCCGCACGCAGCGGAGGCACACCAGAGATGCCTCCCGTGGGTTTTGGCCACTCCGGGAGCCCCTGAATGGCACCGCAGGTGTCAGGCTTCTCACTATCGTCTGCCCCTCTGCTTCCTGTCCCGCTCTTACCGCGGCGTGGGATGAGGCGGGAGCGGAGCAGCCTGGAGCAGGGAACCCCCCTCACCCCGTCGCAGGGGGACTGCCGGCAGCTCCTGGTAATCGCTGCGCTCCGAAGTCCCGCCGGTAACTCTGGGACTGCGTGTTTTATCGGCCGCTGCAGAGCGCTGGCGGCCAGGCGGAGGCATTGATAGTGCATCTTTGTAATCCTAATTACGAACGAGACTGAAGAGATGTCTCGGCTGTTCGGGGACAGCCAGCGCCTCGCACAAGCCCATCACGCAGAAGGTCTTGCCGGGCCAGCCTGATGAGAGCCCCGACGTAGCAATCGCTCCCGCGGGGTCACGACGTCCCCTGGCAACGGCCCCTCCGCGCCCGCCGAAGCCGCGCTGGAGGGGCCAGCAATGCACGGAGGGGCGGGGGCCCTTCTCCGGAGGACGGGTGCGAGCAGAGCCTCACCGACCGGTCCGCGGGGTTTTGGCGGGGTTGGAGGGACTGCGGTTCGCCCCGGGACTGCCTGTGCCCGGCCGATTGGAGGAGAAGACGGCAACCCCGGCGGATGGGGAGCGGCCTCCTCTCTCTGCAGCTGTCAGGCTGAAGCCGGCAAAGGTGCTGGGGCTGCCGAGGCTCCCTGTTCCCTACCCGGTCAAGCTCGCTGACCCGCCTCGGATGGTCACTTCCATGGCTAGGAGAGCAGAGCTGGCTGCCAGGGGAGACCGTCTGCGTGCGGAGACACCGCCACTGTCCCTTCCGCGCCAAGCCTCGGAGAGTTTGTGAGAATGAACTTTGCACATTGCGAGCAAAGCAAAAAAAAAAACAAAAAACACAACCAAAAAATACCACTGAGAAGAAAAAAAAAGTAAAGAAAAAAAAAAGAAAAGAGGGGTAAAGGAAGTAAGAGAGGCGTTAGGAAACGGGCAATTAAAACCGACAGAGCCACTAATGAAAGGGGGGGGGGGGAAGAAAAGACCGGGAGCAGAGAGGCTCGGTTGTGCCAGTTTTGCACAGTCAGGGGTCGGCTGCTTCAAGGGCCGTCGCTGCCCGAAGGAGCCTGAGCACAGTGCGGGCTCTGCCGGGGGTGCCCCAGTCCCGCTGCCGGCGCAAATATCTCTAACGACATCAACGCTGCGATTTGTTTTGAATGTTCACTTTTATTGGTGTTCTCCCTTTGCCAAAATGTGGTTGATTACACAGATGTAGTACCGTGATAACTGCGCACCCTAGACAGCCTAGGTGTAACCGGGAAAGTTCAGCCCAGGCCAGATCAAATCCCAGGCTGTTTAATGCTGGAAGGCTGCATGTTGCTATTAGTGTTAAATATATGGCTAATTATGCGTATGAAAATTAAACATCAGTGTTATGCTAATGGGGCCGCCTTCAGCTGTGGATCAGAGCACTTGAGACTAGCATTTAATCAAATGAATCAGTAACTAATACATCTGCACGTGTGAACTTTCACAAGATCATTTTCCTGTTACAGTCACACCGCAGAATTATGAAAGAAATAATTATCAACACTTTCTAATTATCTAGCAAAGTAATTTGGGATTCATCGTGGGCTTTCTGGGGAGGATCTCCTAAGTCCCACCTCATTTACCGCTCACGCACGCGGAAGTTTTCATTTTAAGCTCAAATGCGCCGTTGGGGCCTTTCAGGGCGATTTTGCTTGGTTGGATTGCTTTTTTCCCTTTAAAACAATAACGGCAATAGCCGGGCAGCGCGATCTGGAGGCGCGGGCGGCGCTGGGGCCCGCGGGCCAGAGCTGAGAACGCCCTGCGCGCCCGCGGAGTGCGCGCGGCCGGGCAGGCGGGGGCCGCTCGCTTTGTCCACGGGTCCCGCCGCCGTCTGCCGGAGCGGGGCGGGCAGCTGCAAGAACGCCTGCAGCCCACCGACGCTGGCGGAGCGCGGCTGCTGTCCCCTCCGCGCCGCCTGCGCGGCGAGGGGCGGAGAAGGGCGGAGGAGATTGCGCTGCCTTCCGCCGAGCTCCGGCCTGGCGCCCTCGGTGGCCGGCGGCTGGAGCGGGCGGCCCGCGATGGGAGCGGGTTCCAGGCGGCTCCTTGGCGGGGCCGGCCGGGAGCGAGCGGGCGGGCGTGCGGCCGCCGCCGGCGCTCGGGCAGGCGCGGCGCTGCCAGCCCGGCTCTCCGCGCTCACCGGGGTCCGGGCGAGCCCCGAGCGCCTCGGACCAATCCAAAGCGATTATGCAAGACGGCGGACCAATCAGCTCCGTCGTCTCATGAATATTCATAGACTTGGCTGAGTCAAAGCTTTTAGGCGAGTTTGTGTAGATCTACAGCATCATGCTTAGACTTTTCAAAGAGACAAACTCCATTTTCTTATGAATGGAAAGTGAAAAACCCTGTTTCGCTTAAATTGGGTTCTTTCCTGTCCTGAGAAACACAACAGACCCCAAAAAGGCAAGCTGAAGAGAGAACACACACACAGACCAAGCGACAAGAAATGACCATGACTACCATGCCAGAGAGTCTAAATAGCCCCGTCTCAGGGAAGGCTGTCTTTATGGAGTTTGGGCCGCCCAGCCAGCAAATGTCTCCTTCTCCCATGTCCCACGGACACTATTCCATGCACTGTTTACACTCCGCGGGCCACTCTCAGCCTGACAGCTCGTACAGCACAGCTTCGTCCTTCTCCCGACCGCTGGGCTACCCCTATGTGAACTCGGTCAGCAGCCACTCGACCAACCCCTACATCAGTTCAGTGCAGTCCTACCCCAACAGCTCCAGCCTGACTCAGACCCGGTTAGAGGAGACAGGTAGGTGCACTCGGCTTTGGGGAGGGAGGGGGAGGGGAGGAGGGAAGGCAAGGCGGGAGGGAGGGTGTTATATTAAAAAAAAAATCTATCGGTAAAAAATTAAATTAAATTACAAAATATTAGTCAAGAGAGGCTGAGGATCACAGAGGACCAATACACAGAGCACACAATGCTTGGCTGGAAAAGAAACCAACCCAGATGTGCACGTATTAGTCTTCGTAATTATTTATTGCGTAGCGCTATAAACAATGTATGCAATTAAGGGTAATTAAACCTAAACTGCAGCCTGTAAAAATAGCAAACTTTCTCTGGGAAGAAGCCTGGGCTGCCATAATCGCCCGGAGCCTTTGTTAGCGTTACTCGAGCTTCACTTTTCTTCCTTCTCATTATTGTTATTGTTGATGTTGCTGTTGTTGTTACTGCTGCTGCTGCTATTACTGTTGCTGCTATTATTGCTATTGCTGCTATTATTACTATTTATTCTGCATCGTTTGCTTGTAGGGGCCGAATCGGAGAAAAGCACTGTGGTAGAAGGAGGAGAAGTTCGATTTAATGGGAAAGGGAAAAAAATCCGCAAACCCAGGACTATTTACTCCAGTTTGCAGCTCCAGGCTTTGAACAGAAGGTTCCAGCAGACTCAGTACCTGGCTCTCCCCGAAAGAGCCGAGCTCGCAGCATCTCTGGGACTCACTCAGACCCAGGTACAGCTCCGACTGAGCCGGCCCCTCTCCCGTGGTCCCCTCCGTGTCCCCACCGTCGGTGTGGGAGACCACACGCGTAATGTACACGGGTCACAGCCGCGGGCAACGGGGCCCGGGGTGAACCTCATTCCGCCGCGAGGCGCACCCGGTGCTGTGGAAGCCCCCGTAGAACCCGCTGGAGTGGGCCCAGGGATTTCCTAATGGGTGGCTTGGCACCACAAAATAACACGGAAATCGCGGGGAGGATAAGGGACAGAAGCTGGGGGGCCGCCGGGTGCTGGATGCCCTGGAAGGGGTGGGGGGATGTTGGACCGTACCGAGGGATGCTGAGCCCTGCCCCGTTCCCCTTTGCAGGTGAAGATTTGGTTTCAGAACAAGCGCTCCAAGTTCAAGAAGCTGATGAAGCAAGGAGGGGCCTCCCTGGAGAGCAGCGCCTTGACCAACGGCAGGGCTCTCTCGGGCAGCTCTCCACCCGTGCCTCCAGTGTGGAATACCACCTCCGCCTCCGGTAAGGCCTCATCGGGGACCCCGGGCACCTACATCCCCAGCTACACGTCGTGGTATCCTTCGGCCCACCAAGAAGCTATGCAGCAGCCGCAACTGATGTGATTATATATATGTTTTCCCCTAATGCAAGCACTACCGGTCCCAAAAAGAATTAAAATTATTACGGGGGGAAAAAAAAAAAAAAAAGAAATTAAGTCAAATAAAAGGAAAGAAAAAAAAAAGAGAGAGAGAGAGAGGGGAAGAGAGAGATAAAGAGTTTAAAAAAAAAAAAAGCCAAAACACAAAAGAAGCCCAAGCAAACAAACAAACAGGAGGTCTCTTGCCCATCCAGCCATTAGGACGCTGCACGGTAGCTCGGTGCAGGAGAGCACAGATGTGATGCGGGCCGGTTCCCACCGCTGACAGCTGACGGAGCGGCCCCGAGCACCGCACAACAGCCTGGGAGCAGAGCGAGCGCCGGCCGCGGCTTTGTGGGACAATCAGAAAAAGATGTCTGGGGGGCGGGGAAGCCCTCTCCTCTGTCCTGTCTGTCTGTCTGTGTCTGTTGAAATGTAGGTCATTTATTTACTACCCCGATCTGACGGTCTCTTCAATTGCAAGAGGGAAGGAAACTGTACAATTTACCAGAGCTTCTTTCTCGCGACGTTTTCTGTACCTTTCAGTATCCATCTGTATATTTTTTGTTGTTGTTAAAAGGGGAAGACAGGGGCTTTATTTATTGATTTAAATTACCACTATGAGAGTGCTGAAAACAAACTCAGCTTGCTGAGTGTACTGCTTGGACGCACAGTTCAAACAAAACCACAGACGGTCCGTCGTCCCGTTCCCCCCGCCCTCTTCTCCCCGAATAAACCACCACGAGGGAAGGATGCGATTTTAACTTTTACAATAACTTTTATACTTCTCTGGTGTGGAGAGTTTTGGTCCGAATGATTTGCATTTCTCGCTTATTTAAAAAAGGAAATAAATGCACATTGTTTGGTACTCTGAAGTGGAATCGCAGGAGCTGCCAGCGCTTTGCTGAGGTGAAGCAAGGCGCAGAGGACGGAACGAGAGCCCAGAGGGCGGCGGGGGGGACCCGCCGGGAGGGCGGACGGGCGGGCACACCCGCGCAGTCCCGACGCGGCCTCCCCACGCAAAGCCGGCCCGAAGTCGAAATGCACAAATCGACATGCAGGAGCTACTCGCTGTACATATTTTATTCTTAATTATTATTATTGTTCTGTAAACATGTTGCACAAATTTAGCCTTTTTTTAATTATTATTATTATTATTATTTCCGTTCTGTTTCGTGTGGCTGTAAAACATGATGCTTTGTGTACTGAGATCTTGACATTTTACTTGTGAAATTCGGAAAATGTGATAAACTGAGCTCGGCTGTGTTTAGTGTTCTATATGTCAAAGTTTAGTTTTATATTGAGAATGTTAACTTATTGCTTTGTATCTGGGGGAGGAAATGGAAAAAAAAAATCCACACAAATCTTTGTACATAAGTTATAAAGTTTCTTTGAGACAGTAAAATTATGGTTTGGAAAAAGAGACACGCATGCTCCCTGTCTCGTATTGCGGCCGGGAGCGGGGTCTGGACCAGGCACCGCGCTCCGCGGCGGGACAGCGGTGGCCGTAACCGGGAGGCAAGACGGAGTGAGAAGAGCGACGCGCTCCGGATAGGGCAGCCTGTCCCCCGTGCGCCCGGCCGGTCCCAGTTAGGCGGCGGCAGCCGTCGCGACGGGCCGCGGGACCCTCGGCGGAGGGGTCGCTCGGCACCGGGGGGTAACCGGGCACAGCTGCTGGGACGGGAAGGGGATGTGGGCAGGCCGAGACAGCCGCGACCGCCGTCCCGACAGACGAGCCGGCTGCCTGCCCGCGCATCCCGCGGGCGGCGTAGCTGTGCCGGTGCCGCCGCCGTCATTCCAGCCCCGGACTGAGCCGTGCCCGCTCCCCGGCCTGGCGCAGCGCCGGGCACAGCCCATGGCTATTGCTGGAGTGGGTAAAGCGCTACAGAGCTGAGGGAGCCGGGAGCGGCTGGGCCCGGCCGGCTGGCCGTGCGCATCTCTGCGCGCAGGTACCGCGGGGGATCGGCTCTGCAGCCCCGCGGGGGCCATGCTCGCTCACCCCGAGGTACGCACCACTCCCTAGTGCACGGGGCCGGTGCGCAGACGATGCGCTGCAGCGCAGCCTTCGCCCTAGCACGCACAAGCGGCGCAGCGGCCCGCGGCGGTGCTGTATCCGACACGGAAAACGCTCCGCAGCTCGGCATTTCCCGCAGTGCCACAGCCCGAGGCCGGTCCTGAGCGGCCCGAAGTCCCGAGAGGAGCCAGAGAGCTCTGCGGCCCCACAGCGCCCCAGGACCGCATAATTCCCGGGCGGGTCTGCCGGAGACCAAACGCCTTTGACCGGACAGGAGCGGGGTGGTCAAGCAGCTCTGGGGGCTTTAAAGATATATTAGCTTCTCCTAATTCAATAACATCTTGCTAACAGTTCAAATAGAGAAATTACAAGTTTTCTCTCAGCGAGGCGGTCTTGAGTTAGAGGCTATTATAATTGTACATTTGAAAATGTTAATCTCAATACAGGCCTAATTAATTCTGCCTTGTTGCTGACAAGTAGTTCATCAAATATCTGATTCGAAGATTTTCATAATGAGGATATTAATTAAACTATGAATAATCCAAAGGTGCTTATATTGAAACAATACCTCATTACAATGATTAAGTCCTGATTTCGAATATTATACCTTTACCAATTGTCACCCGGCAAATACAACCTTATGGATGAGCCTGTAAATGGCAAAATGTAATTTTGGGATATATTTTTCCTTGTTGGGGGAAAAAAAAAAAGTGCCCCTCATTTTCAAACACTTCTGAAATAGGTTACACACAGCTTAATGATGATCAAAATGACTCTTTTCTGCAAAAAAAGACCCCAAAGTGCGCGTACAGCTGCAAACCCAAGAGGGTCAGCATCATTTCACTGTATTCTCTTCTTGATTACAAGCCGAGCCCATCAAACACAACATAATTACAGTAATTTCAGGTTTATTTATTCTAATGCAGTTTCCCCATCTCTCTGGTAATTATGAGCAATTTTTTCGCCCAGGGAATCTTTTTGCATTAACAAAAGAGATAACGCACTGAAAGCCAAATTTGCTGTGCATTGAGAAAAGCGAAGAAAAAAAAAATAAAATAGGTGCGAGCTGCCATCTCTGCAATTCTCCTATATTGGAGCTCTGCAAATTGCTTGCAGGTGTATGGAGCAGAGCTGTCAATAGGAAGGGGCTTCCAAATTAGCAAATGCACAATGTTGAAGTAATGAAGACAGACTTAGCAAAATTGCCAAACAACAGATACCTCTTTAATATCTTCCACCCAAAAAGAAAAAGGGAAAAAAATCCCCTTGGAGTGTCCCTGCGAACCCCCTTGAATAGCTAGGGATGTTGTACATGTGTCAATCTAATTGCAGAGCACAGAGAGGCCCCTGAAACTAGAAAAAAAATCAAATATCAGAGCTCAAGCCCGTTTGCATTCGGAATTTGCTGCCTTCGTTTAATAGAGGGGGATAAGAAATCCCCGTCGCCGCCCGCTCTGCTCTCCCCGCCGCCGCCCTCCTACCCCGCTCCTGCCGCCACCGCCGCTCTCATGCCAGTGAAAAAGTGCCATGTCCCCTCCGCGCCGGCGCCTTCCCCTCCCGCCTCCCGGCTCGGGACCGGGCAGTAACGCTCCCCTTCGCAAGGAACCCACAAATGCACACCACGAAACAACCGCCGAAAACGAGCGCACCCGGCGCCGGCAGCCCCCGGCAGCTCGGCAGTCCCGGGCGGCGAGTGCCCCCGCTCCGCATTCGCGCCGCTCTGCCCGCGCTGGGCTCCTCGGCTCGGCGCGGCTCGGCCCGCGGGATGCCCCGGCGCGGCGCGGCGCGGCTCGGCTGTGCGCGGCACCCCCGTCGCCCGGCCCGCCGTCCCACACCCTTCCTCGCCCCGGTGCCGCCGGCGGGAAGTTTTGCGGGGAGACGGGGCCGGCGGAGCCGCCGCCGGTATTTCCCCCCTCTCCCGGCCCGCGCGGGGCATCCGTCCCCGTCGCGCCCCATAAACTCACCTACCCCCGCGAGAAAGGAGCCTGTGTCGCCACCCTTACCTTCCGCCTCAGTCCCTGAGGCTCTGGGCACAAGTCTTTGCTTTACAACAAACCGAAGGACCGAACGCGGCTTTTTGCTACGAAAGTTAGAAGAACGAGAGAGTGTAAGAGAGAGGGAGAGGATCGGGGAGGGAGAAAGAAAGCGAAAAAAAAAAAAAAAAAGAAGCCGAGCACAATAATAATATCCTGAGAGTGCAAATGTGGATTGAGATCCCCCAGAGATGCACATGCCTCTGAGCGCAGCAGCCTTTTTGCAGCTCTGCTCTTGCAGAATATGACTGAAATTTTCTGCTATATAGCCTCTGTCTTTATAGCTGATGAAAAAAATTGCAGATTATTAGCATAAATGTTTACTCTTCATTACGCTGATGACATTGTGCACTCGAGATCTTGGTAATCTTTGGGAAAATTATGAGTAATTTTTAAAAATTTTAAAGCAGCAGCAGTTACCATGCAATTCAGGCTAATTCTGCGTAGGCTCCGAACGGATATAATTATCGAGGAGTCAAGATGTTATGCTAAAAACTATGCATTGATATTCCCATTTATTATGTACATACAACTTTGACAATGTTGATGCTTGAAATAGCAGGAAATTGTCTTGCGCAAAAATTACAGTCCATATTAGGACATGTGAAATTGCGAAGAATTATATAGTAATTGCAGGCTTTCAGATGGGAGAGCCAGAATGCTCAAACTAGTGCAAATGTGGATAAAATTACAGATCAGAGCAAAAATTAGGGAAAAAAGGGGTCTGGGATTTTTCAAGTTGGCTATAGGATTCCGGAAGTGTCTAATGCCACATGATTGCTGCAGCTTTAGGGGAGACATTCATGCCTCAAATAACTCCTCTTGCCAGAGCCGCTTTAATTGAATTTCTCGTGCTTTCTCTTTTCACCGGGCAAATGAGTAAATTGCCTCCCCACGGTACAAGCCCGGCCAGCCCCGCCCGTGCTCCGGGGGAGCAGAGGGTGCCCCCTCGGCCGGGCAGCTGCCGTGCCGCCCTCTGGGACCGGGCTGGCCACGGAGCCGTCACTTACCCCGGCTGCCCCCCGGGACCGGCCCCTCTCAGCCGCCCCCCCGCCCCGGAGCCGGGACCGGGCCGGAAGGGGGAACCTCGGCGCTGGGACGTGGGGTGGAATCGTCCCACACCCCACCCAGACTCCCTTCCCTCTCCCTCCCCTCCCCCCGCAACCCTTCCCGGTGTCCTGGGGAGGCCAGGGCATCTCTCGCACCCTGATATTCTGCTCCCCTCGACTTCGGCCGGCTCTGGGCGGCCGATCCCCGTGTAACTTGTGAAGGGAATCATGGTTCTCGGCAGTGTCTGCCCCGTCCTGCCGGACAGAAAAGAACAGAAGGAAACAGGTTACAAACACACGCATATCTATACGTGTGCGTCTGTGGTGCGAGCGGGAGCTGCTGTACCGCGCCCCTGCATCCGCTTGCCGTCGCCGACCCCAGCACGGTGTGAGCCGCATCTGGGATGCGCGCAGCGGGAGAAATAAGGAGCCTGGAAGGGCTCTGGGACATACCGAGATGCTGAAGGATGAACAACCCCATCGCACACACCAAGTGTGGACACCCCAGAGGGGACTAGCAGACAGTAAATAAATAGCAATAAATAAATAATAAAATCTAAATAACTAAATAACAGAAAGAAAGGGCGAAGGCTCCCGTCCTGGGTGTGGTGCGCTCTGCTCTCCGACCGCTGATACCGTTCCCCCGCTGGGCAGGTCCCCATCCCAGGGACCCCACGCCCCTGTCGGCATCCTGCCCGACCCCACGGAGCCGAGGAACATTCCGCACTGCAATGCTGCATCGGACTGGAGACGCTGGGAAGGAGGGACTGGGACGCAGATGTTTGGGGGGAACTTTATTTAACTGCGAGAAGCGCCTGTGAATACGATGGGGCGGGGGGACGAGGAGGGAACGGGAATAGGAATCGTCGACTTCCCGGTCATGGCCCGCGCCCACGGCTTCCTCGTGCATCCCGTTCGACCGATTTAGCAAAACTTGTCACCTGCCAAAGGGGGGTGTATCCCACTTCTCCCCCCCACCCCTACCGGTGGTAGCCCTCGGAAACACCGCGCTGCCGGGAGCACAGCTACTGTCAGACTACGGGGGCGTGGGGCTCCACGGCTAGCCAGTTGTGCCGCCCCGCTCCGTGCTCGCCGCGCCAGCGCTTCGCCGCCCGCCAGCGGCGAAGTTTCGTCCCCCAGGCCCGAGCGGGAGGCTGAAGCCACTGTCGCCGGGTCTCCCCGAGGCCGGCGGGAGGGTGAAGGAGGGGAAAGATGCGGGATGGGCCGGCCCTGCTGTTTCTTGGGGCGCCTCTGGGCTCTCGTCCCCGTCCTCGCCGCCGGGTCAGAGCCGGGACCGGAGGGCAGCTGCCGCGTCCCCCTTTGTCTCTCCCACTCCCTCCTCTTTCTTTGCATCCGACTCTCGTCTTCCAACACCCCCCGTCATTCTTCTCTTTTCTTCACTCCTCCTTCGACCCCCCTCCCCTCGCCCCCAAGCTTTCCCCAAGCTCTCAGAAGCAATCTGCCCTCCCGCTCCCCCCGCCTCTTTTCCCCCTCCTCCCGACGTGTCTCCTTGTGGGGCCGCCCCCCTCCGCCTTCCCTGGCCCCGCCTGGGCTCTTCATGCTAAGGCCTGTCGGAAGAGTCTCGGCCAGGCTGCGCATTCCCTACCCCGGGCAAGCTGGCCTGGACCTTCATCATCTTGTCTGCAACGGGATCTTCCGCACGGCTCTCTCTCCCCCTGCCCCCTCAAAGAATGGCGAGGCCCTCGGGGTGACAAAGGACAGAGACCTCTTCTTTCACTCCCTTTTGCTTCTTCCAGCCACAGGACCTCCAGGGATGCAGCCCGCACAGGGATGCCCCTCAGGGTTACAGCTTCGAGGGGCGCAGCCGGCAGGGGGCATCCCGAGTGGGGTGGCCCCGAAGGGTGCAGCAAAGGTCATCAAAGTGAGGGTTCAGCTCAGAGGGGTGCAGGGAGCGTTCCAGAGGGTCACATCCTGGAGGGGTCCAGCCCTCGAGGGATACAACCCATGAAGCTGCAACTCAGAGGGCGTGCTGCCTGGAAAGGGGTTCAATCTGGAGGGATCCTGCCCTTGAGAGGTATATCCCAGAGGAGTTCAGCTAGGCAGGATGAAGCTAAAGGGCTGCATCCCAGAGAGGAATATCCTTAGGGGTATAGCCCTCAAGGGGCACATCTCAGAGCGTCGGTGCCTCCAGCCCTTGAGGCACCACAGAGGGGCTCGGGGCAGCCACCAGCTCTGGCTCAAGCAAAGATCCCATGCAGTTTACCGGCCTGGGTGCCATTGCCGGAGGGGCAAAGTGAAATGTCTCTGGGCCCAAGGACCAGCTCCAGGACTACCAGGAGCCCCGGGCACGGCCCTGCCCCAAACCCCTCTGGACTGCCATGAGAAGCTGTGAGACGGCAGGAGACTGTCCCGGGTGAAATGTCGCTGGCGCCAGCAGGCGGGAGAGGGGGAAGGGCGGGCGGCTCTGGACTGCTGCAGGCAGCGCTGAGTGATTCATGGCCTCGCCGAGAAGACTGTCAGGGGCGAGATTTTACTGTAGATGCGAAAGAGGGGAAGAAGGAGGGAAGTTGCAGGCTTGCGGCAACAGTTACAATGGGGCGGGGGTGGAGAGGACGCAGCTCTCCCACTCAGCGAACGCAAGGGTCCCAATCGACACCCTCGACCTCATCCATCCCCAAAAAAGCTCAGAGTGGGCACCATGGAAACAATAATTTATTTAAATAATCTCTGCTTATTGTAAAAGAAACATTAATGAGTGTATAAGTTTTCCATAATAAATAACCAAAAATACCGTTGTTTTTTTTCCCACGACTCTAGACATCAAACAGAGCAGGGGCATGTCAGTGGCTAGGTTGCCGGCGGGGGGACAGCAGAGGGGGGGCTGAGAGAAAGGCTCGCCGCGGCTGCCGCCCGACCCGGGGAAGCCCCGTCGGGGCACGAAACCAGCCCAGAGGCAACGCACGGGCGGGAGCAGCACCGGCACTGCCGCCTTCGACCCGTCCCCGTCCCCGCCGGACGGTTTCGTTCACGGCTAAGAAGAATACCTTAAACATCGGAGGCTTCTGTTTTAAATCTACATATAAAAATTATTTATCTTTTTTTTTTTTTAATCGTTTTATTTTTTAATCCCCCTCAAAGTGAGGTTATCCGCAAAGGCACCTATCAACTTTAAAAAAATAAAAAGTAAAGTTAACCAGAGTTCTGCACCGGTGCTTTGATGAAAATGCCGGGGAATAGGAGGAAGATAGACGGAGGTAAGAGGAAGGAGGGAGGTGAATACGTATTCCGCAGAGTGGTTGTTTTCACGGCGGGCGGGAGGACCCCATGGGGCCGAAGCGACAGGGGCCCCGCCGCCGGTGGCAACGGGGCAGGATGGGGCGCGGAGAGGTTCCTCTCCGCCGGGATGGCCGGGGCCGGGGGCAGGCTTCACCAAAACACCAGTGGCGCACGTCGGTGCCCCGCGGCTGCCGGGTGCGGCCCGCGGGCTCAAGTCTCTACAGCGCCTAAAAGATGCTGCCGCTGCCGTGGTGGTGCGGGGGCTGCGCCGGCTGTGGGAGGGGAGCGGCCGCCGACAGATGCGCCGGGCCGCCGGGAGCTGGCGGGTACCACGAGTAGCTACTGAGGAAAGCGGCGGCGGGGCTGGGGCTGGCGGTGCCGGCGCCGCCCGCGGTACGTGGGTGCGGAGCGAAGTCCCAGGAGGGGGGCGAGGAGGGAGACGGTGGCGAAGAACTGCGGCGGGGAGGCGGCTCCGCTGGGATCTCTCCGCTTTTCCACATCTTCTTGAACTTGGAGCGGCGGTTCTGAAACCAGATCTTTACCTGCGGGGAAAGGGGCGTCAGGCGGCCGCTGCCTTTGCGGCGCCGTCCCGGCGCCCAGGCAGGGACGCGCAGCCTTCGCAGCCCCGAGCACTCCCGGCGCTGCCTCAGCGGCGCTGCCGCTTCGCCTGCACTCCCACCCCGGGGCCGTCGAGGCGCCATGGGCCGGCCTTCCTCCCACGCTCGCACCCACCTCCGTGGAGGGCGACAGGCCCCGGGGGCGGGACGTGCCCGGGGCCCCGCGGCGGGAGAGCCTTACCTGCGTCTGGGTGAGGCCGAGGGAGGCCGCCAGCTCCGCTCTCTCGGGCAAGGCGAGGTACTGGGTTTTCTGGAAACGCCGCTGCAGAGCCGCCAGCTGGAAGCTAGAGTAGATGGTCCGGGGCTTCCGCACTTTCTTCGGCTTCCCGTTCACGATCCTGATCTCCGGCTCGCAGTCTTCCTTCTCTGCTGCGGCAGAAACAGCAACCCCAATGAGGCGAGGCGCCCCCGCCACCCTGGGCCCTGCTCGCAGCTCGGCATCACTGGCCATCCCGTCGGGGGGACCCACCGGGAACGAGCGCTCTCCCGGCCCACCCCGTGTCCAGAGCCCCGATCGCTTCCTCTCCAGGCTCACCGAGCTGTCCCCCACGCGGGGCTCAGACGTACCAGAGTCGTTGTTGGCCGGAGAGGCCCTGCTGCCGTAGGGCCCGTAGGAGCCGTAGGCACCCCCGTAACCCACGTCGTAGGCGGCCTTGGCGGAGTAGGGGGCGGTGCCGCCGCCCGCGTAGGGGTAGGAGCTCACGGGGCCGTAGGGCGGCCCGCCCGCTGCCCCGTGCTGCTGGTTGGTGTAGTAGCTGCTGTCGGTGGCCGTGGAGACGGGCAGCGTGGGGGACTCCTGCGGCTTGTGCAGGCCGCCGTGCTGGTGGTAGCTGCCAGCGGAGATCTGGCTGGTGTGCATGTCCGGCATCAGACTCTCCAGCACCCCCGTCATCCCGCGCCCACCCCCCGCCGGGGCACGGGCCGCAGCCCCGCGGCCGTCCCCACCGGGGACAGGCGGTCAGAGCCACGCCACCATGCTCGCCGCGCTCCGCCGGGGCGGTGCAGCCGCGCTCCCGCCGCCGCCAGCGGGACGGACTCTGCGCGCCGCGCGCCCGCCGGGACGGCATTTAACACCGGTCACGTGGCGCGGCGGACGTCACCTAGCAACAGCCAATGGGAAGCCCGCCCGCGCCGGCTCCCTGCGGGCTCGCGGAGCGCGGGGACGGGAGCGGCGCCGGGAGTGGGGACGGGCGGCTGCGGGGTCGCCAGGGACCGGGGCCTTCCACGTCGTACGGCTCAGGCTGCTTCCCCTTTGGTTGGACGGGACGGTCCTATCCCCACCGTCGAGGGCTCGGGGCCTCGCTTTAGCCCGGCTGCTTCTGCCGTGCTGTGTCTCCGGTGTGTGCCCCCGTCTGGCCGGCAACCCCAGGGAAAGGCCCGCGCATCGGTCCCCCCAAGAGCGGCGTCCCCGCGCAGGCGCGCCTGGCGGCAGGCGGAGCTGGGGAACCTCGTTTGGGGGTCCCTCTGAGCTATTCTGGCCCCGGCAGAGCGTGCACATCGCGGGAGATCAGCAGCCTTCTCTCTGTGCCGGAATGGCAGCGCTTTCCGGTGAAATCTCCGTAACGTTACACGCGGAGGGGCGACGCTCCGCTTAGCATGCACGTGTGTTTTATACAACACTTGCTGACGGCGCCCACGGGATGTCCCTCCATGCGGCAGCCGCTAACGGCGCCTATTGCAGCCCAGGCACAACGGCGGGCCCGGAGGTGCTGGGCACCCACGAGCCACCGCCTGTTTCCCTGCCCTGTCCTGGCCCGCTGGGGGCTGCACCAGGGCCGTCGGGGCCGGTTGTCGGTCAGGCACGGCGGCGCTGCCCTTGGCCGCCCTCTGCCGGGGGCAGCGCCGCGGGGCAGCAGCCGGAATAGTGTCTCAGGGGCGCTGGGAAGCGCGTCGGAACTTATTTTTATTCTTATGTTATTTCCATCGCTCGACTGTCCCGCCGCCCAGCCGGGCCGTCTGCCAGGGAGCGCGTTCCTTTTGCAGGGAGAAGGCCCCCGCGCTGCCTCACGTGTGTTCAGGGAGGGCAGGGAGGGAGGCGGCACTGCTGCGAGGGTGGCTGCAAATGGGACAAAAAGCTGGTAAAAAGGTTAAAAAAAAAAAAAAGTAGCCGGCCGCGGTCGTGTTGTTGGCAAGGGCCGAGGGGGTGGGGTGTACCAGGCTCTCCCCGCGCGCCCTCATCCCACCCTGCCTCAGGAGCCCGCGCGTGCCCCACAGGACCCCTCCTCGCGCTCGTTCCGCCTCGCCCCGCCCGGCAGGGGCCGCTCCCTCACGGCGCCGGTGCGGGACATCCCGCTCCCGCCCTGGGCCGGCCTCGCCCCGGCCTCGGCCGCTTTGAAGCGGATCGCGGCTGGAGCCTGTCCGTCTGTGCCTGCAGGGTGGCGGCGCTGCGGCGAGCGCAGGTGAGCGGGGCTGGCCCTGGTGGTCTGCCAGCGGCAGGTGGCCCGGGGAGCGGGGCTGAGGGAGATGGGGCACTCGGCTGAGCCGCAGGGGAGCCCAGGGCGCGGCCTCCGCGAGAACCGACGTGCCGGGCACCCGGCGTGATAACGCCGGAACTTGGTGTCCAGCCCTGCTGGCCAGCCGGGCCCGGGAGGGGCAGACCAGCGGCGGTCACGGAGAGAGCTCGGTGCCCGCCGCAGAGGCTCTCGTGCTGCTGACTCTCCCAAATATAGCTGGTGCTTAGTGCGAAAGAAAACCGGTTTCTGCAACCCGCAGTGTGAACGTACAGCTGTCTCAAGTGACATCTTTGTAGGACTATTTCTGTCCATCGCTGGACGAGGGTTGGCAGTCCGAAACAGCCGCTGACTGGCACGGAGGAGGGGCAGACAGCGTTTGGTGGTTGTCAGCAAACAGCGGGACAGTCACCTAACCTTCATTAGTCACGTTTTAAAGCATGTGAGATAGTTTAAAAAATACGAAGGAGAAAGGACATGTCATCTCGTACTGAGGATTTAATAAAGAAAGGACTTATTTGTGAACTTGTCTTGCTATGTGGCAATTTTATTTTTAAATTAAATTAAATAGTGCTATATAGTATGTACATGATGATCTGTACAAAAAGAGCATTATTTTGTTTGCTTCAGCTTATATGAATAGTCTTTCTCGTGCAAGATGTTACTCACAAGTTGATGCAGGCCTCACAAATTTAAATGAATTGTCAAATGATAGCTGCTCCAGAGTCCTATGGCTTTGTTCCTGCAGTTTGTTTTGCTTAGGCACAGACTTACTGGAATGACCACTGGGGAGTTAGTATTGCATATATTCACATGGCTGATCTTGTAGATTTGATTTTGTTATTTCTAATTTACTTGCACTTTTATTGTGAGGTAGTTGTTTGAAACACCAGCTTGTATAAAAAAAGGCATGATTAAGGGAGAGATGACATCAGGCAGCAGGAAGGAAGGAGAAAGGCTTGTTTTAGGTGAGAGATGGCTACCATGAATGTTTTAAAACGCAGTTCTCTGAATCAGTCTTAGTATTATTAGGAGTTAAAAAAAAATAATGGCATTAGGCTGGTCTGTGTTTGTCTGTTTTCATGTTCTCGTATTGAGCTAATAATTTTAATTCTGCTTTTTTGTCCCTGCTTTGGGAATTGTGAATGTTACATGTATGGGTAATTAGAAAAGATCCAGAGAGACTGGGGAGTGAGGTAGAAGTTGGAGGAGAGTAGGAGCATTTTGTGTACCCGCTGTTAATACTCAGCAATCCTGCTCGGCTTTGGTGTAATAGATCATGCATTAATATTTATAGCCTGTGAGAAGGAATGTTTGTATGATACAAAATATATATCTTATGAACATTGGTCATTCAGTTGCCCACAGGAGAAAGATGCTTCCCTTCTCGCTGCAGAGCAGTTCAGTGTTCGGAAGTTTTGGTCGTGAGGTTTATATGAATATACAGCACTTATTGCCAGAGGCTGCAAAACAATTGAGCTGGCTTTTTTGTTGTTGACTTGTTTGTTTTAGAAGCATCCTCGTGCTGGCTGTGGACATATTTTGTTTATCAAGTATGGCAAATACAGTGTGTATAAACAAAAGAAAGGATCATCAGTCTTCAAAATCGTCAGCTTATCAGCTTGTATTAATTTTTTTTTTTTTTTAAGGGCAGTTGTATATGATTCATAGAAATGGCTACAGTAACTCCTGGCTGGTATTTGGTTTAATTTTTTTATTAACTATTATTCCTATGATTCTCTTCCTGAAATAGACTTATCTGAGAAAAATGTGAAAGCACTTAAAGGCTGGTATCTTCACTTCACATACATGGTATAGATTTAACCTAGGGATCAAGGGAGCAAGTTGTTCCACAGTGTTTTATCTCAAGTTTCACTTGAAGAGAATTGCACTTAACATTAAGAATGGGGTTAATTTTTAATCTGCTGTATTTTAAAATATTATTTTACCCATTACGATCCACATTTGGCTGAACCATTTCACTTACTGCAGTAAGAATGTGGTGAATCTTGAGAGATGGGCCTGTCATTTCTGATAATGTTGCACAAAAGTAGTTGGACAGTAGTCTCTACTGCAGTGGCATGTTAACAAGTATGGATTTCTTTCCATGGCTAAGGGAAATGCTTTCCAGTGGATTTATAGTGATATAATGCATGATATAGTCCTGAGCATTTGCCTTAATAATTGAAGAGTAATATAAATCATGTGCCAGATGAAGCCATCAGGAGGCTTTATGCTTGCATTTGCTTACCTATGAAATCTGGTATTACACTCGAGAGTAATGGTAACAGTTCAATCTTCCTTTTCTGAGGGATTAAGTGTATCAGCTTTTGGGAAATTGTGCGAATCTTTTCAACACCCCTCTGTAAGCTTGCTACCTGCTGTGCTTAGTTTCCGAGTCCAGTGTTACTGTTTCCCTCTCTAAAAACTGTTTATTGTCTCATTCATCTGTACATCAGATTACTTCATTCCAAAAATCACATAACTCTTCTGAGAAGAATATGCCCCCTTGTGTGGCTCCCTGAGGATATCTTTCTTAGCCCCTTGTTGTAAACAGCTTATACAAGCGTGACATGAGACATGGGTTCTGTAAAATCCTTTCAGAGTTGTTTATTAAGCTGTCTTGGTCTCAGATTATCTATCTCAGTGATGATTCACTGTCAGCTCAGCACCTTTCTTCAGCAGAAACCTTTGCAGACTGGAACACAAACTGTGACTTTTAATAGTGGATTAGTCTGGTGTTATTTAGCACAGGTGTTTCTCAGTTGTTTCCTTGTACAATGTTGAGGAAGTGCACAGCCTTGGAGTGTCTAATATCAGCACATTCTTGGATCTAATAATGGCTACAGATGCATGGTGTGGGAAGGGAGCTCTGTGTGCAGAATGTGAAGGCAGTAGAGCAGCAGTCCCTGTGGATTTTGGGAATAAAGCAGAGCATGCCCAAACAGTCCCTCTTGCCTCCTTTAAGACTTAAAGTCTACCTTGTTCTGCAGTAGAGCACTTCAATGTGATCATCCCTGGTGCTTCCAGGTTTTTTTTTCCTTTACTAGATGTATCATAAGTAATATGACTGACAAAAACTATGTGCCTTTTTTTTTTTTTTTCCTTAATAGAATGAGATTGGTAGAATAGCTAGAAAGTAATCTTTTTAGTAGTGCTTTATGGGAATGTTAACTGGCCAGAGACTGGGCAATCATGGCTGCAGGTACATGTATACTCTGGAGGAGCCTGATTTATAGTGTATTTGGGCACACTGAGGTTCAGCCCACAGGTAAATCTTTGTTGAAAGTGTTTTGTGTGTAAATATTTAGATGGAAAAAAAAATCTTTAGTAAGAGCATGCATGAAAAATGCTTTCAAGATGAATCATTAATAATTTCTAACATTACTGTAGATGACAAATGTGAGAGAAGCTGAGAGGAGTATTTTGTGGGAGCAGATTTAAGATGAGTTGATAATTTCTATCATTATGAACTCTTGTTTTGCAAAGGTAGTGCAGAACATTTTTTTTCCTTGACTGTAACATCTGCACAACTTTTACCTGTGCACTCTAAGCACAGTTTAAACAAACTTCAACACTGAGAATAACATAGACTGCTTTGCTTTTAGCTTAAATGTGATTATTTTAAGGGTTCATTTTAGTGGACAATGGTGTTTGGAGCTCAGAAATGCTATATCACCTCAGTGTGCTGGATGAATTTTGATTTGTAATGCCAGTGAACTGCCTGAGGTGTGGAGTGCGCTTTCTTCTGCAGGATCTTCTTTGAGCTGACACCTCCTATGACTGGCAAATAACAAAATCTGTTCCTGATGGAAAATGTGAAAATCTTACTTGGAGGGATGAGATGTGCATTTTGCTTTAAAGAAGATACCTACGAGAACAGATCTTGTAAATGGATTATATAGCTGTGAAGTACCTGTGGCGAGTCCTAGATTGCTACATTCCCATCTGGAATACCACAATAAATTGACTCAATTTGTGGACCATGCAAACTGCAGAGCTTCTTCATGGGAATGCTTGGACGTATGCTCTGGGATTTGGCACTGGCTGTTCCCAGCTTTTGTAGGCATCCTAAGTAGAAATGATTAATTGCTCAAAATTGTAAATTTAAAAGAAAATATTCTTCTTTCCTGTAGTGAGAAAGTATTCACATACAAACCTTAATAATTAATAAAAATTAATTGTCCTTGAAGTTACTTAGTTACTTTGATTTTTTTTTTTTTTTTTTTTTAGGTGGTAAAGTAAATGTGATCAGAAGTGAGTGTGTTGCTATGACCTTGGCTGGTGAAGCCACAGCAGTCCCATGAACTGACTGGGGGACCTTTCCTTGAGGCTATGTAGCTGAAGTCGGTTGTGTAAGTATGAAAACCGAGGGACTTTTGGGCAGTGAATTGTCTGCAAGGAGTACTCAGCCTCCTAATCTGCACACATATCTACCTTGAAGCTGTTCCTCCCTTGGAAGCAAAGGGGTGAAAGGAGCTGTGTTCACATTCACAGGAGTTAGTGGCCTTTCGTTTTCTTGTGGTTCCTTAGCTTATACTATTGCCAGATGATTTGCACATGTATTTCATCTGATAGTATTTTTCCTGTTGGCAGAATGCCTAGATCTGAGAAGCACATGCCTTTTACAAACACTGCTGTAAATCTAAATAAATTAAATTAGAATGTTGCTTTTTACCTGTATGCATGTCTGTCAGGGGTTGGTGTTATCACCTAAGGAGCTCAAGCGCCTTAATTTTTTGGCTTGGAAGCTAAGAAAATATCTAAGAAGAAAAGATCTTGAAAACTGAGACAGCAGAGCAACTGCAGAGATAAAGTGGTAGGTGGGAAGTTAACTAAGTAAATTCTATTGCCTTCAGGCCCTCTTATTTTATGTGACTTTGCATGTAATTTGCAAACATCGTTGAAAAATGGAGTAAGAAGGTGAACATTAAAGTGTAAAGAATCTAAGTGGCCACAGGGTGTCCCCACTGTTCCGTGCTGATGCATCCCGATAGGCCCTTTATCCTGTAGTACAAAGCTCGATATACTTCTTAAATATGGTATTTTATATGTTGCAGGTTTTAGCGTTTATTTTTTATATTCCAATGCTTATTTGTCAGAGCAGCCAATTAAAACCAAGTCTGATGGAGGGAGAAGGGGAAAAAAGGAATTGCTTTGCTTGGCTTGCTTGCTTTAGGTCTGAGTTCTCTTTTAACTTCCAGAGATTGGGAATGGACAAGACTTGATTTTTCTGAACTAACAGTTATTCATTCCATGTGAGTGCAATTTGGTTGCTAAAATTAGAATGAGAATTTATTCAGAAAGATAGTTTTCTGTCCACTTCTAAAAGCCTGCTACAGTGGGTTTGTGTGTTGACCAAGAAAGTGAAGTGGCATACTTATCTAAGGGATTGTCTGAATAACACTGGTGGCATCAAATTAAGGGGTGAAAGTAAAAATAATGTTTTTGGGCTCATAGGGTAGCTTTCTTTGGAAATGGTTTAATTTAAGCAGAAGTCAGGTAGTCTGCAAAATAAATGTATCCAAGTGGGAAGCTGGTGCAGAGAATAGCTACAGTTATAAAACTTACACCCTGGCTTCTGAATACTGTATGCGTCCCAAAACCCTGAACGTACAGTATGTGATGGATCAGACTGGTACTGCACAAGGATATGTGCCCCACTCTTGCAAGTGTTCAAGGCCAGGTTGGAAAAGACTTAGCACAGCCTGGTCTAGTGGAAGGTGTCCTTGTCTGCAGCAGAGGAGTTGGGACGAGGTCATCTCTAAGGTCCCTTCCAACCCAAACCATTCTATAATTTTCTAAAAAGTATAAAGCATAAGCAGCTCTGTATTAGGGCTAGGACTTCACATTTTACTAAGACTGTGCTGTTACATGTAGGCTATGGCAGTCATGCTTTCCTTAGGAATTCTTTATAGCTACATTAACTACATCCACTTGCTTTAGATTTTCAGCACCTCTGAAAATCACAATGTATGTCATGAAGTCAGATAGTATTAGAGAAACAATGACATTTTGGGTAGCCTGTTGTGCCTGAAAATCCATGCACTGAGGCTTTGTACGCTGGGTACAGACAGATGTGTTCACAATGGTATTTTTTACATGCGTATGGCCGTCCAGACTTCCAGGAAAGCCTGAAGAGCAAACTCTTCTTTCCCAAGCAACTTACTGTTTTTGTTTGTCCCTTCTACAGTGCAGAAGCTGTGAATTACTTTTTTTGTTTCAGTGGCACACCTACTTTTTCTTATTGAATTGAATCATGCAATACCAGCAGTGTTGTGCAGTCTTGTTTATCTGGTAGCTTCCAGGCTTGGATTGTCTATGCTATTTCCAATATAGGCCAGACTTGTTTAAATAATTACAGTAATTATGCTGCAAACAACAGATTACTGGCATTTCACCTAGAGGTTCTTTGGGAGTTGGTAGTTTTGAACTTCCTTTCTTCAGAACTGCTCTTAGAAGTAAGCTTGGAGTACAGCACTGAGTTAACGTGTAAGCCAAGTCTATTCTTGTCTATGAAGACAAGCAACCCAAATTGATATGACTGTATATGTATGTCATGGGTTGATGCTGGCCAGATGCCGGGCACCCACCAAAGCTGCTCACTCACTGCCCTCTGCAGCTGGACAGAGGAGAAAAAATTTAAATAAGTGTTCATGGGTTGAGATAAGAGCCAGGAGAGATTGCTCATCAAATGCCATTGTGGGCAAAACAGGCTCAACTTAGAGATATAAAATGAATTTATTAATAGCAAAACCAGAGCAGGATAATGAGAAGTAAAATAAGCCCTTAGAAACATCATCTCTCCACCCCTCTCTCCTTCCAGCTCTACCTCCTACCCCAGTGGTGCAAGGAGACAGGGCATGGGGGTTATATGGTCAGTTCATCACCTGAGGCTTCTCCTGTTGTTCAGGGAGAAGAGTCGTTCCCCTGCTGCACTGTGGAGTCCTTCCCATGGGAGATGGTTCTCTGTCAGCTTTTCCAGAGTGAGTCCATTTCACATGCAACAGTTCCCTGCAAACTGCTGCAATGTGAGTCTGTCCCTCTGTCCCAGCAGTCTTCCTCTAACTGTGCAGTGTGGGTCATTCTTCCATGGGGTGCAGTCCTCTAAGGACAGGCTGCTCCAGTCTGTGAGCGGGGCCCCTCTCTCCATGTGTCTCCCATGAGCTCACAGCCTCCTCCAGGCATCCACCTGCTCTGGCAGGTGGAGCTCCTCCTTGGGCTGCAGGTGGATCTCTGAATCGCTGTGGATCTCCATGGGCTGCAGGGACACAGCTGCTTCACCATGGTCTTCACCAAGGGCTGCAGGGGAATCTCGGCTCCAGTACCTGGAGCACCTTCTCCCCCTCCTTCTTCACTGACGTTGGTGTCTGCGTGTTGTTCTTCTCACACGTTCTCACTCTGCTGTTCTCTAGTCACAATTAAAACTGTGCCACTATTTTTGCCACTATTTGCTTCTTAAATATGTTATCACAGAGGTGTTACCACCATTTCTAATTGGCCCAGCCTTGGCCAGTGGCACATCCATGTTTGGAACCACCAGAGATTGGCTCTGTTGGACATGGGGGAAGCTTCTAGAAGCTTGTCACAGAAGCCACCTCTATGGCTCCCCCTCTACCAAAAACCAGGCCATGCAAACCCAACAGGATGTGTTTATTATTGAAAGAGCTTGGGGGGAGACAAATACTTTCTCTTTTCTAGCATGCTATACCTTCTGGGTTTTTTTATGTGGAAATATAAGTTACCTCTTTTGTGTCTGTGTTTTTCATGACCAGTGTGAAAGGATTTTTATAAAGGAGATATATGCAGTATTATCTACTTCAATATTCATGCTAGACCAGATTCATACTACCTGCTTAGTCAGTTGTCTCATTGGCATCAGAGGTAGTTTTGCGTGAAAGAAAATCTCTGATGGAGTTGTTAGCTCTATTCAAAACAACAGGACTCTTATGTGTCCAGAGACTGCAAATCCTGACTTGGATCTAGTCTTCCAACTCTTGCATTGACTGATGTGAAAGGTTCCAGTGATGAAAGCTGATCACCAAGTAGATGAAACTTTCACAGTACTTTTGGAACCAAAAAGTTGCAGTTGCAATACAGTGTGTGCAAGCTACCCGTGAGCTGGGAATTGATGCATGGGCAGTTGGGCTGTTTAAGCTTTGAGTGGTCAGGTTTTGTAAGGAGCCTGCAGTACTAACAACCAAGAATCTTGTATGGATCTTAGTGCTTGGAAGAGTGAACTGCATTACTAAGTGCGCTGCAGAAAAGGAAAAGGCTACCTTACAAGCAGGGGATTTTTATGCTCTGAAGAACTGTGAACAGTTGTTCTTGGACAAGGTAAAACAGCACATATTGGAGGAATAATTGCCCTTCAGACATAAACTATACAGTATAAGGGTTGCATGCTTGCTTCATAATACTCTTTGTGTCCCCTTGGTTGCTGCCTTCTATTTTTTTTGTTATATGTACCTTCCTGGAAGGGGGAATAATTAGTGCAACTTTTCAAAGAGAGCGCTAGCTGCTCTCATTTTCTCATTCCCTGGCAGGAATGAGGCAGGAAATGGAGTACCTCCTTAGGTGGGTTCAGGTTATGTTCCCCATCTCATTCTATACATCTGTCCCGGTAAATGGTTAAGAGAAGGCAGCAATAAGAAATGTCATCTCAGGCCCTCTACGTACAGTATGGCAATGATGGCATTAATCTTTCAGCTTTGTGTGTGTCTGTGTGGCACAGGAATGCAGTCATGCTGTGGTTGGGGTATAGTAGCTCCCAGCTTGCTGTGGTAATGGGGATTTGGATATTGCTGTCTCTGACCTGGGGAAATGTGTGCCATGTCCTCAGCCAGCCTGACTTTGGGAAAGAAAAATTGAGTGAGGAACATTGCGCGTCCAGGTGATTTACATTCAAGTTACCGGGTCCAGTCTTGACAAAAGCAGACACAGATAGGAAGGTGTGTTCATAGCAACATTGTCAGGAAAAAAAGTTTTCTCCCAGGAGATGGCACATTTCCACTAGATTTGTGACAACACAGCTGTGTTGGCAGGCAGACTCCAGCCCCCTAGGGGGTCTGAAAAGGAAATTCTGTCTTTCACCTTCCATTCCTCCATTGAGTCCTGGCAGACTCTGGAATGGTAAAATAGGTATGAAAGGAAGCATTCCTCTAAGTACCTGCCAGCTGGTACTTACCTGACATACCTGTACATGTTAAATTCTGTTATATGGTTGGGAAGCTGGGAAGGGGAGAAGAGCATACTGGAGGGGAATGGGAAGGAGAGAGCACTGTCATCTCTCAAACGAGGTGTAGGAACAATATGTTTTAAAGTCCAGAGAGTTGCTGTTAAGTTGAACCAGAGCTTACTTTACTGTTTGTCCTCACTGCTCTGGGGAGAACTGGATAGAGATAAGTAAAGGATTTGTGAGAGTATATGTCTTTTAAAAGAAAATGTGTTTTTGTTGATCCCTGGTTTACATGACCTAGCTGGCTAGTTAAGGTTCTTAGAGTTCTGCAGATATTTAATAATAACTTTGTGTTGTAACTAGCAGTTCTTCAAAGAAATACCAAGGTTCAGCAAATACATTACCATTGATGATTTGGTGAACTGACAGCAAAGTTAAGTAAGGCTGCTGTGCCAGCTTCTGCCTTTTCTGTCTTGCTTGCTTCATATGCTGCCCAGCAGTTATTTAGGTGAATTGTAGGTAGATAAATAAATTGGACCTTTCTTTTTCAGATGACATGTCTGACAGCTAACTGTTTTCTTGTTGCTTTTTTTTTTTTTTTTGACAGCAGCTCAGCTGATGGAGTCTATGTGGGGTTTTGGACACAAGTCTAATGTCTATTGCTAAACCAGGAAGTCAGCAATGCATAATCTCTTGAATTGTAGTTAATCTTAAATTCTTGTTGCTGCACCCATTCTTTCTTATACCTTCTTTTTGTTGGTGGTGATTTTTTTGTTTGTTTGGTTTTTTTGCTGTTTTTGGCATTTTTTTGTTTCTTTACTGTAAGTTTTGGCCGCATTCTCAAAGACATTGTGAAGGATGCAGTTATATTTAAAACCACATTTGAAAACAAATGTACATCAAATCTGCAACTTAATTGCACAGCAATATATAACAATACTCAGTTTATCCACATACACAAATGTGGAATTTGCATTGGCAATTTTAACAGGAGATTCAGGAAACTTAGTCTTTCTCCATGGTGATGGTATTTGAAGGTGAAAAATATGCCTATATACTTATGAAAGCTTGCAGAAAAATCTCTTCTACCATAACAATGGTTATCCTCTTGCATCCTTACTCCCTTCCAGTATGCCCTATTGAAAATGGATAATTGAAATTGGAGTCAGTATAAACCACAACAGTCTTCATGAAAAATGTGGAAAATACTTCTAACATTTTTTTTCAAGTAGCTTTAAGCTGTACTTTAGGGTAATATCAGAAAATCTCTGGCAATCTTCTACAGAATCCACAGAGGGAATAGCAACCATCTTGTAGACTAAATGCAGTTCCTTCAGGAGATTTTTTGAAGGTAGTGTTTGGACTTCATATTCCCATAACATTCATGAAGAGAAGTATCCTTGGGCAATTCCTTACTTGCATCAGGAATTTCCACTCTTGCCTCAAGGAGAAAAGCAATGCCTGAACTTTCTTTTGCATGAAATTGAAATTTCAAAACCATGCCATTACTGAATGTGTCTGGTGTGTTTCACTGGAGCATGGCAGTATCTCTTAAACAAACATCACTATTGTAACAAGATGGTTAATGGATTAGTGCTTTCTAAATGTGCCCAGTTGGCTGCACTGTAGATTTATAAATATTGCCTTAAATACCTCCCTCTCATGGCTTGTTTCCTGAATTAGTACTTCACCTGACCTTGAAAAACTTAATTTCTTGGGATGCTTCCAAAGTTCTGGTTTCACATCTGCGAGAACAAGACTTTAGAAAATCCTCCTCAACAAAGCATAAAGGTCTACAGCTTTTTCTTTTATATGGTATGTTGAATACAGAAATTGGGAAGTTAAATGGTTTTGTTAGTCTGTCTGTGTGTCATTTGCAGCATAGTTTAGGGCAAAAAGCACTTTTTTTTGGTGCTAAAACAGTTTTGGAGTTAGGGTAGGGGATATGTGAGCTGGGTACAACCACAGGTGCTGGTGTCCTATGCTACTAGGGCTCATCTCCTTGTCATGCTGCCTCTGGCCCTGGATGAATGCATAGAGGGGGCAGGAGCCAGGGAGGAGACTCCCATCCAACCAAAGCAGGTGCAGAGGATGGCTCTGCACCATGATCCCTGCTCCTCGGTGGAGCCCACTGCTCCAGTGTCCACGCTGGCAGGGTACTGGACCTGTGGGGACAAGTGTGGCAAAGCCAGTGGGACTTGTGAGCTGTGGGGACATTAAGGATGGGTGAAAGGAGACAAAACTGGTCTAGTGGAAGGTGTCCCTGCCCATGGCAGAGTGGCTGGAACTTGATGGGTCCTTCCAACCCAAACCTTTCTATGATGAGTGGCTAATCTCTAGTAGCTTCATAATGTCATAACCTCTCCTGAGGTGCACTGAAATTAAAACAAGAACAATGCACTGTCACAGATCTCTAGTATGATTTCTACCAGTTTGTTCCCAAGCAGAGATCTGGATCCCACCTGATTTGAAAATTGTTTTGATTTAATAGGTTCTAGAAGTTCTACTAGTTGCATATCTCTAGCATTGAATATAGTAAACTGGGAATTATGTTTCATTGGAAATTACACATTACATATCTTTCTTAGCATAGAGCATACCTATCAATTTATGGATTAGTTAATTAAAATATTCTCTATTATTATTACATATTGCTCCATCAAACACAGTATTAGCATTAAAGATCATGCACAGAGGAGCAGTGTTTAGTAGAGCATAGCATTAGCAAACAGCATTACTTGGCAATCTGACCACCCAGCTTATAACAAAGGCTTTGCCTTTCACATCAGTGAGATCTTTGTACTGCTGCCAGCATGCTTTCCACAACACTGCTTCATGGTTGTGTAAAACTTGTGAGAGGAGTAGACTTAGAGAAATAACAGGCTACGCCATTATGCATCAAGATTATACACTGCTTATCATAAATGAAGTGCTAAGTACTGGCTGGGTCATCAAAGAGATTGTGTGTGTGAGTGGATGGCTGCATGTTTAACTTCTTCCTTTCGTTCCTTGGTGTAATATTGTTTTAGTTTTTGAGCCTGAGTACTTTCACCAGTACTTGCTACTGCCAGTTTTGACTGAGTACCGGTCACAATGAGTAGAAGTTTTCTAAACTTGTTTTTACTTAGCTATCTGAGAGCTAATAAAGTGGTTTTACCCTTCTTACTTGGTACTTTTAAGCAGTTTCCAGATTACTTGGATTTATACCTCTGAAATGTGCTTGATCAAGACTGGAGGGTGACAGTTTTAACAAATATTTTAATTCAATGAAGTGTCTTACTAAAAATTAAGTAGCTTCTTCTCTATTATGTAGCTATATAGCAATTTCCCCCTTTTTCTTGTGCCTATTGATGTTGTTTACTTCAAATACATCTTCATTATTGGAATGGAATGAAAAGAGACTACAATATGTGTCTGCATGGGCAAAACAGTATCTTGACTTAAAGCCAACAATAAAATAATTAATGATTTCAGCTATAAAAACTTAAAGCAGTAATTTCTCCAAACCACTTTCTTTCATCTGGAAAATCAGGAGTCTGTTTTACAAAAGAGTCTGGAGCATTAGGGAAATTTACAGGTTATTTAAACACTCTAGTGCTACCCTGAGAACAACTAAAGACCATGACAACTTTATTTTCAGGTAAGAATCTCACAGTTCTTATTATCAGTGAGCATTAACACCTTTTATATTAGACAAGGAACACTACCATATTACTATTACAGAAGAAGTTGTACAGCAGAAAATAATAGGTTCCTAATTTCTGTACAACTTAGATAGTGGTAGTATGTATATTTAGTTATGTGTTCTATGAGCACTTCAGTTTAACTGCACAGGAGACTTTTGAAGGCATTTGTTTCTTTGTTTAGCTGCTAAGACTTTGTGGGGTTTTTTTTGTTACTGACAGTAACAACTGTTGAAACTGATAAGCAGTACTCAGCAATCAATAAGCTTGCTTTCAAGGCTGAGGTGCTGGTAGTAGTGTTTGTCAAGCACAGCTGTTGTCTGTAATACCAGTTTCACATTTTATTTTGGAAACCTCAGATGAAGTCACTGGATTACTACAAAGAGCAATGAGTGAGCAGAAATAAAATTCTAGGATCCTAATTTTTACACTTGAAGAAAATAAGGGAATCTGTAATCTGCTACAAAAATGTGGAATGAGAACTGAAACAAAGAAACAAAGAACCAGCAGTAATCTGAAAATAACAGCAAGTGATCTAGGAGCTGTGCTCAAAGGTTAGGGGGCTTGCTGACTTTTAGACCTCTGCCTATTAGGTCATTAATGCCTGGCTTCAACCTTTGATCTTTCTGCAATTCTGGAAGTTCTCTTCATTTTTTTCCAACACAAGGCCAAAATTGTGTGATTACAATAAGGCTGTTGTACTGAACATCCCACATATGGATGCAGCACAGAAGACTCGGACAAGTGGCTTATGTTGCAAGAATGCAACAGTCTACACTGTAAAATGTATAATAATCTCAAACAGCCTTAATTATGTGAATAAGGTGTGATTGTTTTTGTTTAAGCAGTAGGTTTTTTTCAGGAAGGAAGTTGTACCTCAGAACCAGATAGAGGATGGATAATCTAAGATCCACTTTGATACATTAGGTGAGGAGGAAGGGGCTATTTGTCAAGCCAGGACTGTTGGAGAGCAAAGCTCTTGGAAGACAGTGAGGAGCAGCAACACGATACTACAAAAACTTGGGGCCAGCAATTCTGAACTATGTTATAAGTGTAATGAAACTCAGACATCCTTGCTGTTAACTCCTAAAAATGTTAGGCCTTGAAAAACACCAGAGTTGATAAATTGTGCCCAGCAGATTAATTAGAGACTTGGCTAACTTGAAATTACACATATCTCAGGGAGAAGCATGTCCTCTGGGGCAGAGCAGGAGATGCTGGATGTATGTATTTATTAAGAAAGGTTCCCCTGTTTAATTTTTAGGAAACATTTTTGCTTGGTATTTGGGTGAGTTACATTGTAGTGTCTTTATTGGTTTCTTGGATTGCCATGCATGATACCTTTCCCTGTTGTTTTTTATGGGCCAGATTCTTGGCCATTTCAGGGTATCATTGACCATTCAGGAGCATCACTGTAGATTTGGGAGTACAGTATATAGATTGTAAAAACCATGGGTTCTCCAGTGTCTTTGAAGGTTGTTCTGATTTGTGGAGTAGGGTCAGCACATGGGAACTCTAGCCCCTTTCCTGAGGCTGGGAAAGAAAATAACTTGGAATACCTGTATTGCCTGATTATGCGAGGCTACACTTCTACATATTTGCTAGTATGTTGCCCTTTCCTACTTCTATGGAAATGCCTGATTTTTCCCTAGATTTACTTTTATTCTACTCCACCACCACTGACAATCTGAATCACAGGTTTAGTAAGCTAATTGTTCCCAGAGCACAGTTTTTGAACTACTTGCCAGCTCTGACTGAAGCACAGACATCTCATTGGTGTTGCAGCACCTCTTCATCTTTCTCCTCATCTGTCTCTAGTTTGGATGAGCCAACCATCTGTCCCTCCTACTGCCCTTGTGTTGCTCAGAGAGCCTATCCAGGAGTAGTGGGTGAAGCACAGAGTCATGGAAACAGGAGCTGTGTATGCCACACTCACAGAGTCTTGGAGCATGTTGGGGCTGACTCCAAGACAAACTGATTCAAGCTCAATCTTGCCTTTCAGGCTTAACCACGGGCAGGCTCTGTCTTGTCTCACATACCAGTACGTGGACTCACATGGGGTTAGAGAGGAGAATCCCAGGATGTCTGTGCTGTAAACAAAGATGTAACTGTGGAGCCAAATACTGAAATCTTTTGAAGGTCTTGTAGGCTGGGAGAGTTGTGTCATTAAATTTCAGCCAGTTCAGTCCAGGGACTTTTAATATCTTTATTTTCCATTTTTTAAACATAACCTCGAAAATGGACCATTAGATTATCTTGGTCATTATTTGACACTTAGTCTCACTACCAACCTACTTAGCAAACAAAACTGACAAAATGTATAATGAACTATGATTAGAAGGAATCTTAGGACTAGTGTAAGCATTAATAAGAATAGGAAAGTTAGGGAGTCACACTGTAATTGGGGAATAGTATCAAAAATATTACCATTTAAAAGAAAAAAAAATAGAAAAAGCTTGTTTTCTTTGAGATCATTCACTACCAAATATTCTTCTATTTGCCAATTACATCCTTTTCCAGTGTTAAAAAAAGAGCATGACACTATAGCTAGGCTTCCTGTTAAGATGTGGTATCTCCCTACACAGTCAATAGGCAGAGTGTATTTACCAGGAAATGACTGAAAATCTTCCTGGAATATGACAGATGCCAGAGTCAGCTATCACTGACAGTCCTGGTAGATTCAGACCTCTAATAGAATCCAGTAATTTGGGATATATTTTAATAAGTTGCAGCTCTCCTTTTGGGTTCAAAGAGCTGGATTAGTAACTACTGTTAGTTGGAGAACTTAATTTACATATTGTATCTTGCTGTGTTCATTCTGAAGAAACTATTCGTTTCATGTTGTTATTTAAGCACTATCACTTACACAGTACATCAGTGCCTGAAAACATGGCAGTAAAAAATTAAGGTTCTTTAACAAAGTTAGGAACCCATAGCCCTGTGAATTTGGCTCATCTTTCTGCAGTGTTGCTGTGCAACTATGAATGCTTATCCTTGGCTACACTAGGTTTGATCTGTGTGAGTTTGCAGAAATGAATAGCTAGCCCAGCAGGGTCAAACTTCTTGTGGAAACTGGCTGCTCTGTTGCAGGGACTGCCAGTTTTTTTTCAGGAACAGAGGAGGCGGATGGAGCTGAATATGGCAAAGAACTGATCTGTTTACTGTTTGGGAATGGTATTATATACGTGCACATTGTTAGAAGTTTGTCGTGGTACAGAGAGTCCTCAGTAGAATTCAGTATGTAAAAACTGCAGCCAGTATGCCTTGCCTATGCCATATGGAACAAGTAAAGCAAGGTGGGACCCTGGAAACCAAGAGCAGGCAGGATGTTCCCTTTGCAGGAGGAAGCATGCCTGTTGCTCTTAAAACCCCATAAAACTTGAGTTACTGAGCCCAGCTAGTCTGTTGTGTGGGTGGGGAGTTGGAATGATGGAGACACCAGAAGTAGTGTTTCTCTTCCTTTTTAGTTTTCCACTTCAGTGGTGCAAAGGCATTCCCCCATATCCTGAAGCTGGCTGTGATCCCACAGATGTCTTAGTGCTGTGTTTGTGCTACAAAAGGCAAATCTGCCCAAGCAGCTGTAAAGTCATCCCTGTCCTTTGAATCAGTAATGAACTAGTGCTGAGCATTCCTGTGCAGGGTGGGGTGAGGCAGGGAAAGGCAAGTGGGCCCAGGACATAGCTCAGGTGCTCAGCTTGGACTGTCTCTAGTGGTTACGAACACTCCTAGTATCACTGCTGCTTGCTTTTACACTGCTGCTCACCCTCAATTAGCCCATCTGCTGCTCTGGCCTTGTATGGCTCATTTCCACTTCATGTCATGCTTCTTGTATACCTGAGCCCAAGACCCAGGGGCAGTTAAAGTCTCTCACAGGTTGGCTGCAGTTGCATTTTCTGGATGCAGTCGCATTTTCACCCTAAACCCTCCCCAGAACCCATGGTTGGGCATATTGAGAAAGTTTCAATAAATCCCTAAAGGAAGTCAAATTATATGAGGTGAAGTTTGTCCTTGCACATAAACACCTCAGATTCATGATCACATTAGTCTGGCAGAGGCCAGCACTGTGTGTGAGGGAGGTGCTCCTGCTGTCCTGGTTGCTCTTTTGTCTGCTGTACTGACCCCTTCATGTGCTGATGTACATGTACTTGTGGTAAACTGTGCATACAGCAGAGTGGTTTAATAGTGAAATGACAGTTTGGTGCCCGTAAGTAGTGCATTTCTGTGTGCAGTTGGCACACACATAGTTATGTAAACCATAAGGTGTGTTCAAGAAGCACAGTGAGACAGTTGTGTGGCTTGAGGCACAGGACTTAGGTTTGAGAAGTATGTTGCAACATTTTTGAAGTGGAGGAAAAGGGAGAATTGGCCTTTTTTCCCCCACTGATGTCCCTGTGACTTGGAAATGTGAGTTTGAGCTGTAAGGGTTAGTTTGAACATTTTAACACTAGGCTCTTTAAATCCTACTCTCTATGCATTTTGGGTCTCTGGAGTGACAGAATTTAAGATGGATTTTTCTTTTAGTAGGGCAAGTGCAAACTCTAAACAAGGAAGACATTTTAGTACTCAGAAACATTTTTCTGTAGCAGAAATGCTGCATCTCTTGTGTCTCTGGTATTTATACCCTTTTCTGGGTTGCTTCCAGGGGTATGCAGGAGACAAGTAGTTAGCAGCGGAGGAGACGAGACTGTCATGGACTCAGGCAGGACTGGAAATAAAACCAGCTATGTAAAAATGTGAACGATCTTTCTCTTCCCTCTTTTTTGTTCTTTTTACAATGTGATGGCAGACAGTGACTTGCTGGACTTCTGTTTCAGCTGCATGTAATATGTTCCAGCATTGCAGAAGACACAAAAGATATTGTACTGAAGGTGTAAATTAGCTTGCACTCAGGACTGTTGCCAGATCACCGAACAGTGTGTGAAGCATACCAAATGATAGAGCTGAGTAGGCAGCAATGATGCTCAGTTCAGAGAGAGGCTGCCACCTCTTTGCTCCAGTGATATAAGAATTGGCAAGGAGAGAAGGTGCAGCATCTTGGAGCTATTCAGAAGAGGAGAGAAAAAGGTATTAAATTAGCATTTAGTGTATCTAGCTGCCAAACTGTCTTGCTTAGACTGAATATCACTGCCAGGGTGTGTACTCTCAGCAGCATGTTTTAGAGCCCAAGGAGGCTGAGGAGGAGCTGGGAAGCACCCACCGTGGTGCACTCCCGGACTGTGGCAGAGTGTGAAGGCAGGAGCTGGCTGCCAAGCAGTAACTTCTGTTGGATAGTTTAAGCATCCAGCCCATCTGTGGAAAGCTACCTGGGATGTATATGGAGCTAAACTGAGTGACAGAGTTCTAATTCAAACTTCATCTTCTAGCTCTGTACCATGAGCAAAGGAAAGACAAGATGTCCAAGAAAAGTCTGCTTCCTTTGGGTAATTAAGTTTTTTGAAAATTGTGTTATACCTAGGAATCGGGGACTATAGTTGCATTGTACAGGACAGACACAAGGAAGTGTAGGTCATCAGTAAATAACTTATTGATGAATACAGGAATACAGTTACTTTAACAGATTTGCAAAGCTGCATGGCTTTTTAATATTAGATAGCCAGGTACATTTATTCTGTTTGTAAAAGCTGCTTGGTGAATCTTGTTTTGGTGCAGGGTGGTCTTATTTGGAATCTTATGTCAATGAATGTGTGTTGCTCCCTCTTCCCTGGAAGACTGATTTTTAAGTAGCAGAGCTGTTTAAAGCTTCTCAAGTTTTGGGTTTTGTTCCTTTTTAATTGAAAAGGAAAGCCCTACATGCACTTTTACCTCTTAACCATTGTTCACCACAGCTGCGAGTAACTGTTTACTATCATTGTTTAAAATATAGCCGTTATGATAGGATCTTGTTCCACAATGGTTCAACTGTGACTCTGGTGCTAATTTATTCAGTTAATCATTAAAAGAACAGTATTGCTGACCAGTAATAAAGCAGAGTTTGAGACTGAAATGAAGCTGCTGCACAAGCTCAGGGTGGAAGCTAATATAGGAATATTAGCAATAGACCACCAGCTGGTTAAGAGTTGGCTTTTATGTCTGTTTACTTTGAGAAGTAAAGGGAGAGAGTGGTTTGGAAAGAGGAAGGAAAATACTTCTTAACTCTCTACATGGTGTGAACTTGGTCCAACCCCTTTGCTATGGTATCTAACATTTAATGTTACATATTCATATAGTATATAACAGATAATGTTAGAAATTATTATTTACCTGTACTTGCTTAAAAACGAAAGTGTTTATGGCACAAGCACGTTGTTCTGACCTTCAGTGTTAACATTAATTGTATTTCCCAGTACCCATTTTCTGAATCATAACTGAATGACCTTTGATTTATGATAATGTAAAGCACCTTTTTGCATTTAGTGGGTTTTGTTTGTTGTTTTTTTCCTTTTAATAACTAAAAAGTTAATAATATTTAACACAGCTACATTTAGTAGTGATAGCACAGGATTCATTCTACTGAACAGTGAATACTGGGAGAAACCTGCATTATATAGGTATGATTTTGTGGCTAAGGCCATGATTGTCCATTTTGCAGCTGAATTAGGCAAGTATTTAGTATGGTCTGAAAAAAAGCCACTTCCCTTTTCTTTGCTTAAATCTCCAAAAGCTAGATGTGGTGGATGCTTCCTTTTTCTTAGACTTGACCATTTGTCAGTTCAGACTGGGGATGGTCCAGTCTGGTATCAGCTGGAGTATCACCATGTTCCCCTGTACAACTGAGATTTTTTAGCTTAATGGAGGAACTAGAAACCATTCTGGTGTGGAAACTAAGGTCTACTACCCTACCAGGCTGACTTTTGCAGCCACTTAATCTGATTGATTCTGAAAGACGAATTAGGGGTGTTGACAGGAGGAGACTTTTTGGGACAAGCCTAGGGGAACTTCTCTTATCCTGAGAAGCTCAACTTTTGTTCCTCACTTTTTATTTTTAATGCAGTTTTCATGATTCATCAAGCTCAGGACTGGGAGAAGTGCCAGACTGATGTTTGTAGGCAGCTCTATGTCCCTTCACTCTGTCTGCTATTCATAAGTGTGACACTGCTTAACAAAGGTTAAAAGTACTTATTCCTGTATATGCCATCTTTGGATCCTTTTTTCCCAGTTCATTTTGTGTTGCATGTTTATGATGTGTGGCCTGGTCCTACTTGTGAACTTATTGCTTGGTGTGCTGTGTCGAGGCCCAGCTGCTGCAGTGTGCCCAGGCCACTGGCAGCCAGAGCTCACTACCTGGGTTAAAGTCTGAGTTCATCATTCCCAGCTGATGCATGATCCCAAGCAGTCAATGCAGTTTTTGGTTGTTTTGTAGTTGAAGAGTGCAGATGCTGTGCTTAGCTGCTGAGGGGGAAGAACGCCAGGAGATGTCATGCCTTATTTTATTACCAGGATGAAGGAGTTACTTCAGAAGTGTCAGATAGAGATTAAATGCAGTCATTATGCCCATGTTTCTTGGTACAGCTATTAGTAAAGAAATACTGGCTATCTCAGTCAATAATTTAATGTTTTTTTCATGCTAAAGGCACTGAAGGCTTTTAAAATTGCTCCTAAAGGGTGTTTCTCTTATATGCTGTTTGGATACAGGATAATGAGATTTAGAAAACCTTTAAGAAGCAATTATAAATTGAGGTGTGAACAGCTGTAAGTATCAATGCTGAAAAGTAAACATGCTGAGAGGAAGGCTGAACACTAATGTGGGAATGGTCATGGGATGAAAAGGCTTACACAGGTGCTTTCTCCAGCATTTGCTAGCAGCAGACTAGAGGAGGCATGTAAAGACAAAGTAAGGGAATTACAGATCACCCCTTCTGTGTTCTCCTGTCTGAATCAATCAGCAGCTGGAAGAGATCCCAGGGTGAGATGTTCCACATGAACTGCTAAGTTTTACTAGCTATCGATCAATTTGCCCTTCAAGAACATGTCTAATCACCTTTTGAAGGCATTTGGTTGCTTGCATAACCTGCAGGCTTGTTGCAGGATACCATGGAAGCTTAAAAAATTTTAACTGGTCTTTACATGAAAAATTCTGCCACATGATGAGAATTAGTAGTAGTAGTAAGTGAAATAATTTATGAGAGACCAAACAGACATTTCCTATACAGCTTCTCCTATATAGACTATTATCATGTACATTGGTCATCTTTGGATGAAGAGAGACAAATTTTACTTCTGGTACTATAGGGAGAAATTGCAGGGGCTGAGGAAAGACAGCCCTCAGCTCTGCATGCCATCAAAAAATTAGCCTTCCGTGAATAGCTGTGATAAGTAACTGTTAGAGCATATCAACAATTTGGCTTCACTCCAGAAGATTCTCTCTACGCAAGGTTCAAGGGACACCTGACACAGGGAAGTCATAAACCAGCTACTTATTGGCGAGCATAAGCATTATTAAGGATAATACCATGTCCTGTGTATAGGTTATATCCTACATTAGTGATGCTTTATACTTTCTCAAGTGTAAGAATGTCAGCTGTTACTATCTCTGTTTCACAGTGGTAGAATGAGGGGACAATTATTTAACCCATTAGGGAGAAGAACCCTAAAGGACCTGCAATCATTACAGCCCCTTTATCAGTAGACTCATGGAAATAGAGTATTCCTTCAGGTATGCCCATACTCTTATGGGAACTGGGATGTTTGCACACGTTTTGGTCTATGTTTACAAAAATGTTTCACAAACAGAGACATTTGCTTTTATTCCTGAAAAGATTGAGTGCCTGACCTAGCTTTGATAGTCTAAACTCCTAACAATAGTTCCAGAAGACCACTCTTATTAAATGAGACCTAAAAAATTTTTTTTTGAGGTTAAAAAAAATTTACACTTGGAGTCACTGTGTGGTCCCAAGAAGAATATGGTGGTCATATTCTTAGAGGAAGCCTTAAAACACAGGTTGTCTCATTGCCCTGTGTTTTGATTCTGAAGGAAAGGACAGGGTTCTGAAGAAATGTAAGCAGTTATTGGGAAGTTCATAAGGAAAAGTCTTACTAATTGTTTCAGCATTTTCTAACTGTTTTAAGCTGTCTGAGGCACCTGGGGGGCTGGTGCCCACTCTCTGAAAGCCGGGATGCAGAACCCTTCACTTACTACAAGCTGCACCTTGCACCTTAACTATTTAGATAAGGAAGCCCATCCATCCATTTGGCTCTAAGCACCTGCTAGCTGCCTCTTCACACTCTGGAAGGGGAAAAGTCTTTTGGCCAGCTCTACAGTGGAGGGAGAAATCTGCTGCTCTCTCCTGCCATGGTAAGCCCAAGTGAGAATATCTTGAAGGAGGAGCAGGCACAATGTAAGGAAACCTAATGCTCTTGGTGTAACATTATCTGGCATTAGTATGAAGTCTTAAAAGTAATTCTACAAGGAGGAGAACAATACTATCACAAAGTAGTTGCAGCTTTTCTGCCAACCTTGGCTTTTCAGCAGCAAAATAAGTTTAAGAAATCCTTTCTTTAAACTGTTTTTTATTTTTCTGATTTACACTTCAGCCACAGACAAAATTCTCTGGTTTTTATTAATTTCTGAGTCATACTTCTTCTTTCTCTTCTCAAATAACAGCCTTCCTAGTTTGGGAATAGCAGTACTACTGTACCTGCCAGTTCCCCTCTTCTGCATGAACTCTTATTGGCCTACATTACATAGTGCTGCTGCCTTTCAGTGACAGTCCAGGTGCATCTACAGCCTGAGAAGCAATAGTCTGCCGTGACACCTGTCTAAACAGAGATGATTCCTACCTACTCTGGTAACACCTTCAAGTACTGGGTCACCTTGGGGTAGTTACTGAGGAGACTGGGATACCCTGCACAGAGCTGACTTCCTTGTTTCAGAAGAGGAGATAAACTAGAGGGATGAAAATGTAATTTGCTGGTATGGGTTGCTGCTCTGTAACACTGTGAGCAAGAGCTGTGGTTTTCCTTTATGTTTCTGTAGCATGTTCAGGAAGTCGACAACCAACAACTTCTGCACTTTGGCTTTCGCCTCTGTGTCAGGACTCATCTCATCCTATAGTTAGGCACTTAGGCTAGGGCAGCAGTGCAAGATGAGAATCTGCTATGCTGGGTGAATGCAGTAGAAATTTAGAATAGCAGGAGTGTGTCCTGGAATGAAATGAGAGCTTGTAGTGTTACTAGAGATAATGTGTTGTTTGTTGCATTTGCTTCTTCTACTCTTGGAGAATTTGAAATATTTCTTTCAGAATGTTGGTCTTTCTTAGCGGTTATCATAGCCAAAATATCTTAAGGGGACAACCAAATGATAGTATGTAGCTTAAATAGGATATAACATATGAAAATGGTGATTCCTTTTGATGGATGTGGACATTATAAAATTTGGTAGTACTTGATAGAAGGCTTTGAGTTTTGCACTTTAATGGTATTGGTATATTGATAGCATATTAATAACTGTTTCTTTTAACTTAATGTAGCCAGGAAGTGGTGTTGTCATAGTTAAATGAATCCAATAGAAACAGAAGATGTTCTAGTACACCTTTTGGAAACTAATGAGAAGTGTCCATAGCACTGCTTGGCTGGGACTGTGGTCTCATTTGAGCAAATGCTGGAGTCACTGAGCCACCACAGTTAAGTTCACTGGCTAAATACCCAGCTTGCAGAGGACTCCTTTTGTTTTTTAGTGAGTGATAATCACATTATTAGCAGTCTTTTGATGCAGGAGTCAGAATTGCTGAGCTTGTTTGAAATTTTCTCTTGGTTCTCTTTTCTTTATTTTTGGCTTTTAAAAAAAATAGAAATGTAATAGTGACTGCATGCTGAAAGTACTTCCTTTGCTCATGGCATCAGAATGTTTTTCCTGTGCTGTGTGTGCATTTTGAGTATGACCTAGAGCCCAGGAGTGATTCATGATGCCTTTGTAATGGGAACTTGACTCACATATGGCATGATGAATCAGCTTCCTAGGCATTGTGGATGGTCTTCTGGGAAAGAAATGTATCTTGGACATGGTACACTGTGCAAGCACATGTTCCTAGTCTGTCTTTCTGTGCTCATCCCAGCAATTACTCAGACTGTAAACCCATATCTAAATTGTACTACTATTTATGTAAATTAACATTTCAGAAAAAAGTATTTTGCCATTGGTTCAACTTCTTCTATGAAGAGGAATTCTTGGGCTGCTTTTACAGAGCCTCGGGGTGCTCTTTTCTTCCCCTTGTGACGCCAGTTACTTCTGGCTGCCTCAGTGATAGCTTTGTCTTCGCATCACAATGACTCTGCAAAGAACAGATTTGTAAGCGAGAAGGTGTTGAAATATCAGTAAGAGTTTTTAAAGCTTCATGTCTTGGTTTGAAAGACAGGCAGTTTGAGGAAGGCAGGAGCCTCCCTTGAAATGAAGAATGCAACCCCATTCCCCCCGAATTACTATAATTTTGAAATTAATGGGCTTTCAGGCAAAGATATGAGGAATAGGAATAACAGTTCTTTACTTATCTATATATCTATATATCTATCTATATCTATATATGTATAACACGGCAAACAAACAACAATAACTATAGTGGTGACAACAAACAGAAGCACAAACCCAGTGCAGCCTCTCTCGGCTGTCAGGCCCTTTCCCCTTTGGTGCAGTTCCAGTCACAGCCGGCAGGGGCGCTGGCGGCTCCCGGTGAGCAGGGCAGGTGCGATGGTTCCCCCGCGGCTGCAGGGGGCGCTCCGGAGCGAGCTCGGGGAGCACGCAGTGATGGCGGCCTGGGATCCGGGAAGGGATGGAAGAAAGGCTTCACACACCTCCCTGGGCAGCTGATCCCGGTGTCCGGCTGGACTCTTGGGAACAGCAGGCTGGAACAGCAGGGACAGGCACAAATCCCGAGTGGCTGATGAGATGGATCGAACTCTGGAGCTGCAGCGGGAAACCCCCAGAGGTCCCAGCAGGCAGGACGTGCAGGGCTACAGAACAGCGAAGGCTCGAAGGAATAGTGGCGGCAGGGCAGCCATAGCTCAGCTCCTGGCAGGGCAGGGAAAGGCGGGCTTGGGAAATCCCGGGGTCTCTCCGGCAGAAAGAAGGCAGCTGAAAGCAGAAAGCCTGCAGTGCTGATGAAATCCCCCCAGCCTCTCTCTCTGAGAACTAAAAACAGCCCACACCCAGGTGAGAGAGAGTAGCCCCCTTGAACCACAATCTCAGTGGCAGGTCCTTTGTTTCTCCTGAGCACCCGGCAATTTGTCACTGTGGCAATGTATATGGGAAAAATTCCTCAAGAGAAAAAGAAAAAAGGTGAACAGAAAGGAAACTCCCCAAACCCCAGCATTTCACATTCAGGTTGAATATAGTAGGATGAAGTGGAAATGAAACAGGAAAGTTCAACTTAGGAAAAACTACCCATATTTTGGAGGGTTTCTTTAAGATTAAACTGACTTGACTCTCAAAATATCTTAGGTAACACTTTATTAACCTCAGTGTGTTTGGAGGATTAAGAATGATTTATCCTCTCTCCCCACTGGCCTAAGGAGAATTTGTGTTTACCTTCAGCTTTATGTTAGACATTGCCATAATGTCATTATTATAAGAATGAAATATGTGACAAAAGTGACTTAGTAAGAATGCAGATTGCCTTTTATGAAGTGTGGACTAGGCACAATTTTCTGTTTGCAGATATACTTCTTTAAACAGGTTGTTACAGGACATGATTTTTAACAAAGGAGTTATCTTAAATACCATAAGTAAAAATTAAAATTACGTTATTTTTTTGACTGTAAAGTCAAGCATACCTACATTTCTAATTAAGAACAAGCAAACTTTTTAGCTCTCAAAATAATTTTGTAGGTGCTTTTTTCTTTGCAACAAGTACTATACAAGCATATGTTAATTGACATTCATTATGTCATGTGCTTGGATTTTGTGTGTCTGTTTTTGGTCATGAAGCACGAGAACTGCAGTACTAGTCTTCAGAGTGTGCAGAATATAGGAGTACTCTATGTAGCCTATATATTTAATAGACATTATGGTATTCTTTAAAATTAAGGTTGTCTGGCACTTCCATGTAAATGATCACTTTTCAAATACTTTTGACTTGACCAGATTTGAATCTTTTGATGTTTGATCTGTGTCTGAGGATCAAAATTTATGTCCATAAATTTTAGAGGAATTGTTTTTCTAAATCTGTCCTGCATTGGTTCCATATAATGGAATTTAATTTTTTTTTAAGAGTTAGGAATTTGTATCTGAAGAAGTTATGTTAAATGCAAACTGATGCATGTTTAGAAAATACCAGATTCAAATTTTGTTTTGTAACTTGGAGTGAGTTACGGAGGCATCACCTATATACATAGTATAGAAGATGAAAATAAATTCTAAATGCACAAATACTAAATAAGGGAGTGTTACGGAGAAGTGCTCCAATAATATAATTAGAGCTTTATAGCCTAATGAATATGCAAAGTGTGCAGAGTCGCCTGAGACTGCAAATCCCCTTGCCATGGGCAGGGACACCCACTAGACCAGGTTACTCAAAGCCCCATCCACCATGGCCTTAAATACTATCTATGGTGGGGCAGCCACAACATCTCTGAGCAACCTATTTCAGAGCCTCACCCCCTTCACGTAAAGAATTTATTTCTAATATCTAATATAAACCAGCTTTCTTTCAAGTTTAAAGCCATTGCCCTTTGTCCTGTCACTACATGCCCTTGTCCAAAGTCCCTCTTCACCTTTGTTGCAGGCCTCTTTGTACCTTTGTTGTAGGTACTGGAAGGCTGCTAGAATGTCTCGTCGGAGCCTTCTCTTCTCCAGGCTGAACAACCCCAACTCTCTCAGCCTGTCTTCATAGGAGGGGTGCTCCAGCCTTCTCATTATCTTTGTGGCCTTGTCTGGACTTGCTCCGGCAGAATTACAGAAAGTCCACATCCTCCTTTCTACTGAGACCCCAGAGCTGGATGCAGATTTAAAGTTAGTGTTCTGTGAGTGGGTTAAGATGGGAAGTCAGATCCACATTTTTCAATAGCTAAAATATCTCTGTAGTATGTCACTTCTATTGATGTAAGAATGTAACTGAGGAGAATATTGGAGTCGGCTGGAATAATTGTTTAAAGCTACTTTTATGTTTTCCTCCAGTAACTCCTGAAACAATGAAATGCAGGAGGGGGATCCACATGAGGTGATTCACCTTGCTAGGGAGCCTACTGCCCTACTTGAAACCGAAGGGATAGGAGTGACGTATGACATATGACCATCCACAGGGCATGAAATCCTCTCTTCAAATCTTGCAGCTAGTTCAGGAACGCTTCCATTATTCACAGGCCATGTAGACAGCACAGAACTTGTGGGCATCCAGGACATCTGTGTCACCCCTGTATCTTGATAGATGGCTTACAGGTTTGTGACACTATGGACTGTTGGTTGTTGCAGCATTGCTGAACTGTTATCAATCCTCTTTTGATCATTGCTAGTGTTTGTGAGTTGAGCCCCTTGAAACAGCCTCATGAAAATGTCTTTTCTTACTTGAAAGTTTTGGGCACGGTACATGTTACTGTGTGTCCATTTGCACCATGGTAGCACAAGCACACTTTGTTTCTATATTCTCTTCCAGCTGTTCTGAACACAAGTTGTATTGTGTCCTTAGACTAGCATTTGAGGCATGTCAACCTTACCTGATAATTGCATGAGGAGAGACAAGGAAAAGAAATACTGACTTAATAAAAAGCAGTAGTATATGGTGCCAGTAGCTAGGGAAAGTAGGATTGATTTCCCTAACACGTAGCAGCTTATACCAGCCTGTTGCCAGAAATGGATTTTGCAGACCTGGACCATTTCTTCCTATGATTGCAAGACCAAATGGACAGTTGTTCTGTAGCATCCTCTGTGTGTGCTTAGGAGGTAGTATGGTACTGGCAAGGGGAAGTGCAGGTGCTTTTCTTATAGCTAGTGAGTAGTACTGATGGTTTAGAAGTGCTTTTAGGAAGTAGAAGTGCTTTTTGTGAGTTTAGGAGAACTTAAAGACAAAAAACTTTTCTTTTTCTCTCAGCCAGTGTGAACTTGCACTTTACCGGCAGTGGAGTCTGAAATCCAAACTTCCTACTGTAATGTATTTCTCTATGGACAAACAGCTTTCTTATCAGTCTTGATAAGAGTCAAATAACCTCCTGCATTCAAAAGGCAATATTCACAACTGACTTCTAATTTCAAAGCCAAGATCTTATTTCCTGTGAAGACTATCGTGCTGCATCAGCTGAAATTGTTATTGGAAGACACAGCAGTAATCTGCTTCCACTGAATATTAAATGTTCCAGCGTGAAATTTTATTTTACGTTCCAAAGATGTCAGCTGCATAGCAGGCGTTGTAACTTGCCAGAAGAGTTTAGAGTTAACAGCTGACACATTTTTGAAAGTCATATACATCCCTTAAAATTGATAAAATTCTAATGACTTACTGAAATAATAGCCTTTTTTTTTAGGGGGGGGGGCTGTGATGTTGTGTAGACATCACAGCTGCTGTGATAGTCATCACAGTGAGTAATGAGTACAGTGCAGCAGAAAAGTGGCCTTGCCCAGATGGTGGCACAGAAAACTGGAACTCCTCCCATACAAGCACTTGACCGCACCTGGCACAATCTGTTTCCAAAAGGTTCTCTATAGGTTGTCAAGGCTTAAGTCATTTCAGTTTAAGAGTTTAGGACACACATTTCTTGGCTCATGTTTTCTCTGGGTCTTCCTCCTATGTCTGGTAACATTTTTGCCTCATGAGTGTGAGGATTGTGTATCAAATATATATAGAAGGGGTTATGGCATATAGGTTATGGCACTGGCTTTAGGGTAGTGACAAGCTGAATGTGGCTTTATGATTTTGCCTAAATGAAACCTCCATGCAACTTTATAATAGAAAATAAACAATCTACAGCTGGAAGGATGAAGCAGCTGCACTTTATTTCTGCAACAGGTCATGGAGTTAGTACAAAACTTCTTGTGTAAACCAGTAAAATAATTTTGATGAATTTGAGTTGTATTGTAAAGTACTGTCTTGCTAAACCACTCCACATCAGCCTTTGTTCATAGTGAATGATAAAGCTGGACCAGAGGGGAATGGGGCTGAGGGGTGCTATGATGGTTTTTGGCTGGAATTTGTTGGGGCAGATCTGCTGATGCAGCCATGGACAGCAGGAGTATTTCACTTCCGGTTTTATCAGTTATGTGTTCAAATGCTGTAGTACCTTCTGGACTTTTTTTCCCCTTGTACCTTCAAAATAACAGTTGCCAGGACTGCTTTTCTGTTTTACTACTTTATTTTACATGTTCCAAGATTACAGCAGAGTTACTCCAACCCAACAACAGAAAACTGGCAAATATGGCCAGATTGGTTAGTGGGGGATGTCTGAGTGGGGGTTGTATCATTATGATTCTCTGAAAACTGAAATGGTGAACTGTCTTTGGAAGGTTGGGTGTTGTAGTGGGGATGTTCTGCAACATGTATTAGACAGCGACGCCCGTGGGAAGACTTATGGAATGATATTTGGTAGATGTTTCCAGAGATGTTTATTCTCCAGCCACATGGCTGGGGTACTGCCCAAGAACTCAGTAATCATGGGACAATGTGGTTTTCCTGGGGAGGGGAACACAAAACAGCCAATGGGGAACAGGTTTAGGGTACATGTGACCAGGGAGCAGGGGAAAACTCAGGGAAACCCTGTACCTCTACCCCAGGGTCCACTTTCCAGGACCTCATGGCAAGGGGGAGGTATCCCAGCAGTTGGGTAGCCTATTTTAGTTGAGAACACATTGACCTAGTATGGTCCTTGCAAAATGTTAATTTATTTGGACTTTATTCAAGACAGGTGGATGGTTGTTTTTTTCCCCTCTGTGGCCACAATATTTTGCAGGCACAGAGAACACTGCTAGGACATGCCTTGCTTATTGTTTTAGGCCAACATTTTCTGTTCATAGCAATTCCTAACTACTTCAGCCAAAGCAACAGGGCTGAACCTGAGTTAGACAGGATTGGTAGAGAGCGTACTGCTGTGCTGCAAGCTGGTTTTGGAGCATGGACCTAGGAAAACTCAAGCTGTCAGGGCCAACGGTACCTGTAAGCCATGTGCAAACAGGTAAATATAAAGGCAATGCCTTTTCTCCATACCTTTCTTCTTCTCAGTAGCTTTCTCTTCTCCAGCTGCTTTCAGTCTAGGATAATTTCCTGAGTTTAATGTTCTTTGTCTATCTAGCAGCATGAGGCTGGCTCCTTTCCAAGCGTGCTCCTCCACGGCACCCCAGCTCTATTTAAATATCTCCAGGGCATGACTTGTTCAGATTGGCACAGTTTGATCAGCTGTTTGAGCAAGTGCTGTGCATGTTGGTTCTGAGCTGGCTCCTGATGGCTTCATTTTCTGGACTGTATCTCCAATACCAGAAGAGACCATGGAGAACATTTTATCCCCTCTCCTTACTTTTTTCCCCTTTTTTGTCACCTGCTCCTGAAGCCAGCACTTTCTCAGGCTGATGAATCATAACCTGCCCAGCTGACCCATATCTCTGTTTTTCCTTGTTGTATCCTCTGAACCTTTCACTTGATGAAATAATGGGACTAGTCTGAATTTTACTCAAGGTCTGGAAAATCATGCTTTTATTCAGCAGCATAATATTATTTTCTTTGGTTCACTGCTCTGTTCTTAATAACTGTATGGGTTTTTTCTGGTAGCCAAGCAGTGAGCTGATGTTTTCATGGAACTGTTGTAACGTCAGTTCGGGCTCTGCAGAAGTAATGGCTAGGATTACTCCCTTCCTCCTCTGAGGTGAGAGAATTGGGTCATTTTTACAGTGGAGGTATAAGAGTAGTACCTGTTCTGAAGACGGTTTGGACCTAGTAATGTAAAAATAATCATCTAGACATTCTGCAGTCTTTTTAAAGTGGCTTGGTCATAGTATTCCTATGGACAATACCATGCAAATCTGCCATTGCTACAACATCTCACATATATATGGATTTTTTAATAAAACTGCACTTTTAGTTTTATTGCAGTTGTTGAGGTTGTTAGAGGCAGTCTAGCAATTGCATTCAGTTACACTATACATTTAAATAGCAAAATAATTTTTTCTATGTCAGTCCTCATTCTACTTAATATTAGTTCTAGAGAATTACCCATATTTGTACAATCTTGGAAATTTATTAATGGCTACATTTGCTGGAAATATTAACACATTTTATATTATGGAAACACCTGCAGTGTAATAGGCATGAATCTGAGATTGTGGGTTTTTTCAGGCTTAAATGATGGCCTTAAACTCTAGAGTGTTTACTTTTAAAGTATATGTAAACTGCACCTTGATGGATGAGGGCTAGAAAGAAGCTTCCAGTACTGGCAGACTGTGTTGAGGCTGTCCTATGTCATGCTGAACTTGAAATCCTGACAACTTTTCCCCCAAAGTGTGTGGTAACTGGGCATAAGATTGTTCCTATGTTAGTGCTGTTCGGTGCAAGTAATTCTGCAATGCTAAAGAGCTGTAGCCATATGAGTGGTTCAGGATGTGTTAGGATAACAAACACAGAAGTAGGTGTGGAATTTTTCATTAAATATTGGCATGATTAATGGGTATTTCTCTATACATTATTTGAAAATACATACATATAAATCTTGTGTGTATAAATCCCTCTATCTAGAACATTTAAATGTGACGTATATTATCATACTGGTGTTAACTGTATATATTTAATGTATTTCCACTGTCTGGTTGCTATTTACTTGTCAAGCGTGGTTGAACTGGAAACAAAAATACCTTCTAAGCAGGGAGAGAAGTATTTCAAGACAGGGACAAGTAGTAGTGCAATATTTAGTAAGGATGAGGTGGCATTTGTGGGAGACTAATGAAAACAAAACATACACAAGAGGGGAAAAAAAAGCTAAAATTGTCTAGAGGTATGTGGTGAAGCTTGATGGTATATTTGCAGCCAGGTTTGCAATGGCAAAGAAACATGTATGTTTGCACTGCATTGGCTATCAGACAACTGTGTGTTTATCTTTCTTCTTTTCAGTTCACCGTAACTCTTGAACCTCGTGGCTGCAAAATTTAACACGGGAATGAGATGTCTCAAATATATTTCGGTTCCTACAGATTTAACAAAAATCAGTAGCTGGGTAAAAGAAAACAGCCTGATTAGTGCTTCCTGCTGAAAAAAGGCAGTTACATCTCGGCTCCCAGTTGCCTCTGCTGGGCATCAGCCAGCTGGTCAGTGAGCACACACATCCTGCACCAGCCGGGCAGCTGGCACACGTGGAGCCGTGAAAACATCATGACTCATATGTCAATTGTCTGGCTGATCAGAGTGCTTGGGGATAAGTGGGTTAAAAAATCTAGGACAATCTGTAGGAAACCAGCATCACATTTTCAGTGTTCCATGTTGTTCATGGAACAACATATTGTTTTAGTAGCAACCAAGATGTGATGTTCTGTCCCTTGTTAACTAATGTGCACTTAGAAAGCTTCCAGATTTTTCAGCTTGAGAACCTTATGGTCAGGTGGTCCCACATGATAGGAGAGCCTCTAAAGTACTTCTGGAGCTTCTGGTCTGATTTTAATGAGGAGGAGTAATCACTCTTGCAGTTGCAGTGATGTCAGCCAATTGATGCATGTGCATTTCACTTTTCATAAAAGATAATTGTATGTATCTAGACATGAAGTGATTCGAAATGTTTCCAAATTTTCTCCAACTCTTTCAGAGGTGCTGCCAGAGGAAAGGTGGATAAATGGAGAAAAAAATATAGTAAATATTGCCATTAGCACTTGGTTTTTGTTGATTTTTTTTGAGTGTATTTTTTTCAAATGTTTTTAGTGGATGCTTCTATTTTTCTAATTCTTTATGTATGCTATGATATTTTTACTTGAATGAAGGAGTATGTTTTTGAGGATATACTCAAAAATATTTTTGAGGAATGTTTTTGAGCATATTTTTGAGGAAACATACTTTCCATTTTAGTTCTGCTGCTGTAACTTTCCTTTCTAGCCACTCTTTGTGGTGCCAAAGCACTTTCTTATTCTTTATTCATTTTAACTAGGTAAACCTATCTTATAGAAAAGTATATTGGTGATCAAAAGATAATCTAAGGAAGAGAATGAAAGAGTAACCTCCTAACAAATGTATAAACTCTGAGGAACTGGGAGGGAGCCAAAATCTGTGAGGACTTCCATAATGATGGCCACTCTGTTGCCGCCACTGTGGTTCAGGAGCTCACTGACCAGTCCAACACAACATGTATCTTCACTCTCCGATGTTCCTGTGTTTGTGCTAAAGTAGCAGTTTCTAAGTCAGCACAGTGCATGTTCCAGTTCCTGTTGAGTGGGTTGAATCTGGGAATCTGTCCTGTGCTTGAAAGAGTTGTGCTGAAACAGTGCTTACTGCAGAGGCTATGGGGACTCCTGCCCCCATCCCAGCCCCCATCACAGTCTGCTCTCGACTGGGACTTCATAATGATAACATGGCTTACAGTGATCCTTATTGCTGTGGTCATACAAGTGGTGTTGTTATCTGGGAAATTATGTCATTGATGTCAGGTTTTCTCAGCAGTATAAGGATATTACTACCAAGGCCTTGAGAATATCTGTGTAAAGGCATGGGAAATCTATCCCTCAAATATCTTTAAAACTAGTGTGATTATGAAAAAGAGATTCCTCTGGCTTGCATATTTATTCATGGTAGTTCCATTGAAATATACATGAGCTTAAGTATTATGTGAAATATAAATGCAGTTGATTTAATGATAATTTGTCTTATGTTGAAAGTTGAAAGGCATGATTAATCACATATACATATATGTGTGATCAGGACTAAACATACTGATGATTGACATAACCTGGGTGAGAAGTGCTTTGTTGTCATGAACATGCCATACAGTGATGTATTTCAAACTACAAAGGACTGTAAAATTTAAAAGCATCAAATTCTGCATAACATTGGCACCAGTAGGACTTACTGGTTTGTGATGTGACTCAAATAGTTTTGCAGTGGAAAGGATGTATCTTTGATACTTGTAGCACTTCTATAAATATGACTGTATCACAGCTTGGCCAGTGTTTGGAAGTCACGATATGATGGAAATCAAAAGTCTTGTCTTTAGAAGTGCTATAGTTGCTGTTTGCCCATTAATTTCCTTGTCAAAACAGCATGTAGCGAAGCAAAGAATCTGTTAGTAGAATTTTTTAGCAGAGATGAAATCAATAGAAATTGATGGATTGTAGAAGGGTTAAAGTGTTATTTGGTGATGAACTACTCTACACATCCACCATGAGTCAGTGTCTGGTGTTTCCTTCAAACAAATGAACAAAAGATGAACAGTACATGTAGTGTGTTGTCATCTCTGCCCTTTAGGAAGTTTTGGAGATTCGCTTGATAGTACTGTGTTCTGTGTTAATAATAAATAAAGATGCTGCAGCATATGCAGGATGGTTTTGGGTGAGGGTTAAGAAAAAACTGTAAAACTTCAAATTTAAAACAATTAGGTGCTTTTTTTCAACAATAGAAAACATGTCTTCATGCTCATAGTCATGTTCACATTTGGCTGACAGCATTGTATGGTCAAATACCTTTTAGTCTCATTCAGTTAGATTGTCTGTATTTACTTTTAAAGTATTTTTGATATTTCACACTGATTTTGATTGTCATCATAAACTTAATTAAATTACCTGATATTGTGCTACTTAATCGGCTTAAAAATTCTTAAAACATAAAATTACAATATTGATTGGAGGTAAAAGAATATAAATAAAGATATTCTAAATGGAAGCTGCTCTGGGCTGACAAAAGTCATGCTGTGTAATTATCCTAATCTGTTGTAATGAGGGAATCCTTACAACATATATAAAACAGCGATGGACTTGGAAGGAAAGATGAAGCGATATTTCTTTAGATGTTCAGAGATGATTTATTCCTCCAGCCGCATGGCTGGAGTTCCCAGGCAGACTCAGTCATGGGACCCTGCTCTCTTCCCGGGCCCGGGCACCCAAACCAATCCATCAGGAACAGATATGGGGCACACGTGACATGGGAGCAGGGACAGGGACAGACCCGTACCCTGCAGGGTCCCTCCCCCCAGGATTTCAGGGGAAGGCACCTCCACGCTAATCTGAGACAGTAACAGAAAGACAACTAAGCAAAGGGCATTACTGGATAGGGATGTGGAAACAATTTTTTTTTATATTAAGCCAGCAGAAAAAAGTTTAACTGAAAGCAACAGAAAATCCATATGAGACTGGCAAATATGTTTGATATTTTTGATGAGATACTGAAAAAGGGCTGTGCATTGCAATGTTGCTGCCTTTGCTCTGACTTCTGGTTTGATTTACAAGTTTATCTTTTTGTAAAATTTCTCTTTTGCATAGTGAGGAATAGAGTAGAAATGTAATGGTTTTAAACTCTCTCTAACAGTTGAGCAGAGCCTAACAAAATTAACCACAAACTATTTAAAATCTGCGTTATTTTTTAAAAATTTTGTTGTTAAACAGTGAAGGATAAATACTTTCAATGAGAAATTTGAAATTGGTATTCAAATTACTGAAAAGTGAAGCTGTTAAAAACACTGTGGTCTTCTCTTTGATTTCCTATTAGAAACAGCAGGGAAAAATGCTATTAGAAATGGCTGGAAGAAATGTGTTACCAACCTCCACTACTTCACTGACGTAAAGCTGATAGGGAAGAGTGAAGCAGATACAAACTTTCTAGGCTTTCCGACCTAGAAAGGCAGAGATCAGGAAACTGGGCCTTTTGAGGTGGTACCTTGGGTCACTCTTTAGCAATGTCTTTGCATAAGCAAGTTCTTTGATTTGTCTCTGGCACAAATATGCAAATAAGTTTTCGCTAAAAATGTTAATATATTTAACAACACTAATGACAAGATAGACATTAAATGGCATGAGACACTGTTTTTCCTGTGTATTTGAAAGATCAGTGCTTTTCTGAACTTTGGAGAGATTTAGCTTAACATGAGCAACAGGGTAAGAGAGAAATATAGAAGAGATACACAGAAGAAGAGATAAATAGCAGGCAGTTAAAAACAAACAAACTAAATCCACCAAGCCCCCACATCAACAGAAAATCCCCCGATACTCTAATCCAAACAATTGCTCTATGAAAGGAAGGAAAAAACTCCAAATCACCCTATGTCTTAAACCTGCATTTCCTCTGTTTTAGAGGTATTTTACAAATTAAGTTTTAGATTTTTTTTTGCTTCTTTTAACCTTTTTTGACCTGGAAGAAATAAATCTTTGGTGGCACTGCAGTTTGAAGACACATTTTATGAATTGCATCAACAGTATTTTATCTTCTAAGATAACATAATTTTAGATGAACCTAAGGGATGACGGTCAACCATTTAATTGGCATTGTGTGCAAGGCTGAATAGACACACTAAAGGTTACCATGAGGTCTGCAGCTATAATTGCCATTGACCAAAACAGAGTTTTCATTTAATCCGCCCCCTGAGAAATAATGTTGCAAGGTTAGAGGTTACTCTTTTTCAAGAAAGATGTCAATAAGGAATGAAGGCTACTTACAATTTACAGACTGTCTTGTCTCTGCTGTGCTTGAAAAAGGAGTTAGACCCTTTAAGTATGAAAAAGAACTGTACTCAATACTCATTCCTACCAAAAACCCACCACCACCCCCCTCAACCTCCCCAAAACCACAAAGAATTTTGGAGGTGGGAAGTGAATACATTCAAGTGGCTTTTAAAAACCTTTACTGCTTGACCACATTTTAATGATTGTTAAGTTTTTTAAAATGTAAACTTCTAAAGAACTGATGGAGAAAAAATGCTGGAAGAGTAGTATCCCTTGATGTAGCAGCAGCTAAGATTATTTGAGATGCTTAATACACAGCTGTAAAAATTCGTGAAGAGAGAGGTTAAGGAAGCTTTAATGTCCTTAACAAAGGTTTCTTAGCTCAAGAATATGCTTCCTTCCTTTCATGGTGGGTTCACATTTGGTTATGATGAGAAAATTCTGAGGGGCTGCTTACTAGGTTCTTTCTAGTTTTGAGGTAAATGCTTGATTGATTACTTGAGGCTAGGATACATAAGCTTGAGAAACTACTACTCTGACCAATATCCTGTGCAGCCTGAGCATAGAAATACAGTTAAAATTGTGTACATAGAGAGTTGCTTCCAGCTTTGAATACAGGGCATTATGAAGGAAAGAGAAATGCTGGATGTCCTTCCGCCTTTACATAGAACTGTATCCACAGGCCTGGTGCAAATAGGATCTCTGAAACTTCTGGTAATGAACTGAAAAACTTTTAAATGTCTCCTAGACAATTTTGTGGCATAGCTTGACTCACATAAAATGGACAAATCTAAATATTGTCTAAAATGAGACTGCATCTTCTCTCTCTGGGTTTTTATTTGTTTTCATACCTTGGAATGAGTGTGATAGTTATGTACATCATCAGGATGCTGGAGCAGCTGAGTAATTTCTAGGCTCTGGTGTGCCCATTGCCATGGTCAGATGCCTGCCATGGTCAGATGCCTGTCCTCCAGCAGATAGGAGTTGTGCCATGCCACCCTGTGAAAAGCACAGGGCCACTGCTGCAACACCAGGCCTCTTTTCTTTTGCCACTTACCAGAAAGTCTACATCTGACCTTTTGTTGTTGCTGTCACCCTTCCTTTTATGTCACCTCCTTCCATCTGTGTGTGGTTTCGTCCACTCTCTGCAGCAGGATAATCTAACACCTAGATAGTGGGGGACAGGAGTTAGCTCTGCTGTGGCTGGTTCATGCTGCAATTAGCACAGAGGCCTCAGATTAGTGTAACAGCTGCTATCTTGGTGAAGAGCAGATGCTTTGCTGTGGATCTCCAGAATTAAAAGCACAGCCTCTGTGCAGATCTCAAGTTAAGTGCAGTAGCTGTCAGGGTCGAATTCATGTCATATCACAGCTGAGTGAAGGGCTGCATTCCTGCAGCAAACACAATAGTACTGGCACCAAATGAGATGCTTCAAGGGGCCAGAGAAGGAAAGCACAAGTACTTCAAATATATTTATCTGCAATGTGGGAGAAGTGTGGACGCTTGCACTTTAATCTCTGAGAATATATATATAAGCCATACCCAACCTCTCTGCAGCTAATTTGATTAGCATCTCGGTGATTGTCAAATTGCTTTTCTTTACCACCATCTGATTTTCAAATCAACTGCAAGATTCAGGATGTGATAGGGAAGATCTTAAATGTTCACAATGAGCTCAGCTTTTCAACTTTCAGCAAGCTAGAAAGACATATGTAAGACAAAACATGGAAGTCCTACAAATTATCAGTGAATGCTTGTGTTCCCTTTTACAGGAAGTATGCTTTGGCCTTCACATCCCTCTTAGTACAAAGTTCCTCAGCGGTCTTGCTGGACAGTTTGAAAGTGATTACCTTGGTAATGCCACTTCCTGCAGCCAAGAAAGCTTCAGGCAGCTTGTCTTAGTATTGCTTTTGTGCTCAGTGCTCTTAACAATTATAGTATAAGTCCCTAATTATTCTGCTTCACAACAACTTTCTTCCTCCCCTGCTGGAGTGCTTAAAAGGGTGCAGCAAAGTAGAATAAAGCAAGGATTTACATCTCTGAAATGTGTTCAAAGTAAGGTCCTGATAAGAAACTAAAATGCATTATGGAAGAAAAAAGTTTTGATGAACAATTTCCTGCTGCTACATCCTCCTGTTTTACACTAGTGCACACATACACAGACACACACACATTTTCTCTTTTTTTAAATTTCAGATGGGAATTTGAATATTACACCAATTAAGAATATAATGCTAGAACTACTAGACCCAAAAAGAGTGTGGCTAAGAAGGAGAGTCATTGCCTGGTTTTGTTTTCTGAGTTCCTCTCATGGTCTGGTTTTCACGTATAGAGTGTCCAAAACTGTATGGAAAAGAAAGAGTACCTACTTGATGTTTCCAAATATTGGGTATTATTGTGCTGCATTCTGTTCCAAATACTGCTGTACTGCTGTCTCATGACAATGTACATCTTGCAGTGAGTCTTACAAATATTTGTTTGTTCCAGGACTGTAAAGTTAAGTTTCAAAAAGAAAGCTGTGAAGGTGAGGAGATTGCAGGTTTTGTGATCTTTACCTCAGAGGCAGCAGCAGGATGCTGCTGAGACAACACAGTGCTGTCTTGCCCTGCTTCAAGGATTGATATTAGACACTTTCTCAAGTTAAGTTTGAGACTGTTCTAGTTGCTTTGCACTTGAATTTAAGGACTTGTATTAATAGAAACAAACCCGATGTTGAAGTAGTTTTTACAACTGAGGAAAATGCTTCTGTGCCTTATAGGCCTTGATGTAGCCTCACATTTACATGGTTATAGTAGAACAAAGCTTTTTGTTTTGGGATCTATTGGAGATATTCCTTGTGGAGAGGAACCTTTAGTTAGCATGGGATTGTACTATTTACACAGGTAGTGTCTAGTATAATGACAAAAATATTTTAGTATTTGTTAGAAAAACATCTCACTTGTCTTGACGTCATTAGGAAGGCATATGTCTCTGTTAGGGAAACAAAGTTACTATTAAGTGCTTCTTTTGTTGTTGATGGAAATTTCATGTTCAGTAGTGATGTGCCAAGTATGAATGTAAGAGATCTGCTATTCTGCAATAGCTCTCCATGATACATGTCAATGACAGTGAGGCCAAATTATCTGCTGCATGCTGGTCAATATTTGCAATTGTTTAGAGAGTTTCATTGATGGACATTTATATAAATAGTGGTTCATTGTGCCTTAAGTGGATGTCACCTCTTGAGAGACAATCTCCCTGGGGAAAAAAACAATCATGGCAAACCTATCATCAGTCCACAGACTGAGGGACATTAATTTTCTTTTTGTTCCACTGTAAATACCTATTTTGTGTTTTTGACACTGATTCCTTTTTTTCCCACTTCCCTTAATGTACTATTGTCATTGTCTAGTGTGTGCTGTTTTTTAGCAGTGTGAGGTAGTTGCATTTCACACATCAGATCCTTCATACAAAGCAGAAAGAGACAGAGACATGTATATACATTTTTTGTGTGCACAGTTGTTACTGGAACTTAATAATTCTCTTTCGCGCCCTTCCACCCCCCCTCCCCCCCCCCCCCGTGAAATGCAAAGTCCAGTTTTAAAATCAGGACTATACAGTTTAAATAGTAAGATACAAAACATTCCTGTGAAATTCAAGAACTAGTAAGGACTTGTAAACTGCAGTTGTGAATTAGTCCTATACAGTATGAAAGGGCTGTCAGTATTCAGTTCATTCAGTGTTCATTTCATTCTTAGTAGCTTTCCTGTCTTCTCAGGTCTTCTGCCAAACTCTTCCATAGTGCTGACAAGAGCCATCTGTGCTCTTTCTCTTCTCTAACCCAGGCATCTGTAAATCACCAGGCTGTTCAGTGTTGAAACCCACTTACATAGCACAGAAATAGGTGATACATTATTGTATATGAGCATTTATTTAAGAAAGAACAATGTTTGGTTAACAGTGTCTTACTGTGCACTTCAGGAAATTTATCTTTACTCTGCTTTGCTAGATTTCTGATAGGTTTAACCCTATGCTTGTCAACTACTGTGCTTCATGTAAAATAAGTAGTAGCTTCACATTCCTAAAATGTTTCTTTGAAAGCTGACTCAAATAAATGTCTTTGCTCCTCAATACTTTTGTAAGACCAAAAAAAGTTTTGCTTCTGGCTCTTGTAGTCTTTCATTTTTAAAACTAGTTGCGTTGTGGAACTTCTGAGAAGAACTTCCATCTGCACAAGCGGATTTTATTTATAGAGAAGTGGAGTTGGTTCTCCTGCAGGAAGGACAAATTTCTTATGTTAGAAACAAATACATAAGCAAACTAAAATGAGGAAAAAGTCTATTTTGGCTGTCCTTACTAATTAAAGAATGAAAAGGCAAAAGATGGGCAAGGGAAGGGTAATCATAATTTGATTTTCTGTTTGGCTTCAGTTTCTATTTTTCTGACTCAATGTTAGGAAATCCTCTTCCTGTGCCCCTAGTGTCATGAAAGAGCAAGGGGAGAAATCTTGGGGTCACAGGTATCTGTGGAAATGGTATTAACTTAAACCAGCAATGAGCAAGTGATTTACAATGCTCAGGAGAGAAAATGACTTGTTAGCCAAAAAAGGCTCAGAGAGGGAAGAACCGTTATCGCTGTTTGAAAAAATTGTCCTGTAACCATCCTTTTTCTTTTGTGTTGGGAATGGTTCGAGCTTTAGGAGAATGAATTGCCTCCTGATAAGCTTGCCTTTCAGTCTGTACTGCCAGTAACATCCAGCCCTAAGGCAGCTTGTCCTCAGTCTCGTGTGCTTGCCATGCAGGGCTGCAGGCCCTCCTGCCAGCTTGGTGGCTCAATAGGTGGGCAAGGCTCTCAGGAAGCAGGACATGGTTGTTATTTGTGTCTGCTTGACTTGCCATGTAACATGTTATAGATATGAGGGTCACTTCTTTTCACTCTAGCTTGTTCTTTTCCCTCAACTTCCACAACTTTAAGATGCCTGAGGATTTCACAAATATATTACATGAGGGAAAAATACTCATCTGTTGATAGAAGATTTATGTCTAAAGTGGGTGTTCTCTGTGCCAGAGAGGCACAGTTTCTGTGCCTTGTGATGCTTGAGTTTCTTTTGCAATTTTACTTACATTTAGTAACTGAACAGTCCATAAAAAAAATAAATTAGAGTTAGTGGTAATTTCTTTTTTGTATACATATCTCTCTGGGTGTGATTAGTTTTGTTTAAAGCTACTCAGGAAATGATTATTAAACAAAATTTAAACCAAAAGAAAACATGTTTATGACTTGATTATATACAGAAGCCTGTGGAGCACAGCAGAATGTGGCAGAATAAATAGACAAAAATATGACTGGATTGATAAATAGCAGTATTTGAAAGAAGGGTAGTTGACAATTGTATTTGGTTTGTGTGGCCAGGTTGTGGTAGTTGTGGGATACAGAGGTGGCTTCTGTGAGAAGCTGCTAGAAGCTTCCCCCATGTCCAACAGAGCCAATGCTGGCTGGGTCCAGGGTGGACCTGCCTCTGGTCACGTCTGCACCAGTCAGGAATGATAGTAACACCTCTGTGATGATGTATTTAAGAACAAAAAAAAAGTTATTGCACAGATGTAATTGAGGCCAGAGAAGGGCAGAGTGAGAATGTGTGAGAGGAACAGCTCTGCAGATACCAAGGTCAGTGGAGAAGGAGGAGGTGCTCCAGGCACTGGAGCTAAGACTCTCCTGCAGCCTGTGGTGAAAACCATGGTGAAGCAGCTGTGCCCCTGCAGCCCATGGAGATCCACAGGGATGCAGAGATCCATCTGCAGCCCAAGGAGGAGCTCCACCTGCTGGAGCAGGTGGATGCCCAAGAAAGGGCTGTGAACCTGTGGGAAAACCCATGCTGGAGCAGGCTCCTCACAGGAACCTGCAGACCCATGGAGAGAGGAGCCCACACTGGAGCTTGTGGGGGACCAGTGCTGGAGCTGTTCTTGAAGGCCTGCACCTCATGGAAGAGTGACCCACATTGCAACAGTTTGTGGAGAACTGTTCCCTATGGGATGGACTCACACTGGAGAAGTTCACAGAGAACTGTCTCCCATGGAAGGGCCTCCAGGCTGGAGCAAGGGAAGGACTACTCTCCCTGAGCAGTGGCAGAAACAATGTGTCATGAGCTGACCAAAACACACATTCTCTGTCTCCCTGTGCTGCTGGGAGGGAGGAGGTAGAGCTTGGGAAAGAGAGAGGGATGAGTGATGGTGTTTTCAAGATTTATTTTACTACTCACTATCCTGTTCTGATTTTGTTAGTTATAAATGCAGTTGATATTCCCAATTCGAGTCTGTTTTTTCCATGATGGCATTTGGTGAGTGAGCTCTCTCTGGACCTCATCTCAACCCATGAACCCTTCATTATATTTTCTCTTCCCTATCCAGTTACAGAGAGGAGTGATAGAATGGCATTGGTGGAGGTATGGTGTCCAGCTGGGGTCAACCCACTACAACACTTAAGAACTGTGTTGAGCACAGACGTGTATCATTCCTGACTGGTGCAGACATGACCAACACAGACGTGACCAGAGTTGTTATGCTTCCATGATATTTATGCTTGGCCATGTGAGGCTGTCAGTATCTCAGCATTGGGAGTTCTAGTGTCTCTCAGCAACCTTACAAGTGGAGGATGCGCTATCCTGCATGACAACAAAGGGACAGGAGAATGTAGTTTATTCAGGGTTACCCAGAAAGCCCAGCTGTTGAATTCCTGTGACAAAAGCACTGGAATTAATGTTCTATTGCAGTGCTGCTGGATTACTCTATATGCCAAATCTGAGGCAATTGGTATATAGCAAAACAGCTCTGTAGGTTTCCAGATTTTTGGAGGGTGAAATGGCCCACTTAGAAGGACTCCTGCAGAGGATGGTTGTTCCAGTTCATAGAAGCAGGTAGGGCTAGAGGAGGAATTAGTCTGCAACACACATCTATAGGACTCTGCCGTCAAGTTAATAGCTTCAGTCCCTGAATGTCCATTTCCTGAATCCACTCTCAGCTCATCTACAAGAACTGTTACTGCTGCAGCACGAGGGATTTTCCTGTTCGGTGCTGTAGTTATCATTATCACTTTGCATCTGTATAAAAAAAGTCCATGGGTCTTGTTTCAGAAATCCCTCTTGTATAGCAGGTAAAATTTTACCATTTTGAGAAGAGTTGCAGTTGAAAAATTAATATTAAAATATTTTGGAATCTGGATTAATAACTTACTTTTTCTCTTGCTGTTTTGTGGAACTCCCTGCTAACACCAAGAAATTCACATTGCAACATATTGATGCATGGGTTGTGGCCCTAGATGATGCAGAGACGTGTCGCATAAATGGCTTTTATCTATAAATTAAATTACCTCAAAGGCAGCACTGCTTCACCAGTGGGTTGGGGGTTTTTTGTTTGTGTTGTTGCTGTTGTTGTTTGTTCCATTTGCCCTCCATCTTTCATACTAAAGGAGAGGCCAATGACAAATAGTTTTGGGCAATATTCTGTTTCTGGTATTGCTTGAATGTCGATAATATTTCTCTGCAATGCAGCCTCAGGGATTGTCATATCCCCCACCCAGTGGCTTGCAAGGAATGCATTGGATAATGACAAGCTGCAGTGCACTGTGCTCAGAGAGCTAATGAGTTTGTTCTTGAGTATGAGTACATATTTCATCTACACCTTTTAGGTACAGGAGCTTTAACTGACATTGTGTGTATTTAAAAGGAAGTGAATTTCTGACACAAGTGTAGGTACTACTGACCATAATGATTTCATTATGTTCTCCAAACTCAGCATTAGGCTACCCTCAGGGGAAATGGACGTTTTGAGTGTAGGGTAGGGAATTACCAAGAGATTGAGGATACTCTTCTGAAAGGGGATCATAAAGATGCTGTGAGTTGTTAGAAGGAACAAGGGTATGATACATGTTCAGACATGCCTTTATAATCCTTTCCTTGATACTAAGCACCTCTACTAAATGCTAAGGCTGCATTTCTACATCATGAATGTAACAGTAAAGTAAATGAGCAGGAAATAAAATTTCAGTCTTGTCCTTTTCTGCCTTTTCTACATATTAAAAAAAAAAAAAAAAATTAATGGAAATAGGAATACAAACGCTTCATTTTTATAAAGCCAAAAAAAAGGAAGACATTGGGGACTACAGGACTGGCAGTCTTTCCTCAGTGTCCAGTAAGATCACGGAGCAGATTCACATGAAAACTGCACTAAGGCACGTGGAAAATAAAGCCGTGATTGATGACAGACAACATGGCTTCACTAAGGGCAAGTAATGCCTGACAAATTTGGTAGCCTTTTACAGTGGGGTAACAGTGTCATTGGATGAGAGACATGAGACTGATGTAATTTATCTGAACTTGTGCAAAAGATTTGACACTGTCCTGCATGACATCCTTGTCTCTAAACTGCAGAGGCATCTCTCCATGGATAAGTGGCTGGAAGATTGCACTCAAAGAATTGAGGTCAATGGCTGAGTTCAACTGTCTGCAGAGTTCTTGAGCTCTGGAGCAAGGCTGGATTGGTAGTGTCCCAGTCTGAGGCTATTTTGACAATGCTTCACAACCCCAAAGAAAAGTCTCAATGATATAAAACTTTCTTTGCAAGCTGAGTCAAACCGCAGCTTTGCCTCCCTCCAGATTGATACAAATGACATAGACTTATTTATTTGCACTGCTGTATGTCCTCATCACCCCTTCCCTTCCCCATGGGAGTCACATGGTGGAAATAAAGGATGCTGCCTGAAGTACAGATGCTCTGAAAGAAGAGTTGAGGTTTTTGTGTTACAACCACATAAAATGTTTCAGTGTTTCTTTTTAGGCCCTGCACTGTTCATTCCTCCTGTTCCTCTGTTGTGCTGCCATAGACTGTTCTCTCTTACCAGAAAGTAAATTAAATACAGTGTTAATCATATGAGTAATACTACTGCTTGGATGATAGGATAAGAAATGGAGGCTGGGGGGCCTTCAGCCTTCTGGTAAATTTCTGCACTGAAACTGAGCTGCAGAATTTGTTAGTTGCTTGGAAAATGTTTCCTGTGTCTGTTTGTTCCTGCCTGCTTTTATTATCAAGATCTGCTTTTGGAAATCAGTGCTAGTGCAGTATTTCAAGGTGATCTAGAATCCACATGTAGACTATAATTTTGCTTCAGCTATGTTGCAGACACATTAGTGCAGATTAAATAGAAAAAGATAAAAGGCAAGTTGATGCAATCATATTTGCAGGACAATAGAAATGGAAGTGATCAAAGGCAAGAACAAGGCTTGATCACTCTGCTGGAGTATGCCTTTCACTCTCTTCACTTGAGCTGCTACTAGGTTTCCAGGCTCCTTGGGGCAGGAATTAGAAGCACACCCAAGGAAGGTATTTTGCTATTACACATTAATTTTGATTTACTACTTGACAGCTGAGAACGAAAGATCAGACCTTGTACTTTACTGTGTGGCTGACTTAATCACACACCTCTATAAAGTCCTCTCCTCAGCAGGAGTTAGACTTCAGCTAGTCCTGAGGTGTGAGATGTTGAATGCCTCTTTGGTACATGACAGACCTTTTGAAGCCTTTGAAGCTACTATAGCCAAAAGCATCATCAAACTTCCAAATTGTAGGGTATATGATGACCCATTAGGGAAAATAAGAAAGTTAGGGAGTAACAGGGAAATGTCTGAGATCTAAATAATGTCTGAATAAATGCTGAACCTCACTGCAGAGCCTCAGTTTTCTTCCCTGCCAAGAATGAGGTTTATTACCTTCATCTATAGAATGCTTCAAGGCTGACAGCTGAAGGGGACTGTGGAAGTATTTGGATTAATTACTATTAATCATGGTGTTACTATTATGGCTACCACAGCTATAATCTGATGTAGGTTTATTTATATAATGAAATAATTCTCAGTTTTTGAGTTGCAGACTAAATCTGTTAAGACAATGTAGAAACTTTGTTGTGATTTGCTGTGGCACAAACCTGTTGCTGCCCTGGATTTTAGTGAAAATTGCTCAGTGAAGTGGTGCACTCTAAATTTGACTAGCTGATCTGTTTGAGTTTTTTGAGAAGCACTGAAAGCTTGGATGTACACAGGTTTCAATATTTTTTTAAGAGCTAAAATGAGTCTGGCTGAATGATGTGTTCCTATAGTCAAGACCATAGACCATTCAGAAGGTATGGAAGAGACATTGGTAAATCCCTTGAAGGAAGAGGTGCCAAATATTACAGCTCAAAAGAAAGGCTCAAGACAAACCTTGGGGCTGAGAAGGAACTTGCTGTTTACTCAGACATTTCCTTACAGAAACTGTGGAAGTCAGTAGTTTTTGCAAGAAGGAAAGGATTGATGGTCAAAGGTGAAATGACATTGGAGAAAGGTGAATTGCTGCTTGATTTATGGTAACCACCCAGAGCACACTGAGCACCAAGGGCTGCTGAGGTATCATGACTCTGGCATTAGCCATGGAAAAGAGTGGCTAGTCTGTTTTTGAGCCAGATATCTAGATTTTTAAAGATGACCCACAATATTGTCATTTTGCTCTGTCCAGGGAGACAGCTTGCTTCAGGATTGTTTTGAAGAAAACAATCTAATGCCCAAAGAGCGAAAAATCAACCCTCTTCTCATCTGAGATGCAGAAGATTGGTTTTGTGACAGTTCGAATTTTTTAAATTTTTTTTTTTAATGTTGGTTTTCATTATTACTCTGCTTAGCTATTTTGTATGGTGTTTGAAGATGTTAATGAATCATAGCAGCATTGTCATTTCAGATGGGTTTGGTGAGGCATCCAGCATGTTAGTGCTTGTGAGCTGCCTACTTGTACTTCAGCCAGCCACAGGATCACACCAGTCTTGCACAGGAATAAATAGCTTTACTTTCCCCCATCTTAGAGGTTTGCTGAGTGGGTCCGTCTGACTTCTTTCTTTCCTTGGGTTCCTTCCTTTCAGCTTTTCCTCTGCTGTGCCTTTAAAATGCACCAGATAATACCAGTTTTACAGAACAAAGGGATTGAAATTACTTGACCACCTTCAGGATATAAATAAAGCAAGAGACAGAAAACTAATTAATTATTTTCCACATAGAGTCAGCACAATTCCCACTCTGACACCTCCTCTCTCAGACTTTTATCATTTCTTTCCTATAGACATTTGAACAAAGTTTCAGGACTTTGTGCTTCCTTCTGCACTGCTTGACCATAGTGTTTTCCTGTAGTAACCACAGTGGTTTGAGATACCTAGATCTTTTGAGCTTTAGCTGCCTTTTTTCCTTTGTTTAGCTGCAGTTTAGATACCAGCCAAACTGTCAGAATTGTTACTTACCATGACTACTTCCGATTACCTTCAGCTGCTTTCTTGCAGGCTAATAGAAGTGCTTGAGAGCAAAGTCTAGCAACGTAGTTTCCTTTTCAGGGCAGATTTAATTCCTGCTCTTAACCTGTTCACCTCCTCAATAGATGTATCTGTCAAGCCACGCTTCCAGTTTAAGATTAAAGACTTCAGAAATTACTTCCATTACATTGGATGATTAAAAAGGCTTTCATTGCACAGGTTACCAAAAGTGTATTTAGCAAATGGGAAAATATCTGTTTGCAAAAGACACTCAGAATGGACAGAAGTGATCGGGGAAAAGTCTCCCATCTGTAGATGGCTTCCAGACCAGGGATTGATCAAAGTTTTTGTGGAAGGATTACTTGGAGGTGACAAATGGTACTTTTTTTTTTTTTTAATTTTTTTAACCTCCTCAGCAATGTCTAGAAAATAAACTATATAAATTCCCTGAAAGTAGGAGTGGATTTGATTCATCAAATTCAGAACTTCGGTCTTTATGTGTACTTGTTCCACAGTTGCATATATTTTGAATGTGGGTGCCTGACATCCCTAACTCAAATGAAATGCTACAGCTAACAATCAGAGCATGTAGCAGCAAGAAGACTAACAGGCTGAAGTACAGCTATCATAACCTCAGAGCCTGCCACTTTGAGCAGAAAATAGGCACCTAAAGCTCTAGAAATTGCCTGATCAACCCAGATCTGTGCTGATGCACAAGTGTGTCTCTAAATGTTGTGGTGCAGCATTTTCTAGCACTTTCTTTGGCAATTTCTAATCATCTGAACTTATGAAGGAATTTTTATATTGGATGTTTGCTACACATCCAATAATAACTTTGGGTTTTCTCTTTTTAATTTTGGCTCAGTTAAATGCTCTCCTGCTTCAGACTCTACTTGTATGTAGTGTACCCTTTTAATGCATAAAAATGGCTTCATAGTTAAATGTTTTTCTTCCATGCCAATGTAATATTTTACTTGTCTCTTTTAGTGGTTGTTGTTCTGAGGGCAGAAAAGAAAGGGAATAATGAAGTCTCGATTTTATGTTTAGCTAGTTATTCAAAACACTTTGCTTTGTCTAAAAGCTTCATGCTTTTCACTAGCAAGATCATAATATGATCTTTAGACATGATTTCCAAGAATTGCTTTACAGACAACTCTTGAATGTAATTTAAGAGATTTCCCCATCAATCTTAGTTGATATTCATAATCTGGAGAAGAAGAACTGGCAATTGAAGAGCTCCTTTATACTTCTACAGTGTAAATGAGGCATAACTCATTTTTTTAGTGTTTATGGCATGGGTTTTTTTTTGGTTTGGGCTTTTTTAATCCTTTGCTAAAGTTAAACAGAAGCAGTATGAACAAGATTTCTAGGTAATGAAGTTCAGTGTTTTACTGCAGTGATTAAGATAGAGTGTTCTATCATGTCTGACTGTATTGTGCACTGATTTCCTTTCATTCCCAGATGTGAATTCTTACCATACCCTTTGCCTCTTCTACTTGCTCCAATTGTGTCAGCTAAAGGAAAGTTTCTAGAATCAACCATATTGTTTCATGATTGTGCTAAAGAAAAATCAGAGTCTCCTTCGTTACATGTTTGGGGCACCTCAAATAAATAGCAGGTCAAATTACTAATCTATTAGCTCTTTGTGTGCCATGGTATGCACAGTTAGTCATGAAATATTCATGCAATTCAGTAGAAAGCTTGTGGGGGGGGCTTGCGGGAGGGGGACGGCAGCTCCTGAAATAAAACCACAGTATCGTAAGGTCAATCAGCTTGCTGCTTTTAGATTCAAGCACAGGTCAAACCTTTCATCCTAGAAACTTTGCCCAAGAATTATTTACTTTCAGCTGTCGAGCTTGTTAAATGATTACCCAAGTCTATAGTGTCCTTTTTTTCTTCACAGGAAAGCTTTTATAAATGACTTTTTTCCCCAAAGGATTACATTTTTACAGTACATGGTTCTCTATATATAAGCTTTACAAAGAAGTCCTAATCTGACTTCATATTAAATCCATTGGTAACTCCTGTTGGCTTCAGTCAGAACAGCACAGCTCCTGTCTGTCTTCATGTATTTGAGGAAAGTCCATTCAGCACTAGAAAGCACATTCAATGACAACATAAGACTGCTGGATTTAAAAGAATATGAAGTTGCATATGCACATAAATCTAAAACAAGATGTGCAGTAGTTGGCCTTCCTGCCTCATCTTCTCATTTAGCATTGCAGAGTGAGCAAATGCATAATGAAAGAGGAGATAATGTAAATTTTGCATAAAAAAGAAAAATAAAAATCTGTGTTATATCTTTGCAAAGCCTATGGTAATATTATGTTCATAAATCACAGTACCTTCTTCTGTGTACTAGTAACACTCTTTCTGTTCTTGTGCTTTCTCATCAGTGTGAAAAATGTGTAAGGGAAGGCTTCAGCTTGAGGGTGATTTTTCCTCTTTATATACATGAATGTGTTAAGGAAGTTGAGGAGAATCCATCTTGTAATCTGAAGCAAAAGGTGACAAAATTGACTCCAAGGTTGGTTGAAGGAAATTAATTTCACAGATTCAGGCTGATGCTTGTAGAATCTCATGTCTTTTTCCATTGTGCCAGATGAACAAAGCGTTGCCTGTCATTTTTATTTCGGCAACTCATTTATTTTGATTAATCTGGTTAAAAGTTTTAGAAACCTTGCAAACCTTGCTCTGATTTTATATTTATTTGTTTCTATATTTGTATAAATATATTTATAAGTATATTTAAGCATATTTATTGATTTTATATTTATATTACATTGTGATACACACTGCAATGACTTGTAGCCACTTGTAAGTGTTTAAACGTCTGGATTTTTGACACAGTTCAAGACAGGAATGACTTTCTAATTCAGGTTGGAAACTGAGACTAATCAGAAATTCTGATTGAGAATACATTAAATTGTGGAGTCATTGGGTATTGGCTAGGAAGAACATTTAGTTCAATATCCCTCTCAAGTCAGAATAATCACTGGGCCTGCTGTAGATTTGTCTGACTTTATTCTGAAAACCTCCAAGAATGACAGTTTAATCTATTCTGTGTTCTCCAGGGTGCATTCTTGCAGGAGATTATTTCTCCTCCAAATATTCTGCCTCAATCTCCCAAGGCTCAATTTCCAGTTGCAGTTTGTTTTCCCATGTTCTACTATTCATTACTAAATTAGGAGGTGAGCTCCATAACTGCCCTTGAAATAGCTGTAGGCTGCTAGAACCTCCTATTACCTCTAGATAAGCCTAGACTAAACACATTAGAAAGAACAAAATATTCTGTAGGCAAATTTTACCATAGTAGAAAATATATTCTGTGGCACATGCCACATATACCTATCACTAGTGGCTGCTGAAGCTGATGAATCATAGTAGAATAGAAGCGTGATCCATAGCACATGAAATTTCCACTGGCTGCCAGCCAGCGTTTTTCTTGAACAATTTAATGCTCCACCCTGTAGCAGGATACCCTGCCCAGCAGCAGGATCAGGAAGTGAGCCATGGTTTTGTTTTTTGAATAAGAGCCTTCACTGGCATGAGAAGAAAACTTGTCTAAATCCAACTAACTTTGTGCATCCTCCAGCGGAACTGACACATTCCCATAACCTGTTCATTTTTAGTTAATGGTATTGCAGCCCTTCGTTCTCACTCCCAGTTAGAGATGGAAGAGTCATGGGGAAATGGAATCTGGTGTTGGATCTACCTACCTAGTTTGCTATTTCTAAAGAATCATGTTAAACACCTTCACATTACCCATTTGCAGATAGCACCTGCAGTGTTGTTGCTGTGATGTTTATGGCAAAGTAGAAAACAGTTCTGTAAAGTTACCAAAACTTTGGTTTAAAAAGATTTGCCACATAACGTGTCATGTCACCAGACCAGTGTAATTTTTTTGTCCAACTGTAAATCCCTAAGAGGTAAATGTAATGAAAATGTAGATATTCTGAAGTGTTAAATTTATCTCAGATTACTGCACTGTATTAAAATACTGAAATGAACCCATTTGCAGTATGTATTGCTCTTAGAAAACTGATACTGGTAGAAGAAATGTTTTCTGGGGTATTTAGATACTGCTTTTTGCATGCAACAGAATTTTTAATTTCTTGTACCATTGCGTTGACTGTGCTTTGCAGTAAAGCATGCACGATATTGTAATATGCAATTTAGGATTTTTAAAGGGAAATGTAGTTTTTGTTGTGAGGGTATGGAAAAAGCCATGATACACTTAAAAAAGCTTATTTTGTATGTGGTTATACAATTTCCTTCAAGAAAAAGCAGGCTTAGGAGATTGTAAAAGAGTGTGTTTTATATCTGAGTTGCCTCATAAACTGAGGTGCCATTGACTTTAGAAGTGCTGTGCATGCTATTTCTCTGCACGGTCTTCTGCTGTGATCATGAAATAAAGATCAGGTGCTGTGCAGCCCATTGAGGTTGAAATGCCCAACGCTGTTCTCAGTTGCACATGAAATTGGATAATGGCTGCATCAATCCCTGCCATTGGGTAGGTTGTGGGGAGATCTGCACGACAATCCCTGTGGAAGCCTGTGAGGCTCAGCTCATTGCAGTGTGGGACACTCCTTCCCTGGCTGCTGCTGCTGGCACACTGAGTCCCAAGCCCTTGCATGGACTGTCTCACAGAGCTGGATAGATCCTGCTAGTAAAAGATTGCAGATCGAAACATGAATTATGCAGTTATGTCACACAGTGAGCTCTAAACCAAAGATTGGTTTGGGTATTGTCAGACAACCATATCCTGCAAAGCCAAGATGAGGTGCAGCCTTCTTTTCTGTGCTAGCTTTTATTCCACCTGTATAGAAGGCTATCTTCACTTGTAAGTTCTGTTCAAATCATTTGGAGATATGCTGCTATGTGAATGCAGACTCATGACTCTTGTCAGAGGCACTGGGAGAATTATTGGTGCATGTGCATATAAAATTTCTGCCTTATTACCATAAATAAATAGAAACCCACCATGTATTGTCAGGGATTTGTGTGTCAATCATCACATTTCTCAGATGAATCTGGTCCATGGTGACATATTTATAAATGAAGATGAAATCCATGGACGAAGACAGGAGCACAGTTGATTAATGATTGTAATGATTCTTTTCAATTGTGATTGGCATCTGGAAAGGGCACACTGCTAGAAAATTTACTTAATACTCATATTTTTCCTTGTCTTAGGTGATTTTTCTCTGTTAAGAGGTCAGAATAGAATATTAAACTTGGGAATATAGGTCTGTATTCAATGCTTGATGTTATTACGGACTATTTAGAAATTGGTCTTTTTTCTTTCTTATTTCAATGGTCAGATCTAAAATCAAAGCTCTGCACTAGATATGAGAGATATGACTTACTTTCCCAGCTTTTCTACTAATTTGCAGATTTGTCTTTGCAGTTTTGCCATCTGTAAGGTAAGAATAATGATAGTGGTTACCTTGGCAAGGTATTGTGATAATAATGAACATAAAGAGTTATCTCAATAAGCTGGGTTTTTATTTTCAGAAAAATATTAATTCAAATTATTTTTATTTGTCACCAAATTAATATATTGTATTTGTAAATTTTGGAACTTTTCTTTCTCTTCTGATGGAATAATTTTCATTCACAGTTTTCAAAAGGTATTTCATTTTAGTAATTAGAATAATCTCTTGGTTTTGTTTTCTTTTTTTTAATTTGCGTCTGGTGGATTCTAGTCAGTACATGTTTTCCTGTACTTACGCTTTTCTTTAAGGAATAACAATGGAGACAGCAGGTGTGGTGATTGATTCTGGTGATTGATTGACTAGTTAAGTGCTGATGTCTCTAGGAGGAGTTAAGGCCATTTTTATAAAATTGAAAATGAAAGAAAATTATAAGGGGTGGATTTTTTTAGTGATTGAGACAGCTTTTGCTTTGTATTGTTAGAAAATGAATTTCCTACACAGTAGCAATTAGATTTCTTGAATTATATTATCATTCTATTCAGTTTAATATTATAGTTGTCACTTACATAATGAGCCTTCTGTACGGAGCTTTGATACACCGAGCCTTGCTGTTTCACACAGGGAACATGAAAGAAATAAGTATCTACCTCTATATTTCCCTGCATGCCCTGTAGTCTGCATAGTAAGTTTTCAGATACAAATAATGGAACTGGTGTGATTTCTAAATGGTAATAGATGTCCTTACTGCTGACTACCAGGGAGCAACACCAGCTCTCTGGCAGCATGATCTGGTTTTTGCTGCTTTGTCTCTACTTAGAAATTCCCACATCCAGACTGAATCACACTGGGAAATATCAGTGGTTTAATACTTTTATTTGCTCAGATATGTTTGTGCTTTAGTGTTTAATTTTTTTAACTTGGATTGTACACAAAATATGAATGTATTTCTCTGGCATGAAGATATATGGTCACAATATGAAAAAAGGGCAATGAGGCAGGCTGTTATAAGGTGAATGAGAGAGGAGGTTTAGCAAGTATCTAGTCAGTGCTCTGCTACCTGTGCCTTTAACTACCTTTCGTTTAGGGGAAGCCTCAGATTTGTTGGAGTTGGGAGTTTTTTTTTAGCCTCTCAGCCATGTCACGCCATTGAAGGGAAATAAGTCAGTTCCAAATTGGTGTGGGCAGATAGCCCAATTTCATCTCAAAGCCGGATGGAGCTGTGTGCTATGATACACATGAATTTCCAGGATGGCTGGGATCAGAGAACTGAAACTACATTAGTGGGATTAGAAACTTTTGGAAAATGCTTTCTGGAATAGAGCATGTTCAGTGCAGATGAATAATGCTAGTGCCACTTGGAAAATTATGAAGAACAAACCTGCAAATAGGACCAACTCATGTCTAGTACTGTTCATAAATTGTCGAGAAGTATACCGACTGGCAGTAAAATGATCCCTCATTCCATCCTCCAGACATTAAAAAAAAAAATAAAAAAAAAAGTTTCCACAAATGTCAAAGCAAATTTGAGGTCATTTTGCAATGTACTAGTTTGACAGAAGACCATAAAAGAAGTGAAAATTATGTACCCTGCATGAATTAAGCTACAGTGCTCTCAGCAAGGTATGTATATCCCCAGTCAGGTGCACTGAGATGTGCATTTGTATGTTTATACTTATTTATAACCATCCTTTAACTTGAAATGTTACTATTTCTGTCTACTTTAGTGGAAGAGTGGCATATTTTAGGATATGCATATTTAAGATTTAGATTGTTTCTGATCTGCTTCTCACAAAATAAACAAATCAGTCTCCTTGATCTGGGTTTTTTTTGGCCATTATGCCATGCTTGCTAAAGGTAGTCAGCAATATCAGTGTCTGAAATGTGTTCCTGACAATAGCTCACTTCCCAGCCAGCTCCAATTTAGGCAGGACTTTGGTGTGTTTCCTGTTATGACAGTGCCTGGTTATTTCCTTTCTGTGCTTATTAAGTCTTGCATGCTTAATGGAATTATGCTCTTTAGAGACTCCAAAATGCATGCTAGTCTCTATCTGGTACTGTTTAGGGTGATCCACAGAGTTTCTCTTTGGTTTGTATCCAAATGAAATTGTGCCAATTTTTCATGTCTGCAGTTGAGCAGACCCAGCTGCCCCATGGAGCGCCCAAAAAACTGGTGTGTCTCCCCTCTGCAACAGGGGCTCTTTGGGAAAATAGTGATGAGGAGACCTCATGGATGAGGGGATGTTGTCACCTGGCAACTGCCGAGGGTCTCTCTTCCCTGTTTATATGGTGAGAAGTTGGAGGAGCACTCCCCAAAATGGCTGTGCATGGCCACTGCCATGTGCCCTTGCAGGCACATGGTCTTTCACCACCAAGGGACACCTTTTCTCCAGTGAGGGGTCCAGTGGTGCTTTGCAGATGCTTCAGGCACCCACTTGCCCTCCACAAGCTTATCTTGGTTGGTTTCTTCCTCATACACCAGCCAGATGGTTGCTGCTCAAAAGTAAAGACAATGGATGGGTTCAGCTGCAGCTTGAGGGATTTCAGGAACATCAGGAACTTAGTTTGATGTTTTGCTTGGCCCTTAAAAGTAATGGTGTCTGTGCTTGAGGAAATAGGCTCATTGGCTTCAAAGGCACCTACTTAGTCACATTATCTACAAAATTATTTCTGTGTTTGTATGAAGAGTATGTGACTTCTTGGAAAGTTGCAGTATTTTTAATAGAGAGAGGGATAGTGTAGAAATTAAAGGAATAATTGAGAAGTCCATAGCTTACCTGCCAAATCAAATCAGATTTTTTTCCAGCCATTATCTAAGAATTATTGATAGATGTGCTAATGCCTGATGGAGGACCGCTGTCCTTACGGACGTGAGTAGTAGTGACCATAAATGGAAACAAGAGCAAAATGTCCTTCCGTAAGTGTGGTGCAGAAATGATTTTCAAATCAAAAGGGCCATTTTGTTAAATTACTAGTCTGGATGGAATGTTTCATAGTAACTCCTTGTTTAGCAGCAGATTCTTTTTATGCTAAAATCATTGCTTCATTCATGACTCCTAGCCTTATATGAATGAAACCTTTCCATTTCACCTACCTGCCTTGCAGCAAAACCACTTCATTTTAGGTTTTTAAATAAATGTCAGCTAAAATGAGTGTTTAATTAAATAATAAGGACCTCTTTTGCTCAGCTGTTAAAGATCAAGCTCCATTTGGCTGTTAAAACTTTTCAGACATTGCTTAGCAAAACATACTTTTTTTTATAAAGGCATCTGATATTTCTGAACACAACATTCTCTGCTAAATCTAACTGCCAGTTTCTTTTACTGGTATTTTTATTGTCTTTTAAGACTTGCTAAGCTGCTGCCTAGCCTTGATTTATGTCAGTAATGAAAACCAGTGGTTTGGAGCAATGTATAATCAGTCACTTTCTCATACATCCCATGACTAGCCATTATATATCCTACCTTACTCCCATCATAGATTTCTGAAGCAGTAAGTCTCCTGAAGGGTCTCTTTTTGAGCAGGCCTTGCATTTGCAATTTTATCTTTGTTAACAATTAATAATTTTTCACAGTTCTTTCTATAGGTAACAAGAGGGTGCATGTTTCTCCCGTTCATGCTTTTGTATATATATGTTCAAGGAAGGAAAAAGGACACGCTTCAGTTTTTAAATATGTTGTATGTTATGCTTTAGCTCACTGTAAACAAGGAATGATCTTGTAAATTCTATGCCCTGCATGCAAGGAGCAATGAAAACAAAAAGATAAAAATAATTTATTCTGTAGGATGGTGCTTAATGATAGATCTTTTCAGGCAGAAGCATTGTTCTGCAGAGAGACTGCAGTCTCTTTTTTGCTTTGATCTTCCTAAAAAAATTAAGAACTCAGTGATGAATCAGTGTTGCATAAATGAAATTATGTGGTGGTAAGTAACATTAAGCAAATTTATTTAGGTGGTTTTTCTTTTATTTTTACATGCTTGTGAAACTTAGACTGTATCTCAGGTCCTTTGTAATTATTTTAGATGTTTATAGCATTCATATCTGGAAAATACAAAAGTCCTTCAATATTTGTGTATCTGTTTAGTTGCCTATACATGAAACACTCTGAATTCCTGGCATTTGGAGTGGGTGACTCAGGATTTCAAATCACAAGGTTAACATAAACCTGTACGTTTAAGAGGCTTTTTTTTTGATCACAGCCCTCAAAAAGCACCTCATGAGAGATGTATGCCAGACCAATGCATTGCTGGGTCTGTCGTATAGTCCTAGACTTCCCAAGGCTGCTCTTGCTTGTTTTCCTATGTTTGATGAGTGACCTTCCAAACAGCTTTTTGAATCCTATATTGCTTCATCACTGCCTAAAGGAATAGATCTTCATGGTCTGGCTGCATGTTTCATGATTGCCCAGCACCTTCCCCTTAGGTTCTTACCTCCTTGTGTCCTTCACTTCTCAGAAATTCTGCTTTACCCTGCAGCCCTTTGGGGACACATAGCATGGAGTCTGAAACATTTGCTAAGTCTTTTGTCTCCAGTTATTAGTAGAAACCATGATAGATAGGAGTATTCTCATGAAATTCTCTATTTCAGTATCCTCAGCACTCTTGAGCTTTCTCAGGGCTAAGGTCAGTCTCCTGTTATGACTTGCTTCTTGGTTTTTTCTGTGATTGCAATCTAAGTCATGAAGCAAGCCTGTGGACCTTACCTATTTTCTGATCTGAACTTCTTTAAAATTGGCCTTTGAGACTACTAGACTAAACTTCATGTGGTAGCCATGAGCCCAACATGCTTGTTGAATAGCTGAGATACTTCATCAGGACACTGTCTGCTTAATTCTCACTTAACTGAAACTTGTACCCGAAAACTTGACTGGTCCTGGATGTCAATGGATTTATTAACAGATGATCTATTTCAAGTGACTGGCAGGTCTTGGAGTACACTTGCATAAACAGCTTCAGCTGGGCTCAAGCCTGTATCATGCCTTCTGTGTTGTGCCTCTGTACACACCCACTACTCCTGCATGCTCTGAGTTAGATAAAGCAGGTAAGGAAATAATGAATTGAAACTGCTGTTTAAGGTATTGTATTCTGAGTTCAGTTTTCTGACTTCTCACTGGAAGTGCACAGAAGCATATGCTTGGTACAACGGCAGTGCAGAAAGTAGTTTGAGAAGATGATGGGTAGTTTGAGAAGATGATGGGCTGCCAGCTGAGCCCAGGGAGGAGAGCCTGTGCACGTTCAGTGTGCACCATTAAGCATGTTAGCAAGCACACTGGGAATAGCTGAGGAGAACAAAATCACCCAACAGTAAAGCTGCATTCCTAGTGCTGTCTGATACCAACTGGAGAAAGTTCTGTTATTATCACCATGTTATAAGTTATTGGTTTCAAAAGCACACTTTAAAATGAGGTTGAAAATAAAGCCATGGGAAATAAAAGGTATTAAGAACTATTTTAATAACCTTTCTAAAGACTTTAATTTCTTTTGAATAATTCACCTTTCTTGGAACTTGGTAAAGTCCCTGGATTTGTTCTTGGGTTTTTTGTTTGGTTTGCTTGTTGGTTTTGGGGCTCTTTTTCTTTCTTTTAATTAGGTGAACACTGCCTTCAAAATCTATTATTGTTTGCTGAAGTATTTTATCTTGAGAGTACTTTAAAAGTCATGATCAGCAGATTGCCAGGGACAATCAATCAAGGACAATCAAGGACAAAAACACCAACCAGCCAACCTTTTCTGATAAAGAACTTCGTCTATATTTCAGCTTTCTCTTTTCCAGCTCAGATAACTCACTGCTCAGCTAAGTCATCCTCCAGCACAGCTCATTACCAAGCTCCAACTCACATATACCCGTGAATCACTTCCCCAGCTGCCTTTTTGTTTAGCGGGGCCAAGACTTGTTTTGGATACAAATTTTCAATTTCTTTCTCTGAAGTTGCATTTTGCATGTGTTTTGTTGCATGAAATCTCATGCATGTTATAGGTCTATGTTAATGTTTACATGAATATCAGAAAGCTGGTAGTTTTTCATTGCTGAAGCTGGAAACTAAGCCAAGTGGGAAGACAGTAACATTTTTTCTCACCATTCCCATCAACTCTCCCATCCTAATGCAGAATAAAGGCATGGGCGGCGAGAGGCAAACAAAACCCAGAAATGATTGTCCTGGATCTGGTCCTCTAGGGAGTGGAGGCGCTTTGTCAATTTTATTGAAAATGTAGTGTCATTAAGTGTTGTTATGGGGGAAAATTCAGATTTCATCAACTGGTGGACTAGGACAATACAGTACTTCTGTTAAGACTTCTTTGCTCTGCTTCTCTAAGGCTGTTAGTAAACTCTCAGTACCACACTGGGAAATACTATTCAACTAAAAGTGGGCCAAATAACTTGTTTGATGGTGACGCTCAGCATAACCTTGAGATAAATAGCAGGATGTGCAGCACTTTGCTTACAGCACAGTTTGTTTCACAAACTGCGGAACAAGTTACTCATATCTTTTCAATAGAGATAAGTAGCTGAGTGGACTTATTTTAAAATAATGTTTAAGGATTTTAAGCCATAGAACAGTTGAGAGAGTGATAAACAGTGATCCAAATCTTTGAACTGAATTTTGAATTTAAGTTCTTTTGAAACTCTTCCTTATATACTCACACCCCTTTCTTATTTTTTTTCTCCAAGGTCTGGCAGGCGCAGGGGGAAAGCAGCACAACCTTGAAAAAAGTTTTCTTAACTCAGTCAGCCTTTGGAGGGCTGTTTTTGCTATTTTTGCTGTTGTTATCTGAGAATGCAGAAAATGGCAAATTGTCACAAGCTCAGACGTAGATACTAGTCTGAGTAACTAGTGGATACTTTTGACTAGTAAAATATATGGTAGACTGTGGTGCCCTACTTCACTCTTCCTCAAGCCACCTTGCAAGGTGTTTCTTTAGCTGACCTTAGTGCTTTAGAGAATCAGGTGTTGTACCAAAAAGGCTATTAGCTTTAAAATAAACTAGACAAAAATGTTTTGAACAAAACCATAAATACATGGCAGCAGTGCTGCCAAGGTATTGATATGTGTAGTATTCCCAGATTTGGCTTCATCTGATTGGTGTGTTTACCCTCTATGGAGTTCATTTGTATTCTGCAAGGAGCTCCTTTATTTCAGTGGACTGCTAATGGTCCAAGGCTGTCAGTTACCTTGGAACAGCCCATTGATAGCTGAACGAAAACAGAATATATAGCTAGCTCAAAAGGAAAAGCATGCTAACATGAAAAGAAATGAAACTTGACTCTGAAAGCTACATAGCTGAGCTCTTTTAATGTAGGAGAGTAGTAGATACTATTTTTATCAAAATTAAGACCTCTGGAAGAATATATTCTCTTGAGTCTGACTCTTCTGGCTTGGCACTGTTTCAGAATTGTGACATTGTAAAACAGTATGAAGTGTACACTGCTAAAGTGGTATAAACCAGCTTTTTATATCATAAGGATTGGTTATATATACATATATATATATATATATATATATATACTTTTTTTTTTTTAACTGGACAGAGAAAATACTATTAGTTTTAAGAAACCAAGGTCCTGTTTCCTTGAAATCAATAGTAAAAATCTCACTTGACTTTCAGGAGGATTAATGTATTGCCTCTTGTTTGAGATGATCCCAAGGAAAGGCCAGTGCTTGACTATCTTTTTCTCTCTCTCTTGCTCACTTCTAATATTATGATCTGCCATGCATGTCATGGAAGATCTGCACTTAACAGAACATCTTTTGTTTCTCACAGCAATGCATCTGCTTTGTAACAAAGCTCTGGTCTTGGTTTGATGTCACTGTGAATTCTTGCTAATGGTAAATGCCTACATACACAACAGGATAGAAAACTAATATATTGTAACATGACAGTATGTTTTTTCCATGGGTTCAATATGACAGAATCCTGTAGTCTAAGACAGCTTAGAAAAATATACAATGTGCTTGTTTGAAACAGTTCAATGGAAATGTTTGATTTCTGTTCCTTTTCTCTCCCAGAAATCCATCCATCTTTTGCTGCTTTAGATAGACTTCAGTAGTTTTGAACTGTACTTAAAACCAGCCTTGTTTGGTCTTTTGCTTTTTATGCTTCAGCTGTTTCAGGACATTGCCTTTATTTATGTGCTCTCACTTTCTTAGTTGAATACCTTTTCTTGTAAAGCTCTTTGTTTCTGGGTCTCTAACTTCAGGGCAAATGTATATGTGACGAGGGAAGTTGAATGTGATTTACCAATACCTTTATTTATTTTGAAATGTTTTCAAGACTGTGTTGACAGTCTTTGCTATTGATACAATTAGTAGGATCACAGTTCTACATACAACTCATATAACACTGTTGCATTTAGTAATTCTTGTAGTTTCAGAGGGCAGAAACTTTGATCTTCTTTATGAATGTTGGGTGAGTTGTTTTGTTTTGAGTTTTTCATCTATTTGTATAAATTCCTACTGAAAGAATGCTGAGCCTAAAGCCTTTTGTAAAACAGAAGCTGACTTTTAATTTTAAAGAAGCAATCACACAAGTTTTTCAGCAAAGGATTGTTTAATTATTCCTCAAGAAAATAATTTATCACTCAACATCCTATGTTTCTTGGCATCTAAAAGAAAGCATATTGAGCACATTAAAGGATATGTAATAATTCTTTTTAAAACTAGGGCTGTGTGGATTTCAAAGCAGCTACTGGAAAGTCATGGAGAAATGTCTTGTCCTGATAAATGTTCACAAAGAGGAGTTACTAAGCTGTGCTGGTTCCTTGCATGCAAACAGCTTTGCATGTGGCCTCATCCCTGAGAACTGCATGGGTGAATGAATACTTCTCAGGTGTCTTTTGCTGGTATCTCTGACAGTCTCACCTTGGAAAACCCTGTTGTCAGTTAACAGTTCTTCCAAGCCTGGAACACTGCATGATTTGATGCTCTCAACTTGGTACTGAATCAGATTGTGCACAAAATATTCAACTAGACATTGATGCACTGTGAGTAAATCCTTACAGTGGCTTTGGGGTTTGACAGGGCTCCTAGCACCTGAGCCTCTCTAATTTGGCTGCTCCTGAATACTTACTGTTGTTGTTTGAGGATCTGCCCTTGAAGTGCCTCAACAAAAGCCTCTTGGAGAGAATGGGCAATACTTTAATATGATCACACTGAGCCACAAAGACCAAGTGCACAAATATGTGTTATTAATGAAATAGATTCTAATGTCTCTAAAGTACCAAACCCTCTTTGAGCAACCACTATTTTTTTCAGTGCATGGATTTTTGATATGATAAATCCTGACAGCTCTTGCAGAGTGATTATAGCCAAGTACAAACCCAATTGCTTTTATGCCAAGACTCCAAAGACTGACAGCACCAAAAGACTTGGGATGATTTTCTATTAAATATGGTAGTGGCACATGCATTTTAAAAATATGACATTTCCTTTGAGTCTGCACTAGCGCATATACAGAAGCCACTGTTCTAAATTTGATTATTCAGTCAGGATACTTTTTTCCCTCAGCAGTGCAGTCTGTATTCTGTGAAAATAATAGTCAGCATTAGAGCCAATCTTTTCAAAGTCTCTTTCAATTTCAAAATTTCTAAAATATTCTCGGATGCTTTAGCATGCATTGTACCTGTTTTCCAGTTAAGAAGGCTGAAGTACAAGCTTAGTGGTTTGTCTGAGATCAGGCAACATAGCAGTGGTAAACCTAGGAGAAGAGTAATGGTGTTAAAATGTGTTGTTTTCTAGCTTACTTCATGCATGTGGTGCTGTATCTAGAGGTTAAAGTGCAGAAAATGCTTGTTTGGTTCAGAGATGCAGGACTATGGAAGCAGCATTTAAAACTAATGTGTATTTTTACTATTCTGAATTGATTTTGTACTGATGTCAAACCAAATTGCTTGGTTATTTCCTTCCCCACCCCCACCACCAAAAAAGAAAAAAAAAAAAAAGAAAAAAAAAGTGCCTAGAGTGTTGAGTAAAATGTTGTTGAGGTCATTCAAAAGAGACATGACTGAAGCTGTTTGGAAATACGAAAACAGAAAAGTTGAAACAACTAATCCTTTTGTGCAGCGTTGCAAATAGAGTCCTCATGAGCTGAGAAAGGATTGTGGGATTGGGGGAAGGGAAGCAGCATTTCACTAAGCAGCTAGGATAGAAGTGTTTCAGCAGAAGATGATTTTGGGGAGTAGATGTTTGATGAAGTGCTGTTTCACAAGCATCTTAAAGCAAAACATCTGTAAGAATCAACTTCCTACAATAATCAAACCTGTCCCCCCCCCCCCTTTTTTTTTTTTTTTTGGTGATACTTTTAATTAGTCTTAAATGTAGGTCACTGGTTTTGGCAAACTTGGGTGTGGGTTTTGTAACTTAAAAATTCTGCACAGCTTGCTCACCAGGCTGCACTGAGTTCACTTGAGTGCATGGAGGAGTTGGATAGTCCAGTAGATCTGAGGAGTGGCAGGAGGGAGGCTCCTGGTGTGGCAAATGCAAGAGAAGTGTGGCTGGTGTTCCAGCTGGCCTGCTGCTATTGAAGGCAACTTAGAGCAGCTGAAATGCTGTTCTCTACTCTTCTGCTTGTGTCAAGAACTTGAGATGTTGTGTTTTCTGTACCTGACAATTGGTCAGCACAGAGTGCTGCTTGTGCCAGTGCTATGTTCAAGCTATACAGATTATCAGCAATAAATCTCCTTGTTGCACATATGATTCTGGATGCTGACTTTATGCTTGAGATAAGCACTATGCGTGAAAATGGGAGCTATCACTCTCTGAATTTTCTGATCTTTATATAATTAAATTGTTTGCTATGATATTGTATTAGCTGTTGCAAGCAGACATAGCCTTGAATGCATAAGGATCTCTCATGAGGTCAATGCATACTGTAGAGTGTGGGTCTCCGGAATATTTACGCCATTAGGATGTATTTTATTCAGGAGTATGGTAAAGAAATGGGATTAATAGGTTGGGATCATGCCACCAAACCAGTGCTGAAAAGGCCACTTGTTCTTCCTCCATCCCAAAAGGGTTAGGCTTTTCTAATTTAAATATTTTCTAATTTAAAATTAATGGCTTGTCTAGATTATTTTCTATCTTTTATGTCAGACTCTAGCAAAAGAATATAATGTGTTTTTTTCTTTTAGAAGGTGGTTTCATGCTCATACCACAAGAATGGGATACAAGTAGGGATGGGCAGGCATGCGCTGTCTGTGCATGTTACACTATCTAGCTTTCCAGGAGCCCCACTATCCAGCTGCGGGAGGGTGGCTGTTTAGCAGTCGCTGTGTCAGCTGCTTGGAACTGCTAGGCATGCTTGTGAGCCCACAGCTCTTTCAACAGAGTTGACATAATTCTTATAAAGCTCCAGTAGTCATGTTTTGGGAAGAGTAACTTGCAAATAGCGTTCTCCTAGAAACCATGACTACTAACCAGTAGCTTTGTGATACAAATTCAGAAAATACCTCCTTGCAAAAGACTTCTTGAAAGCTCATCTACAATCCAAAAGATTGTAGAGGAGTTTTATTACCCATTCTAAGATTATCAAACACATTTGACACCAGGAGATAATTTCTGTTCTTTAATTGCACTTTAAGCTGTAATATTCTTTTGGGGTCTGACATTCTAGGTGAGTTTCTGCTTTATCGAGCACATTTGAAGCATGAGGGCACAGCCACAGTAGGGATAGCCTTTGGCTATTAAAACCCAGGTATACTTAGCTTGTTTGTTTGGCTTTGCCAAAGCTATATCCAATAGCTTTCTCAGTGTACAGAACCTGAAGGGGCTTTCCTAAATCATGTTGGCTACTGTTTTGATTTGGAAGGAATAAAAACATCAACATGCCTTCTAATTTCCTCTGCTCTGGTTTTCTTTAATATAATTAGCTTACTAAGCAGAAGGTAGTCAGAGTCATTAGCACCAACTCCATTCTTTGTCTTGACATGTTAGCTGCCTACTTTTCCTTCAAAATTATCCTTAAAAATCCAGTTCATTTTTAACTTCAGCAACTATAGGAGTACATTGAAATTTGTGTTTTTCTCCTCATTTCTGCATTGGTGCTTCATTTGAGCCCAGAGAGACTCGGGTGGTGACTGCTTTTGTGCAAGATACTGTTCTCTCGGAGACCTGTGATACTGTTTACATACGAGGGTAGGTAAAGAAGGAAATATGGTGTAGATTCCTAAAAAAGCTTAGGAGATCAGGAGTGATTGGCTCCACCTCCTAAAGCCTCACTGAATGAAGTGAATGAATAATTAGGTAATGGTAATATATGAGAAACACCTGGAAATGAATATCTGTGTGATTTCACCCTCTGTTGTGTCAAACGAGAGAGAGATTAGTTGGTAATTTGTATGAAAGTAAGCACCACTGGGCCCAGTCTCCATGGGGGTTTTATCATCAGAGTAACCAGGCTTTTTCTACCTAATTTTCCTTACTGATCCCTGCAACTGCACCCAGCATTTTATTTCCAATCAGATTTTTCTTTCTGCATATACTTTTCATTGCTTTTTCTTTCACAACCAAAAAGCACCTGAAAGATTAAAGAAAAAATACCAGCTAGGACTTGTCAAATACCTTTTCCATTCTGTCAGATGTTTTATGAACTGAACTATCTACGTAACTGAATTAATTTTCATTATAAACACAGCGGTTGTGTTTGTCTGGGAAGTACTGTGGTTAAAAATGACTCATGTATACCTTACAGAACTATTCCACAGAAAACATTTATTTTGTGTATAAGATAAATTCCAAAGACAGAGTTCCCACTTCAGTTTCTGACTAGAATTTCAGACAGATAGTCTATTTCAAAATCAAAAGAAACCATTTGAGGCCTCTACATTTTTAGAATACTTCTATTTTTGATAACAGCCACCTTATAACGGAGTTTCTGGACTCTTTGGTATAATCTTTTCTGTGGAAGGTAGAAATTAACACCTCCAAGTAATTTTATTTATTTTTTTCTAACCAAATAATAATAGAAACATTTACATCTTCTGTATTACAAACGTTTGCAGAAAATACCATATTTATGTAATTAAACAGAGAAATTCCTTGGCACGGTATATTAGGGGACAAAAGGATCTATTATATGCCTTCTTATTTTGAAGGTACTCTGCATAGTTGTGTCTGTATGCTGTAAATTAAAGAATGCCTGCTTGTTTCTGTCATAGAACTTAAGTGCAAGTACACTATGCAGTTACTCAGGAAAAAAAAAGATAAAAAAAAAAAAGTCAGATAAAACTGGAAGCTTGGAGTGTGGTCTTTTTTGAAATGGATGTAAATTGATGCATAATAGTAGTATAATTATCACAAGTAAGGTCTGAACCTGGCTCTCTTGCTTCATTACTCACCTCTGATAAAGAAGTCCAGAATGCTTATAGCTGTATATTTATGGATGCCTTTTTTTGGTAATGACTGAAGCTTTTACTCTATATTATAAGAGCTTATATTGCCTTGCATTGAGAACTGTGGTGACTATTGTTAATTTCCAGCTCTTATCTATGCAAAACATTGATTTTGCAAGCAATGATCCTTTTGCACAACCAGATTCTTGGTAACTATCTTCTTACTTTTTTTTTTTTTCCCCGTAACAAATATAGTGCAGATTTACACTGTTTTACTGATTGATGAAGCAAATGTTTTCCTAGGAATTGCATTTTTTCCTACTCTGTCAGCTACTGTCCTTGTTATTTAATCTCTTCTTACAAATTAAGGTAACATTTCATCTTCATTAGATAAATAATATCATATGTAAATCTCCAGAGTTGGAACCACATGCGGCTGTGCTAAGCTTCTGAAACAAGGTCAAGGCTAGGATTTCTACAAGATCTTTAACATGATGCTTAAGAAGGCTTTTCTAAAAACTGTGGTGGGAATCTCCCTAGGAATTGCAATGTGAGTGAGGAAGAGAAAGGCTAATGGTTAAACAAAGAAAATTGATAATGAGTGATTTAGAAAGAAAGCATATAGTTGCAATTTGCTGTGATATTTGAGGTATAAATGCAGAAATGGTGACAGTGTAATGGAACTCTAAAGGTCCTTTGACCCCATTTCCTTTAGTCTTCCAAAGTTGCCCCCATGTCTTGCAAAAGCTGAGAGGAACACTGCTGTTGTGAAGGAACTGCTGATGAAGTGAGGGGTGATGGGGTGTGGTGAGAGGAGAGGCCTGTTTTCTGCCCTTGGTCTGGGCAGTGTCTGGTTCATGTCTGCTGAGATGCCTTAAGCACTATCCTTCTGCAGATCTAGTAGAGATGCCAGCGAATCTCTTGTAAGGAATAAATGGGAATGACCAACTATTCACCTCTTCCTAATGTGTGTTGCATGCAGCAATTGATGTGAACTCCTAGTCCATGATGTGGATTCTTCCAGTGCCTTCTTGCTATTGCAATTATTTTTTTCCTATGAGTTTCATAGAGAGATGTAAATTACTTCTGTCATACATATTTTTATTAGAACAGCTTTCATGTTTCAACTTTTTTCATCCAAAAATAAGTATTTTACTGGAGCATCTGGATAAAACTGCTTTTCAGACTTCCCAGACATCCTCTAATTTTATTCCAGCAGTAGCAAGAGGAAGTATTCTCCTCTTCTTCTTCATTTGTAGAATGCAGGTATCAGGCAGATATGTGATAATGAATTACAGTAGTCTGACTCCAACATTGCTGATAGTTTGGTACAATTAAGTCACGCCTAATCTTAAAATAGGCCTAAATCCTGAATAAATATAGCATTAGGATTACAATGAATAATTCCTGCTTTTCAAAAACAGTAATTGAAAGCACAAATATTAAAGGCAAACCCCATGGGGGCCCAGTACGTAAGATTTCTAATCTACTTACCAGGATCATTTTATATGACTAGATTCAATTAAAAAAGATAAATACATTCTGTTTTCTCAGTGGAGAACATGCACATACTTTGTATTCAGTCTCACTCATAAGGTGTAATTTTAAGCATTCACCGTGGCAGTGATTTGAATTTTTTTAAACCCTCCCAAAAATGAATTTATTGCATTAATAAGGGCTGTGGAAGACCTGTCAAATCTTATGAGGCAGTTTGACATTTCTCACTATAAGGTGTCTGCCCTTCTCTTTCCATTCTCTGTCAAGGCCGAAGGGAAATGTATATGTGTATGTCTGCCCCCTTCTCTCATTCCCACATTCCTGCACTTATTTAAGCTGCTGGTGAAGGGCTGCGAAGGTGGGGTTAGCAATGTCCTAGAAGAGCAGCTGCTGCAAGACACTCAGAGGTCATCTGTCAATGTCCAGAAATTTGTAGAGAATATTTGCTTCTTATGACCTGTCTGGCAGTTGGGTTAGATTTGAATACAGGAGATGGTAAGAAGATCCCCAAAACTCTCATACAGATTTAGATTCTAGGTTGTTTGCCTGATCTGATTGATGCTCTGGTCTAAAGTGGAAACTTGTTTGCAAAATTTCTGTGTGATTACCAATTTGTCTATAATGTATGAGTGGGACCATGCTTTTAATCATCTAGGACTGCACATACTAAGGCACTGAGGAGCTGTTTAGCATGATGGTATTATTAGACTGTAGCTTTGTCTGACCTGTTGTTAGGATTGGATCAAGGGATATGTGTTGCTGAAGCCAGAAGCTAGATGATTGAGCAATGTTTCCTGAGATGGTTGTAATTTATTCAAGGAACTAACCATATACGGTGGTTTATTATCAGCATAGAAAAAGCTGACCAGAAAAGTTTGCTGTAAATCTCAGCTTAAATTTTCTGCGTCGTTTATAAAGGTCATTGTGCCCAAGGCTTCTTATTTTCCACTTAATCAACTACCACTTCCATAGCCCAGTTGCATTTCAGCAAACATCCTTTCAGTGTGATGTGACACACCCAGTGAATTTGCACAATGTGTGCTTGAAGGAGCCCTGATCTTTTTACATGTGAGGACAATGATTCAAGTGTTTAAAATTATCTGAATGTTCTGCATATCAATTCAGCATTGTTGTAATGCCTGAGTCTTTCTAAATGTGAAATTAGTAGATTTAAGACCCAGAGCTCCCCCGGAGTGTCCCCATAGATAGATTGTAGGTCACAATAACATGAGACAACCTAATTACCATAGTCATTGAAGGGAATGAATGCACAGCAGGCACTGGATTATGAATGCTCAGTTCCAAGGAATCCATTCCCCGAATGGTTGCTGCTGGGTCCTTCACAGGCATGTAGGGTTTTTTATCTGTTTAGGCACAAATCTGTTGTACAACCGTTGTTACAATATTATTACTTTAAAGTATCTGAAAAGCTGTCAAAAATTAATCAGCAAATACAAAATATATTTATACAAATGCCTAATTTTTTATTTCTTTTCATGCTGAATCGAGGCAGGTGGGGGGTGGAGGAGGGTGTGTGTGTGTGTGGTGGAATCTGCTGATTCTAGTTTAGATTGTCATGCATGACTTCTCTGTCCCATTTACATTTGTTTTTGGTTTTCTATATGACATTGCAGATGTGGGGATTGGTGCCAGTCAGAAAATCAGCAAAACTTGAGGAACTTAGATTTTAACTGCATGGCTGAAGACTATTGTTTGTTTGTTTGTTTGTTTGTTTGCTTATTAATGGTAGTAGCCACAACACTGTTTCTGTCATTAAAAGAATGGGATCCTGCTTCAAGCTGGGGGACCGGCACCTTTCTGTCTTCAAAAACAGTACCCAGATTCAGTTAGAGAACTGGAGTTCAATGTAGTTGCTCTCTAGAAATGTTGTGTTCTGTGTTTATAGTCTACATTACTGATTTCTAAAACTGGACATAGCAACTATCTTACTCTCCAATGATAACTGATGTTGCAGTGCTCATTTTTCTCTTTATTTTAAAGTTTAAAAATTTAGAAACTCATGGGCAAGTTCTGCTTGGCAGCCCCCAAGTCAAATAGTCCACATCCTTTCTTCAATACGGTCCAAGCTTTCTTCTTGTCACAGTATGAACATGCATGTGAGCACTTACAACTCGGCTTCAGAAGGACCTTTATGTCATCTGGAGAGAGGTTAAGAGAAAGGAGAATAAAGCAGATTTTTGTGTCACTGTATTTGGTGTATATTGCTAGAAAATCGTCCCCTGTAGATGGTGCCCTAGAGAGTCTAAGTGTAAGTAAGTCTCCATCCACACTTGTTCCTCTGTAGCTCCAACAACTGAATTGGGCAAGTTTGGCAGTAAGCTGTTAATGAAAAACTTAATAGCTTGAAAGCTTTCACTTAAATTGATTTGTTTGCAGAATTGACTGAGACAAGAAGCTGTAAATGTTAATTTTGTTTTGTTATCTACCATTTCACCCCTTTCAAATACTGCGCTGAAATAGTTATACAGAGGCTGGTCTAAGTAGCTGCATTTTTGTGGGTCACAAAATAACAACAGCCCTGATGACAGAATTTGCTTTGAAATATCACCGTTCAGGGTTGTGACTGGGTTCACTTCTACAGCAGGACGGGGCCAGCCTACACACACTTACCAAATGGAAATTGTTTCCACTTTGTATTTACTGCACAGTTTAAGAGCAGAAGTTGTGCCCAGAAGTTAAATGAATTAGGGAGTCAGTTCTGCTGGCTCCCCAAATACTTTTTATGGCAAAGCTTAGAGAATTTTAAAGATGGCTTGCACCAACTCTAAAAGAATGAACCCAGGGGAAATACCTGTGGACTGCTTTTTTTTTTTTTTTTTTGTTAGTTTGTGTGATTTGTTGTGGTTTTGAGGTTTCTTAAAATACAGTTTTAGAAAACTGTATCCTAATTAATAATCTACTCTTAAAGCAGTGAAAAGATTCTGTTTAGTGCTGGTTTTTTTAAACAATAATCTGTAATCTGATTTACTAGTTTGTAGTATTTTAACTCCTAGTTTTAATTATCATTTTGGTGAGGGCACAATTTTCAGATAAATGATTTTGTTGGAATAAGAATTTATTTAAGAATAGAACTAACACATGTAGTGCAGTAACACTGCAGGGATGGTATGTCTTCAATATATACAGGTGCTTAAATATGCAGACAGATAAAAAAAGTACATTTTACAATGTACCTGATTGTTTGAGCATCTAACTTTGATTTCAAGGTTACCTTGTTTTCAGTGGTAATTAACCTCTTTCCCTGTTTCAGTCTCCCAAAAAATCTGCTAAGAACATACCTGTTTATTTAGGCATATAAAGATCCTTGAAAATACCATTTTTTCAGAGGATGCATCTTCACAAGGAAGCAAAGCTGTTGCTGATCGTATGTTTACCATCATGAGTCTCATTGAATTGATTTTTGAATACAGCTTCACAAGTTGTGGCAAGAATACTAGAAATAATTTTGTTCCATTATAAAATTTTTCTACATCAACTACACTTAATGTTTCACATCTGTGTGATAAAAGAGGTCAATTCCTCAAACTAGGTCTTAAAGAAAGAAATCAAAAATTATATTTCAGGACTTCAAGGGAGATCTCTTTATTTCTGAGACTGCTGAGCTACTTACATCTGGTCTGTAAGTCTGGGAGGATATTTGAGGCAGGGAATGAAGTAGGAATATTTTCATCTTGAAGTCAGCGCTTCAGGTCCTGCCTGGGGTAGTTGGTTGTGCCCCTGTATCAGTGGGTGAGAGCCTGTGCTGGTTTTCTAAGGGCTCTGCAAAACAAGATGGGCCACCCCCTGCTCAGTTCCAGCCCTTGGGGACAAAGCTGTCATTATTTGATGGAGACTTAATGGCACTTTATGAAATGAAAGCTGTGGAGACCTGCATGGCTGTAGTCTTTGCTTTCACTGTGTGTTAACCACGGGATGAGTAATTGAATGCTCATCCATGTGTGATCATCTGCACTGGCCCAAGCTCATTATCAGCATTAATGTGCTGAAGTCACCCGAGGTTCCATAATGGTGCTGTATGTGGCCACTACAAGAAATGCTGCTGTCTTTGTCCTTGTCCCAAGACACCAGCCAGCAGTTCCCAGTAGCTGCTGGAAAATCTCAGTTTATAGAATTATTATAATTCCTTTCTGTGCTTGTAAAGCTGCAAGCTAGAATCCAAAATCTGGCAAGAAGTTGCATGCTTGCCTGGCCCGGCAGCCCGGCAGCTGCCTGCTGGTTTGGTGCTGTGTCTCTAATTTTATTTTATTTAGGGTGAGGGCTGAGTGCAGCTGGTTAACCATTGCATACAATGAGACTATAGAGAAAGAGCAGAGAAATAAAAACCAGAATGCTTCATATGTTATCTCAGGTCTGCGGAAGAACAGCATCTGGGGGCTCCATATTGTATCATGACATCAGTAGGTTCTTAGTAATTTCTGCTGCATTTTCTTCAGGGTTTTCCATGAAACTCCAAGAGCTGTATCTCCTTTGTCCCATGGTGCTAGCAAAGATGTATAAGTGGGTGGAACACACCTAGTATCAACAGTGAAAACCAGTAGTGAAAACAAAAAGGATGTGGTAAAGTGTGGGGCTGCCATTGGGAGAGGCAGCCTCTCCCACCTCTGTGAGGACAGGCTGTCTAGAAGGTGCTCTTGGGAGTTAAGAAAAACTTTCACTGATGTTTTCTATTGTGTTCTGGATTTCTACAAAACCCAGTCATACTTGCTAATGCACCACTCTGGAACATCAATGATTTCTGAGAAGAGATCAACTGATCCACTTTGCTGAGCAATTTCTTGAATGTCCTCATTGCATCACTCCTCAATACCATGTTGGAGATCCTATGACACAATTCCTACACCACCAGTTTCCTGTCAGTGGCATTTTTGTCCTTGTGGCCCATGGCACTCCTTAAAAAGGCTATTCATCTCTCTCAGAAGCACCCATAAACATACTCTGCTAAATGCAGTAGAGGGAGGAAGGAGAGACTGTGCAGCTGGAATGGGAATTGGAAATTCAGAGCATGTCCTCTTCTGCTGCCTAGGGGAGCACTGGCTGCTGAAAGGGGATTGATCAGAGTCAAAGGTGAATGCGAGGATGGAGAAGACAGACCAGCATTTTTACATTTTACACATTTATTTGGAAAAGTGGGGAAAACAAATGTTAGCAACTATTTCAGGCAGCTTTTTTTGGGTAAATGACAAAGCATTTTGACATGCAGGAAACAACTGCTTCCCCTCTAAAGTTTTTCGGCACATGAAAGGAAACAAGCCAACTCCAAACCTCTAAAATGGAAAACTGTTACAGAGACTGATTATTCTCCCTCTAAAGCTTTTTACAAGTTTCTCTTGCATCAGACAGAACGATGATTCTTCTACATCCCAGTAATGCTATTGTATTTCATTTGCAAGAGAGAACCTCCATGTGATTGATAATGGATGGTACTGGAGTTTTATAAAACTTAACATATGCTGCCAAGAACATTATATGTGGAATATTCCATGTAATTCAGTTCCCAAAATAGCTAATGAAGTGGCAATAATGAAAAATATTTATTGCAGTTTCATGAGGAGACTTGAAACTCCACTTATGCTTCAGAAAACAGGGAAATGTTTTTAGATGATGTTGTTCTGTTTTAGAAACAGTTTTCCTCTAAATCATTGTTAAGTTGAGGGGTTTGGTTGTTTGTCTGTTGGTTTACAAGGACCCTTGGCTTAGACGCATGTTTAGTGCATATGTAGTATGATGGTTGTGGTTGTGTGCATATTCTTACAGCCAGACTGATATACTCATGCAAACCCTTCCAGGCCTCAGAGGGGGTCTTTGCAAACTTTGGGAGGAGGCTTTTTCTAAGTCAGCAGGGACTTCTTCCCTGACTTTCTAAGTCAAGGACTTCTCTAATGCAGAAGGGGGGGGGTGTCAGAATATCAAATATGAAGTTGTATTTCTTGAGTAGGACTGGGGGACAGAGAGGCAAAACCCTGTGGGGTTAGAGGGTGAAGTACTGCTGTGCAAGTGCAATTTCCTTTATATGTAACAGCATGGATTGAACAGCAGGAAAATTCACTTTGTCAAATCCTCATACTGTCTAGTTTCACATCTTGCTGTGCCTGTAACATGGGCCTTGCTAAGTCAGTGGGAATTGTATGCCTGGATGGGGTAGCTTCTGCACTGCAATCTGATTGGATGGATGGCTAGAAATAGACCAATTCGAAGGCTGAGTTTGGCCTTTTAAAGAAGTCAAAGCAGAGGCATTTGATTTCACTCCTGTATTTATTAATAGCTGTCTAATAGTGCAGCAGTTCGATAGTGCAGCCCAGGGTCTGTAGGGATTCCTTAAACCAGCTGTCAGAATGGCAACTGTGGGATCCTGGCTGGGGACCCAGGTACTGCAGGTTCGCCCTCCCTAGCTGGTGTGGCTGGGAGGAGTTAGGGAGAAGCAGTTCCTCTGCTCAGAAGAGACGGCTCTCACCTCTTAGCCAGAAACAGGGCACCTAGCAGTGAGGATGGGAATTAAGAAATAGCAACTCTCACTTGGCTTTCATTTTCCAGGCATCAAGGCTGCTCAGTCTTGTCTGTACTGCTCTCCTTTTCCATGAAGTCAGCATTCAAACTGCCCTTCAGTATGTGGGGTATGTGGTAAACAGCCATGGTGCCAACAGCCCCGAAGTCTCGCGCTGGCACTGAGCATCAGGTGTTTTTTCTTGTGCATTGCTCTCATTTAGGAGGAAAGACAAGCACTGGTCACCCTGACCCAAAGGCACAGGGTAGAGAAGGTCAGCAACATGCTGTTGATATGTGCTGAAGGTGGGGTGAGTGCTGAGAGAAATTTCATGATGCCTGAGAAGCACAGTTATTCAGGGGAATTCTGTACCTTCACAGTCCCTGCTTTTTTCCTGGATTCAGCTCATTCAAAGGCAAAAGGTGTCTTCAGGAGAGTCTCCAGCCTGTCTGCAACCCCAGAGAGGCACAGACGAGGAAATCTTCAATTACTCTAGAGAAAGAAATGAAAATTCCTAGTAATAACAGCAGTTAAAGAGAGGAAAAGCAAGAGCTGGTGATCCCCTTTGGGAAGGGGTGTTTGTGTGGGAGGATGCAGAGCAGCTGCAAGGAAGAGGTTTCTCATGTGCTAAAGAGTCTTGTTGATGCTCCAAATGGGAGGGTTGGAAAGATCTTGTTGTTTTCTCAGTTTGCTAGGAGAAAACGACAGTGTGAGAACCTCACCACTGCCTGTGATCAGGGTGTGATGCCTGTAAATGGATGCTGACTAAAGTACAAAAAGGAGAAATAGCTGCATGTCATCTCCCCTCTCTCCACTGAGTGCCAGTTGGTGTCTTAACTTTATTTTTCAGTCATTCTGCTTAATTTATTTAATGAGTTTTGTTAGCCAAGCCAGGAGAGTGTTCCTTTTTCAAGCACAGTTATGCAGAGAAGATCTGAGGTGGTCTGTGCTGGTTGTTCATGGCCTGGTGGGCTGTTGGTGTGTTTTCTTTAACCTGCGTTTGTGACTTTTCGTTTAAATGTTAAGAGTCTAAGAACAAACAGAATGGAAATTAGCTTCAGTACATTACTTATTTTTGTTGTTTATATAAGAATGGAAACCCTATGTAACTCTAATTCACAGCACTCAAAATAATGTGCTGCTTTATACTTTACAATTCAGTTTTATGACATGTGAACACTTTAGTTCTAATTTGTGCCTTTCAGAATTTTAAAAAGATTTTATTTATTACAACTCTCATTCTAGCTGCAGGTGAAATGATGCCTCTTAAACTCAGAGTGAGGATGAGATGTAATTTATGAAAAATTCTGTTCTTATTTTACAGTTGCATTTGGGATTCTCACAGTATTTCTGTGTGATTAGGACAGAAAAGTAAGGAAACAATAAGTCAAGATCACTTACTTTTCACAATAGAAGTTTGGGTTTTTTTGTATAATGGCAAGATAATTATTTTTAAAAGGTCTTCACATGCATTGATGTTACTTTCAAATGAAGTTGTGGAAACTAAAGAACAATCATTCAGACACTATACTAGAGAAATCAGGTGACAAAAATGCAAAAATATTGTACTCCTGTAAATCCAGACTCAGTCAGATAACAGAATTCAGTAAGGTTAAATTAGAGAGGCAGAAGGATGAACTGGGTTCTGATCAGAGAATTGTCCTATCATTGATAACTGTAGGCAGATGTTTTAATCCTAAAATAATGTGCCATCACTAACAGGTTAACATTTGAGGGGATTTAATTGTAATGCCTGTTTGGAATAATAGTTGTTATGATATAATTTTATACTGCAGTTTCTGAGGCACAAGTAGTTGCAGTTGCAACTGGGCAGTGGAGAACCAGGGCCCCTTTCACCCTCAGGTGATAAGCATATATGGTTCCTGCACTCTTCTGCTCCGAAAAGAAGCCTGCATTGTTGAAATATCAAAGGGCCAGCACTCTGCTCTGTTCAGAGGAGATCATTCTGAACTTCACTCACATCTAAAGAGTAACAATAGATATTATGGAAATAAAGATAAATAACTGTATGTGGCTGGGCGAAAGAAAGATAGCGTAAACCAAAGTCCTGGCTGAAAATGCTTTAAAAGCTCAATTTCTGGTTATCTGCTCATCACCCTGGGCACAGGCTGAATCCCACAGTTACAGAAATGGCAGTTACACAAGAGCCAGAAAAGGTGGCAGCAGTGGTAGTGTTGTGCTAGCTGAGGTGTCCACATATAATCACACTGGGCACCTGCTTTGCGTATTTTTCCACCAGATTCTTGTGTTCTGGGAAAGAGTGAGGAGACAAAAGCGAGACACAGCTGAGTATTTTCTGTGTTAGTATGAGTACCACTCAAAAGATATGATGGAGGAGTTGAGATTGCGTCTATATCATTCAGCATGTCAAACTGTTTACCTGAAAGGGGTGTTTTGGACCATGTTGTCCAGACGTCAGGCATTGTCAGGCATGCACAGGCCTTGTTTGAGAGCTCTGAAGGTTTCATTTTGAACATGTTTATTTCAAATAAGAAAATGAGTAAATTCCTATATTTAGAAGATAACTAGGCCATCAGTTTTATACATATTTATCCATGTGTCTAATTGTGTTTCAATGATTGCTTCCTTTACAATTATTGGAAGTAGTCCTGTAATAAAGTCAGCATATGTGCATCTCCAAGAGTAGGGCTTGAATATCACTAAATTATTTATTTCTTTTTCCAACTGTCCCCTCATTATTCAAGCTAAATGACAGAATTACTAGAAAAAAGTAAAATACTCAAGATACTAAGTTTTATAACAAGAGTCACACCACTTACTGCTTTATAAAGAGAAAAAGGAAAGGAGGGGGGAATAGGAGTAAGAGAGAAGCTTAGCTAATGATTTAAAACCCTATAACCATAGTCCTGTCACTACCAGAATTTCATTCTTGCCAAATGTGCCCTTTTTGATTTTGACAAATGAAATATTGGAACAGGTTTTAGAAAACTGGGATGGTTGTATTTTCGCTTTAAAGAAAGGAGGTCTTATTTTTTTTTGGAGGTTCTAGAACTGCAGTTTTCAGGAAAATAAAATATTTGAAGCAACCAATAAAAAAAAAAAAAAAGCTTTTTAAAGTAGTACTTTCTGTTGCCTCTGCCCTAACTAATCTTTCTTTTTATTCTTTAGAAACATACAAGCATCCTCCCTTTTTATATCCACTCTTACTTCCACTAGTAATTTCTGGAAAAATCTTCAGGTTTTCTACAGTTAAAGACTACTTTCTGAGCTATAGATTTTAAAATAAAGTCCTTATATATTTTTATACCTTTGAATAATGAATTTTCATTCTGCATAATGTATTTTTGAATGCTGTGAAGTTTAAAAGGGTCAAATATGCAGTGTATGGAAGAGCAGTATGTTGCAAATAAGTGGAGCTGTGCTGCTTGAAATACAAATTCCTTTGTTGGATGTGGTTTCTGAATGTTACGGATTAGATTAAATGCTGTGTTGCATAGTTGCATAGTATGGATTTGAACGAGAAGTATGTTGACTACTAGATAACAACACAGTGGAACTTCAGGTTTAAATGTCATCCCTTTTGGTGCAAGGAAAATACCTGCCTAGTCTTAGAAAAAGCATAGAGTGCCTGTCTGCTTATGTAGAGATTACCAGCCTTCCCTTGTGGTGACAGAGCTTGATCCATTGGAAGGGTATTGCTCAGCCAGGAGACTACAATCAGCTACACAGTTTGTAAGTATGGTAATATGGAGCTGCCAAGAATTTTATATCCATGAATGTGCATTCATATAAATGATACCTAAGGTTATGTCTCTCTGATGAAGGCATGTGGAGACAAGGCACACAAATACTTAGGTGTTGGCTTACTGTAGTCATGCAGCTTCTTTAACATGAAAGAGACAAGTCTTCTCATAAAATATTTGAGAAGTGCTTTTGTTCTGAGTCGCTATGTAAATAAGAAAAAATCCAAGTCAGCGCACAGGGGACAGTCCAGATTGTCATAATGAAATAAGAAGAAATGAGACAACAGTAGAATACAACATAGGAAACCATGGAGAATTCAGAAAATCAGTGTTGCTTGAAAAACTACTCCCTTTTACTGATGCCATTGTTGGAAGAGGAGCATGAGCCCAAGAAAACTAGAGATTTTAATGGGTGCTTGCTCTCTAAAAGGATTTTCATGCTGCCAGTTGGATTATAATGAGTCAGTTGCTACCAGCAGCCTGCTTGGAAAGAGTAGATGCATTTGGCAGCATTTATGCTGGGGAGACTTACAGCCTGCTGGTAACTTGAAGGGTGAAGGGAGGAGGAAATACTTGTAACCTTGAGAAGGGCAGAGATGACTTCTGGGTTCATGCTGCTTCTTCAGTTCCTGAGATTACAGCTTGATAAGACTGGGGATAAGGAACAGACAGCAGCCTGCCTTTTTAGGCTCTGCTTTGGCATTTATACATGTTAGAAAAGATATAAGTGCATAATTATGAGCATGAAAATAAAGAATATGTGTGTGTTCATCCTATTTCCTCTGTACATCATCACTTGATGCAGTATTTTCTTAATTGTGAGTATTATATGGGTTTACAACTGTTCTTGAGATTCGAATAAGAGCATTTATGAAATTTCTGAACTCGCCCAAATGGAGTTTTAACTGTTGTTTATCAGGTACCAGACAAATAAAGGGGAGTATATTTGAGAAAGTTTGAAATAGGGTGCTTGGGAGAAACTACAGAAACGAACCTGACTTTTGAACATAATAGGATTTGTAATGAGAACTGTATTAGTGGAAACATGGAAAATATGGAGTTTGCAAAGGGACATCATGCCTCTTGGAATTCTTTCAAGCAAGTAATGAGCTTGTGGATAAACAGGTGAGTCAGTTGTCACAATCACCTTGGATTTTTCAAGTTACTTTGAGCCCTTAAGAACTTAAACTGGTGTGCAATGAAGAGAAGATCCTCATGTAGATTAAGAGATGGCTGAAGAAAATAGGAGGAATTCATATTTCTCACAGATAGAAATTTCAGGGGGATTTATGCCCTGGGATAATTATGCCCTTGTTTGAAAACCTAAGAAGGGATGTGAGCATTAAGGAGCTAGTCTTTATTGCCTCTATACTTTATTTTTTTTTTTTTTTTGTGGATAAAAACTGAAGCAGGTTCTAAAGAAAAGTTTTTAAAGAAATGACTGAGAAATAAAATAGCAAGACTAAGGTTCATACTGTACTAAGAAACTTGGTTGAGTTAAAAAAATGGACTTTAACTTGTTTCATTGAGGATCTTGGTCTTCCTGTGATAAGTTTGCCATCATCTCAATGGTTAGTAGCAATCAAAAAGGGAATTAATAAATTATGAATTATAAATAGAATACCATATGAAGTAGGGTGTATAATTGTGCTACTGCTCTGAATCCATGTCTTTGCTACGTTTTGAATGTTTTGTGGTATTCTGACAATTCTGTCTCAACAGGCATAATACAAAACTACAAAGAAAGCCCAAAGTGTTTAGAAACATATAATGATATGTATTTGAGATATGAATTGGACACTGAGACTTCTGTGTAAAAAGAGATGACTGAAGATGGATATGACAGAAGTTTATAAAATCATGAATAATATGACTATGAAATGTTCATTCACATATGATCATATAACAACAGTGGAGCAGGGGAGTTTGAAGCAGAAAGTCTCTTTTCACAAAGTGTACAATTTAATTGCATATCTTGTTTCCACTGTGCTGTAGAGGTCAATAATAAAATTATAAATACAAATTGGGTTATATAAATTAGAGACTGTCAGTAAATGCAGTGATCTGGATGAACCCATGTCCAAATAAAGTCTGTAACCTGCAGAGCACCAGCAGTAAACAGCAAGGGAAGGACTACTCTATTACACACTCTAAGGTGAATACTGTTGACAGCTCTTAGGAAGAATATTAAGCTACCTGAACTTTTTTATGAGTCGATATGGCTGTTATTTCATAAAATCAAACTGGTAATTTTATAATTGTAACTGTTGGGGAAGGAGCAAAGTTGCAGTGGCTGAAACGCTAATAGGGTCCTACTGAGAATTTTTCTCAATCTTCATCTATTAAGAAAAGTGAGTATTTGTCCTGCCCTTTCAATAAATCCAAGTTCAAACTTTAAAATTCACAAATTTCAAGGTTTGGAGAAAGCCATGAGTCCACCTGGGAGTCCCTAAAACATTGCAGTGCCTCCTCTGGTTGTACCCCAAAACTGTGTTGCCAGTGCAGCTATGTTGTATTAATGAGACCTTCCTTAGCTGTGGCTTCTTCTTCAGTGCCTTCGCACTGGGAAAATCCCCGCAGAAGATGATTTGTGGTAAAGGTAATGCAATCTCTCACTTTTTTGGGGTTAATCAAGAAGCCTTTATTAGTGTCTTCACAGGCCATGCCCTCTCCTTCTCAAAGGATCTTGATCTTCGGGATAAAAATAAGGAATGTTGCAACAGAGATAGTCAATGTCTTCCTTCTCTTGTGAATAGACTGTGGAGGATGTGTGTGGGCATATGTTCTAGTCTTGATTTACTAATCACAGAGAAGATCAACAATATTCAACAAACTGCAGCTTTGTTGAAACTTGTCTTGCAAGATACTAAAAGCTGCTGTTGACTTACTAATAATAATGAAAAAAAGAAAGAAAACCTCATACGAACCAGAGTAAAAACATTCCTTGTACTGAGAAGTGGAAGTTTTGTATTTTGTGATTCCACAATGATAGAGGAGCTTGATACTTAGACATTTTAATATTTTTTCCCTGACTCAAAGTGCTTTTAAAGTAAAAAATTACAGAAGAGGTTATCTGAAAATATTTTGTCCAGGAGGATATTTGTTATACTGAGGATTTATTTATTGTTTTTTTCTTTATTCCCCCACCCCCTCCCAGCAAAGTGTCATTGCAAAAACTTCTATTGCTCTTAGAAATGATTAGGAAGAAAACAAGTGCCTTTTCAAAGGAGTGTTGTGTTTGTTCTATAATGGAGTCTGACTAGAGAGTTTATTTCTGTTGTATGAGTTCACATTGAGTTTTATATTCTGCTGATACAACTCTTAGCTTATGCTGGTCTGACAAAATAGTGCTTCCAGTCTTCAGGTGTTTCAGTTCCATGTTATTATATCACTGTATTATTATGATGATATTGCAAACATCTTGCCAGTAACTATTCCATAATGTCACTGACATACCCAAGTCTGGCTACATTTTCGAGCTCTGGAGGTCTGAGTCACATTGTTTGGACTTCTAGCTTTTATAGTGTTTGAAAATACTTCTCTTGCAAGTGACCTGTTGGGAGAATTGCAGTGTGGGCCTATTCAAGGCCAAGGTATACATGTTCTGCAGGATTAAAGGTGATTCAGATTTTCCAGAAATGATGAGGAAGTGCTGAATAAAGAAAAATGTCAGGAAATATGACAAGACTTGTGGCAGCCTTGTCAGTGCCGCTGTTTCTCTGCAGAATGCAGCCCCAGCCTGTCTGGGGCATACCAACAACATTCAGCTCACAGGGTGTTCCCACGCCTCTTAGGAAAAAGCACCTTTGGCCAGCAAAATAAGGGATGACTTCTGAGGGATTCTCTAAGGGTAGGTGTAATGTAGGGGGCAGATACTTAACGTACTTTCATGACCTAGCATGAAGCACTGGAATACAGGCTCACTGCTGCATCTGTAAACATATATACACATATATATAGCCATGGTCAGACTGTTTTTAGCTACCCAAGGTATTTCAATACATTGTGCGATGTTAACCACAAAAGATGAAAGAACTCAGATACTTCATAAATGAAGTGTGTGCTAAAATAACTCTCAGTGGACAGTGGTATGCTACTTCTTTTTCTCCCTTGTACCTCAAATAGCGATGGGCTACCTGTAGACAGGAAGCAGGGCACAGTAGTGGAAAGTAGCAGATCACCCTATGACTATTTAGATGCAGCAAGAATTACAAAATAAGAGTGAATACAATGAAACTATGCAACATGTCCTATCATAAAAAGTGGCAAAAAACCACTGTTCAAATTGAAGTAAATCACAAATACCTCTTATATTATGATGAACACAAAATTGGAATAAGACTGTATACCCAGTAATACTAAGCATGTATCAACAAATTTATGGAGAAGTAGAACTGTTGCAAAGTAATGTGGCATTTTGATATTAACTGAATAATATTATAGGACTATTTTTTCAAATGAAATTAAATTTTACTATCTACAATATAGTATTGTTATGTTCCTACTTCACCACAATGATTTAGTTTCTAGCTTGGGACAGTCTGTTACCTACAAGTCTAGGGAAGCCTATTTAATTGACTTAGATATTAATTCCTGTGCTTAATCCATACTTGTACTTCCGCATGCAACCTATGGTTAATGGTCTGGAAATTGACTATCTCCTGTAAGAGCTTCCTTTTCTGACACCAAACAGATTGTTGAGGGATGCAAACTTTCCTCATAAGATTGATACCCTGATTCTTCCCTCTCAAAGCAGCTGTCATTTTGTCATCCTGAGACTGACATAAATTTGGCATGCAGCAAAACACAGGATCCAAAGGCTTGCAGTCACTACTGACAGGCACAGGCTTGTACCATGACCTGATCCCACTGCATGGTGATTGTCCTGCCATGTGCAGCTGGTCATCAAGTACTTGTAACATCTGTTGATTGCTGTTTATTGTCTGCAAAACACTTATCTGCTCAGCTTTCTTTTCTAGCTGCTGCACACCTGGTAGATCGGATAGTTGTTTATCCACAAAGTAGACAAATCTGTTCCTTCTCACAATAATGGTCAGTCAGCTCCAGGGGTGACAGTAAAGGGCTTGAAAACTGGCATGTTGAAGGGTGAAATGGAACAGAGAGATCTTGTGGAACCTTTAAATATTGAGTGAAAATGAAGTAATGAAGTGGAACAGAATGGAAGTTTTGACACTGAACACATAGTCTGATAAGTACAACTGCAACTCACACTGTACTGCAAAAATTCCCAGAGATGGAGAGTCAGAAACTATGATGAGGGATATTAGTGCTAACTTACAATGTAGCGTGCTTTTTACTAACACAGTGTATTACTCATTGAAAGGGAACTCTTGGCCAAATGTGCATATATACCTGTATCCCAGCTCAGCAGCTGATAGCTGTGCAGAAGTGACCTTGCAAATTTTCAGGTTTAGATGGGCTTTTTTTAATAAGGCAGAGAAGGAAGGAGAATTCAGAAACCAGCTGTGGCTGTGGGTTCTGCTGCAGCTTCCCTCTGTGATACTGGGGCACTCTATTGCCCTTAAATAGATCATCAGTCTTTTCCACTTGGAAATGGAGATTGTAGTACTGCTGTACCTCACAGGGGAAGAATGAAAATGCTTTGAGATAGTACTTTATGCTCTGTTTGGAAAATACATAATTACTGTAGAATATATGCATTTTATTTTATTAATATTGAGAACAGTTCCACAGTAAAATGGGTTAGTGTGCCTTTGTTTGCAATAAAGAAACAAATTATCATACCTTGATCTGCCTGCCAGTTAGGTTGCTCAATTGCTTAAAAGTGGACCTTGACCCTTGGAGATGCTGATTGACTAGAAGAAGCTGAGTAACAGGAACTGATGCATGTATTTCACTCTGTGTGGTCAGAAATCCACAGCAGTTTACTTGCTTGTGTGCTTGAAAACACTATTTGTCTGGTATGTCCTAAAAACACACACCTGCAAGCAAATAAAGAATAGATGTGTGCTATGCGGGAAATTATAGGAAAGGTACAGCCCTAGTGAAAACTTGAGAGCTCCTCTCCTGGACTCTGTATCATTTTACCTTCCTCACTTGTTTGTATTCCCAGATGTGTGGAATGAGCTTGGATAGGTTTGGGGTGTTGTCTTTGAGATTTCTGGTGTGAAAGACATGTAAACAAGCAAGGCAGAGCACTCCCAGCACACCCACACAGGGACTGATGATTGTGGTTGAAGAAACTATATATAGTTGTTATAATGCGTATTTTAGAATAGTTCCTCCCATCACATAAAATAAGACTGGGCTTCTTTAAATGTGATTACTATATGAAAGTTCAAAACCTGACTTTTAGAACTCCCAGAAAAAAAACTTCCCCTGACAGAATTAAGTTGGAGAGTATGACCAATCAAGTGATGGTCTGAAAGCAAACATTAGAGCAGTTTCAGTGTACAGAATTGTGGAAATGTGTTTGTGCCATAAATCTTTTACTAGTTTATAATGTTACTGAAATAATTGTTTAAAACTCAATGTGTTAGATTTTTATTGCCTACAAGGCACTAGTTATTTTGCCTTTTCCTATGAAGGTGCTCAAAATTTAGATGCATAGAAAGGTGGGGAAAAACAGTGAGAAAACAGAATACACAATGAATACTGAATTCAAAACTGCTTTTGAAACCTTTCCAATACTGTATAAAAATTTGCACTTTCATAATTAAAGAATGACCTTTCCCTTCCTTGACCTAGATTTTAGTTGTTTGCAAGAAGTGAACAAAGGAAAAAAATCACTTGAAGTCAGCAAAGCCAGCACAGCAGCTTCCATAAAACCCTTTGCCAAACTGATTAGATTCGCAGTTCACTCACTAAGCCTGCTTGGTAATGGCAGCATCATGCAATGAATCTTTTTATTGAATAAAACTGGAATTGCAGAGGAACTAAATTTTTTTTGTCTGAATACTTCTGTAGTACTTGTTTAAACTTGAAATTGTTTCTGAGTAACTCATATGTAGGCAGTCTTATTCTGAAAAAAAAATCTTCCTGTTGAGCCTAATGTAGTTGTTTAATAATTAAACAGAAGCAGTTAATTGGAAAATACTGCATATGTAGGCAATCCTCAGTCTTTTTCCTCTGGTGGATATAAATGGTTCTAGGTTGGATAAAGAAGTAGTATTTTAAAAATTCTTCCTTGCATAACAGATTGTCTTAATTTGTTGATTTTAATTTCTTAATTTGTTTGACTAAATGAGAAAGTTAAAGTATCTGATAGTTTTTTGGGTTTTTTTCATATATAATGGTAGTGCAGGTAGATTGGCATGAGGGTAGAAGAATATTTTGTTTCTGTAGAAAATTTATGAAGCTCCAGAAATTAAAGGTTGCATTGCTTGGCAAGGAGCTTGTCAGAACTGCAGTGTGTCCTCAGCCTCCACATAACTGCTATTCATATCCAGATAAAGCAGGGAGAGAGAACAACCTGCTTTTCCTTCAGTCAGTAGCTCAGATCCTGAGTGGACTGGGCCTTTTTACAGACTTTATTTAGTTTTTTTTTTTTTAACAGTTTTTGCATAGTTAACATTTTCATAATTGTTAGTGAGTGTGTTAGCAAGTGAGACTTAATATAACAAAATATTGGATTTGCCATTATAGATTGATTTACAAGACTATGATTAATTAAAACTATATATTCTCCAGAAAATAAATAGTTTTAAATGGTGGTGATCCAAAAGAACTAGACAAAGATGCCCATGGTGCTCAATTCTGCCTTGTCCAATTTGTTTTTCAGAAATCAGGATGTTAATCTAAAGAGGAAAGTGAATACATTTGTTAGATTTATTTTTGTTTACAAAAAACCTCCCCCCAAAACCCAAACAACAACGACAAGTTTTCTATTAGCAAAGTAAAGAAAATAGAGGAAGTATCTTTCTGAGACTGCTAGCTTTAGACCTCAACCAGAGAAGCAGCCCTTGCTGGCTTTGTCTGCAGTGGTCTCAAAACCATGTTTAAACATGTCTTGACCACAGGCCCTGTTGAATCAGTGGCAGACACAGTTTGGTTGGCACATGCAAATGAAGTGGCTGTAGTAGCAGAATTGTAGAATTTTTAAAGACAGTGGCTCTAGAAACATTTAAATCTATTAAAAAAAAAAAAAAAAAAGAATTTGGATTTCTTTGCGTGGTTCTTGTCAATCACTGGGAGCCTTTATGCAATCTGACTGAGCTTTGCCTCCCCCATGGAAGTCAAACAGCTGGCTGGCTGGCCTCACAGCTGGGTCTGATCCAGGACCTGGTGGGAGGACAGGTGTAACAAGTGTGGAAATGACCAAGCAGCTGTTTCCACTAGTTTGTTGCAAGAGGAGCTGGGGATCTCAGCTGTGCTGTTACGATAAGCTAGATAGTGACCTAGAGACCAGAGTCCTTGAGTGACTGATGTTCCTGATCTTGTGCTTTGTAGACTCTGTCCCAGGGCCACGTCCTGTCCAGCACCCAGTGCAGCTCTTGGAGGTAAGTGCTATCAGGGTTGTGTGGAATTGTGTTCTGGGTGATGGCCAAAGACTCTTTAGTCAGGTCTCTGTGAGCTAGGACAGTGAAAGTGTCCTGAACAATGATCCTTTTTGGTTTTTGATGGGGTTAAAATATGTCCTGTGAAGGTTCACCATGCTTTCAAAATTCCTGGGGAGAATCTCCAGGGAGATCCTGTGAATAGCTTGCTTGTAAACCTTCTCTCTTCCTCCCCTGCTCCCTGCCAACAACCCAAGAAATACCTTGTTTATCTTTTCGATCTCCTCTGCTAGCCTATAAGCCATTGTTGGCTGCTTTGGTGCAAATTGATTGGAAGATGCACATTGAGGGAGAGTTGGCTAGAACTGCTCAAAAGTTTGCATCTGTTTATGTCTCTCTACACTGGTGGAAAGTGCTACAAGAGAGGCAAGGTTTCATCTACAGGACATATTGCAGATCAAGGAAACATAAATGGTATAGATGGGTCTGGAATGCAGTCAGTGTTACAAGTTACAGCTGTGCTAGTGTAAGAGCTTTGGGGACATAGATTTCTGTCTGAGAGAACCACGGAATGGGGCTGCAAAGGTGCCTATGATGTGTATAACAAAGTTTCATCTTCGGCTTACCTTATGGTGGGGCAAATCTTACATAGTGGTAGATGTAACTAGTGAATTAAAATACAGGCATGCATTCAAAATCACTGCAATTTTATGCGTTAGTTATAAGTAATTTTGATGGAGAATCTTTAATTCTTTCCACAGAAATACAGACTATGGGTCCTTGATTCCCATTTGTCACCATTGTTTCTCTGATCTCTGCCCAGCTATGCTCATAAAGTGCCTCTATGTATGTTTACATAGATGTTTACTCTCCAAACAGTTCAGGCTTGTCACTCTGAAACTACTTAAGGAATGTACCTGACAACTTGGGTGAAAAAACATTCTCTAGATGTAAACACTTGTCTCAGTGTTCACCAAAATTCCAGGTCTGGACTGAAATATTTCTTTTGACTTGTATTTTTATTTGTGTAATACTATGACTACTGAGGTAAAATATTTTGACATTACAAGCAAGTAAAGAATGGCAGAAGTCATCTAGTTTTTTTAGACATCAAAGAGAAAAAAAATTATAGGAACATAGTAACATCTTCTTTTGGAACTGTAGTTTAAATACAGCAACTAGTAAAAAGAATCTGCATTTGGTAACCTTTCTGAAAAGATAGTAAAGAGAGAGACTGAGACATTCTTAATCCAGTTATAAATGACATAAATGAGTGTCATGTCTGTATAATTCAGAACACCAAGTGTATAAATATAACTACTTTAATGCTCTGGTTTTTAGACTGTTAAAAGCAAAACATTTTGCTTACATGGTGTTGAGCAGTTTGTTTCAGTGACCACTGTAAGCACCTTTATCTCCTGTGCTGCTGTTTGCTACTCCTAATGATTGTTAGGGAATCAAGAACAGCTAGGAGGATATACCGGCAAAGATAGTCTGATAACCTGGCTGCATAAAAATTCAGCTGTTTCTTGTAGCTGTTAGGATGCATCTGTTCAATAAATGTAAATAATTTTTCTAGAACATGCAGTTCTAGAAATGGTATACATATTGTGTTCAGGAGAAACCATCCAACCATTCAGGTTACTAACACTTAAACCTAGTTTATATTTCTGAACTGAAATGCTGTATCTTTAGAACTTGTACAGTGAACCAAACCTTTTTGGTGGTATCATTTTTTCATCTGGAATTACATAAATTAAGAAAATAAGAAATCAAGCAATTTTTAAAAGGAAACAAGAAGGGGATGTTTACATATTTTGTCTTTTCAGGACCATTTGATGTGCTGCATTAAAGCTGCACAGCTGAACATCCACAAATTGTGTGTTTCTTTGTGTAGTATATTGTTGATATAAATGAGAGAAATTCAGAAATGTAAAACATTGTGCCTTGCCTTCTTTCTAGGGAAAGCTTAAAAGGTCTTGCCAAGCTCTAGCTTCTGCATTCCACTCCTTTTATTTTCCAGAAATGATTTTTTTTTCACTTTGTAATTAGTTACACGGTTGTGTGGAGGAGGAAAGTATTGCTGGCAGTAAGGCTTGCTCAATGTGTGGACACAACAGGCAAACATCTTGTAGCCCTTCAGCTGACTATGAACACACTATTAATAAGCAGACAGCTTGAAAACTCAGCAATAGCAGAGCATTTGTTACAAAAAAGAGAAACAGCTTTGATCTGGCCACTGCATTTCTTAAAATCGCTGTGTTGTTATGCATAACAGAGTGTTCATGTTTAACTGGTCATCGTACCTAATCTTGGTCCCCCTTTATAAGAGGGTTGTACAAAAGAGGAATTCCTGAAGTATGTGTTAGTTACAGATAACTCACAGCATGTTTGTTTTGGAGGAAGAGGAAGGGAAGGAAACTGACATATTTATAAAACCTTTTTTTTTTCCTCTCTCCTCATCTAGAGCAAATGAAAATAGTACAAAATGATGAGAGACCATCCAAGGTAATTCTAAGATGTTCATGTGCAGTTTTGCTCCACCCTGTATACACTCTATTTTTGTTCTTGCTGTGGTCCCTTGAGACAAGTATTAATGTTGCTGTGTCTTGGAATGCTTGTTACTCCATCTGGAGATGTGAAAATTCTGTCTTCCCTCAGCATTCTGCAGATAACAACAAACAGGTACAACGTGCTCAGGCAGTGCTGGTTAGAGGGAGGGGGAGAAATCAAATAAACCTCATGTGCCAGTATCATTCAGGTGGCTCTGGATGGAAGTACTTCTGTGACTTCTTGCAAGTTATTGAGTACAAGCATTACTTAAAAAGTAACTATAGTTACTCTAAGAGTATTAGAAGCATGCAAGTTTTGATTGTCCCAAAAGGCAAACTGCTAAGACTTTGGTACAGATGCCAACACTATTTTAAAAGATTTGTTTTCAAATCTTTACTAATTACTGTGAAATACATGGATCGTAGTAAGTCAGCTTATAATTAGTCTGGGACCCTTCCCTTTTATGGGTCTTTTAGTGAAACTAGGGCAGTATTTATTCCAGTATGGTAGTGATTGAACACTGGATTAGGACTTTGAATGAGTTGGCCATGAGGAGCAAGCAGGGAAGTACTCTATTAGCAATGACTATCTGGGAGCCTAATTTAAGAAAATGTTTTGTTTCCACATTAGATAGACATTTCTGGTGCATTTTCTTCCTCTCTTTTGATCAAGGGTGTCTTGGACATGAGCCAGAGGTTTGTCTATGCATGGAGCTATCCTAGAATAATTACTCTGGAAAAAGTAGCTTGGATTAACTCTGTGGGAGCAGAGTATTGTACCAGAAGGAGTTATTTGGAGTATCAACATATTTGAGTGCTCTGTCTCAATTGCTTTTTTCTCAATTTCTCTGGAATCTTAGCTTCTCTCTTCATATCCTGGATATTGGTAGAAAAGAACAACTGAGTATTGTCATTCTGCTTGGAATTAGTGAGGTTTTAAAAGTTTGCATACGCTTCCCTAAACCAGAGCACTAAACCAAGATTCTGTTCAAAAACCAAAACCTCTCTCTCTCTGGGGTGGGTAAAGTTGATAAGGTATGCTTGCAAATAACCTTTTGGAGTTATGGGTGAAAGAATAAGAGAAAATGATCTGGGATCCAAACCCACATATTGTTTTTGAACAATTAAAAGGTAGGGGTAAGAAATTCTCAGATGTGTTCAAAGATAGGAAATGCTGGAGGAAGAGATTCAGGTGATCTTGCGTCTCTGTTCTCAAGTGCTCTATGAAGAGTCTGGAAAACAGAGATACTTTTTTTTCTTCTTTTTTCTTCTTCTCTTGCACGTGTTGTTTGGGGAATACAGACTGAATACCGGGCTTATGCTTTCCATAGTTCTGTATCAAGCCTAGCACACTTCAGCAATGTGTTATGCCTGTGGTCGGTACCCGGACCGACTGGTACCCTGATGCCGCTGAGCAGCAGTCAGACCGGTATCAGCCCCCCAGGGGGACAGGGTTTGATGGCTCAAACACATCCCGCCCCCCGCCGTGGGGGCTCTCTGCCCTTTTCCCCAACGGTGCGCGCGGGCTACGGCCCGGCCCTCACCTGCGGCCGTGACCCGCCCCCCGGCACAGCTTTATTTTGTGTCGCGAAGGGCAAGACACCTGAGGCCGGGGGAGCGGCGGGGAGTGAGCCCCCGGGAGGCGGCGGGCGACTCACGGGCGGGGCGAAGCCCTCGGCTGCCCCTCCCAGGAGAAGGGGGCCAGGCCCCGGGGACATTTTGTGCCGTGCTGTACCCGCCGGGGGCCGGGCACCCGCGGAGGGCGGAGCGGGGCGGGCCCGGCGCGGAGCCGGCGGGGCACAACGGGTGCGCTCAGCTCGGGGAGCGGCGACGGCGCTGGCAGCAGGTTCCCGTGCCGGTCAAGAGCAGATGGCGGCCCTGCTCCTCCTCTACCTGCCCCTCCTGCCGGGGCTGGTCGGCGCCTTCAACCTGGACACGGACAACGTGATCAGCTGGAGCGGGGAGACGGGCAGCCTCTTCGGCTTCTCCCTGGCCATGCACCGGCAGCTGCAGCCGCAGGAGAAACGGCTGTAAGTGCACTGTGCCCCGCCCGGCCCCGTCCCGGGCCGCCTGCGGGGACCCTCCTACCTTCCACCGCCGGGAAACTTCCTGCGGCGGTGGGCTGGGGTCGCCAGCCCCCACGGGGTGTCCGGCCTGCGGCGGGAGCGGGGCCGGGCGGCGGGGGCCCCTCGGAGGGATGGGGCAGCACCTGCCGCGGGGGCGTGCGGCGGAGCGAGGGGCCGCCCCCGCGCCCCGGTGGCCTGTGGGGAGCCGGGGCTAGAAAGGGGAAGCGAGGGACAGCCGCCGCTGGGAGCCGTTCCCGCCGCAGGGCTCTCCTGCCCGGGCCGCGCTGGGAAGCTGCAGCCCGGGGCAGCCGTGATCTGCTCTGCCAGAACCTGCCCAGCTTCTTGGGTTTGTTCTCCCTGTGCATACCCGGCCTCGGGTAACCTAGAGTCTGCTGCTCAAGACGAACCCTGCCTGGGAGTGCAGATGAGAGGTGATACAAAGAAGTCAGGGAAAATAAGTTGGTGCTACTGGCATATGTGTGAAACTTCTTTTGGGAAATTACAAAGGCAAAATAAGGTTCCTGCGTACATCTTCAGCATCTTTGCTGCTTTGTGTTCATAGCGGAGCAGTGCTGGACCCCACCCTATCCAGTAGTGCTGGATGGAGTGCGAGTATAAAGTATTGTTAAATAAATGCCTCTTCCCCAAATATTTAGTTTTACTTCAAGGCAGGATACGCCCATTATCTGTATAGAGTTAATGGGAGAAGGAAGCTGGAAAGAAATAATATTCTTCATAAAGTTAGGTGGTAAATTGAAAAATCCTGTGGGCTCATTTTGCTCATGCTTCCATTCTTGTGTGATTTCATAAAAATTACAGTGTGTGGAAGAGTATAGATCACATACACCCATGTTTCACCTTCCATCTAGCAGATAAAATGACCTGTATCATCCTGAGGAATGAAATGCAAATCTGTGAGCTCCTTTCCAGAGGCCTTGATCTTAATTCTTGACAGGATTACTTTTGCATTGGTCTCAGTATAACTAAGAAAGCAGTGCCTGAAGTTTGGTAGCCTCCTGTTGCATTGTCAGTACTGGCAGAATGAGTGTGTAGGAATATGCAGAGACAGCCAATTGCTGAGAAGAAAGGAACAGTAGAAACACAAGGACAGTCACAGTATTCAAGCTAGTATGTACTATTTGGCTGAAATGCCTCAGAGATTATTGGCATGAAAGTTCTGTATTGTATGTCTAGTAAGTGCTTCCTCAGGCAATCCAATGTGGGGAAGGAGCAGAGCCAGATGCTATCTGCCTTGACATGACTTTTTGAATCCAGGCATTCATGAGAACCAAGGGTCTCTATTAGAGACAAAACCAGACTAGACAAACTGCGTTTTATGGTGACATGCACCTCTGAGTATGAGGTGTTTTGGCCATTTTTCAAATCCATGAGTTGTAGCATAAAGAATTGGAGTACTACCCTGGGTATCTGCTGGGTAGTATGCTTGGAATGAAATCTTTTATGTCAGACAGGCATGTGGTAGTCACTTTGACTATTATTTTTCTGCCTGTAAGAGTAATAATGTGTGGCTTTAAGAGAACAAGACATTAAATATGCTGAACTGTAACTATCTTTCTTAGGGACTGAGCTGTGTTTAACTCACTTTGTGTGAGTTCTGTCTTATGAAACAGGAGTTTTGGTGGGCTATCATGAAGAGAATCCTTCCATATTAGTCTGCATTTTTATATCAGATAAAATGAGCTAATAAACTAATAACAAGGGATTTGTGTGGTCTTTTCCATGGAAACTGCATGCAATTTCTAAATTGATTGACTCTTCATAGGTGGAACAAATGGTATCTGCTGTCTAGATACTTGGGGAAGGTAGAAAGTTATGGGAACAGAGGTTGTACTAAGGTCTACCAGTGAGAAACAAGTATGTCTAATGCCTGCATGCTGCCTATTACCTGTAACAGCAGGAATCAGGGGTGCGTTACCTCTGCATTCCCAGTTGCATTTTGGTCTCTTACCTCTGCTGCAAAAGTGGATTTATGTACAGCTATCTCTTAGTCAGCTAGAAGTATTTATTTTACCCCTTCTACTCGAATGGATGCTAGTTTCAAAACTCAGTTGTATTTAGAGTGTGAACCTTGTTAAGTAGTTGCCAAAAATGCAGGAACTCCAGTTCATCACTGAAACATAATTAAAAGTGATACTTGGTTTCTCATCTGGCAGGGACCCTCATTTCAAAGAAACCTGCCAGCTTGAGCACCCTTCTACCTCTCTGTTTTTACAAAATTAAGAAACAGGTTGTTCCTGTAAACATGTGCAAGATCAGTCCATCTCTGGAAAAACAAGAAACTGAGAGGAGTTGAAATACATTCGTTCTATCCAAGGGCTAGTGGCTTGGAGCAAGGCTTGGTAAAACAACAAAGTGATGTGTGATTTTTCTAGTACCTCACTTAAGCATTTATTAAGTGAAATCGTTCCCTCTTCCTCACACTGGACAATTCAGTGTTAATCATTACAACAATCCTCTGTAGAGATGAGGGTGGAGAACATCTAGGAAGTGTGACAAATAAAGGTACAGCTGAAATAGCCTTTGATTAAACATGGTATTTGCTTTTGATCATCTTTTTTTCTTAGTCACAGGATACTGGATACTGAGGATTACATATTAGCTTTGAATGGCAGTTGTAATTTATTAGTGTTAGCTACAAATGCCATGTTTGCTAATGAGGAATTATTTAACTCTCAACATTATGAACAGATGACTGTTCAATTGCTTTGACATTTGTTGTAAATGGTACTGAGTATAAAGCTATGGACTAGTAATACGATTTTGGTTTTGAGTATCTCCAGGTTAGAAGAGTTGGAAAGTTTGTCAGATGGAGAGGAGAAAAACTTTAGTTTATGGTGACTGCAAGTGGACTGCTGATGGTACGTGGGTGTGAAAGACAGCTGAACATTAACTTTATGTGCATTGAGGAGCATTAATGTTGGAGGTACCAAAGCAGTCTCCCCAAATTTGTGTGTGCTGGTTCATTGTCAAACACAGTGAATCAGGCAGCAGAAAAGGCTGATGGAGATCTAAAGGAGTTGGGTTTATTGCCCTGTGTAAGCTTGTTCTGTTTGTAATCTCTTAATATGTTGAAAGGGAGTTTTAGTTCTGGAAGGGGGTGGTGGCACAACAGCGGTGCATTTCATCTGCAGACTGGAAGAAGGTTTGTAACTTAGAGGGCTCTGAGACTCCAGGACAGCTTAGCTATGGAAGTAAAGTGGTTAAAATGTACGTAGTCCTGTGATGAAAATGAGAGTGTATCCAGCATCTCTAGATGGGGACTGCTTTGATTATATATGTATTAGCTACTATATGCTATAAATGTCTTACTATTATAATAAAAATACAATTACTAGCTACTCACTATGTATGTAGTACATGTAGCCACATATATGTAATTTTATAGAATGTCTAGTGATACAGTCTGTATGTATGCATATTCCATGTAAGATGTCCAGCAAGTCCATTCCAGTTTGATTGTAATTCACAATGATTTAAGCATCTTGAATTAAAACACAAGCATCAAGAATATCTAAATTTGTATATTACTTTCATAGAATCACAAAATTCTAGAATCACTTGGATTGGGAAAGACCCTTAAGATCAGTACAACTGTAAACCTAACACCCATTAGCCAGTTTTTATTTGTCATTTAGAATGATAGAATCACAAAATGTCCTGAGTTGCAAGGGACCCACAAGGATTTACTTGCAATTAATTCTGATATTATTTTCAGTAGACGTATGGAGCTGAATTCAGGTAGACTTCTTGTTATTGTGTAAGGCAAAAATGGGAAGACACTCTAGTTAACAACATGCAGGATTTTCCTCCCAGCTGAAAATATGTGGATAGGCACTTTCTGTGAAGACTATGCTAACCATTACCAGCCATAAAATCCTAGAACTTGCAGTGTCTCATTGAAATTTTCACTTGTCACAGGTTTTGCTGATACTGCATGTCTCTACTGTGGGCTATTTTATCAATACATAACAAAGTTGCCTTAGGTCAGCAGGACTGCTGACATTGCTGTACTGCTGCAGTGCATCCTCAGTGGCTTTTAGCCAATACTTTTGTGTTCTCTGAGGGCTTAGGCTCAGAGACACTCTGCTCCAGCAGCAAAGAGATGGATTATGCTGGTCTGCAGTGGAGGATGACAATTTCTGCTTCCAGAGGTGGTGTAGTGTAATTCAGACTTCAAGTGAACTGAATTAATAACAATGCATATTTACACCTTCAGGTTTAAAAGCTATAATAGTGATGATCTTTAGCTAATGCTTCTGTCAATTACAAAAGAAAGGATTTATAATCAATTTCCTTTTTTTTTTTTAGGCTGTAGTTGTACTGTGTCACTGCACCTAGTATTTTCTTTTTTTGAGTGTCTCTGTTTTTGCCTATGCAAACTATTCTTGGATAACCTGCTTAGTATGCCTATTTGCTTTCTTAGTTTGTGATAGTAGAGGAGTTTGTCTGTGGTCAAGATAGATGTCCTGTGGCAAAGGTCAGGATCAAATGAAGTTGGGAAGGAGGAGAGAGAAGTAGATGAAGAGTTCTCTTGTAGTGGTAAGGGACGGATTTTTAAGGACGATCCATCATGCTAATATCATGGGTGAAAGAAGAGAGATGATGAATTTAAGTTGCATATGGGGTGTGTAGTTGTTACAGGAGGAGCAAACTACAGAAGGCTGGCTTTTTTCCAGTACTGATTTTGAGTTGTGTTCTTGGTTATTGGCGGCAGAAGCCAGACAGGTAGGATGACTTCTCATAAGTGTTTTTTTCATAAGGCCTGACAAGCAGAGAAGAATGATTACTGTTTTATTTGTTTCTGTCTGATTAATCCACCAAATAAATGAAATTAGCATATTGGGTTGCCTGGCATGTTACAGCAGTAAATTGTTCACCAGTCAGGATGGGCCGTTCTTTTTTCCTCTGTTAAATTCCACCCACATGTGCCAGAGCAACTGTAAGTTTTGTAAGGAATGCATTCTGGTGAATTCTCATTGGAGATACCTCATTCATTTTGAAAGAACTGCTGTTTAAAATCAGCTGTTGCTGAAATGTTTTAGAATCAGCCTGTGTCTAGATGAATCACTCTAGCCGTAACTGCAAAAATGCCACATTTTGAGGACATATTGTGGGGAAAGGACAAGGCTGAGATTAGGCTATTGGACAAATGTCAGTTTAACAGCAAGTAAGTAAAAATCCGTATTAGTGAATGAGCTGATGGTGGTCTGTACTGTGAAACATTAGCTGGAAGATTAACACCTTATAGTGGTATTTAGCAAGGGTAGGTAACAGCACAGGAATATTTGATTAAAGAACTCTACAGAGTAGTCTGGAAAACATGGAATAATTAATTTATTAGCACTGAATATTTTTTATTGCAATATACATAAGCACGTTGCTGCTTTGAAAGTAATGGGAGAAGAATATAGCTTAGAAAACGAACATGAATGTGGAAAAAAGGTTTTACTTCCATTTTAAAGGGAATCATTCTATATGTTAAAAATAAATGAACTATACCACAGGTTAATAAAGCTCCTTTTGCAACTCTAGCATAAAACATATCATATTCTTGTTAAGATGCACTTCCCTTGGGTTTAAGGTACTGTGACTATCACATTTTCTAAGATTATTTTGAGAATTCCATAGCAGTTACTTTGGAAAAGAGAATTTTTTTTATGTTGGTTTAGCTTAAAGGACAGGCTGTATGTATTCTGTGAAGTATCTGAGAGAGATTTTTGTATCAAAATAACAGTGAGAGGCAAAAGGTGCATCTTCTTGCATTGTTATTTTTGAAGCATTTACTAGTATGCATTGATGACTTTTGGATCTGCTGGAGCAGTGGCTGTTTTTCTTGTTTCCTTTAGTTCCTTTAGAACTGCATCTAAAAATATGTAATTTCCTAATGTTGATTTCCTTTAAAGTTTTGAGCTAATGTGTGTGAGGATGTTCAGACTGTGTTTAGGAGGGAGAAGGTCCACTGAATCAAGGAGAAAAGAAGAGGAGGGGTTTGTGGGATGGGCCCTGGCAAGATGCCATCTACAGCATAAAAATGTACTCTAGTCTCTCAGGGTAACGTGGACAGATCCTGCACTGGATTTCACTGCCAGCTAGCGAGCTTCTAGGGTACTTCTCAGCTGTATTCCTTGAATTTCTTTTCTACTTTCAAGGACTTTGGAGCTCATCTAAGAAATGGGGAACAGCAGATAGGAATGATCAGCATTGTTGGGTTTGCCGATAACTAGTGTCTGCAGGAACGGCAGAATTTTCCTAGTCTGAATGTTACTTCCTTTTTAGTGAAGAGGACTTTTTTTTGCAATGGAGCTGTATGTGCTTAGTCTCTGCCTGTTTCATCTGTCATTGTTACCTTCCTCAAAAGTAGGTCTATAAAATAGATATTTTGAAAACAAAGAATTGCAAATATGCTGGGAACAACTCACTCCTGTGTTGCCTGAGGTTGTTTGCTCAGCAACACATGCATGGGTCAAAGGTCTGAGGGAAATGCATATTTATCCTGGAAGTGGTCAAAAGTGGCAACCAGCTGTTGCAGATAGCAAAGATGCCATCACCATGTGAGGCTGAATTTTTTGTGTCCTTTTCTGATTGTTTTTTTCACAATACTTTGCTTAGGGAACTATAAAGATTGGTTAGCCATGCACTTTGTCATCAGTGCAGCTAAAGCTGCATAGTGGTTCAATCTGCTGGCTCTTAGACATTAGTGGTGTCGAGCAGAATGTGTGAAAAGACATTTTAATTGTCCATGTTTGTGTAGTGTGAAAAAACCCTCAAATGTAAATCACATTTTCTTGGCCAAAGGTGCTGAAATAAATTTGGTGTCTTTTCTTCTTATACAGCAAACTCCTGTAGCTGCTACTACAAATATGGCGTAATTTTGCAAGTCTCTGTAATCTTTTCATCCGCTCAGTTTATTTTTTTTGCTGGATAAATGTTTGATAATTATGTAGTGTGGTCGCAGAATACTGCTGAAGATGTAAGTTTCTTCTCTTCCCAGCTAAGCTGTGTTCCTGCTTATAGTGGAAGAATACTTTTGTTGTCAGATCAGATCCAGTCCTAGAAATAGCTGCACTACTGTTTCCACAACTTGCAGTTTACAGGAACATAGGGTGTTAAAAATACCTGAAAAGAACAAATTAATTCTAGATTCTGCTCAAGTGAAAATCTGAGGAGGGGCAAAAGAAAAAAATATATGTATGAGGGGATGCATGTAAAAAATAAGTATGTGTGCATGTGGAGGAGTAGCAGTATAGAGTAAGAGAATTCAGTGAGTTTCTTGGCATAGTCTCAAACATAAGTTATTTTGTAAAAAATCTTGTTCTTAAGTTTTTAAAGCTGGTTGAAATTCTCAGTTTGTACGTTCCTATTCATAATAAAATACAGTGATTTCTTCTTCCACAGATATGGATATAGAGCAGTTTCTTGTGAATATATGATTTAATTCTGTTGATCTGTTTGACCACTGTTTGAGTATCTGCGTGGAACATAAAAAAAAGGGCTCTTTAAGTATCCCAGCTGCACAGGCATTTGTATGACCTGTTTCTCCTAGGAAAATACCTTATTAGTGTGATGTTCTTCCAAGTGATTTGAGTGCCTGTGTTCTCAGTTGATTTGAAGAAGGCGTGGAGGCATAATGCGTCATGTACCCGGTGACACATGTGCTTTTGTCATTAAGTTCATGGTCTGAGGAAAAGTCTTACTCAAACTGTGGATCCCATTATAGGCATTTAGCCCAGGGCTATGATGGCTTTAAGACTGAAGGAGTAATTTGAACTGTGCTCTAGCATGCGAGTGCCTTCAGGCTGTTGAAGTGTGTTTGATGGCTGTTCGTGTACTTGTTTTGTATAGCTCTTACCAGGGATTATTTGTCAGGAGAGTCCACGCTTTTTTTACATGTGCAGAGTTCTTTAGCCCATTCCCACGGGCTACTTTTCTGTAGTCCATGGGCTTAGGTTGGCAGCTGGACAGGGCACCACTTAGCTCAAGGGTGCCAGTGTTGGTCTGGTGTGGGGTGCTGCTTGGTATGTTTTAACTAAATGCGATGAACTTCTGTTCAGACCATGAATCAGCCAGAATTTATGTGGTTTTATATCCAGTGCAGGAAGTTTCTACCTGTTTTGGTATTCCCCATACAATTCAGAGGGAGATGGTGGTAAGTCTGGAAAAGAAGGAGCAGGGGTGATTTCATAAATTGGATGTATGAGTGAAGGAACTATGGCTTGTGTCAGCATGGGGAGCAGTTGCTCTTCAACTTCTGCAGGGCTGTATTAGTTGCTCTAGTGTGTTATATTGCCCATTGATTCTACAGTAAAATGTCCATCCCTCTTGCTGTACTTCTTTCATGCCTTTTAATAGTTTAATTATGGTGAAAAACAAAACTGATGTACTTCATTCTGTGAAGGAAGTAGAAGAATGACGTTTCAACCCAAATATTTGTTCTGTGCTGAATTAGGACTACTATAAAGTTTTTTTTTAATGGCTTTTGGCACCCTGAATGAACAGTATAAGCCTGTTAAGGTTGTTACTTCTCAAACAAGCAGTGCCTTCAAATACTAACTGGGTGCACTGCTTTCAGACTTCTCCCCCACACACACAAAAAAAAAAAGAAAAAGAAAAAGGAGGTCTGAGCAACTGTTTCCATATTTTCGTTGCTTTCATGTTTGTTTTCTGAAACATGAACTTAAAATATGAAGTGATACTTCTTTAATTTTTCATGAACTTTATATGGAGATGCTGTGTGCAGTGGGGATACAAAGATGAGTCCTGCAAATGTGAAGAAGTTTAAATGAATTCTTGGGTTTTCTATGGCATGAATGACCTGCAGCTCAGGTGGAGGAGACAGTAATTCCTAATTTCTGTGTGATGCACTTGTTTACTTAAGCCTGTAGAGTAAGCCATGTCCACAAGACACTGATCACAGCACAGACTGGGCACTTTATCTAGCAGCTTCTGCAGGGCCTGTTCTGCCTCAGAGCAGGGCAGCACTGGATGAGGGGATCGCCAGGAAGGACCCTGCTGTGTGGGCACTGCTGGCAGCAGAGCAAGATTGCAGTGCTGGGGTAGTGGGGGCAGATAGTTCACTCTCTCTGTGCTTTATAGGTAGCTGGGGACTGCAGGGTCACCCCTGCTTCTTTGCTGCAGCTGTCCTTGCTTGCTTGTCCTGCTGCTGTCAGGACCTGCAGCTTAGTGCATCTGAAGCGCAGAGTAGCTGGGCTGTGCCCAGCTGGCTGTGGTGGGACTCCCGTAGTTTAGTCCTGCCAGTGCAGACAGGGTGACCATGGGGCTGAGCTAGAAGCGCCAGGGCTTCAGCTCCCAGTTTCTTGAAATGGTGCGCTTGTCACTTCTTGAGTTAAACTGCATGTTATTGTAAGAGGATTTCACGCAGTACCAGGTACTGCCATGTCCGAAAACCTGAGTGAAAATCCTTTTAACATGATTTCTTCTATAAATTTATCATAAATTAATCATAAAACTACCTAATACATATTTTACAGTACCAGTTCATAGTCAGGTCTGTTCCTGGCACGGGTGTTCTTCCCTTTAAATCTGAAAAATGCAGAGATTGTAAGGGAGAAATTAAACCTGTAAGTAGTATACATGTTGCATTTGCTATTTGACAGTATGAAAACTATGAAGTATCTTCTGATGAAAGCCAGAGAGTGGTGTCTGAAATGGAAATTTGGATTTTGAAACACAAATTTGGAGCAGACTGTACCATTTCTTCTAAGAAAAACGTTTTGTACTAATGGAAATGAGATCTACAAAACCTGTTTCAAATCTAGACAGGCTGGGTGCTGGACTGTGATGGGAAAGTGTTTGTTTTTCCATGTGACTTTGAAAAAGTCAATAAAAAGCGGCCTTTCCAGAACAACAGGTATCTTTGTAGTTCCAGTTTTGCTTTGTGGTAGCTTGCCCTAGAGTCCTTGTGCTGCTTTTGGTGTCTTTTTCCAGCTTCTGTCATACTGTTTCCTAAAAATGGCTGAAGAAAAAAAAATGAAAATCGCAATCCTTCAAGTGCCAAGCCTCCAGGCAACAGAGATTAATGATGTACTTGGCCACAGCTTTGCACTGTTAGTTCCAAAATGCAGCTATGGAGTAGCAGATCAGGAGACTATTCAGTCACTTAAAATAGCTGTTAAGAACACACTGACCATGATGGGTGTCTCTGTAAAAAGCATCACAAGTAAGTTCCTCGCTGACACAGTTACTGGTTGTATTTTGCTGGGGAGGGTTTTTTTTTTTTTGAAGGAGCCTAGTCCCATGGTTCAGCTCCGCTTCCCATTAGCAGCCCAAGTGTGTGAAGGGACAACCTCCCTGTGCTAATTAGTCTGTGGTGCTCTTGTCCCGTGACTTGTTTCTGTTGTGGAATGCCAAATCCAAGCACAAAACAGGGGTGGTGCCACCAATATTCACACACAGTGTCTGTCCCACTGACCAGCTTCAGTTATGTTGAAATATTGTGGTGGTTAAATGCATCCATCTTCTGTGTTTGTTAATTTTAAAAACAGTTGAGGCTAAATTAGTGCAGAGGACTGAAAATACAGCTCAGATGGAGGGCTGTAGATGCCCATGTTGTGATCAGGGGTCTCTACCAGGAGATTTTAAACATTTGATGCATGACTTGTGATTTTGTAGTAAAATCTACTCTGAGTTAGAGCTAGTTACTCTGTTTTCTTCATTTTGTTTAATCTGGTGAAACTCTTTCCCAAGAAGGCGCTGGAAGTGGGAGAATGAAAGCATCCAGGAGTCTCAACTGTCCAGTCAGTGGTGAGACATTTCATGGCTTTTAGCTTTGTCAGTTTCCAAATTTGCCTCCTTTGTGGAGTCTTTCTGAAAACATAATGAAGTGCAAAGTCTGCAGCAGCAGCAGCATTGTTACCTGAGAACAGCAACATTAAATTGGACACTTGTGCTCAATGAAGCCTGCAAAATTGGAAATTACTTACACCAGTGATTACTTTATTTTGCCTATATGTGGAAATGTTTAATGGTTTCTGACCCAGGAAACACTACCATGATTTCTTCCCCAGTCTATTAAGGCTTAGAGCAGGCACTACTAATGTGTTGCTTTACTTTTAAAGAGAGGCTGGCAAAGATGTTCTACCTTGTTTGGGTAGAAGATACCATGGAAAAGGAAACAATTTAAGGAATGAAGAAAACTTTGGGAGATATCAGATTATCTGAGTTTGGTGCAGGCTATGGTATTTTTTGTATTTGCTTAAATCAAAATGTAATTTACTCAATGGTAGCCTCTTACTTTGATGAACTTATTTTGATTTACTCTAAAAAACATAGAAGATCTCCTCCCTACTTTTACTTGATTTATTTTGAATAAGTGTTTATTCCAAAATAGAACTGTAATGAATTACTGCTAATTTTTCTTCTCTGGAGTATGTTGCAAAATTCATATGTTACCCTGGGACAGTTCCAGGCTGTAAGTGAAGAAAAGAATTTCACTGTGGAATGAGGGAATACTTCCAGGAGTTTGGAGATTGGCTGGATTTCTTTTGATATGGTCTTCTCATCTTTGACTTTCCTTTTGGAAGCGAGCAAGATAGTTTCATGAGTGGTATTGGAGGGAGTTCAGGTAACTGTGAGCAGAAACCACTCCTAGTTCTTACTGTTGTTTTCATTAGCTGAAAAGGAGCCACAGCCACATACTGAACATTTCAAGAATTAACAATTGAAGTAGGGAGCGTTTTAAAATCTTCACCCTACTGCTTAATATTCTGTAATATATGTTGGAATGGAAAGCTTGTGTATTTTACTTTGGATTTTAATAACTCTTTTGGGCCACATCTGATTAAATGAAGTTACACCCTTTCTTCTTGATGTTCACCTAACTGTTCTTGCTGAATACTGGTTGCTGGAAGCATAAAATGGTGAAGAAAATGCAAAGCTCAATATGCCATGGTGCAAGTGGGGAAACCAGATGGATGTCTTGTGGTTTGTGTTGCCATGGCATTGGGAGTGGGAATGTCAAGTGAGGCGTAGGCCACGTGGTCTCATTCTTCTACCTGATACCCAGAAATGTTTTGTACAAACCAAGTACACTTCCTGCCAAGATATATTCTGCAAACATGCCCACAAAGAACAGAAGATTTGACCGCAGTCCTACCCACAGTGCTTTGCACAATAATAGTGAATAAGGCATAAAAGTACCCCACTTCTGCATCCAACTGGGGGATGAGAATTTGAGTGAACTTGCAGGGACAGACAGACAGGTTCATCCTCCTTGCCCTCCCCAGAAGGGAGGACACTGTTTAGGAAGCCTTGTGTCCTCAGCTATGCTGAGTGTTGACCTGGGATGTTGAGTTTGTGATTGCAATGACACTGTTAGTGCTGTATGTAACTACTCTGCAGTTAATGCATTTTCACCCTTAGTCCAGAGGAACATTGTATGTTGCATTCAATAAATCGTGCTGTTTGTGAACACGACTGGCTCTTCTAAATGCAACCAGACCTACAGTTTATAGACCGTTTGTGTATCTGGAATTGGATCTGTAGTTACATTTTTGCAACACTGCTCAACAGCAGTTGACAAACTGAGGCCTGGTACCTACCTGAATGTGGGCAGTGAGTTCTCGCCTTCTGCTTCTTAGAAATATGTGAGTTTCTGAAGCATGTTTTCTACACACACTTATCCAAAAGTCTGCTCCAGATGTAGTTAAAGCCAGTAAGATGTCCTAATATCTTTTCTGAGCCTTGAGTAGTGCTTGGTATAACTGCTGAAATGGAGTTTTTCTTGTCTCAGCTGTTGTGTTCACAGTGTAACAGGTAGGGTTGGTGTAGCTGTGCCATAGGGTTCCATGGAGGGATGTGGTGCTGTGCTGATCCCTGTCTTGAGAGCATGGGCCAGCTGTCCCTGTTGTGTTCCAGCTGCACCTTGCACATGCAGGTACAGCCAGGGTCACTGGTGTCTGTGCAGGGCAGGCACAATCCACTTGAGCCAAAACTGTGCCTCAGTAAGGTCAGTTAGCTAAAACGTTGTTATATGCCAATCCTGGAGCTCTAATCTTAGGGGACTGTCTTAAATTTGGCTGTGAATCTGGGGCTGTAAGGGAGTAAATCTGTCCCTGTAAACCAGCAGATGCTCATAATTGGCAGTGGGACTACATTATCATGTATCTTGAAGAAGTAATTAAGAGAAATTAGTAAGCAAAATAATTCTAACTGAAAAAGCAACTGGACTGATTCATTTGGTTAAAAATTAGAATTTTAGTTTGAAATTGGAAGACATGTATTTTAATTATAACTAGAGCTAAAAAAACCTTGTAGTTTTATGCCAGGGTGTGAGAGAATTCAGATTTTTTTTTCCAACACTGTCACTTGATAGATGCTTCTTTTAAATTAAATTCTAGTAATAGTTCATTATGTTACATTTCTGTAGATTAACACCTGGGCAGTCTGATTGGCACAGGGAAAACTGCTTTAGGTTATAGTATATATTGAAGCAAGATGTATGTGGAAAATCCGGATTCAAGTATTTAGAGTAATCTGTTTCTGTAATTTACATGAAGAATAGCAATACTACTTCTGTCTGACACGGGACTCACGGTAAACATTAGATACTAAGTTGTCATAACTCAATAAAAAGCTAAGTCTCTGACAGAAGCTGATGCTCAGAGATGTTTATGTTCAGTATACTGTATGGCTGAGCTTCTGTTCTCTGTAAAGTAACAAGGCAAACCTGCCATGGGATAGAAAAATCAGTAAAACTGTCTACATGTTGGAGTCTCTTGGGTTTTCATCTCCCACTCTACAATCTTGACATTGGAGCATTATTTTGTTATCTAAATATGGATTCTGGAGCATGATTTTGGGCATTCAGACCTAATTGAAAGTAGTTACAGTAAACTATGCCCACAGACTTTCAAGGAGAAGTCCCAGTGAATAAAATGAATCATACTGTGATCATGGGTGAAGAGAAATGATGAATTTATTTTTGTCATTCTCCATTTGTTGAGGAGAAGTTCCTAGGTTTTATCTGCCAGTATAAGGACAGAGTGACAGCCGAGACAGCATCCCTTCGCTCTACCCTTACCTCTGTCCTGGAGAAAGAGATTTTGCTTGCCAGTGAGAAAGCTAAAATGGAACATACATAGCTCCAGAAAAAGCTAACCTGATTTTGGCGTAATGAGCTCAAACTTGATTAAAATTCTTTTATTAAATCACAGCTGAGTAAGTAGCCATAGAGTAATGACTGGAATGTGTCCTCTGTCTGGAAGGACTCTGTTGAGCATGTAGCACAGCTCAGTATATGAGCTGATTCATTTGTACTACTGCAGTCATGCTGAAATTCACACTGATGCATGGTTCATGTCATACTTCTGTGCACACTTTTTATTTTTAAATGAAGTAATTTGGCTTTTATAATAGAATTTTGATTTTTCAAAATCAAAATTTTGATTTTTAAAAGGTAGGCAAGCTGAACAGCAGCTCTTTTGATCAGAAGTCACAGTGTGTTTGCAAGGGATTTTTTTTTTTTTTTGCTTCATTTTTTCAGGCAGAGATTAGATGCATGTGACTTTCTTACTTAGATCCTCGATAGTGTCGATAATCCTCATAACATTTATAATCATTACCTTCAGTAACCTGTCTTTCAGAACCCAGGCCATAGGTTTAGTCTTCTCTGCTGTGGCCTTTAGGGCAAAAAGTAGTAAACAATTACAAAGGAGTTATGCCACTTTTTAAGGGGTCTTTGGTTGCTTCTTGAAAATGCATTTCAGGATTTACCACAGTATTATACCTGAACTGATCTAATCCTTTGTGAGTGTGTGCTTCTGTTGGCCTGTGTTGTAAGGACTTGCAGTGAAGTACCTAAGAGATTTTTGTATTTGATAAACCCTGAAGACTAGTGGCAGGATTCCTGATAACAGTTCTTTGAAAGCTGGAAGGTTTTGAATAAGTCTGCTTTGAAATTCTTTGTTTACACTGGAAAATAACTTTAGGCAAGATTTGGATGGGGGAGTATTGGGCATTGGATAGAATCTAAGGTTGCCTGTTTCCTTTGAGATCATGTTGGATGGAAGCCTTTATTTTTTTTTTAGAAGGCTGAGCAATTTCATGTTTCATCCGCTGACCTCAGAGGTGTCTGAGATGCCACCAAATGTTGGGGCATTTTATGGCAGGTGGCACATGTTTCCAATCACGTTCTGTTGGCTACGCTGTTTAGTTGTTTAGTCCCTCATGCCTCAGTAGATCCTCTCTTGTCATCAAGATCATGGTATGCTGTAAAAGGTCATTCAGCTAGAGAGAGGACACAGTGGATGACTTAAACCAAATCAAGTATTTAAATTCAAGAAGCTTTTAGTTTTGTTCACAATGTTGAAACAAAATATCTTGATTTCTCTAAGTTAAATTCAGTACATAATTTTTTATCCCCCAAGCTTTGAATGAAAAAGTAGAAGTAATAAAAATTCCTGTGAGTTAATTAATCAGTACCTCTGCTTTCCTAATGTTGCAGTTGTTAATGTTAAAAAAAAAAAAAAAAAAAAAAAAAAGTAATCTGTCTTTTCCTGGCCAGTAACAGAACCGAGGAGAAAATGTATCTATTCTCCCATTAGGAGTAACTCAGAAACAGACACTTTGCAGAAGAATTGCTCTAAGAGATTACAATTAAATGCACTGTTGCCAAAATAAGAAAATTAGGTTATTGATGGCCTTTCTAAAATCATAGTTTTTTACAAACTCTTGTGATGACTGCTATGTTCCTGAAAAAATATTTGAAAAAGATGGCAGGTGTACATAGAGGGAAAAGCAGAAAACATTTTAAACCAAACCCCACCTAACATGGGATGTCCTGTGTATGGTCCACAAGGGGGCAAATACTTTACCTGAGGTTTCAGCATTCAGGGGGCTTTCCTTCATGAGGAGGATAAATTATGGACTGCGGGAGAATTTAGTCCTATAGGAGTAGTGAAAATTTGGTTGTTGCACAATACAGATAAAATTCTGTGTTTTAAAAAAAGCATGTTTTCTAATAGTGCATCAATTTCATTTTGAGTCTTGTTACTTGAGGGAGAGTGAATAAACATTTTCTTAATAAGAAAAACCACATATTGATTGTAACTGATCCAGTCTTCTCTGTTAGATATGAAGAAAAGTGAGTCTTGTTTTTAGTAAGAATAGCATTCTGAGGGACAGCAGTGTGCTTTGTCCCACTGCCACAACAAAGCAAAACTAGAGCTGGACATTAAAGAGGGTTTGAGGTCCTCTTTGAGCCTTGTAGATCCAACTGTAGTCCCAGCTTTGCTGTCCTTGACACTGACACTGTAATGTCAGGGTTATCTTCTCTCAAGATGTCTTTGTCTGAGGGTCAGGAAGCACAGTCTGGTCCTCCCTCCCTCACTCCCTCCCGTGTGCTGTGTTGCACTTAGCACACACTCTTGTCTCTTCCTCAGTGTTTCAGCTGAGCATGATGTTTCTTCCACAAACCACTGCACACTGGTTGCTACTAATTTCAGCCAGCTGCCTGAGAGGCAGCTGTCCTTCCTGTGTGTGTGACACTGCAAAGCAACAGACAACGTAAGATTTTTTTTTTGGACACACCTTATTTTACAAGTAAATATGCCTGCTGGTGGTTTTGTGGTAATACTCATGATGTACAGTGGATACAGAAGGAAATTTGCTTTACTCAGTGTTTAAAATAAGAACCTTTGCATTTGGTTAACAGAACGGTGTCTAAGGAGGGCTTGTTAGAGTAGTCATTTATTATGAAAAGTAAGTCCTTTGTGGGAACGACCTGTTCTTGATGAGAGATTTGTTGGAGAAAACCATTGTCAGCTTTAAAATGAAGTATCTGCCAAAGGAGTGGAGAAGGGAGAGTGCATGTTTGCACGGAGCCTGGAGGAGTTCAGTGAACACTTCCTTGGGCTAGGAGGGACCTTGCTTTGGTCAGAGATACTAAGGTGCCTTTAAATTCAGGCAAACTGTTGCATAGGACTGGTGTAAAACTAGAAGACAGACTGAGAACAATTGTATTTACTTCTGTGGGGGTTTCTGGTCATTTTATTAACAATTTCTAGTAAGGCAAAAAATACCCCACTTGATGCCCTGATAGATGATTTTCCCAAAACTGCCAGATACCTACTTTTTATCAACCACCCTCAGTGAATATTGCAACAATAATAACAACAGTAATAACAGTACAGGTTCTGGCTTGCTGTCGAATAGTTGTAAAACACTTCCTGATTCTGTTGCCTTTCTCTTTTCTAATATTCCTTCTACATATTTCTTTAAATTATTTTGCTTTCCCTGCAGATTGCTGGTTGGAGCTCCTCGGGAAAAGGCCTTTCCAGCCCAACAAGCCAACAGAACAGGAGGGCTCTACAGCTGTGACATTGCGTCTCCAAATACCAATTGCATGCGTGTCAAATTTGATGAGGAGAGTAAGTTCTTCAGTGCTTTTGTTTTGAATTAAAACAATTGTCTGATTTTTCTTGTTTGATGTCCTTTCTTGAGGCAGTGTATCAGACAGTTTCTTCTACAGATTTATACATAGCTACTTTTTGCCTCAGAGTAAGTTGTAGCTTAATTGCTAAGGTAGTATGAGATGCTTAAATCTTGGCAGATTCCTCCTCTTTTGTAAATTAATGCAACATGAGGTAATAGGCCAGAAGTTTAATAAAATGGCTGCTGTTAGTGATAAAATGTACAGATACTGCCATCTGCAGACTGTCTGGTGTTCTGTATGAAGAATCTCTCCTGACATGGGCTTCAAAAAAAAGAACAAAACCAGAGAAAAAAAAAATGTAGTGAACTGTTAATATTTGAAGCTATTTTATGATACTCTGCAGCTGACCCAAAGATGGAGAGCAAAGAAGACCAGTGGATGGGTGTAACTGTCCAAAGTCAGGGGCCAGGAGGAAATGTGGTGGTAAGTGCTAAAGGACTAACTTATAAAAATATTTGAGGTCTACACTACACGTTCTGAATGGTCTGTGTTTCTGTGCAGCTTGCTGATGGTAAGTTGCCTAAGTTTACTCCTTTGATTTCCTGTAGGAAAAGACTTAAATGTCTCCTTAGCAAAATAAGGCATTTGAGGTTGTAAGAGCTTTACATTATTTTTCTGTGAGATAGCCTCTCTTTATAACCTTTATAACAATCTAGGATGGACAGTTTATTTTCAAGGGGAACACATTTTTTTTTTGTCATATGCACATTGTTTCTTTTAAATACCACTGGCAGCAGAAATAGGGAAGAATAGTGGATAAGGCTGTAAAAGTAGCAGGCCATCACCAGCCTCTTTTCCAAGATGATTAGCCTCACTTTAGCTTTTATTAGGGACTTCCACTGAGTAGCTCATGTGAATTAATGTGGTCATTGCACTGCAATAAGCCTACTTGTTATTCTTTATTTTATACAATATGTAGATACTCTTTATTTTATATTAAGCATAGAGAGAAAAAGTTGTTATGAGTTACAACAGAAAGAGTTTGAAAAGTAACATTCTCAGTTAAATAAACCTCTCGTGGTGCTGCAGGATACCAGATACATCATAAAGCAGGTCTGCAGTGAAGCTTCCCCATCTAATTGGAGGTTTATGTCACTGCTTCCAGAACTGGTGTCATGTGTCTTCACGATGTGAATCTGGTTATTTAAGCATATAGAAGCTGTAATAACTAGCTTTGGTCTGCCTCAGAATCCAAAGTGGGGAGGAGCACATGGAAACAGTCCTGTTCACTGAATAATTAGTCATCAACTAATGCTGTCTTGTCTTTTCTTTGTAAGTGGAAAATACACTTACTAGATGAGGTGTGAGCAGCCTGGAGGTCACTGCAGCAGGACAGCACTGCAGTGCTCTCAGTGTGGAGCAGCTGGATGTTTGCCTAATATTTAGGCCTTGATGGGAACCATAGAAAAAGTTTGTCAGCTGAGAAACCTGACTTGTCCTCTTCACAGAACCTGCATCTGATTCTTCAAGAAACACTGCTGGCAAAGGGGTTTGGTGGTTACACTGCTTAACCCTGTGGCTATTCATCCTTTGTGTTAAATATTTGATTAGAATTCTTTTCCCAGGCGGTAGTCTAAAAGGATAAGGAACAGGATGTGTTCAGTGCTTCAGCTCTGCCCCAGTGACAGTTACCTTGTAAGTGGAACATCCAACAGAGGAAGTAGGAGCAACTCCTTCCCCTTCACTGGCAAAGCTTTCAGCCTCTGCTTAGTGGTACTTTTCTTTAAGGGGCAAGTTCTGAATAGTCTTGGGTAGATGGCAGCTGAACCAGCTTCTTGTGTCCTGCACGAGTGTGAAAGTCATTTAACTCTGAGAGCTGTTGGGAAACAGCCACTTCTTTCTGTAAGAGAGAGGGTGGTTTTCTCCTTACTTCTTGAAAGAGAAGGATTAGGTATCAGGAAGAGTTTTAGAGAATTAACCCTGTGGCCTTCTTTGACCATGAAGTGGCTTTGACCTGTGTCTGTAGATACCCAACCTTTCCCACAGGTTGCTGGTAGGAAACACTGGACTCTGCACTGCAGGTACGTCTACAGCATGACTTACAGCACTGGTAGCATGAGGGACTGCTAGAGGAGCCCTGCTTTCTTGGGTGACCTGCGTATGACACACAGAAACATCACACATTATTTCTTCTGTCTTGCAGACGTGTGCACATCGCTATGAGAAAAGACAGTACGTGAACACAGTGCAGGAAACCCGGGATATCATTGGAAGGTGCTATGTGCTGAGCCAGGATCTCACTATTAAGGATGATATGGATAACGGAGTATGGAGTTTTTGTGATGGTCGTTTAAGAGGCCATGAGAAGTTTGGTTCCTGTCAGCAAGGTGTTTCTGCTACTTTTACTAGAGACTATCATTATATTGTGTTTGGTGCCCCAGGCACTTACAACTGGAAAGGTATGACTTGGCTTCCTTCCTGCCTACCCTTTCTGTTTCCTCTGAGATTGCTCTCAAAGGTTGCATCCAAAGGTTTAATAATTAGTTTTTTTAAGGGGAGAGGAGATAATGGGGATGTAATGATTTTACCCTGATTTTACAAAATGCTATTTTTCTGTATCAGCATTTACTGAAGTTTCTTTAAATGTCTTTGAGTGTGTTTATGAAAAGAAATGGAACTTTGCACATATGTACAGCAATTTTTCCCCTTATTAGTTTTAATCTTATGGTGGGATTGAGGGTTTACTTGGACACTTCCATACAGGAACAAACTACTAAATTTATATAAGTTACTTGACCAGTCCTCTTTTTGCATTTGAGCAAATGTTAGATAGCTGCTGAACTCTGTTTATTCTGCAGTATTCTCCCCTTTATTCTTTGTGAAGTCTGTGGAAACCAGTACTTCATGAAATAAATATTGAAGGGTTGCAGGAAGATAACAGCAATACTACATATATTCATATCTAAATCCATGCATGTCCATGTAAGATTTCATGGATAATCTGTTTAAGAGCCAAGTACTCTGTGTCATGTAGGAGATATTCTAAAACTTAAGGGGAAAAAACCCTAGAAATTCTTTGTTAGTTTATATTCAGAGCATCTAAATGGCCAGCTCAGGCTCTTGAAGTGATTTTTTCCCATCACACTTCATTACACCAACAGCTGTAAATACTTTCCTCTTGAGAACATCTGATCCTCCAACCACTGTGTTTTTCCACCTTGTACACCTGTGCCTGGTGTATGAACCGTGCAAAATCAGTGTGTTAAGCTCTGGCACAAGGTGTACTTTAGTGAAAACTTAATCTTCCACATATCTGTCAACAAAATCTGACCAGCCTGAAACAGCACACTGAGTGCAGACACCATTTGACTTTAATTGCAGAGAAGTGCTAGGACAGTCCTAAGAGTACTCTTCTGTATAATGGAAAAACATGTTTGTGCTTGCCAAAACCTTAATTATGCCAGTTGATAAAAGGGCAGCACACTTTTTATTGAACAATAGCTTTCTTCTTCTTAAATACCATTTCCAAATATATTACTGGTGTTTGTCATAATAAACTGTAATTTAAATTTTTTTTTTTTTAATTCCTATGTGCTTACCTCCCATTTTAAGAGAGGCTTTATAAGGCTAAGAAATATAGGATGAGGGTGGTTTCTGACCAAACTGGTTCAATGTTTTTTTTTTATAATTTCCTTAGTATCCCATGTTTTCTAGATCATTGTATGGCTTTTCTGTAGAGCAGCATGAGCTTCTGGCATACAAAACAGAGAGAGAACACTAACCCAGTGCACTATTCTGCGTTTGTCCCATTTTAACAGCAGTCACTATCTCATTCATCATAATTAATATAAGTTGGGAACATTTATTTGTTATTTTTCTCGCATACTATTCATTTTCTTTTATTTTATCATTTCATTTTTTCAGGGGTGGTTCGTGCAGAGCAAAAGAATCAGACATTTTATGATCTGGGTATCTTTGATGATGGGCCTTACGAAGTTGGTGATGAGAGCCACCAGGATAAGAATCTAGTTCCTGTTCCAGCTAACAGTTACTTAGGTAGGATTGTACATGTGGTAAATGTCTTTAGGCCTCTTAAACCTTTGTGATCCCAGCCTGGTGTGATGATCCAAAATGGGAGCAGATGTTTGTGGACCCTGTATCATCTTAACTGCTCTGGATAATTCACAGCCTCCCTCCACGTTTATGGGCCAGTTTTAAGTGTAAGATAATACTGCTGAGGTACCCAGAAGAGCTGCCATTGTAATGTGAGATTCAAGAGCTGTGCCGAGCCTTTGGAATCTCAGGGAGTGATTATAATCACAGGGATGGGTCATTATGGTGTATGGGTCTGTAGTCCTTAGTCACACAGCCTCTGCTATGTAGTATCAGAAGGTTTATCAAAACTTGAGTTTCCGGTTGTAGCTGTTAAGACTGCAGATTTTCACTCCTGGTAGGTGAGTGCAACTCTTTCATTCTTCAAGTTTTTAAAATTCCGGTGCCTTTTAAAAGACCTTTAAAGTACCATAATATAAGTACTGTTTATATTTTACTTGTGTGTGTGTTGCAGGAGGTGAATCGCTTGCTCTTTGTGCAGTCAGGAAGGCAGGAATATGTTCGTAGACCAGTGACCTTTCTGTACACCAGTGAGATACACTGAAAAGTCTATGCTACATTTTTGGAAAGGCATTAAGCGTAAAGAATCTTTCTGTTCCAGTGCAGATTTCTGTGGTGTGTTGATCCACTGCTTTTGGCATATGCAACAAATACAGTTTTGGTAACCTGAGACTGGAACTTCTTTGTGAGGGATGGAAAACTGAACAGATGGGAAGGGCATTGCTAATGGGAAGAGTAAGAGATCAAGTCAAGAAGAAAGCAAACTTAGAGCTACTTATATGTTAGGAGAAAGAGCATAAATTTCTGTTAAATATCAGCAGTAATTACTGGGTGTAAAGGTAACTAAAAGAATCATCCTGAGAGCTTATGTTAGACAAGCTGATAGCATCTTCTGGTGGAATAAGGATTGCCAAGGTGAGGAGTGCTGTGGAGGCTGGTGCCTTTTGCTGTGAATGGTCATATCAATTTTTGCAGTTTCATAACCAATGCATTTATCTCCTAAAAGTAAATGCTGTCTTGATTTGTAATAATCAGTACCACTTCCAGGCAAGCCAGCTCATCCCAGGCATCACTGTTCATCTGTTTAGACAGTAAGCAAATGTGGTTATAGGTGCTTTGCTTAACTACTATTCTTTTTCTCTTCAATCTTTCACTCATGTTTATAGGTCTTCTATTTTTGACAGCTGTATCTGATACTCATCCAGATCAGTTTGTGTACAAAACATTGCCTCCCAGCATACAGGTGGACAAGTCAGTGGATGTAATGATGAATAGCTACTTAGGTTTGTGACCACTTGAGGTGGCAGCATCTGGTCACATACAATCTCCAGACCTTTGTCATGTTCCTCTTCCCTCTATCCCCTCTCATATCAAATACATTTTAAGTAAAGCATGAAAAAAACAGGCATTCAGATAAAGGGGAGATGGCAAAGTAACAAGGCTTCAGAGAAATGCTGATTTGTCATGCATTTCTCCAAACCCTCTTATCCCTCCCCCAGCTGAGAGTCCCTCTGGTTTTTCTGAACCGTCTCATTGTGAATTGCTGTAATTGAGAATTCCCATAGTAGTGGTGAAGTGTTTCAGAGGGAGATTCCCATCTGCTGGCTATCCTTTTCTTTCCTTGCAAAGTGGGCAGTTTTCTACTTTGGCGTTTATAAACTATATTGGCATATGCAGTATAGTCTTTTAAATTGGTTTTTCATATTTTAAAATGTATCGATTTTTATAAAAAATATGTAAGACCAAAACAATTTGAACGTCATGTTTAGGGCTGCATTAACTTAAAATTGCCCATTTCACCATTACTGTGTAAGCTGATTCTCAAATACTGCTTACATCATTCATATGAGAATGCTTGTGCAGTACAGTTTGCATGTCTGTAATAGAATGATACTGACTTTCTTAAGAGGTTTTGTGATAATTTTGCCAGAGGTGAAGTACTCAAGCTATATTCAAGTGGTAAAGCTGTAGTTGTTTCTAAGCTGTATGTTTAAAAATGATCTTGTATTCGGTGTCCATGAAAAGCAGGTCTAAGTGAGGGATGAAATACTATGTTTTGTGAGGGAGATAGTTTAATATATGGAGGAGTGTCGACTTGTACATACGCGTCCACCAGTGCAAACAGAAATGGAGAATTCCCAGCCACAGGACACTGTGTTTTAGATAAAACTTGGATGCCATATACCACTTTAATATAGCAGGAGAAATGTTTATTTTTCATATTAAGATGCAAGCTGTTAGTTAGTTAATTTATATTTTATTTCTTTCTCTTTTAAAGGTTTCTCTTTGGACTCTGGTAAAGGAATTGTCTCCCAAGATGAGATGACTTTTGTGTCTGGTGCCCCAAGAGCGAACCACAGTGGAGCAGTTGTTTTACTGAAAAAGAAAAATCAGAGAGCACTTTCCCTGGAGCACATGTTTGAAGGAGAAGGGCTGGCCTCTTCTTTTGGCTATGATGTTGCTGTTGTGGACCTCAACAGTGATGGGTATGGCTGTGGTTAACTCCTGCTACCTGTATTTTGAAGGACAGCAATCTTGTTTATTTTCGTTTTGGTTTTTCACATTAGAAATATAAGGAATGCCAAATCCTACCTTCCATGTTTTCCTGAAGGAAATGGTGAGCGTCTTGAGAATGAGTCTCTAGACTCTAGACATGAGTCTCTGTCTCTAGACAGAGTCTACCTGTCAGAATGAGTCTCTGTCTCTAGACAGAGTCTACCTTTCTAACAGAGTTTTATTTAAACAATTAGTGTAAACAGAGAAAGAGGAGACTGGTCTCATACCCAGAGAAAGCCCTAGAAGGTCCTTTTGTGCCTTCCACCAAGGGAATAAACCAACTTGTAGTGTCAGTGGGGCTGTTGTAGCCCAACCAGTTTAATGCACGTTTTAGTCTTTGTTCAGCAGCTCTTTGGGCAGCTCACCTTGAGCTCAGTCTGATCCATTATTTCTCACAGTTCTGCTACAAAAGCACTGCCTTTTTTTTCTTTTCATTCCAAGCTGGCAGGACATCGTTGTTGGGGCCCCGCAGTACTTTGACAGAAGTGGGGATATCGGGGGTGCTGTGTACATCTACATGAACCGCCAAGGCAAATGGGCAGGCGTGAAGCCTCTTCGCTTAAATGGAACCGCTGGCTCCATGTTTGGGCTTGCAGTTGAAAATGTTGGGGACATTAACCAGGACGGATATCCAGGCAAGTGGAAAACAATAAAAACAAGGAAAATGTGTGAGATTGTTTGGCAAGGCCAGACTTGGAACATCTTATCCTTTGACTGCATGCTGCAGAAAGAGCAAGAATGATTTTAGATGTTGCAACTTACTTTCAACAGATATTGCAGTAGGAGCTCCGTACGATGGTTTTGGCAAAGTATACATTTATCATGGATCCGAGAATGGAATAAATACAAAACCAGCGCAGGTAATGAAATAAACTTTACTATATAATTAGACTTGAACAAAATTAAAGGAATGACAGGGATATCCCTCTTCCTTCCCATTGTTATTACTGGGGTAGCAGGTATGCAGAAAAGTCACGGGGCCTTTTAAAGATTACACTGCTGACTGGAATGATTAGGAATTCTTGATATTAATATATATATTTATTTCTGGGGCCACCCATTGGCACCGATAATATGTGCAGAAGGAAAAAGGTGTGTAGATAAATAAATTCTGTTTTTTTAAAAAATAAATCTGGTGATTTGAAAACAGTTAGTTTCTTTGTTTTCTCTTTCACTACTACTGTTTCACTTTCTGCTTAAATAATATTTATGCTTTTTTGGGTTTTTTTTTGAGGACCCATGTGTCCAATTTGCATGGTGGGAATGGAACTTGATTATACTCCCTAGAATATTGCTTGAATACTTCATAGAATACTTTTTCTGTTTCCAATGTCTATAGTCCATAAATACTGTAAATAAAGATGAACTAAGTTCTCTGCAGATCAGTAATTTCTGGTACATACTGCTATTGCAAAGTAACTTCTTGGATGAAAAGCAAATCATCTTGGCACTTCAGTATCCTTTAGCTGAACTGAATGCAGAGATCCTATTTCACAGCTCCTACTTCACATTACCTCTTCCCTCTTTTGTCTCTGGTGATATGACAGTTATGTCAATTTGTTACTTATTTCACCTTTATCACTTTTAAATGTCTGAATTCCCTCAATCTGTTTGTCTTTTAGATTCTTGATGGTGAAAAAACAAACACCAGTTTCTTTGGTTACTCTGTTGCCGGAAACATGGACCTGGATAAAAATTCCTACCCTGATGTTGCTGTTGGTTCCCTGTCAGATTCTGTAAATGTGTACAGGTATTATACACAGAACCTTAACGAATTACACCAGGGCTTTGGTTTTAGCTTCTTAAAAAGAAGCTGCTTAGAAGTAACAAAAAGCTGTTTGGCCTTGAGTGTACTTTTCCTACCAGAAATTGGAAATTTGAGGGAAGGTTGGGGGAAGGGCAGCGATTCCATAAATTGGTTCGTTACTTTATCCCCCTCCTCCCCTTGAGAACCTGCCTTAAAATCAGTACAAGGTAAGAGGGTGAATGCGGACAGTTCCTGTAGAGTGCTGATGTGGGCAGTGTACCTGCACCTTAGTTTTGTCCTGTTGTAACTTGGATGTCTGTGTCCTTGAGTGGAATTTAAGGGAGATAAGTAATTCCTTAAGGAGAAGTTACCTGATGCATTTCCTCCGCTTATATAATCTAACTGTGCTTTACTGAAGATAGAACAAAACAGAACCAACCCCCCCACTTTTGTAGCTGAGGATCCAAACCAGAGAGGTGCACACAGCCTTGCTGAGCTTGCACTGGGGTCCATGAAACAGCGAGGAAGCCCTGCAGCTAAGATCCTTTGGGATTTCTGTAGCACATACCTTCATTAGGGATGAAGTTACAGTCCTTTGCAGACCTCTGCTTTTTTTCCCAGCATAAGGTATTGTTAAGCTGAATTACTAGTAATGGGCAGGAAGAGGAGACTCTCTCAGCATCAGAACTGTGAAGGCTGCATCAAGCTCAGGTCTTTGGTGGTTGCTTTCAGGTCCCAAAGGAGGAGAAGCAGAAACTCCAAAACTGGTTATCTCAATTCTGGCACAAACAACTTTACTTTTCAGGCAAAACAGCCTTTCCTACAGTTTTCTACAATGTTCCCATCTCTAAGGTGTATACTATCTGTGTACGTAATTGTAATGTTCTTAAATATGCTGGAAGAGCACCCAAGAAAAACAACTCATGTGGCTTTTGGAAAAGAACAGAGTAGGTGGTAGAGGAGTTGGTTAGGTTATTTAGCATTCTGCTTACTCAAAAGGAGTTTTAATCTTTTGCTGATAAAGGCAGGACAAAAACTTTTACCAAGGTGAGAACAAAAACCTCTTAAGGTGACAAACAGTGAAAGGAGTGGCCCAGTTAAATGGAACCGGTGGCCTACCAGCTATTTTAAACAACCTTTGGATGCTCTGATGAGAACAGGATCAGCTTATTCATTTGGTCATGTGAAATGTTTTCTCTCTTCCAAAAAGGCAGAGAAAGGAAAAGTTGTCAGGCAGAAGTATGGTTACAGCCTGCATGCAGAGGAATCAGGAAATGAAAACATTTCCCACAGTTACCCAGACTCCATGTTAAAACTTGTGAATGTGAATCTGAATGAACTGTAGTACCTGTAGTTGTTCACAGGGCCTGAATTACTACTGATGGTAGAAACCACCACTGAATTTTGTTATTCCTAAGTGTATAAAATGACAGCAATATCATCATTAATGTAACCTGCTTCCCCCTCAGGATCTGTACTTGTTCTCTGCAACCTTTGCTTTGCTTAGCTTTAAATAGTTTTTGGGTTTCTTTCTAACCAGCATCAAAGACAAACTCTGTGTTTTTTGGAGTGTCTGTTGCCAATCAGTGCAGGTGTGGAGGGAATCTGATATTCACACGAATTATTTCATTAATCTTAACAGAAACAACTTCTTTTTTTACCCCTTTTTTTTTATTCCCCATTTTTCCCCCAAATGAAGATCTCGGCCTGTGATAAGCATTAGAAGAAACATTACAGTACAGCCTGACAGAATTGATCTAAAGAAAAAGAACCCTGAGGACCCTGGTGAAATAAGGTAAATGAAAAAAACCCAAATTATCAGAAGCCTTGGTGTATTGAGTTTTCTGCTGTCAAAATTCATTCAGTGATGATGTTAAAGTGAAGGGATGTGAGAGTCATGCAGATTAAGCAAATGTATCTGCATATGATCATTTTGACTTCCTGAATTTATTTGGGCTACTGTGCTAAAGACAAGTTGTGGAATATGTTCTGTTCGTAACATCTGTTTTTGAAAATTAATGTCTCTTCGCCTCTTCAGACTTTCAACACAAATATCTTGGCTTGAACAGCTTTCTCTTGAGTAGAGACATAAGAGCGAATGCTGGAAAGTTTTTCTAATTGCTTATTAACCTTTTTTTCTTGCTTTGTAATTCAGTCTAGCAAGCAGCAAATACCAGCCATAAGACTGATAGGATTAATCAATGCACTATTAAAACTTTTCATTCTGTTTGACTATGCCTTATTAAAATTAATATTAATTTTTTGGCACTTTTTACAGGATGGATGTGAAAGCATGTTTTAAATATACTGCAAACCCCAGAGATTTAAATCCCAGAATAAGTAAGTTCTGAAGATAAATATTTTTGATATGTTTGTCACATGATTTTTGGTTTTTTTCTTTAGCGCTTGTCACGGAAAGATATTACTCAAATTATAGTGACTCATCTCAGACAGTGACTGACAAATTTAATGTGACTCAGTGCTAAGCTCAGCTGTTGCACAGGCTGAATTTAGTCATGCTGGTGTGTTAAACTGTTCTGTGGATGACAGACTGAAGCTCTCTAAGTGTTATAATTGCCAGTGAGCAAATGGCTGCTATACAGACCCAAACCATTTTGCTTCCTTAGGTTAATGCTGCTTTAGAGAACAATTTTAAAAGCCCATTTCATATATCTGTAGTGAGCATTATTTCTTATTGGAGGCTTACCCTTTGAACCTGTCCTGTATTCATGAAAATGGTTTTGTGAAAATCAGTAACTGGAATAAAAAAATCTGCATTAGTAGGAGAAGACCGTGCCACAATTAGATTGTGCCATGAAAATATAAAGCACTTGTTCCAATGCTTCTGTTGCTACCTCTTATAGAACTGTGTAGGATTTTGAGGGGAAATGAGAAGAATTTTAAGCCAAACTCCCGGTTTTCTCCTGTGTTGTCCTGAGTTTCTCAGTTGCTTTTAAAATCCAAAGGATGTGCCTGAATGAGGTCCTGGTCCTTCAGCAGGTGAAGTGCTTGGAGCTCTCAGTGCCTTGGCACACTCAGTGCCGTTCCCATCTGTGCAGCGCTGAATTAGCTTGGTGATAATTAAAAAATGCACCAAGTTCAGATCTAGAAAAATATGCTTCAGCACCCAACTAGACAGCTCTAGTCACACTTCTGCTCTCAGTGTTAAAACTTACAGTGTACCTTGACCTCAGAATCTTGCTGGCTCTCGGGTGCCATTTGGGACCCGACAGGAATCCCCGACAGTGGAGCTGGGGTATTTACAGTGGGTACCCAAGCCATCTGCTGGCTCCGCACAGCAACTGCAGCTCCCCCAGCCAGCCCCGCATGCCCCTAAGGGAAAGGTTTACTTAGGGAATAACAGGATTTGGTTTAGAAACTTCCGTTAGATCCACGCACAGGGTACCTGGCCCTCAACTATGGCAGGACAAAACACGGAGAAAGTTTTGTGAATGACTGAAATGAAAACAGTTTATGAAGCCCAGCACTGGCTGGAACAGTCTTCTAGAATAATACTGTAAGATCATACCTGGTGAAATTAAAGTACTTTTAAAACATGGCAATGATCGGGGTTTTTTTATAGTGACCTACTTTATTTTTTCACACAGAGATCAACTACATGTTTGAAGTGGAGAACGAGAGGCGGCAGCTGGGCCTGCCCTCCAGGGTGCGCTTCATTGACCACTCGACTGATCAGTTCACTGCAAGTACAACCCTGAGGGGACAGAACTCATGGGAGTGTGTGACTACGAAGCTTGTACTGCAGGTAAGAGAGAGTATTTTATTTCTGTTTGATTTAGATCCACTTAAAGCAAAAGAATGCTCTTTTTTTTTACAGCCTCATGGAAGGAACCTTTGTATATAACTTTGTATGTAATTTAAAAGTCGTATGCAATATAAAGCTTCAAAAATAGAAACTCACCATAGTTTAGTACTTCATTATTCCCTGCACACATGCTTCTTCCTCCCATTGCCCTTCTTGCAAAGTATGGATAAAAGTTGTAGCTACTGCAGCACACTCTGCAGGTCAACAGAGCTGAACTAATTTAGAACAACAGAGAGGGACTTACTGCCAAAAATGGAGAGCTGTTTCCAACAGAAATAATTGTTATAGAATTTTATAGTGTGACTGTTTAGGAAAAGATTTTTAACTCAGGGGTTTTGGAGTGGATGAATGGGCAGGGCAAGAAAGCTTGGTGTGTGCTCTCTTGACCTGGCTTCTGTTGTGGTGCTAAAGGTAGTATTGCTCCAGAGGCTAAACAGATTCCCTCTCAGTGGCTCAGCAGGAATGAGTCAGCCTCCAAGGTTGCCCACAGCTTTTGACAACAGCAGATTAAAGAGCTTTAATTTATGAATAGAATAGAATCATAGAATGGTTTGGGTTGAAAGGGTCCCTAAGGATCCAATTCCAACTCCCGTGCCATGGGCTGGGAAACCTTTTACTAGACCATGCTACTCAGAGTCCCATGCAGCCTGTTCCAGTGTGTTACTGTACTAGAGTGGTGTGAATTTCACCTGCCTGAATTATCATCCATGGTTCCAAGCAATTCTTAATGGTGAGAGAAATCACCAGACTGGGAAGCCAGTGAGAAAAAAAAAAAAAAAAAACAGTAAGGCTGGGCTCTTTGTGTTCCTACACGTTTGGAAAATGTGGGGTTTCTGTATAGTACCAAAGCTCAACTTTGTGTTATTTTTTCTTCTCTGCACTGTACACTAACTATGCAATTTAAAATATTTTAACAGGAAAAAATTAAAGATAAGCTACGTCCCATTCCAATATCAGTCAGTGTTAAAATCGCTGGCCTGGAGTCACCATCCAAGAGAAAAGAGATTGCACTTCCAGATCTTACACCAATTCTAAATTCAAATGAATCTGAAACAGAGACCACAAAAGTAAGCCTTTGATATCATATATTTTAATAAATCTGCACTTCTACAAATAACTGAATTTTAAAGACTGTAGAAAACTAAATGATGTCCAAAGGAAATAACTGGGGTGGTGCTGGACATGTAACTATTGGATTATTGTTTTATATTTTGTTCTGAACTTGTTACAACCTGTTATGAACTAGGTACTGTGTTTTCTTGTGCAACAAAAGTGAAGATGGTATAGCTCCTTCTTCCCTCACCCAACAAGTTTAGGGGTATGTACTCCCAAAAAATGTACTTCTGATTAAAAATGGAAATCCATTGTCTCCTGCTGGGAACACTTATCCCACATAACAAGATAATGTACACTCTAATTCTTCTACTGTTGGGATGCTGTAACAGTGTTTGAGCAATGACTGCAGCAGTGACATAAAAGGGAGGGAATATCTCAGTTAAAAGTTCTCATTTCCTCAATGCTTACTGAAGAATCAGACTTAAAGATGTATTTCCTCATTAGAAGTGTACCTCTCAGAATTATCCAACTCTACTTTTTAGTCACATATAAAATTCTAAATTACCAGCATCAAGGGCTGTATCTCACAAAGAAAAACTCAACAGGCAAGAACTGAACTCTGTCCAGAAAAGTGCTTCGTGTGTTCCATGTCGATGCTTTATTCAATGTGCTTCAGAAATCTCATTTTCAGCTACTATTGTGTGTCAAGCAGTAAAACTGCTTTGGTTTTATTTAGGTGGAGTTCTTAAAAGAAGGATGTGGAGAAGACAATGAATGTCACAGCAATCTCAAGCTTCAGTACCGGTTTTGTACGAGAGAGGGAAATGAAGACAGGTTCACCTATTTACCACTGTAAGTCTTGATTAACGTATTTCTGAAGTTCATATTATTAACATGTGCTTAAAAGAACTTCTAGGAGTGGATTTTGGGAATGAGAGCAGCTTTATTCTGTGTCTAGCAAACAGCCCTTGGTAGAAGTATTGATTTGTCAGGTGAGGAATGGAGGGAGATGGGATGAGCTTCAGAAAAAAAGTGGTTGCATGGATACAAAGAGTTGCATGGATACAAAGTGGCCACAGTAGTGCAGGTGTGGGCTAAAAGAAAAAAAAATTAACACCTGGAGAAGTGAGATTCTAAACCAGCCTTGCAGTAGTTTACTGTGTGACACTTAATTATTTTGCAGATGAAATTTGACTGTATGACAACTTGATATAGTATAGTCTACCAGCACAAGAGAAGCAGTTACAGAGAAACAGAGTAAGAATTTCATTTTAACAAATACCCACCCCTGCTGCATCCCTCCTTCCTAGAGGGACAGTGAAATTAGAACGGGTAAAACAAACAGAAGGAAGTGTGTTTATTTACTGCCACCAGTCAGACACCTTTAGCAGTGAGTGCCACACTCAGAAGCCAAACCTATGTATACTTTACAAGAAAAAAGCAGGGCAGTAGATTGATTTGGAGAAAATTCAGCACTACATGAGTCACATGTAAGTGTTGGTTCAGAAATACTGTAAACTGCTGATTACTTGAGGGATTTATCAGCCTGTTCTGTCCTCTTAACTGCTGGCCACTGTCAGATGAAATACTGGTTTGGGGAAAAAAAAAAAGACTATTCATGTGTTTAGTTTTACTATAAACATTTCCCCTAATAAGAGGAAATTCTATTTGAACAAACCATAGTAAGAAGCAAACTTGCATACACATTTGTTTTCCTAAAGCACACAACCCTGTACATTGTGTTTCTATAGTGAAAATGGCATGCCAGTGCTTGTTCTGAAAGACCAGAAGGATATTGCCCTCGAAATAACAGTGACAAACAATCCATCTGATGTAAAAAATCCACAAAAAGATGGTGAAGATGCATATGAAGCTAAACTAATTGCAACTTTTCCAGACAGTCTGACATACTCTGCATTCAGAGAGATGAGAGGTTATCCTGTGAGTATTTTTAAGAGAAAAAATACTGAAAAATGTAAAATACTTTCATCATACTTTTACTTGTAAATATATTCTTTTTAATCAGGAAAAGCAGCTAACGTGTGGTGCTAACCAGAATGGTTCTCAAGCAGAGTGTGAACTTGGAAATCCTTTCAAAAGAAATTCTAATGTAAGTTGCATTTACTTTACTTAAGTTGTAAAATCTCATTCCTGACTGAAGTCATCCAAAGTTTCTGTGTGTAACTACTGGAAATTTGATTTGGATCTTTTTAACTCTAGAACTTAATAGTGCATTTCTATAAAATTTCATTTATCAATGTATCTTATAGAAAGCTCATATATTTTGTTATCTTCTTTCTTGTTTAGGTAACCTTTTATCTGATCTTAAGTACCACTAAAGTTAATGTTGATACAACAGACTTAGACATTAACCTGAAGCTGGAAACGTAAGTTTTCTTTGTGTGTGTGCACCTGTGCTGTGCTTTGATATACAGCTGTAAACATTTTGAATTAATTTGTTTGGTTCACTGAAGTAATTTAACAGTAAAGAGAAACCCACTAAATTTGTAAATAAACACCATTGTTTCCTTTTCGTTGTAGAACAAGCACTCAAGTTAATTTGACTCCAATTACAGCCAGTGCTAAAGTGGTTCTTGAATTGCTTTTATCACTCACTGGGTAAGTGTTAGTAGCATGATAAATTGGGGGGTCTGGGGACAGTTTTGCTGCAGACTCATTAATATCTGATTATTCTTGTTTCCCACCCCCACCTCAACAGAGTTGCTAAGCCTTCTCAGGTATATTTTGGAGGTAACATCATTGGTGAGAGTGCTGTGAAATCTGAAGATGATATTGGAAACCTCATAGAGTATGAATTCAGAGTGAGTAATTTAGATTAATGCCAATAGCTAATTTTAATCAAATGCACAGCTTCTTGCTTTATGCATGTGAACACTTAGAAAAATTGTTGTATTGGAATTGGCTTTCTTTGTCCCAAAATCCTGACTTCCTGATCAGAACATGCAGTTTGACTGTGGACGAGATCTTCTTTAGGCCTTGATGGTTTATGATCATATTCTGAGCAAGTGGCCTGAGGCTGCCTGCACATTTGGTTTTTTTGGAGCAGTTCATGCACATTCAGTTGGTGGCATAAAAGCTCCTGCAGGCAGGGAAGAGAAGTTAAAGCAGAACCTGCCTGGGACCTGCCCAGGTTTTGGCTGGTGCACCCAGGCAGCAAGAACAGGCTGAGGACAGAGCCAGGGCAAGGAGATGCTGCAAGAGTCCCTCTGAATGTGTGGTTCTATTTTGCTGTCTTGGTCTTCTGTACAATCCATCAAGGAGAAGACTAAGAGAAATTGACGTCCATCTCTGTCAATCCTTTACTTCTTTCTGTACCTGCATGCATGTATTATAGCAGCAGCAGGTAGAGTATCTGATTTAGAACTTGCTATCATGATCAGTAACACTAAGCAAGTAAAAAAGACATTGGGAAAAATCTTCAGACTTACAAGAGCAAGAACTTGTTTTCTCTCTATGTCAGAGTTCCTCATAAACTTGCAGTTTGCCTCAGTTACACAACTGACTGATTTGTTAACTCAAAATTGGAGTTGTTTCACGTGAAGATGGATTTCTAAAAATCAACAACTAAAAGTTCATGTTGGGGGATTCTAATCCTTCTGTGTATTCCTGGTAGCTGCATGCTTAAAGCTTGTCCAAGTCAGTAATGTTTCCAGGAAGAAAATCCCTCTAAAAAGCATTTCACAGTTTAAAGAATGTTTGTTTGTTTTAACAGGTAACTAACTTGGGCAGACCACTGAAAACATTTGGCACTGCTTCCCTGGATATCCAATGGCCAAAAGAAATCAGTAATGGCAAATGGCTGCTTTATTTGATGAAAATAGATTCCAAAGGCTTGGAAAAAGTCTCCTGTCAGCCCGAGAATGAAATCAACAGTTTGCATGTTGCGGTATGTTACCTTATCTTCTGTTCCTGAATTGGTACCACATGAAGGCATCCCATAGCAAGTGAGAGTAAGTCATCAGAGCTTGCCTCTAGAAGGATTTATCTTTTACCTTAAGAAGCTCACAAGCACAATATGTGGCCAATGTATCAGTGATTAAGCCTATTAGGAGACTTCATAACAGCTAATCCGGCTAATATGCTAAAGGATAGAGGCTACATCATGGTGACTGTTTTTGCAATGGGCACTGCTGTCATATGCTCTTACACAGGATGAAACTGCTGATTGTTGTAACAAATTTCATCAGCATTATTGAAAACTGTTCATTAATAAAAACATCTGAGTTTTGACTGGAAAAACAATAAAAAACTGTAAACATCTTCCCAGCCTGGGGGCATTCCATGTACTTTTTTTAAAGACAAAGGGCTTGAACTTTAATTTATTTATTAACAACAAATATAATAAAAATCAATTTTCATAGCCCTGGATTGTACCTATCTAGCAAGATCTTTTTTCTTTTTTCTAAAACTTGAACCACATTTTTTTGTTCTTCATATAATCTTAAGATCATATGGGAGTTTTTCTTTTCCACCATTAAAACTGCATGCACATAAACCTGTTTTTGTCAGATCATCACACTAGTTAATATAACTTGCAGCGAGAGTAATTAGTATACAGTTAAAAAACCCTGCATCTACTAAGAACATTTTTACTCTTTTAGCATTGTACCATTAATACCCTTTATCTAGAAATAAAAATGGAAAAAGCATTGAAAGCTTTATAAAGCTCCCCTTGCCCTAGTAAAGAAAATAGTCTTTTGGCCTTTCTTTAGGTAATCTCAAATTTTAGCAGCAAATGGAGGTAAGTAAGGATATATAATGCTGTCAGTCATGTGCTGATTTTGGAGGAAGAAAACAGTGAGCTCTAGTTTCTCTGCTTGTATGAATTAAAAGATTCTCATGATAAACTACTTCTATTTTTTTACTTCTTTTTTTTCCTTTTAGGAAAGCCGTAACTCAAGAAGGAAGCGTGAGGTTGCAGAGAAACAGATTACAGACAGCAAGGCATTTTCTTTATTCTCAGAAAGAAAATACAAGACCTTGGTAAGGATATTGCAACATTCTTGTCAGATACCTCCCCTTGAACTGGAAAGAGAGGGCTTTTCCAAGTCTGGCAGAGGGCAAGAAATTCTCTCTTACATATTCAAGTATTGATGCTTTCAAAATTTGAACATTTAGATTATCTACTGTAAGACAGAACTAGGAAAGAATATCTGCATAGTTACTTACATTACAATAAGCAAGTAATAACATCTTGATTGTATTCTCCCATTGCTGTCAGTAGAAATAGATAGTGGTTCTTGCATGTAAGTATTATGCATATAATCACATTTTTAATCTTGGGTTGAGGTTTAAACAATCTGTGAAGATGTGATCTTATTTACATGTAGGAATCTGTAATTGCAGAACTGCAATGTGAATGCACACTGTGTGGACATAAAGTGTCCCCTGAAGGGTTTGGACAGCAAGGCATCCATTGTGCTGCGTTCCAGGCTGTGGAACAGTACTTTCTTAGAGGTAAGTCATCTTACCTGCCATTTTTGAAAGGTCAGAGTTCTTTCTTGTTCTGTGTCTAATATTCATATTTTATTTTGGAACAGGAATACTCCAAAATGAATTACCTTGACATTCTTGTTAGGGCTTCTATCAGTGTTCCTGTGGCAGCTAAGAATGTTAAACTCACGAATGAAGTTACTCAGGTAGGTTCACTGTTAATGCTACCCACATGTTATGGTTGGTTTTGTTCTAGCTTATCTCCAAAGACCAGGAATAAAACAAATTGAGAGAAAATAAGCTAAAAGTTTAACGTCTCAACTGAATTTCGAATCATTGACCATTTTTTTAGGGGTTTGGAAAAATTCATTACCATATTGAAATTATAGCAGTGGGAACTTTTTCTTTGAAAGCATTTTGTGGAAGACATTTTGTTGTAGAAGAGATGAGACTATATAAATTGCAGCTTTCTAATTAAACATGTACCTTCTGCTATACTCTCTCCACCCACACATTTGCTGTCCCTTAGGTGCGTGTTACTGTATTTCCTGCAAAACCCGTAGCCCTTTATACCGGAGTTCCGTGGTGGATCATCGCGGTGGCGATCCTTGCAGGAATACTCATGCTTGCTCTCTTGGTATTCTTACTGTGGAAGGTGAGCTTTTATTCATCTGGTTGTTTTCTATTTTTTGGTGTATAACTGACAAGACCACAAACTAATTAAGTAAATGATTAAGTATTTGGGACTCAAAATAGGGCAAAACTGCACAAAACATACATTATCAGTTTCTCAGTTTTGCAACATTTGGAATGAAAATGGTTGTAGGGGCAGACTTGTTATGTAATTTTTGTTTTCACATACTCAAAAGGAAGTATTTTGAGCTCTGGACAAAACTTGAGACAAATGTTCAGAGGCCATAGTCTGACACAGATGGCTAAAGCTGATGGGAGCCTCTGCAGTTAGGGGTAAGACTGCATGTGAGCTGTTTACAAATGTTTTAGCAGGGCTCGGCTCTAACATCAGAACTACCATTAAACTGATAGCAGATGAAAATAACCAAAAGTACAGTGTTAATACGTAGCCAGGTATGCTGGTGAATTTCTGTATTATTGCTTTTTAATCTTAGAAACCTTAAAATAAAAAAAGAAGAGGTATAAAAAATGGTTAACTATTTGCAAAATAAATAATCAAGTACCTAAGGACCTTTGTAAAAATGCCAATTATTTATGGTACCAAGTATACCAGAGCAGTCTTTTTATTCTTAGTTTTTACAGGTGTAGGCAGTTAGCATTTCCTGTTATGGGACAGCAGTAGGTTAGTAAAGAAGAGGAGGTGAAGAATAGCCTATCTGTAACTTTTTTTCCCACTGAAACTGCAGCAGTTAGCTTTGAGGAACTCGTATTTGCTGCAGGTTATGTCCCATAGGATAGTTCTGATTTCCTGATTTTTTTTTAAAAAATGCCCAGCTACTCCTGCAAATATTCCTGAGGAATGAGTACTTTGGGTGGGCTGTTACATTAACTGTTTTACTGTGCATAAAAATACAGACATTTTTCACATGCACACACAATGTTAAATGCTGTTTTTGATGGCACAGACTGTGCTGTTCTGTGAAGCACAGACATTGTACTACAAAGACAGATACATCACTGATTTAAGACAAAAGCTTGTATTGAAGGGATCAAAGCAGTAATTGGTTTCATTTTACATGCTGTGTTTTTGTCTGTCCTGTGCACTAGGCTATGAACAGGTTTCTGTATAGGCTTCTTTCTGTTCTTCACGGACATCTTCACCTGCTATGGACATACTTTATTGTAGCTTTTCTTAAAAAAATCCAAACAGATTCCCTACAAATTTATCATAATGCCTCTAAAATAATATTCTCAGGTTACTCTGTTAATAACTCAGGTTATTCTGGTACTGTATATAGATCAAGTTAGCCCAAGAAATTCTCAGAGCTAGAAACAGCAGAGTTCTTGTCATGATTTTTTTTTTTGGTTGGCCTGTGAAGGGATAATAGGAAGACAGTTCACAGAGATGTCAGTTTTAATAGGTTTGACTTCTTCCAGTCCACAGAAATTGACTCAATACCTTGCTTCCTTGTAGTGTGGTTTCTTCAAGAGAAATAAGAAAGATCATTACGATGCCACATATCACAAGGCTGAGATCCATGCTCAGCCATCTGATAAAGAGAGGCTTACTTCTGATGCATAGTACTGATCTACTTCTGTAATTGGTAACTGATGATACTTTTTAATTTCTAGCTGTGGCACATGCTATGGTTGCAGTGGCTAACGATGAAGCTTTTTCTGCATAAGTTCTATTAACTTTTGGATTTCAAGCTATCATGCTTGCTTGCTCCTTCTGTTGACAGATTTTCAGCTTTTGGTGCATGTGAACGCACAGAGGTGTTTACCATGGTCTAAAATGCTTCTTATTTATTTCTCTAAAAAAACACGGTGATCTGTTGCAATGGGTTTTAGTATTTTTTAAATTTATGCTTTAACATTACAAGTATGTCTTCAAGCTTGCAAGATGGGAATCAACACTGTAGAGTTAAGATGTAAATGGACAATATGTAAATTTGCTTTACTAACCTTAGTGCATGCTGAAAGGTACATGATGCTTACACTGGAGAAGGGTTTTCATAATGTGAATTTATTGCTGTTTTACATCTGTTTTGCCTGAGTTCTAAGGTGTACTTCTCTAGGAATACACTTTGCTGAAGCTACAAGATGCATGATGATTTATGCTTCCAGCAACCTTTATTCCACTTATGATAATTACATGCATGTACATTGTGTCCATAAGTGATGCTTGGAATGAGGGGATGGGGAGGAATTCATAATGAATTATGTCAAAACAGTGTTTAATGAAACTATGAAATGGCTACAGATTTGGTCTTTGCTCACCGTAAATTTTTAAAAATTCAGTTCCATGTGAGTTCTAATATTAAAAAAACCCCACACCCTTGACCAAAGAGAACCAAAATTCCCAGCACCCTAAATACTATGAACAAAACCTTGCCTACTTTAACATCTTCTTACCCCCAGCAGTATCTAATGACAGCTGGATGGCACAATGTCTCTTAACCTGAATCTTGACCTCAGTGATCCATAAGGATTTAAAGCTGAGTAGGTACCAATCATCATCTTTGTAATACTGTGGCCATAGCTCCCTTTTTTTTGGAAATTAATTTTAGTCCATTCCTTGATATCCAAAATCAGTTTTTACAGCGGCTTTGAATAAAAAATTGCACAGCACAAACAAGCTGTTATAGATTTCATCCAGTGTGACTTCCCATGGGAAACTAAGCAAGATTCATCTTTCTAATACAGCTAATTAGGTCAGGTGACTGAAGTTGAAATGGTGCTTTGAAAGGCCCTTAGGGTAACTTTTCTTCAGTGTTCTGGAAATGTCTGCAGGTTCTTATGGGTAAATCCTGTCACCATACAGGCAGACACTGAAGTCCATACCTACCTTTGATTAAGGAGAAGCAGCTTTCCTGTGTGTAGCACTAAATGTCCTCATTAGATGAATGAACAGCTTTGTACTGGAAGGAATCTTTTTAAGGTATTTGATTACCACAGATAGTCAGAGCATGCCCTTTGTCTTTAACTGCTGCTGAACAGCTCATGCAGACCTCTTGGCTCACATTTTTACAGCTACATATGCTACATTTTTGGCCTATATATTTTTGTTTTCAATTTTCTTACCTGCATATTTGTGTGAAGGAAGAATTTACTGCCTCCACAACTGTAGTACTTTGGCAGCGACTGACACCTAAACTGTTCTTTTCCTCCTCCGCACAGTGCGGGTTCTTCCGGCGTTCCAGGTACGAAGACAGCGTCCCCCGCTATCACGCTGTAAGAATTCGCAAAGAGGAGCGACAGATCAAAGAGGGGAAGAGCAAAGACCTTGAGACAAAACAGTGGTTCACCAAATGGAATGAAAATGAAAGTTACTCTTAGGCAAAAGTGTTGTTTATCCACAAAGTTCAGACTGAGGTTAAGGTTTTCATTCATGGAATGCTGATGGTGTTAGACCTGTGAACACTACGGACATTCACCATTTGATTGTAGATATTACTGCTTAGATTGAGGCTTTTATTTGCACAGTTAAAATGGCTTCAACAGACTTTATTTGCATTATTTAATTTCCAGGCTGCCTCTTTGCCCCCTTAAATCTAATTCACACTTTAGAAAATAATACTATGCTGATTTGGGGCCTTTTCTGCAAAATAAGCAAAACCACTACAGCAGACCTTTTCCTGTGCTCCTGACCTTCTTCCTAGGTATGTAAGGAATGCATGTTTAAGGTCAAGATGAGTTCTCCATTGTTCCCTCAATGCACAGTGCTTTATAAACACACAGTGGCCTTACCACACTTTGTTCAAGTATAACTGAAGACCTGCAAGGCTGCTTTAGTCATAACCTTTGCCTGCTGCAGTAGTTAGGGCTTAACAAAACGCATCATCTTAAATTACATATGCAATGAGTCATGTTGCTTGATTTTGTTGGTTGTTTTTTTTTCTTTAAGATCAGCTTGTGTGATTCTTGCTCTCAACAAATATACACAGGTTTTTGGTTTTTTTTTAAAAGAGAGGCTTGAATATTAGATGTACTTTCTGTATATATATATTTTAGTCATTTTTGTATTTATTTTTATTATAAATCATTGTCTTTGACTAACTGGTAGGCCAAAGACTACTGAATTTTTAAATCCACTGTTCTGGTTTTTGTGTTTCTGTTTTTGAACTTCAGATTATGAGACCTGAGGCTTTCACTGCATTTTAATAAATCATGAAAGGTGCCAATGCTTTATAAAATGTAAATATTTATGCAGATGATGTGTATGGGTGCTTTTTTCTCCTGATATTTGTAACATCAGGTCCTGTAACATGATTTGTATATTACTGTGGACTATTTAACAATTTGGACACCAAGCAGGAGTAGTGTTTTAGATAACATTTTAAACTTGCTGCAAGAAAGTGAAAAGTGCTTTGGAAACTACTTTCCAGCTTCATAAGGACTTCCTGGCTGGCAATAAGGCATTGACTACTGAAACTGTTGTATAGCACTTGAAGGAGGCTATAGATGCCTAATTTACCTTAACTGTCAGGATCTGAGCTGATCCACCTTGAGACTACTGAATCATCTTGAACACCTGAATGTTGATAAAAGTAGAACCACTATATTATTAGTAATCTGGTTATTGTAACATAGCTGAGAAAATAGTTTAAAGAGTTTACTTTTTTACCCATGTTCTAAAGCCTCGGTACTATTTAAGAACAAAGATTTAGCTCACAATTGTGTATTCCATGTGAAACAAAATTCTTTTCAAAAAGTAAGCATGTTAATTGTTTGTAATATGAACTATACAAAAACCTCTTGGTACTTTTTCCCTTCATAGGGTAAAAACCTGCTAGAAGGGTAGTTGTCAAGTATCTTATTTTTATTGATAACTTTGAATGTACCTTCTTGGAAGGTGTGGTCACCTAAAAAGTTACCTTTAGCTTTAAGAAAGATGAGTCTAATAAATGAGAGAATCTCAGTATATTATTACCCTGATTTTATGAACACTTATGTATTAATTCAGATATTATTCAATTTTTGAGCTTCTAGAATTCTAGCTTATTTGCTTAAAAGCTTAGCAACAGCAGAAGCCAGGGTACTCAGGGGCTAAGAAGCTTGAGAAATACCCTGATACCCTTGAATACAAAATCAGATTGTGGCCCTCACCTAAGAACATGAATGTCTTAGCAATGTTAAAGTTCTTGAAAAATAAGTCATGTCACTGGTATATTTTTATCTCAAACTTTTGTTTTACCAGCTAAGAATGCTACATCATTCCATGATTAGAAATTACCTGTGGATATTTGTATAGAAGTGTGAAATAAATTTTTTTTAATTAAAGATGGTCTTGGTAACAGTGATTTTATCATACTTACCTGAGGTGGCCATAGCTAAGTTCTCTAGAAGAACAGGCTCAAAGTGGTAGGCTTTAACAAGTTCTCTCATGCTCAGCATTGCCACAGCTCTCACTGTCCTGCCCCATGCAAGGGGCAGATAAGAAGCTGCGAGAGATAAGGCACAATCTCACACTTGCAGGCTCTCTGCTGGTTGGTGCAGTTGCCAGCACTGGTAAGAGTCAGAACACCACGTGCCAGCTCCCAAGTGGGACACGACTCCCCTCTCCTTGCTCCGTGCTTGCACTTGTGCTGTCCCAGGGACCTTCCGTTCAAGCAATCTCCTAAAAAATTTTCTTAAAATACTGCCAGATGAGTACTTGAGTAAGTAGTGGAGATGGAGACATCCCCCAAATTGGTCAAGGACTTAGCACACCTATTTGTATTTAGCAGTGGAAGTTTGATACTGACAGTCAATAACACAACTCCAAGGTACAGTTTTGAGTCCACCGAAAAAACCCTATGGAAAAGCCAAAAATACACAGGGGAAAAAACCCCACCAAATTCAACAGAGGGAATGTGGCTTATCTCCACTTCTAAGGTATCAGCCCTCACTGGATACTTTGCTCAGCATTGCTGGAAGGCGTTCTGATGCAACAAAGCCTGAAGATAAAGGTTAGCTGCATATATGCTAGGCCATTATTTGTTGTTGAGACCAAGAAGCTTCCAGAACTAGAACCAGACCCTTCAGAGTTCTCAAAGATGGGAACTCAACCTGCTGTTATTAAACAATTACTCTCCTTTACCTAATGCCCACAAACATCTGTCTACAAGAAGACAAAATACTGACTGACAGAACAGTTAAGTTGGTGATCACAGGAAGTTTAGTACAAATCTGTTATATTTGGCTTTATATATGCTCATATATACCATATACATAATAGTACTAGCTGTAGCATATACAATATATACAGGGGCACAGCACTATAATAGTGTATGTGTATAGTATGTATACATATATGTGATATACAAAACGATGTTTGCCATATATAGTGTGTGCTTTTATGCAGTGTATATTTATATCTATATAAAAAATATACACACTCTATATAGCTCAAGGTACATAAATACAATGTTGGTAACTGCAATACTTCAATGCATTTAACTGTCACAGCACTGCAGACATACCTTACGAGAGAATATACCTTTCAATATAAGGGACCACCACAGTTTCAATAGCCACCTATTCATAAGTTATACGTGGAAAAAGAGAGGGAACAGTTGGACAGAGGGAACAGATCAGGAATCGGCACATGAAGTAAAAGGAAACTTCTGAAAGGGGCACTGAACTGCCACTCCCCATAAAGCACCCTTGTTGCAATGTTGATCATCATGGCTGCAGTGTGTCTTAACTAAACAGACTGCACAGAACCAGAGAGCTGCTCATGTTGCAACAGCTGCAGTAACTTCTCCCAGCACAGAGCAGGCACGGGTGTCAGCAGCTTGGCGTGCAAAGGCCAGGAGACCAAGCTGTGACGAAACAACCAGGCAACTGCAGCCGGTGCTCTGAGCCAGCAGAGGCCCGTGGATGTGCCTGGATGTGCTTCAGCTGCCTGGCAGACAGCACGGCCATGTGGCACAAGAAGAATGGCAGCAGTGTATTTCCCTATAGGGACTGTGTAACCAGTTGCTTCAGTTTTTTATCCCAGGCCTCAGACATCTTTCAATGTCTATCTTCCCAGGCCCCAGAGTCATAAGTCATACTATACACTTTTAACAGCCTCATAAACCTTGATGAGTCCTAACCTTGAGAGCTTTGTGAGAAAAACACAGCAAAATTCATTCCAAAAGACTGCTGCTGAAACGGGCCTTAAACCCCAACCAAGGTGTGAGATTGCAACTGTAAAGGGGTTGGGGACCTGCAGTTTGCATTTTTCATATGGCAAGAAAGACCTCTTTCTTTTCTAGCTCTGCAAAATGGTTGCTTGCAAGCAGCACCTTTTCAGGCTTCCATACCTGCCTCAAATATCCTAGAAAACATACAGAATGGTTTTTTGCAAGAGGAGGAATCCTTGCTGCTGCAGACCAAGAAAAATCCCCCTCATCGCTGATACACAATGCTAACTATGTACTTTATCTCTCAATCCCAGTGTCTTGGGGGGATAGGGTAGGAAGAGACAAAAAAAGTCAAATACTTCTGTCAGGAACATATGAAATAATGCACCTGGTAAATTGATTAAAAGAAATGTTTGCAGGATATTGCTTCCTTTCTTGAAGTGGAGAGGTCCCACAGTACTGCAGTACAGACCTGAGAAGTGCATCACTGCCAGCCAGCTTACAAAGCACTCTGATCGATTCCAGCTTAGCAAGGAGCAACATGAAAACAGCCACGCTGGACTCAACCACAGGTCCACCAAAATCAGCCAACCCAAACTGCTAAGAGTTGTCCACGATGGCGATACTTTGCTGTTCCTGTTCCCCAAAAGTGTTAATTTATGGGGCAAATGCTAAACTTCAGTAGCTGTGTAGTATATTTTTCCTATATCCAAAAGACATCTCCTCCTAAGAGTATCTCAAGTTGGAAGAGTCCCATAAGGATCATAGCTCCTCACAGGACTACCTAAAACTAAACTGCATGACTAAGAGCATCCATGATAATCATAAAATTTCTCCATCTGCCTTCTGATCTTGAATCACAAGCAGATGGCAAAAATTCACAAACTCCGAAGTTTAATTATACACTGGATAAAAATAAACCCATCTATTCTTAAATCTGCTTTAGTCTGGTAACTCCCATAGAAATCCCTCCGGATTTTTGACCACTTTGCTTTGCTGCCATTTTAATATATTTTAATTTCTACCTCTGCAAAAAAGAGACCAAAGTCACATAAGCCAATGTAACTCAAAGAATTTGTCTAGCATAAGCAAAAGCTCAACTTACTGACAAAAACCTAAGAACAAAGACAAACCTAAGAACAACAATTTATGCAGGTTGAGTACACAAGCTAGAAAGAAACATGGCCAGATGGGCCAGGTGACTGTGCAGGCATTGTAGCAAAGCATATAAACCACGGAAAGAAAAAGAAAGAGATAGCCTAAGGATATTCATGCCTAGCAACGTAAGTTTTTTGCTTAATCTGAGCTGCACCTACTTTGGGGGACATTAAAGGAAAAAAGAACCAGTACATGCAGCACTCAACAACTGATGATTTCCAAAAAAACTGATGATTTTTTGACCTTAACAAATGAGAAAGTCTTTCTATGGAACACCCTGCAATATTAAAACTTTAAAAAAGAAATAAAAAAAGTTGCAATTCAACTAAATGTTATGTTTTCAATTCTTTTGAAATCTGAATTGTTCTGTCCCATTTGAATTACGGATCTAGATGTATTAGAATTTCAAGAACACCAATAAGCATGAATATGAGTAAGAAAAATGCCAAATAACAAAAATAATACATTTCTCGTTTTTGGTTTGCATAAGAATTTACAGAAATTAGTACATCAGAGTTCTGGCTGGTGTCACACTGGATCCCATCAGAGCAAGACCCTATAAAATCATCAATGAGAGAAACAGGTTTTAGAGGAGAAAGAGCATTCAAAATGTTCTCCAATATTCAAACACTACATGTTTACATGGATCAGACATTTAAACAAGACCAAGAAAACACCATTAGGTAAATAGAGAGGTTTTTCTCTGAACACAGCATTTAAAGAATCATCCACCATTCTTTTATCCACAGTTACTTCTGTGACTGCTCATCCTGCATAACTTTTCCTGAGAAGAGTGCTCACTGTTCACATGACTGTGTATGGTCTCGAGCTTACAATATACAGTGATTTATTTAACCTCTGGCAGGCTTTGCCATGTCTTGTGGCTGGAGACTGCTGTCCAAAGATAACTTTAGGCTCAAGGCCAGTTTTTAAGGCATGCCTGTAAAGCTGAAACACAAAACAACAAAACAATAATATACAGATCTAAAAGATGAAGCCAGTCCAGAGCCATCATAAGAAATGGCAGCAGCTTACAAAGACTCGATGTACTGCTTGTAGGCACTGCTTTGTGTAGTGCTGGCTCACAGCTGAGAGACCATCATAAAATGGTTTTGAGCACAGCAGTTCTCAAGTACCAATCCCAAACTATTACAGACTGGAGCAGCACAAGCTACTCCTCGGCCTTCCCTGGAGCCTACAAGCAGCACTAAGCAAAACCTGCCAATAAGCTGTGGTTGTAGAAGCGTTGCAGAGACAGACAAGCTGTCTGTTCGCCCCATTACCCACCACTCCCTGGCCAGAGCAGAACAACCCATTCAGTTTTCAGCATAAAGATTGAGGTATGGTTGGATTACAAACCAGATGAAAAAAGCAGTCTAATCCTGCTTCATTCTGACATACCATTGGTGGAGGAAACTGCATCTAGAGGCTGACTGAATCAAATGCTTTCTGTATTTCAATGCAACATTAAAAAGAAATGAGACAACCTTAAATGGGGGGCAATCCAACAACGCACTGAGTGGATTAATGTGATTGCTGTATCAAAACTATTTCTGCTCTAGAGGATGCCATAGGATATCCACCACCACTATCATATCATAGGCAAGTCACAGGTACAAGGTTTGTTTAAAGGAAACCAAACAATATTGAAAAGTTGATTTAATGAGATGAATTTATGGGACAAATACCAGTATCCACAACAAAAAAAGGAAATTATACAGGGCATGATCCACTGTTGATACTGTTTTCTCTTTTCAGGAATGACCCCGGGAATGATGCCAGCAAATCTCCACTGGAGATCGGGTTAGCCATCAAAGCATTGCTAATCCTTCTCACAGGAATACCCACTGCCAGTGCGAACCAAATTTGGTTCACACACCAACAAGCTCCCCCCAAGCTGGAGACCCTCGCTTCTTTTCTTTATTTTAATCAATATGGTAACTGTAATACATTCCGCACTATGTATGTTTTTTCACTGAGAGTACAATCCACTGTTAAAAGTAATTATAAGGGAAGGTCATGAGGATACCTTGCCCACAAAAATGCAATAGGTAAATTGGGCTAATGCTTGTTGTTGAACAGTATTTCTGTATGGTGTAGTGTGGAGAATAACTTGATGAATGGCAGGCACTGTTGCAGAGGCCTTCTTAATACATATTATTAACATTTTACAAAACCATAATTAGGTAACCAAAAATTTCCCTCAAATTACAACTAGAACATAGCATTAACCTGTTTATAGGCAGAGGAGCAAGAGGTGACCACACCGTCACTCTGCAGAACACCATGAAGTGACTTCAGACATGGGGGAATTGTGATGGTGCTTTCCCTCCCACATCTCCTCAGGCCTGCTCTGTGATCTCAGGAATTACCTCCCTCCATTGCAGTGCAAATGAAATGGCACCGTTGTTACCGGACTTTTTTTCCTCCAGAATTTCAGGTAGTTACAAGCTTGGCTTATGGCCAGGATAGAGACACACTGATGACTAAAGCCAAACATCTCCTGACCCAATAAACAGCAGTATCAAGAGAGGCCCCTTGGAGCTCTCACAGACACAGCAGGCTGTGACCAGCACCTCTCTGAGTGGGACACCTCCCGGAGCTCATGAACTCTCAAATCTGCCATACTTGAAAGACCATCCCCCTACAGCCCTCAGGAGCAACTCTTGCCTTTTGAGAAATTTTGGTGTATACCACTGAACTCAAGGGGAATGTTTCATCCCAACTTCGTACACAGGTATAGATGGACACACCTCTGCACCCGTGTGTGAATTATTGCCTACGTAGTAACCAACAGAGTGAACCTTGCCTTCAGACTCTGCTAGGTCATTAGGGTTAAACTCATATCAAATACTAAATTATTAAAGCAGGTATGCTAACCAAAACAAAGGTAGAAATTATTGAAAAATTAATATTATTTTAAAGTAGCTAAGTGCTTGCTTGACATTAGTAGCTAGAATTGTTATGGCAAGCTGAGCTGTATAGCTGTATTGCATAAGTCAAAGATGGATCAGAGTGAAGCCTGGAACTAACAGCCTAAACATTACTAATAATTAGAATAGACAAAACTGTAATTTAAATATTACTTAAAAATTAATAGCTGGAGCAACCACATTATAACATGGACTACAGAACTGACTGAAACCCCCACAGAAACAGACCTAAGAGGATGTGAAGATGCCCACGTGGCAAACACTTGGTAACAAAACAGCAAAGATTACTTTGCTGGGCAAAGAAGGGCAAGAAGGGCCCAGACTCTAACACTGCTATTGATCCAGACTGCCACGTGAGGAGTGCGGAGTTTAGACTGTAATAATTGCCCAAGGATTTCTTTGTCTGGAGTCCCTCTTTCGAGGCACCTAGCTCAAATTACCAGGTATTAAAATAATCTGTATCAATAAATCTATCTGATGGAGATGAGAGCCTTGTGTCAAAAAGTTCTTTAACATCTATACTGCAGTAAGTTTATCAGAAATGCTTATAATCACTCTTAATTGCCTTCTTTTGTTAGTATTCTAGATAATTCTACCAGAGCAGGACAACAAACCATTCAATACACAGTTTGGTACCTCGCCTATTGCATTTTAACAGGCAGTAAAGTCATTTACTGTGACACACAGGTCAAGTGCTTTTCTATGAATACAGATGCGTATTGTGCTCATTGCTGGCCGATCAGGAGTGTATCTGTCTAAAGGTAGAAGCCCTATTCTTCCTCTGTGTTTGTTTGTTTGAATCTCTTTTTCCCGGTAACTGAAAGAAACCCCAGCTCACCCCGCAGCTGGGCAGACACAGATGCGATAGTGAGAAGACGCACGTCTGCTCAAGCCCGGCCGATTCCCTCGGCTGAGGCTCTGCCCCCCCGCTGGCCCTACGGATAACGCCGGCGCTTCCCTAGGTTTCTGCAGCTTCCCGTTCCAGCCCGCGGCTCACCCACGCCGGGAGCCAGGTCCCCGCCGCCCGCCACGGCCCCGGCCCGGCCCGTGGCGAGGGGGAACCCCGGATGCGCGGAGCCCGCAGCGCCGAGCCCCGGGCACCCCAAAGCCAGGCGAGCTGGTGCACGGGCATCTCTCGGCCTCGCCGCAGCCCCTACTGCCCCGGTCCCCGCACCCACAGCTCCTCCGGCCCCCTCACGGCTCCCCACCCGTCGGTCAGTGCACACCCACAGCCCTTCGCCGGGCAGGCGGCGACAACGGCCCCGGTAACGCCGCGTACGTGTCCGTGGCCGGGCTCCTCCACGAAGCGAGAGTCGCCTTCTCCCGGCGGGCCGTCAAGGCGCTGGGAACAGCCGAGCGGCCGCCCCGGGCGCTGCCGGGCGGCAGCGGGCACCCCCGCCCCGCTCCCTCAGAGCCGCCCTCTCCTCCGCCCCGCGCCGCTACGGGGCTGGGCCGGGCGGAGACACCCTCCGCCCCCTCGGGCACCTCCTCCCGGCGGCGCGGCGGAGGCGGCCGCGGCCTGGGCAGGGGCCGGGGGAGCGGCGCGGCGGGAAATGGCGGCCGGGTCGGGCTGAGCTGAGGGGACAGACGGCACCATGAGGCTGCTGCGCGCCCTTCTGCGCGGCGCCGCCGCTGGCAGCGCCGCCGCGGGCAGCATCCCGCAGCAGGTGGACTTCTACTCACGCTTCTCCCCCTCGCCGCTCTCCATGAAGCAGTTTCTGGACTTCGGTGAGTCCCCGCCGAGCCGCCCTCGACCGCTGCCCCTCCTCCACAGGTGCCTGTGAGGAGCGCGACAGCCGCGACCCCTCACCCCGTCAGCGCTGCCCAGCTGTTGCTTGTCTCTTTTAATGCTGTGCTTTTTGGCAGAAAAGGGCTTTGCTTCCTTCTGGGGCAAGGGAGCTTGATTGGCTCATTCCCGGAGACTGTAACTATGACATGGTTGAAATTTAGCTGAAAACCCCAGGTTGTGGCACTAGCAGGGTAGTTGCGTGTTTTCTGCAGAACCGGCAGTGTTGGGGAGAGGGTGGGAACAGCTGTGACAACTGGTAGCGTTAGAGCAGTAACTCAAGACAGGTGAGACTGGTTAAGCCTTTTGCAAAGCAGCGTGCGGCCTTGTAAAGGCATTTTCCAAACACGTGAAACGCTTAGCCTCAGCTGGCACTGAGGGGCTGAAACAGTCATCGCTTCTCAGTCGCCTGTCTGTGCCCTACAGCAGCATCCTACCCAAATGTTGCTGTTTTAGAAGGTGCTTGAGAGAAGGAACAGGATGCAGGCACCAAGAGCCATCCTGGAGGATTTGGAATCTAGTCTTGAAAGTGTGTAAATCAGTAACAGGATACTCAGTCTTATGCTCTGTGCCAAAACCACTCCTAATCCTTCCAGGTTTGACTATCAGCTTGGAAACAAAAGGGATCACAGAAATTGTTCTATTCTGCTTCAAAGCAAAGACCACATAGAGAAAGGCTGTGTAAGTCACACTGAGAAAACTTTTCAAAGCCTGAGGTTGGAGCCATATGTTCTGTTTCTGTACCCCAGGTGCACTGTTGTGCATACATGTTTACATAAGTGTTATATATATATAACTAGTTGATAGTTTCATGGCTTTTTATAGTTTTGTAAGTAAAACCTAAATGAGAATTAATCCTGGAACCCCAAACTTTGTATAAGCAGGAAGACTTACAAAGAAGACTTTCTCATAATTATCTGCTGTTACTTTTTCCATCTATTCAATGTTTCACTTGTGGTAAAGAAATGTATCTTGACATTTAAAACTCCACATTCCTACAGGAACCCCACCATATGTTCTGTTGCTACCATACTACTAAGCAAAGAATCTTGCAATTGTGGTATTATTTTACCACTACTGATAACATAATGCTTACTGTAAAATCAGTGTTTATTTTAAAGGCACACTATTTCCTCGTGTCAAAAGATAGGCTACTTTTTTCCTCCTAGCAAAACATAAGGTAAAATAACCTTGGAAACTTTAAAATATTTTTTCTCTCTTTTTCTTAAGAATTTAATCACAGAGAGTAAAAGCCAATAACAGAAATAGAAAAATGAGTGCAAGACAGAGACAGTATTTGTGTGTAAGACATTCTGTAGCCATTATAATCTGATGGTGTTTTCATTAGAGATTTTTTTTTCTCCTTTTGCTAGAGTGAGAGCAGTCAAAGAGGAAATAATAAAATCTGGAAAAGCTAACTTAAAAAAAAAGAAATATTGTATAAGCAAATTTATGTCTGGGTTATAAGACCACAGTATTTTCTGTAGGAGTCTCACTCATTCTTTGCCTAGATACAGACGGTAGCAGCACAGGGAAAGAGAGTCATTTGCCTGCCCTATACTGCCTTCCATATTTGACCCAGGATTGCAAAGATAAGACCCTTCAGATACAAAAACTATTTTGTGGAATGTAATTTTCTGTGTACATGAGGCATTTAAAGATTCTATTTACATTCTAATACCTCTGATCTCATCTGTTCTTGGAATTTTACCCAAGAAAAGAGAAAGGCCAGTAATAGTCATGCCCAAAATGCAATCTGACTAGGGAGAAGAATGAAAGGTTTCTAGGCAGAGGTCGTATGTAGACAATGCAGAATGTGTGCCATTGCGGAGGAGTTTCTTGTAAACTACTCACTTTTTTATTAACTGACATTCTTTCATCCAGTGTAGTTTATAACATGTCTGAGTCTCCATGCTTTAAAGTAAACTGCTCTATTTCAATTTGGTGAAAATTCTTCATGTTTAAGGCACTTCCAGCTTCCTTTTTTCTTTCCTCATCCATTCTTGTAATCTTCTTCCTGAACTTCCCCCTTGCCAAATGGAAGGAGTGAATTGAGGAGTGACACAGGAGTTAATTTTTAGGAGATACCTGTTGTGAAACACCAGACCTGAAGTATGTACATAACTGCAGCAGATGGGCAGGGTAGGAAGTTCAGATGCTGTTTAAATGACATTCTTGAAGTCTAGAAAGAAGTCTGGCTGAGAATGAAGTACAGCATTTCTTAGTCTCTTCCCCATGCTGCACCCTCCTTTGTCACCTAGGAAAACAAGCTTTTTGGGAATAAATATAGGTCTTAATTTTAATAACCACGTTTAATTGCCACCCCTACACGTCACTCACTCTTATAAAAGGACAGGTCAGTTATCAACAGAGGCAGTATTTTCACTTCTAGCTCTTAAAAAAGGTAAAAATTTAAATGTATTAGTATCCCAATGGCTAAGCAGAGTAGCAGTCCTACTTCGCTTTCTTTCTCACTATTCATGTGAATTCATCTGACTTCTGTTCCTGTAAGACTGAATTTAAAGTACAACAGATTTAGTTGAAAATAAGATCAGTATTACTGGATTTATTTTCTCAAAGTGTTTGAGGATGAGTTGTGGTAATTTCACCAAGATCAGTGATCAAAAGCAAGGTGTATGGAACTATGATACTTCATAAATAGTTTCCTGCACTGGCTTCATTTGCTTCTGACATGCTCAGAATGACATACTGTTTCATCAGTGCTGGTTAGAGTCAGGGTTTGCTGCAAACAAAATGAACAATACACATGGAGAGAAGCCATATTTGAAGTTGTATAGTATGGGTCTGCAACTGTTGCATTAGTTTCTCTTTATATATTGAAGATTCTCATTACTGCCAGAGGTAGATTTCAGTATGCGATAAATTCTGAAACACAAGTGGCTTACCTGCCTGGCTGAGTCAGCTTTGAAACCAAGGCACAGGCCTCTTGTGCAAGAATTTAAAAGTTTGTGTAGTTCTCTACCATAAGCATTGACTTAATTCTGATGTCATATTGGTCTTAGGATCTGAAAATGCTTGTGAAAAGACTTCATTTATGTTTCTGCGGCAAGAGTTGCCTGTGAGATTGGCAAACATAATGAAGGAGATAAGCTTGCTTCCAGACAACCTCCTAAGAACACCTTCAGTTCAGCTGGTGCAGAGCTGGTAAGAACAGTGACATTCCATTCTTTGAAGGGTGACATTCTGCATATACACAGGTTGGAGAAACTCACTCTGTTCTACTGAAAGAACATTCATAGGCTTGTTACACAACCATCACTTATTTATACTAAGTTATTAAATACACCAATGTCATCGGAAACTAAATTTACAGATGTGGGAAATAACCTTTAGGAATAATTAGAGAACTCACAAGGGAATTAAAAATCATTAAGTATTGCACACACTCATGTATGAGGATACAGTTTTGTTTTTTTTTTTTTTTTAACAAAAGTCCACCAGAACAATGTTTAATAGGGAACTTACCTGAAAGTGAAGAAGCTAGTTGAAGAAAACAACAGAAGCAGACTAAAGCACAAAATGCTTGCAAAATATAGTAGAAACCATTTACAAGACAGGTTATTGCAGATTCAGAGTAAAGGTATAGCAAATATGAAGAAAGAACAACAGGAAGCTCCCAAAGCCAGAACATTAAACAACAGAGAAAACATGAAGGTATTACAGTAAAAAAGACATTACTTGAAAAATAAAATTTGCTTTCAAGTAAGGAACTAAGGCATAAACTTTTTTAAGATGAAAGCTGAACAGAGGGATTGCTTGGCAACTGCAAAAGGCACAAGGATTTCTGTAAAGGCTTTTAAAGTTAAGAGAACACAAAATCTTCCAGTAAGTGGGATTGACTAGATGACTGAATATTAAAAGAGCTATCAATGAAGATGAAGGCTCTTAATGAAACACAAATGCTTACATTCTTAGGATACTAAATGACATTGATCAAATGGGAAATTAATTCCATTTGGGAAAATGCAAAGTAGAACACAGGGAAGAACCTTCTCTCCCTGGGTGCTTGCTTGCTTACAATGGAAAAAGAAATTTTGATGCTGCTGGGAATATTTTTCTGGATATGTCAGTTGATGGCAAGAAGGAAAATAGTGTTAGGACCTAAATAACAAATGGGGAGGAATATAATTGTACCACTGTGTTAGCCTGTTATTCCCCTGAATTACATGCAGCTCCCTCCTGAACAGAAAAGACCAAGAGGGATAATCAGAGGGTTGGAACAATTTCTACGTGAAGAGAAACCAGATAGAATTCTTCAGCTTGGAAAATAAGTATCTAAGAAAAAAGGATGGCAGAAATACTTAAGTTCTGAACAAATGGAAGGATTTTTCTAATAACAGGAACTCACTAAGGCTACAAATAAGTGATCACCTACTGGGTTTAAAACACAAAGATGGTATTTTATGCATTCTAATTGATTTGTGGAATTCATTGCTCTGGAAATTTTGGAAGAAAACATAAATATATTGAAAGGAATCTTAACAAAATTCACAGGGGAGACAGGTAGAATGATTTGAAAACACGCAACACTGGAAGACCACAAATTGCTAACCAGAGAGATCTGGGCAGGCATATTAAAATTGATCTTTATCCTGTTTGTTTCATTGAAAGGTATGTCCAAAGTCTTCAGGAGATTCTTGACTTTAAGGACAAAAGCTCAGAAGATTCAGGGGCTGTTCACAGGTAAGGCTTTGCTGCCACACGTTAGTATCTTGTTAATATTGTATGGAAGAACTGGCAAGAAAACAATAGCTTAAAAAAAATTTCCTATCTCAAATCTCTACAGCAGTCATCCTCTGTTCCTAAAAGGAGGGTACATTAAAAGAGGAAATGAAGCACTTTAGCATAATGTCATTCTGTAGAATGCTCTGGTCAGTGCTGGCTGACCGTAAGTGCCATTTGACAGGCATGGGTTGTTCTGCATGAAAACAGCTGGTATGGTTTTCTCTTTCTCTTGGCAGTAATCAAGGTAATAAATAAAATTTTTATAAATAGTCAAAATAATTGATTACTGGTTGTTTCAATGCTAGTCCCCTGAAATACGCTCTAAGGACTGACCTGCCTTCTTACTGCAGTAGGCAGACGTGTGATATTTTTGTATGGAAGCCTTCCTTTTGTAGACAGGCACTCTGTTTGCCAGAGTACTGAATTCCCTCAGAAGTGAAATACTAACAATGTATTCATTTTAGTTTTACAGATACTGTGATAAAAATCCGGAATCGACACAACGATGTCATTCCTACCATGGCTCAAGGGGTAATAGAATACAAGGAAAGCTTTGGCATCGATCCAGTGACCTCACAGAACGTGCAGTATTTTTTAGACCGTTTCTACATGAGTCGCATTTCAATCAGAATGCTCCTTAATCAACACTGTAAGTGCCAGTGTTGAAAGGAAGGGAAATGATACCTGCACCATGTCAGCTGCATTTTTCTTTAAGTGCTTAGTATATACTTAAGTGGCACTTAGGAGTATATTATTTGCCTTTCCATTTATACCTCATTCTTACTACAATTCCTAAAATACTTATTAATAGTAGGCTTTCAAGTATGGTGAGGACTGAAATTATAGATTGCCTGTGAATTTTTTATTTAGCAAAACTGAAGAGACAAACTAAAATTATAAAATGATATTTGATATTAAATAATGTTTTCTTTTTTGGCAGCTTTACTGTTTGGTGGGAAAATTAATCCAGCTCATCCAAAACACATTGGAAGCATCGATCCGAACTGCAATGTTGTTGAAGTTATTAGAGGTAAATTCAGAAGATAAGAACAAGAATCCTAAAAAATTACATGAATATCTATACTAAGAGCAAATACATATCCTGATATTCATATACTGTTTAGTTGTTTCCTACCTGGAGCAGAAGTTTTATTTAAAGTGTAATACAATTTTGTTTCTTTTTTCTATAAACCCAGTTTTTGTGAGAAAATGCACATCTCCCTGACAGTGCACAGTACTTCTAATTTCTGGTTTTTTTGGCAGACTCTAAAGGAGAAAAAAAAGTGAGAGGGGGGAATGTAACTCCCTGTGTTTATTATTATAGATGGCTATGAAAATGCCAAGAGACTTTGTGATTTGTATTACATGAGCTCTCCAGAACTTATCCTTGAAGAGTTGAATGGTAAGTGAATATGGACAAGGCACGGTCTTGAAGAGGATGATGGCTTCTTCTAGAGGAGCTGGTGGTAAAATGTTCTCCTACTTTTCATATAGTTCATGTGTTCTTTGTATCTACTGTAATAAATAGTTTGGGTTTTTTTAAGTCTGGCAGAATGCTTTCCCCATTCCTCCCTTTAATCAGAAAACTGACATGAAGTTTTTGATACTACAGCTGTTGATATAACAAATTTTAGCAGGCTCTTTCCCTCCCTAAGATTTCATGTGTCTTTACCTGACATTACTGCATCTCACCCTCCCTGCATTTCTTGCAACACTTTAAAGATTTATACAAGACATTCCATTCCATCTTCATGATACCTCTGAGGAGGTTATTAGAAAGCAACTATGATATGCCCTAATCAGTGATGCCACACTGGGTTTTAAGATGAATTTCTAAAGCAGCAAGCAACATTTGAAAATCTTGATTATGACTTTTGATTAACATACAGCTTTTCAAAAGATTTGCTCACATTTTCCTTCTTTAAATTCAACAATACAAATTCACATTTTGAATTATTGTGGGAATGAATAAAAGGTACCTCATTTGCTATTTAGTTATTTAGACTCTCTTCTCTCCAGCTAAATCACCAGGACAGCCCATGCAAGTGGTGTACGTGCCATCACATCTCTATCATATGGTTTTTGAACTTTTCAAGGTCTGTGCACTTACCCTAATTACACAATTCTTTCAAACATCTTTGTTTACTGAGATTCTATTGCTTTGACTTTTTGAACCAATTCTAGGTGATAGCATGTTTTGCAAGTACAAACTTCTTGCCATTTGACTGCAGGAACACAGCTACACTGTACTATTACAGAAACAGAAATTGCATACAAAATGAACAGCTTTGGAAGATGTATCTCTTCTGCCTAGCCACTGAATACCTTGTGAAAAGACAGCTTAAATCTTAAAACATATGAAGACATTAGTTAATAAAGCAAGTGAGAATAAGGTGTCCCAAAAATTGTGTCTCTTCAAATCTGGTAAAATGTGTAACAGGTCCTGAGGAGCTTTCCTCAGGCAGTCCAGTTCTAGACTTTTCTTGGACTTTGTGTCATATTGCATATACTATGGGCATTATAAAGAATTCTAGAACAAAACCTCTGTACATTAAACTATTCATGTTTCCTTTAAAAAAATTAAATATTTGAAGTCTCTGTATTCTAATAAACAATATATATACTGATACTGAATAAGCCAGAAATGTTAAAAAACCCATTCTTAACCAATATACACTTGTTGTGATTCTTAAATACAAGATAAAAATAACTACTCAATTGATGTTTTAAGATAATATACAAAGTGAACAGGATTTAAGTTGTACTTGAAAATTACAGAATGCAATGAGAGCCACCATGGAACATAACGCTGATCGATGCATTTATCCTGCAATTCATGTACACATCACATTGGGAAATGAGGATTTAACTGTGAAGGTACTCACTCTTTTTTATTATTCTGAAGGTGATTTTGATTAGGGTTTTTTTCCCTGTCGTGAGCAGCATATTAGGAACTTGAGCTGCTGATCTGGTTCCATCAATACATTGTATGTAATGATGTATGTAAGAAGACCATTGTGGAATTTCACATACTGCCTCAGCAGGAAATTAATGAAGAGGTTGCAGTCATACTGAGGGTTCTGCAACAGTATCCTGTACTTGCTTGTGTCTTGCCTAGCTTAGAAGCAACCATGACCAAAAGCAAAGTAGTGTCTATATACGATTGTAACATTAACATTTTGTAAGTGACAATGACGGAGCTATACAGGTGTGAAACAACTGCAAAGAGCGAAATATATACTGTATATTCCACACAAAACAAACCTCCTGAAGTACAGTTTGCAGTTTCTTCTTTTTCTGTACAACATCTGTGTTGGATTTCAAAGATCAACTGGAAGCACTGGGTTTTCCATAGGTCCAACTAAACTGTAGTAAAACAACTTTGACTTACTCCTTCAGTAATAGGTTTCAGTAAATTATACTTAAATGGCTCTTTAAGTATTATATTCTTGAGGAATAAAGATAAAACACACAGAGAACCTGGCATTTGCTAAAAGGTACAGATAGTGACTTGACTGAAAAGTGTGTTATGACCAAGATAAAAGCAATGCACGATTCAAGTAGAATTTCCTTGCCTTGGATGGTTTGGATAAGGGATGAAAGGGAAGGATTAATCTCGATCTGGTCATTGTTGGAGATGAGAATTAACGCAAACCTGTAACTCAGTAGGGACAGCTTCAAATATTTTACCTGAACTTTCTCTGGCCTATTGTTTGGGAGGAGCTGTTTTTTATAAAAAATGTATTCAGGGGTATAAAGCTAAATGCTCCTTCTTGTTCCAGATGAGTGATCGTGGTGGTGGTGTTCCTATGAGGAAAATTGACAGACTGTTCAACTATATGTATTCAACAGCACCACGTCCTCGTGTTGAGACATCACGAGCTACACCTTTGGTATGCAAATCTTTTACACCCTGGCATCATGGATATGTCTAATTGCCACAAAAACCATACAGCCAAAGCTATGAAATACTGTTTATAGCTATTACACTGAATAATATTTAAATATTACTTAATTCAAACAATTCAAGTATTTTTCAAAAAATAACTGGAAAATGGCATAAAATACTAAAGATTATTTACATTTGTTCAAGATTCTCTTTTTCTCTACTAAATCTAAAGATCAGCCACCTCAAGCAGAACACTTAGCTATGTTTCATGTACTGTAGTGAGAGCAGGATTCTGAATTATTTTTGTAGCCACTGAATGAAAGGAAGAATAATTATAGCAATGACTTTGGATCAAGGCCATAGTTCATTTGTATTGTGTAGTCAATTGTACCATCCCCTGACAAGGATGAAGGTACACAGATGTGACAGGGCATATGAAGAATCTACTTTGGTCTAATGTGAATATAATAAATGCACAAGAAATAAAGCCTAAGCTCTCAGAATCTCTGAACAGCTTTCCTGTATCTACTCTCCCACATTGCATTATTTAAAAATATATATAATTCTGCATGTAGATGACTCTGCAACTCACTAAACACAAGATCTTTAAAGAGAAGTGTTGTGTACCCTCACTGAGAGATTACCTCTAAATTTAGTATTTAAACAAAAAAGCACTCTTAACACTTCAGGGCTATGTCCTGCTACTGCAGTCAGGGCTTGGTAGAATTTTAGTATAAGCTGCAAATTCAATAGACATTGTGTCTTGAACCTTTTTTGTATGTTCTGATGATGAAATGTATCTGACTTAAGAACACTGAGTACTTAAGATTAGTAGCTCCATGAAGTGTGACAGACACAGCACAGTTTTCTCTAATGGCATCTCTTCAAAAAGCTACCATAATACAAGAAGTGTTATCTACCAGCCCTGTCTGACAAAGGAATGAAACAGTTTTCTCATAATCACAATCATCCATGCATTCTTGTGGTTTTGGAGTATGTAACAGCTTGGGGCAGGGGGACCATAACAGTTAACATCTGAACTCCTGTTACTATCAAACATCATGCTTAGTTTGTCTATTTTACCTATTGAGTTAAAACAGAAAATGCCACTGATTGATGCAATTAATGGAAATATACTTTTTCTCCTATCAGGCTGGCTTTGGTTATGGCTTACCCATATCACGTCTGTATGCCCAGTACTTCCAAGGAGACCTGAAACTGTATTCCTTAGAAGGCTATGGCACAGATGCAGTTATTTACATCAAGGTATGATATAACACTCTACCATTTTACATTTATCAGCAGCTCTAATCTGAACTGCTAATGGAACTCTGTTCTGTTAAAATAACTTGAATTAAAAAGAATCCTCAGCTACAGCCTTTTCTCCTTACAGGCTTTATCAACAGAATCAATTGAAAGACTCCCTGTGTACAACAAAGCAGCCTGGAAACATTATAAAGCAAACCATGAAGCTGATGATTGGTGTGTGCCAAGCAGTGAGCCAAAGGACATGACCACTTTTCGCAGTATGTAGCTTTTCCCTCAGTAGTTCACAAGGAAGTAGGTTTGTCTCTAAAGGGAATTTAAAAGACCTGATTTATAGCAAGATGTTGAGCCACTTTTGATACGTGAAAGTAATTTTCAGTGGTGTAACAGAAAGTTTGGAGTAATTAGGCTATTCTGAAATAAAAAAAACAACAGCCACCAAAACCCCCAAACCTGCACTTACTTATAAAGTGAGGTCATACTTAATTTGTTTCTATTTATGACTGCTTTCAGAGCTAAGTGAAAGGAGCAATATTTTGGTTTCTATAGGGATCAAGGCAACATCTGTCACATGTAGTATTAATTCATATAATTACAAAATAGTTTTATTGAAAAACTATTGAAAAAGCTCACTGGAACATTTTTCATTTATATAATACTACAGATTAATGAAAAGCTTGTGTTAAGAAGCATTGAGCTCACTGCTATACCCTTGCAACTATATGGCACTTTCTGTTCTTTTATCTTAAGCATGCTGGAGCTTAATTTTGCAAAGTTAAGTATGTTGCCTACATACATTGCCTACATCACGGGGGTTTGTTCAGCTGTAGAAATCACACATCTCTGTAGGGATAAACAATTTTTAAAAGCATTTTTAACAGCTACTACTGGTATAATATATCTCAGGTATGTGACATTGGTTGTATTTCTTTGGTTGTAATGTGAATATATAATAGATGTGAAAAACTTATCTGGCCCTGATCATTGTGAATTAAAAAATAGCATTGGATTGCATACAGTAGTGAAATGTTGTCTTGCATTTGCCTGTATTTCTGTAGGTCATACCAAAACGCAGCATCAACATTCTAGCCTTTGTAAGATCTCAGACTTGGGTATGTCAGGTACAGCTGTAAATGGAAACTATTTTAATAAACAGATTTTAAAAATTTGTCTGTAATAGGGCATCTCTATTACTTTGATAGTATAAACTTCCTTCTCAGGAGTAATTAAGAGTAAGTGGAATTAACAGTTTTTGAAAATACCTTTGCATTTGTGATATGCTTCTGGCCCCATTTTTGTAGTAACTGGAAGTCACAATGTAACATAAACATGATGACCAGAACGTTAATCAGTCAAAGACAAACTGTCAAAACACACAGAGGAAGACAGAGATGGGAATGCATATTACATTTCAGATAAGAAGTCCTTTTTAATAAAGAATTCAACTTAATGCCTACTTGTACTAACTTTGTTCAAATCATATACATCTGTGTTGCACCTTGATCCCTGTCATTCCTGAACATTTTAGGAGTGATGCAGTTAAAGCCATTGAGAACTAATCTTCTACTCAGTTAATTAAACTGCCTGTAATTCTGTGGTTTTTGCTCTGCAGCAGACATGCATAATCCCTCAGAAACAATAAGCCTAGCTTTTGCTAGTTTACTGTCTCTGCACAGGGCAAAAGGTGAGATACCACAAGTGAAGGGGATAGATGGGATGTTGGAAATTGAAGTCATGCTTCTCTATTTGTAGCTGAGCCAGATTCAAGATTTATCACCTGCCACCTCCCTTGCCAAGTTCTGCAAAACATTGAAATGGTTTTATACCCTGGTTAGCTAATGTAGATAACTTTAACAGAAGTGCATTACAGACTGGGCTGTATACACAGTTAAACTGACGGTCTGAGGGAGGATTACTGTAGCTTAATTGCCACCAGAACAGTAGGGTTACCTATTCCACTCAAGCTCGTGGGCACACTGAGGCCCCTATTTTTCTTTCTTACAAGGATGTGAGGTGGTAACTGGCACAGCTTTCAATCTGCAGGGCCAGAAGTCACGGGAACTGAGAGCTGTTCTCTTCTTTGGCCCTGCAAGAGGATATGAGGAATGCCATGTAGTGTAAAATGGGGCCTGTACAAACGTTGGAAGGGACACTTGCAGCTATTGCTTTTGCATAACTAAAACTGAAAGTTACAGCAAGGGCTTTTAAAAACTCAGGTCTGAAGCTGAGCATTCTAGGCTTTAAATCTTTTAACTAACTCAGTTGATTTTAGTAACATCGGACAACCACATGCAGTATTTCTGAAGGAAAGCTAACAGTTTGTTTTCTACAAAGTCTCTTAAGTATTTTAGATATTACCGAAATAAAGTCTCTTTCACATTCTCGGCTAACTACCAATTGAATTCTGATTATTAAAACAACATGCTGTATAATTATATTTGTATGTGTCTCTTCACCTGTACCCCAAATGATTGTGGTGAAAACACAAATGTGTAGTGTTTTGATGTACAGTATTTAATCCTAGTTGCAGATTTGGTCTTTGATAACTTTTGGTTTCAACAGAAGTACAGAAGACAACTTTGGTGTTTAATATTTTCATTGCTATACTGAAGGCATTGCTAGCAGATGGGTTAAGTTGAAGTGAATCACTACAGGAAAATAGTACACTATAAAAAAACTGAGATTAATAGTTTTGTATGCAAATTAGCTAGATCTTGCACTGTAAAATTAATGTTGGTTTGTGTCAGTTTTTTGAAAGAATCACTGCATTTATTCATTAAAACTATTGTAAAAATTAAGCGCTGTTGGGTGATTGTGTAGCTGGGTACTGAGCTTGTTCTGTGCAGCCAGCCTTCTCAATCAACATCTGACAGATGTTAAATGCTAGGGGCTGTCATAATCAGTGTTCTCATCATGCTCAGATGCCAGGGGAGTTTACCATCCCTGCTATGGCTCCTCCTCACCCACCTACAACAGCTCTCACACGGGGAAACCTCTGAAACCATTATTTCCACTAGTCTGCTTCATGAGAAAACTCTTCAAAAGGTGCAACAGTAGGCTTAAAGGGAAAAGGTTACACGAGGTTCTATCAATATTCTGTGTTGTAGCTGTGAAAGTACTCAACTTTATTGACTAAATTATTAAAGGGTGGTTTTAGGTGGGTGATCTTGAGCATTTGATGATTCCATACTTGTAATTCCTTTCTCTTTCATCAGTAGGGCAGCATTCATCTTTGGTTCAAGGTCTGTAAGTTTGGCATACAACTCAAAGCTACTGCAAACAAAGTACATAAGTTAAATCTTGTCCAAAGAATGCATAAAACTGAAATATAACTTCTTTAAAAATCAGCAAGATTTTCAACCTTTATTTCGGAAATGCCTAGTGTGCAGAAGCATTTCCACACAGTCCTTTTGCTGAAATTCTTAAGACAGTTATACAAAAAAAATAATAAATGTGAAACACCAACAGTGCAGTTCATTCATTTAATTAAAATGAGAAACAGTCCATAGATTTAAAGGAGAACTTGGTCCACATAAACGAACTATGTAAGTTTTGTTCTAGTCCATTCTAGGGTGGAACTGATATTTAATCCAGTCTATATTTCTGGAATAATCTAATTTAAGGAAGTGCTCTTGTAGTATCTCTAGAAAATAGTATGTAAATATACAAAACACCAAGTCATGTTCTAGGCTATTTCAAGAATCAAATCCTCCTTTAAAGAGAAATAATCTGTAGTCTACAACTGAACATTTAAATACAAGGCAGAAACCCAGTGCGTCAGTGATAATTTTTCCTACAATTCTTCCCTCAGTATTTTAGGTTTGAAAAACAGTATTGTTTAAAATTAGCAAATATATAAATTTGGTCCGCAAAAAATCTTGTAGCATGTAGAAAAGAGAAATACATGTATTGCAAATGGATCTTATTCATAGCATAAATCTATAAAACTATGTATTATTTAGGAAAAATAGGTTAAAAAGGATCTTATTTATAGGCTTAAACCTTGTCCCAACACCATACGGGTAGTGTACAGAAAACTTAATATGCTTTTAGGATATGTAGTTTGTGAAAACTACTTAGTATTTCTTGTTATTTTCTCAGTAAATTGCAACACATAGTATTAAAAAACAGTGTGCTACTAAAGAGAACTTTAAATGAAGTCCCAGAAGTACAAGAGTTAAAACAAAATAATCCATAAATTTGAAATACATGCTTTCTTTTTAAATTAATTTGACATTACCGTTTTCTTAAACTTAATTTTTACTATACATCTTTAGTGGCAACAGATAAACAGACTGTCACAGACTGAATTTGTTGGCAGGATTTTTCTATTGTCCCTCTATCAGACTCAACTCTATCAAATGCTAATTTACTAATACTGGAATGATTTTTATACAGTGTTCTACTTTTCACAAACATCAATTTCAATAAAAAGGGCATATGACACCTTAGAAGCAGAAATGGTACTTAAGGCAGAAAGTGAAATTATTGTCTATTAGTACAGGCAGAGTCAACTAGAAATAAAAATACGGAAAATATTATTTCATTTTATTGGGCTGTAATGGGGAGGGACCACCATTTGAAAGTAAAAAGCCACCTACCACGTTGAACTGTTGCACTTTCCCTCCTCCCTCAATTGTACAATTATATACAAATCTGCTGAATTTCCTCAGGATTAGGCAAGTCTGCACTAAAATAAAATGGTCATTTTAGCAGCTTGATTCAAGAGTGGCCACCACTCTGCCAGTCTTGCGAACTTCCTTCTCCTTCTTTTGAACCTTTTCCTTCTGCTTTTCCAGTTTTTCCTGTGTTTTTCTAATATCCTTAATTTTTTTCTTTATTGTTGATCGGTCATTTTGACTGGAAACTCCCAAAGCCTTTAGAGGGGGAAGACAAAACAAAACCTCATCAGTAATTTTTTCCAACAGCACTGTCAACAGTGCTTGTGCATTAGCAACACAAGAAAGTGTTATTCACTTCTCTACAAGATAGTCTGCTTATTTGAAAAATAAGGACTTAGGACCTCAAAAGCATTGTAAATAATCATATGGGTAACAAGGTAGGTAAGGAAACCAAGGCCAACTCTTCAGTTGTGAAATAACAGTTTCGTGTTGCATTTTACAAACATGTAAACCCCATCGAATTTCCAGAAAATTAAACTGAAGCAGTAGTCTCCAGATATTTTTCTAGCTGTTCTTATGCACGAGGGATTTTTATTCAGTAACCAATCCTTAATTTTAAGGATTTTAAAGTGTATAATTAAGAAGTGACTCAGGAAGTGGACAGTACACTTTGATTTGCGATCAGCAGGTGGCAGTACCCGATTCCAAGTGCCTGACTGCACGCACTCAACACTGTCTCAGCTTGAGCAGCATCAGGTGCACACTGAGCTTTAGGCATCAACGTTCAAGCTTCCTCAACTGGAGACAGTCATTTGACAGGCCAGTCACTGGTATTTCCTCTGCGCCCATGAAATTTTATAAAATACAGGACATTTAGTGTTGCATGTCTATTTAAAATTCAGGCATATTTGGGAGACTGAAGGTAAGACACCTTTTCCCTACCTAAGCCCCTCAAATTCTACTTAATCATTAATAATCTACTTGATCATTAATAATAATTTGCCTTATGTCAGAATAGACCAATGAACCTCTTGCCTGTCCAAAATGCAATGGGATAATCTAACAAGAAAGAAAAACTGCAGGAATTTACCAGCACTTATAAGGGATACATATACAGTGCAGCCTTCCAAATGTAAAATGGCAAGAAAAGGCTCAAAAGATTCAGAATACATATTTTCAGCAGGAGTAAAAGCATGAAGCATTTAAAAGATCACCAGATAGGATTTTAGCCTTTCCATTTGAAGAAGAAATCTGGAAAAAACAGATTTCTAAAACTGTATCCTGCAATTCTATTTGAATTGGCTGGAACTTGCTTTGATACGACCTTCTGTTGAGATTAGGTGACAGATGTATCAAGACCTCTTGGAAAATTATGCTTACTTTCATTTCCTCAAAATACAAACAAGGAAGCAATATTTGTTATTTTTACGACTATAAACAGCTTGTCTTTAATTCTACAATCAATTACTAATTACTATCTGACTATACAGTCTCCAAGTATTTCAAAAGCAAGTAACTCAAGATAAATAAATAAAAAGAACAAATAACTCTATCCCTTAAAAAGCTACAAAACCAGGAAACTGGACTTTGTAGGTAAAAAATATGTCTGAATAAGCAGTGAAACCTGTACAGTTACAAATCTATCCCGGGATGTTCACATACCTTTAACTTCTCACTGTCGAGCTGCATTAACTGCTGTCCATCTACGTTCATAGCTGTGAACTCTGTAATATACTGCTCCATGTTCATTCCCATTAACCAGTGGCATACTTGCTGGGTGGTCCATTCAGAAATAGGTCTACTGTGCCATTGATTTTGCTTTCCTGTTGTTGTAAATTCATCATCCAATGCCTAACCAATTGAGAAAAGTCACGATCAGCAATATTTTACTTGACTGTATGTTGAGTTCCAGTTGTGAGTTGAGTTTGATTAACAAAGTGCATTTTTAAACATGCTCTACTCCAAAAGGACTTAAGTTCTTGAATCAGTTTGCCTAGTTTACTGTAAACAAGAAGACACTACAACATTCAACAAAAACTAAGTCAGAAACAGAGAACATAAAAGGCGACTTGGACCTATCCAAACAATAAACACACTTCCTCAGCTGGTTAAGACAGCTCTGTGTTAGTGTTAGATGCTACCTTACACAGCATGAAGACTCATCAAGCACTTCAACACCATTACTCATTATTGTTAACTGATGGAAATCCAGAATAAAAGCAATTCTAGTAGCCAGTAAAGCTGGTGAGTGTTCTAGCTACAGTTTTACTACATTTTGTACATTTGTAAAAGAGAGGACTGTTCATTCTTTCAACTAATGCGACTACATCAACACTTTAAGGAGGTCTGCCCAAACAGATAGATGACCATTTCAGAAACATAGCAGCTTGTAGACTTCCACTGAAAATATACTTTGCCAGCTCACAGAGCTTTTGAGGTAACATGCTTCAATTCCATTTTGCTTCTGAAGGGAAAAGGTACTGCTGTTTGTCCTGAAGCACAATTACTTCATCACAAAAGAAAAGCTACACAACAGAGCTCAATGCCTGCAGAGAAGAAATTCAAGTGTGGTACTTGAATCAGTAACATCAATTAACTGAAGTTTTTCTATCCAGAATCATCTCTCACTAGCTCATAACTGAGTACAGACTGCATTAGACTTGCAGACTGCTACACTGGTCAGCTTCCACTACTCATCAAAGATATTTCCAAACAGCAAAAAATATGGTCCCCTTTTCCACCGAGCCTTATGCTCATTTGTAAACAAAAAACATGGAAATAAGCATCTTTCTGGTCATGGATTTGAGACATGACCCTGTGAAGTTGCAGGTGAACAACTACAACTGCCAGCCAAAAGGATTTCACAAAATCCATCTTATTTGATGAACTATTTGGGAGAGTTGATTGATGTAACAAAATAATTGTGGTGACTGCAAGTCAAAGATAGTGAGATGTAGACCTGTCACATGATACGATCATACCACACACTGGATATGAGCATGCAATATGGAAGACACATATGAGGGGAAACAAAATTTTCGAATTTCCAGTGTAGTGAAGGACTACACAATTCAAAATGGTTTTGCTTTCCCTGGTCTGTGAAACAAAGGACAGTGGCTACATTAGGAGGCAATGCAGATAAATAGGAACAAGTTTGTAGAGCTGAACAGTTTGTGCTTAGGTCCTAAAACCCATGCTACAAGTATTTACAAGGATTTTCACTTCCAAATAGCTCTAGCTTGATAAAGACTCAATGGCCACTAGCAGCTGGTACGTAGCAGGACCACTGTTGAAGCACATCTGATTTGATTTCCAAGATAAAGTAAGGCAAGTGGGAACAATCAGAATATTTATTTCAGAAATAAACTCCTTATCCAAATCAAAATGCTTATGTAGATATAACAAGTGTGAACACATCTGCCTTTCTGATGTGCAAAAGAAGAACAGCAATTTGCATAAAGTAACAGCAAAATGCTCTAGAAGAGGTTTGACTTGAAGTGCTCTATACAGCATCTGTATCCAGACAACTGGAGCACCAAGTCTTCTATCCAAGCTATCAAGCTTGAGATGCTTTGTACAGAGAAGATTAGTTGGATAAATTACCAAGGGAATTTTAAAATGCACATTTTATTTGAAATAATTTTAGATAAAAGTACTCCCTAACCTGATATTGTGATACAAAAAATATATTGGAAGCTCTGTATCATACTAGCAAGTGTTCATGAATAATACATAAGAAATGGGAACTACTTTGCGTTTTAAGTGGGACCTGTATCTCATGTGTGGTCTATCAGCCACAAGAAATATTAAAATATATGCTGATGCATACATATTTTTAAATATATCTATGCACTTCTATCATTTGGGGTGTGTGTATATCTATATATCTCCTTTACATGAAAAAATGTGTAAAGTGTTTTATTCCCGTTGGAACTCACTCTAGATTTACTGAATCTGTGCAAACCATGCAAAAAACTTCATTTCTGTAATTTCAGAGTCTAAGTATTTGAAGATGTATTCATGTCAAAAAATAAAAAGAGACCCAGAGTCTTTCATTTTGTCAGAGAATTGTGGTCCCTTGACAGAATCTTGGGGGCTCTCTGAACGAGTCTGCCCAAGCAGCTAACAGACTGCACTATGGAGGAGTCCTCCAGGCTCTATGACTGGCAACTTAGTGTTTCAGCATCATCAGTTGCTACCCAACTCCTTCTACTTCATATTGGTAAAGACAGAACCCTAAAACCAGAGTTGTAGCAAGACCTGAATCTGTATTAAAACACACAGACATCATCTCCTCACAGATATTTAATACTGCATAATGTGAATTTTTTACTACTACTACTAAGGGAAAAAGCACATCTCTATTTTTCAGATTACAGGAAAGTGAAAACTGTGGAAGGATAAGATGAAGAACACCAACTTCTGAGTAAGGCCTATTGGTCATTAGATAATACCTCTATGTAATTTTTTTCTCAAATGTCCATTCAGAGGCAGAAAGAACGTGCCAAGCTGTTTGCACATCAAAGTTAAGAGTCCCCAAAACAGCTACTTACTACATACACAAGAGATCAGCTGCAAATTCAGAAAGCAGAACTAAAGCTACTCCTAAGGTATGGAAGCATGAGAAAGCCATGTGCTCCTGCATAAAAACACATGTGATTCAGAAAGCAAGTAGAGGCTCTGGAGATAAAAATACAGAGCCCAAGAAAATACCACTGCCATCACACCATTTACCATATTAATAACATTAGAAGGATTACCCAGCTAGCTGGCTAACCATCTGTGAGTGAAGTGACTCCACTCTAACTAGCTGGCTGCTAACAACAACTCTCACCAGGCAGTCACATCCCCAAACTGCCTGTGAGCATCAGCCCAGCAAAGAGGCAGACTCCTCTGTGCTGCCCCATCTAGATCTCTAAGAGGCACTTCCATCTCCAGTTTCCTAACAAACCAGGATTTGTAAGGCAGCATGCAATAGCCCACTCCTCTGAAAGCAGGAGTTACACTGGCTAGCACAACCCCTGCTGCATACTTATGAGCCCATCCGGACAACAACCATCAGGTAGAAATTATCCTCATTAAGAGCTTAGGTTAATGATCCTGTTCAAGGTCTTTACTGGTGATTCCAATGAGGGGATTGAATGTACCCTCAGTAAATTAATGGATGACACCAAGTTAGGCTGGAATGTCGATCTGCTGGAGGGTAGGAAAGCTCTGCAGAAGGACTTGGCTGGATCAGTGAGCCAGACCAACAGCCTGAAGTTCAACATAACCAAGTTCTGGGTCCTACAGGTCCTACACTGGCCACAAAAGCCCCATGTAGTGCTACAGGCTGGGGGCAGAGTGGCTGGAAAGTGGCCCAGTGGGAAAGGACCTGGTGGTGCTGGTCAACAGCAGCTGAACACGAGCCAATGTGTGTGCCCAGATAGCCAAGAAGGTCGGTGGCATCCTGGTCTGTATCAGGAACAGTGTGGCCAGCAGGGCCAGGACAATGACTGTGCCCCTGTACTCAGCACTGGTGAGGTCACCCCTCGAGTGCTGTGTCCAGTTCTGGGCCCCTCACTTCAGGAAGGACATTGAGGTGCTGGACTGTGTCCAGAGAAGGGCAAGGAAGCTGGTGAAGGGTGTGGAGCACAAGTCCTGTGAGGAGCAGCTGAGGGAGCTGGGGGTGTTTAGCCTGGAGAAGAGGAGGCTCAGGGGGACCTTATTGCTGTCTACAGCTCCCTGGAAGGAGGTTGTAGCCAGGTGAGGGTCAGCCTCTTCTCACAGGCACCCAAGGACAAGAGGACATAATCTTCAGCTGGCCAGGCAAGATTCAGGTTGGTCATCAGGAAGGATTCCTTCACAGAAAGGGTGATTAAACATTGGAATGGACTGCCCAGGGAGGTGGTGGAATCTCAGTCTCTGGTTTAGGTGAAAACCAGGTGAGGTGTTCAGGGAAAGACTGAACGTTGCACTTGGTTACCATGGTCTAATTGACAAGGTGGTCTTGGGTCATAGAGTGGACTTGATGATCTTCAAGGTTGTTTCCAACCACATTTATTCTGTGATTCAAAATACTCCAAACTGCTGTAAGATTGATTACTTATTTTTTTCCTAGATCACAAACTTTAAAAGCCCCCCCAAACCAAAAATACGTATTTTTCTTCACACGTACTGCTTTCCAAAAGAGAAAACAGTTCAGAGTTTATTCCTTGTTTTCCTGAAAGTAGACCCTTAGTACTCAATGTATTTACTGAAGAGGTACAAACAGCTTTCACTGCTCATGCAAAACTGGGACAATAAGCAACATATGAACTAGACAGAACACTGGAATTAGATTGATCTATAACAAAAAGAGGCTTAAATCATCACTTTACACATGGACAATTAGTAATAGACAGCTTTCATATGAGTTTCAGGACCCGAAGTTTACTGAAAGTTTGTAATACTGATCAAAGAATAATATTCAAGCAGACATCTTTAATCAAATATTACTATTTATACTGCTTAAAAGTTTTAGAAACATGTATTTTAGAAACACATTCTTGAACCATTCCCTTCAAAACACTGCAGGGAGTACTTGCAAAGATAGATTATTAACTAGACTTCCTCTGGTTTTCATTAGATCTAAGATTATCTCCAATAAAAATTTACAAAAACTTAATCTACTACTACAATCTGTAAACTAGTTATATGATTTTTGACACCTCATATTTTATTGTTAGTGAATTTACAACACTGTTTATAAGACTGCTCTGACTTTTACATATTACTGGGGTATTTTAAGATTTTCACCAAAGACTGATTTAAGACAGCTAGTAAAAATCCTATCACATTCACAAACCACCAGTCTGGCAAGCCTTCTAATTCAATTTACATCATGTAACTATGCTCAGTTTGTAATGAGTTTTCCTAAGCTAAAGGATTTAATTTATAAAGATGTCCATCAGTGAAACACCAAATGAGATGGTATCTCAGAATGCTACCAGAGTGGGGTTTCAGCTGTAGCCAAAGGAATTAGTTCTCCAGGGGAATGAACACACTTTCAGGTATCTAATTTCTACCTATATATCAGAACCACTATATTCCGACTTTTTTCCTTTCCTTTTTCTTTTGTTTTTATTGAAATGAAATTTTATCGTAAAACAAACCTGCACAGACATGAAGGCAAGGTCAAAAATGTTGCAGTTATCATTCACCCAGGAAGTTGCTTTAAATTAGTGGAGCCGTTATATTTAAAATTAAAAACTGCAATCTGATCAGAGTTCATGGTGATTTTTATGACATAACTAGGATCAGAACACACAGGCTGATGTGTCATCCACTAGTGCATGTCCTTAGTTCATTACCAGCTTCTTTACAGTGCTCTTCAACATTCAAATATGGAACAGCCATCTAGTTTCACATCACACACATCTGTTTCTATTAAACATGCTGTAGTGTGAACAACAACATCAACAACACACATATACACACTTTGAAACTCACCTCATTTGAAGAGAAGGTTAAAGTGTGTGAACGACCTGATAGATTTGGTTCTGTCACTAACCCTGAAAGTTCACAACTTGGCTTGCTATGGTATGTATCATCTATGACAATTCTACTCTGCAAACAAGTGGAAATAATGTTTTATTAACTCACTTCTTGGAAAAGCAGGTCATTAGGTGACATTCTAGTAATTTTGATTTTTGTTTTAAAAAAATAGTATGACTCAGTTACCTTTAGAACATAAATGAAATGTACTAACTGCATCAAGCATCTGACTTGTTTTTGTTAAACCTCTGAATTCGGAAACATGGTAACAAATTTAAAGCAATATCCCCAATAAGAGCAACTTGTGTAGAGAATTGGTCATAACCTGAAATGGTGTTAAAATACACAAGGAAATGCATCAGTTACTTTTTCAGCAGGCATACCACACTATGGAAGAAGCAATTTAAAAGGCATTTGTTGGACTCATTCATAATGAATTTGTATTGAACTGAAATCTCCACAAACACTATGACTATGTTTCAGAAGGTGGTGTTCTGTTGGCAAGATAAAAATCAGTCCTAATAGTTTATGGTCATTAAAATTTCCATGGCACAGAAGCACCCCCACAGTTTCACAGCTGTGAAAATGAGAACTAGCTTTAGACTTCTCAACTGCCCACTGTCAAACCACTGCAGTCAACAGTAAGAGTTTAAATCAGTTAATTCATGGAAAATACAAAGCTTGCCCAAGGACAAGCTTTCCCAAACCTTTAAGATACTGTATTGTATTGCAGTTCATTTAACAGCTTCAGTTAGGGCAGTAAAACACTGGTACCAGTTACCCAGAGAGATGGTGGAGACCCCATCCCTGGAAACATTCAGGGAATCAGGCTGAGCATAGCTCTGAGCAACATGATCTAGTTGAAGATTAATTTCTTAGAAAAGTAACAAAGTAAAATTCAGGTTAGAAACATGACTAATATACTATTCTCATGACTATCATATTGAAAGAATGTAAAATCTTCACATAATTTCTGTTTACATTCAGTTATTACACTTGGTCTGTGTTTCAAGAAAGCTTTTGTATCTGTATGCCTGCCTTGGCAACTAAAAGCAGCAGGACCCAGGCTGAATCTTATCCAGCAGCCAGTACCTGTACAACCTCATGAGGGTTGTACCTGAGCAGCCTGGGACTCAAACTGAACACTGAAAAAAACTCATTCTACACCTGAAACCTTCACAGCAGGTTTGGTAAAAAACCCTCTTAAAGAATATAAATATATGTTTTTTTCTACAACATTTTCTAACTTGATTCTCTTCATTTCCACCTCAGATTGTGACCTTGAAAATATTTTTCTTTAGTGAATGAAAAATAATTCTGCCAAAACCATGCCTCCTACTTTTGCCTTTTTAAAATTTATTTCTCTTTGCTGCCTACAAACTGTAAGCAATTATTTATCAGTACTTTCTCTAATGTTTTCTAAGTCTCTAATCAACTAATTACACTTTGTAAGGATGCCACACTGCATCCCTATGTACATAAATAACCTGAGATCCTAAATTAAACTGATCTTAAAGATATTTTTCTTCGGTAAGATATGCTCCTATAAGAGAACTACATTTTTGCAGATCTTCATTTAGCATTTCTGTATTTGTGTTCTGATTTAAATTTAACCTGAACTTTCAGTTTTCTGGATTCTATTTTTGTTTTGTAAGTGCACTCCCTTATACTCTAAATTACTGATATACATTTTCAACCTTAAAGACACCACACCAAAGCTCAAGAAAAAAGACATCACTACAACTCAACGAACAGAAAACCACCAAACCACAACTTGATTTTTCCTGCTACCTCTGTGCAGTACTTCTCTTGACTGAAAAATGGTGTTCTATTTACCATGTAGATTATTTTATTAACTACATTAAATTTTAGGGTCTTCTTCAGTCTTTTGGATGTAAAAATTATTACCAGAAACAACAGAATACTTTGTCTATCAACTTATCCTCAAATTAACTTCAACCCAAACTGAAAATCTATAAAGAAGGTTTTCTTTTAGCTGCCCTCAGTTCACTCTTTCAACCTTTATAGAAAAAATCAAGAACGATTCAGACAAACAAACCAAACAAAAAAAAAGAAAAAGAGAAAGACAATAAAATTCAAGTAAAAACCTTAGAAAAAACATAGCCAAAAGCATCTGATCACCAGTTGTTTTCTCCTCCCCCCTGCTCCTAATCAGTTTATAGGAGTAACTTCCTTTTAAGCATTTAGAGCCAGTTGCAAAGATTTTTGACTCTTGAATAGCATAGAATTTGGATAGATGAGAGGTTTCATAGGTAAGCTTCCTATCATTTAAGGTACTAGAATATAGTTTATACCACACTGCTCTTCCTTGCATTGAAAATGAAACACTGCATACCAGATTACAGAAGCTAAATAGTATTCTGGAAAAACAATGAGTATAAACAGTATGTATGTGTGTGTATTGTATCAGAAAATGGGACAGATTCATGTCAAGGGACTAATTTAAGAACTGTCTGCAAGCACACAGGATTTTAGTTCCTGTGTTTCCAATTTTCACAGGGATCCAAAAGTTTGACTCACTACTTTGTCAAACTTTAAGCCTAACTTCAGAACCATTTTAAGAAAACAAAAACCTTCTAAATGCAGTAACTTTAAGAGGCGAAGTTTGCAAAAACAGAAACCAGGTAATATAGAATTATATTCCTTACATCATCAATGCTAAAACACAACTACAGATATTATACACAATGCAAAAGACTCAGTTCCACAGAGATTTTTTTACACAATAAAGTTCTTATTTTAGGGTTTCTGCTTTCACCTCCTGTTTAAGAACTGCTGTCACATGATCATATGAGATACTCCAGACATAAAAGGAATAAATGCAATTGCTATACTTCTTATATATTGCTTTATTTATAAATTTTAAGTTACTATCAACAAAAACGAGTATTCTTTCCTTGAAATCTGGGAAGATGACTTTGTCCCCCACTTTTAAATTGTTTTAGTAACAAGACTCACTGCTGAATGGTCAAGCACATTTCTTTGTCAGTTTTAATGTCATTTCATAGCAAAACAAGCCAAAGCCTTGTTACTGTGCAAATGCAATTATCAACTGTAAGTTCAGATCAACAACAATTAGCCATTCATTTGAAGGAGCAGCCACTGTCACATTACTGTCTTTACAAAAGACCCCAAACACTGAAAAGTGAAAACAGCCTGACTTTGGAGAGGAAAACTATGATGTTACGATTAATGAATGTATGAGAACCCATTCTTCAATGGCATCAGCTTTCTACCATTTTACAAAGCTGGAATATAGCTGGAGACTTGCATAATCTTCCAGCTGCTGGTTTGCCACTGGCACTAAGGAAAAGAGCAGCAAGCAGCAATTACATACTGGAGCATGAGAAGGAAACAAAAAAACTCCAAACCAGTAGGCAAGAAACCAGCTGGAAGGCTGAAGTGGTAATCAACTTGGGTAAGTATAGACTAGTAAGAAGAAAAGACTATTATTTCAGGACAATGTGCAAAGGAAGAGAGCACTCAATCTGGTAAGAGCTATAACTTTTTGACTGCCAAAAAGTAGGTGTATATGGTATGTATATGAAAACTTCAAGAGCTGCTTAAGAACATTATGGGTGGATATAGCAGAAATGCAGCAGGGAGACCTTTACTATGATCACAAAAATTATTCAAATCAGATAGAAAGGAGCAATGAAGAGGGGCCCAATGGGTTCTTCTGAACCAGTGACTTTGAAAGACAAACATACTGAATGCTTATCTACACAGAAAACCCCTCTTGATAGCTTTACTACAGCCTATTAAGAGATCAATTACAGCCTCTTAAGAGGCCAACCCATGGAGCGACCAACCATGCACTCGTATTTACTAAAAAATTGGGCTGAAGTGTATGCATATACCTTTAGATCCTTGGGTTATTTACAGAAACATCTTTTGACCACTGCATGCTTCCACAGTGACCAATGCAGGAGATGTAAATACACAGGACTGATGCACACTGGGCAGTATTTTGTAAAGCTCAGTTCTACTTCAGAGATTTAGAAGTTCCTATTCTTATTAAGTTCCTGTGTTATAATAAGGATTGTATGGTTCTAAAACTAACTTTCTGTCATTTTTAAAAACTATGTATGCAGACAATTTACTACTATCACAGGGACTGTAGATTTATACTAGGGAAACAAAGTATTTAGAAAAAGGTACTACAACAGCATTTCAGTGCAATCACAATCTGGAAACATGGAAAGCAAACCTGTTATCTGCAATCTCTGCAAAATATCAGTGACTTAATGGACTACAACCTGGACAGTTTCTCTTCTAGATCTATAACTAATTTCTCTCTAACAACATGGAAGAAAAGCAAAACATGAAAGGGTATTTTAGCCATCCAAAGTGAAGAAACAGTGTGGAACTCAAGAAAAAACCCAGCTATGACCTTACTTAAATAACTCTAATTTTCAATTTGACAAAATCCAAAGGAAACGAGAATGAAATTGTACAAATGTAATAAAATTGCCAGGAACAGTCTTACATTGAAAAAGCTTTTACCAAATACTCAGACAGCACACACATTAAACCTTTCAGTTTCTAAAGATGTTTCTTTCAAATAGTTTAAGCCATAAAGATGGTAACTGTGGTTATAGACTGAACTGTGTAGCCTCACTCTCAAGATCTGGTTAAAAGGCTTTAAATTATTAGATTATTAGTTACTCAGAAGCCTGGAAGAAGGTGTTCTATAGATGTGTTTCTTGGCTTTTAATACTATATTTGTTAATGAAAACTAGGATGCTATCTGCCTCCACCTGTCTGGTACTCCAACCCTACATTCCAGTATGGTAAGAACTGGCTGGCCAACTGTTTGGACAGCTGACCTCTATTTATGTACACTTCCTCCACAAACTAGTCTGGGAAACAGATCTGACTTTTAAAACTATGCTTTCCTGAAACTAGAATTACTTTCAGCATTATCAACCAGAGAAAAAGCATGCCCTTTGATTTTTCCTTAGGTGCTACTTCAGCCTGAATAGCCTCTACTGATGCTTCAACTGAAGAGGAGGGAACAGAACACATTCACAATTCCTGCATGTAAGAGCTGTAATATTTTAAACTTCTGCAGCAAAGTTTGTAAGAGGTGATGTGGTCAAGGACTAAGTTCACTAGGCTTCCACATACTAACCACTGATGTTTTTACTTCATCAAGATGCAACACTTAAATATTCAAAGCACAAATCAGTCATCTTTACCTTGGTTCTGCTCCTCTCTTGACCGTGCTCACAACCATCCTGCCCACTCTGAGTAACATGCAGACTGCTGCTAGAAATCTGAGGCTCTTTGTGGCTGTCTCCAAACCAAGAGAAAGGCATGCAAGTAGGAACAGGGGAATCTGAATCTGATGCAGATAGATTGTTGCCAGAGTCATCCAAAAGTTCTCGGGATCCTCTGAGATGAGAAGATTAAATCCTGTTTAAACAACAACAGCAAAAAGCCCACCCCACTCCTCAAATACAAAACCATCCCTTTAAAAACATGAACAAACTCAAAACACACCACTTATTTTTACCAGTTTCACAGCACAACTGATACTTGAAATGAAAACTGATACTCGCCTTTGAATATCCATGCACAATATTGAGTTAACAACACAAATTTAAGAACTTTTGCAGTATTTCACACAGTTTAACAATTTCAAGTAATTGCTAACTTAATTTACTCAACATTCATCTTCCTATGCAAAATACAGTTTTAATGTTGCCTCCTCTACGCTCTTCTGTGAGATGAGAAGCTCCTCTCTGCATCATTAAATCTTCACAGAACTTTGCGACAAGAACATACTTTAAGATCAAACATTAATGACAGTTTTAAAGAAATTCTTGGGTTACAAATTTTAGGAATGCAGCATGTATTTATTAAACTAACAAAAGAACTACCTGCTATCCAGAGAACCTCTTAGATTTTCTTTTTCTTGCTTCTTACCCTTGCCCCCAGATTTCCGCAATCCCCTGAAGTGAAAAAACAGAAATTTCATAAAGCGTTACATTTACCCAGTGCAACATTTTTGTAAAGCAGAGAGTTAGTTTTTACATTGACTTCAACAGTTACAAAAAGCCACATTTATATTATTATACAAAGCATGATTTTGGAGGTTATGAATACAATTTAAGAAGTTCTGGCATTCACATTCTATTTAAGAACCATGACAGTACCCTTTCAAAGGCCACAGATAACCAAAATAAAGAAAGAAAATGCCTAAAGAAGCCTAGCATATAGTGGATACAATCAAGAGGAAGACCACAGTATTCTTGCTACATTAATGCTCCTACATAACGCACAGCAACTTGAGCAAAGTCACCAACTGCATTATCAGCGTGCGAAATAAGTTGATTTTTATGTTACACATTATGATGCATTTCTCGCAGTACCAGCCTAAGTCTTTAATGTAAGCTGCCTTCAACAAGCTTTACCCCTGTCTCCAAATGAGCAAGATTTACTGCAAATGTAGCAATTCTTCTCTTAAAACCCCAGAGTTCAGGTACCACACTCTATTTCCAGATAATATGCAGCCTGCACTTCTGTTTTACCTGTGTGGACTATCACACCTTCTAAATGAAATTCAGAGATACATTCATCACTGCTGCCAGCCTCCAAGCAACAGCTCCGTAGGCAGCACCTACAGCTAAACCCTATGTAATGCCACCTCTGCTGTAGGAATTCAGGCAAGACAGGTGTGTCTATTTTATACTATAACCCTACCAGGACATTAGAGTCTAGACACCAATAAGATTTTGATATAAAGCTATACATGGATTTGCAATTTAGTTCACAGCAAAGTGGTGTATTCATACATAAACAGAAGAACTACAAGAAATTATTTGAGGGGAAAAAAGCATAGATAAATAAAATCAAAATGTGGTAGAAACACAAACACAACATTACAAATTCAAGATGATAAATAGTCTGTCCACTGATGGTGCTGTGAAGTAGCATTACTAGATTTCCTCAACATTGTTTTATTTAGAGAACATAATATTCTCAAAAATAACACAACACCACCTATTTCCAAAGGAACACAAGTAAAATCTTACCCAAAATCTGGAAATCTCCTTTTGGACTTCCCTGATGGTATTCCTTCATTTGTTTCTACTGTCTTGTCTTCATTTTTCCTTTCTTCTGTTTTTCATAGAGGGGTGAAAAATAAAAATGTTGTTCTAAAAATACCTGCAATTTTTAACTACTAATGATGATGCTTGTAAGTCAGACACTAAGACCAAGGTGAAAGTGTTAGAATTCACATTCCCACACACAGATAATAACTGAAAAAACTACAGCCTCATCAGCCTAAGTTATTCTCTATGTTACCTTCCTATCATTCTGGCTGTACCAGGCCACTGAAAAATGGCCACACAACAGTTGCTGACAACTATTCAAAAATATTGCTTTTGATAAGCAGTAATTCTATACTACAGAAAGGTAAAATTTACCACAGTATTTTGCTCTAATTAATTACAAACAAAAGTTAGTTTACGATAAGTTTAAAAAAAAGTGCCATTCACAAAATGTCAACCTCAAAATACACAACTATATAACCAGTATAAGATGCATGAAATAAAAGTTTTTAAAGCAACAGATGAGCAAAAATAGCATTTAATATTTCTTTATTACTCTTCAAGTTTTAAAGATGCTCCCTTAGTAGTATTTTTGGTTCAGTAGCTAGTCCAGGCCAGCTGCTGCAAACATGGGCTACGTACGCAAGCTGCCAGCTCCAGGTGTGCCTATGTCCATGATGGTGAGCACCTGGAGAGCAGACAGCTCCTGACAAGCGGAGTTTATTGGAAATGGCACACAAACTGTGACTATTCTAAAGAAACAACTGGGACTCTGAAGCTCCTCCAAGACTCTTCTCTTCAAAACTGGAATAAAACCTCTTAGGACCCAATTTTTCGCCAAAGGAAGCACGTTCAATACCAAATTTTCAATTACTATGCAAAATTAAGTGACAAGCACCACACAACCTCTTCTTAGTGGACTGTGACACATTACTCCAAGTCCTAAATGTACTTACTCTTAAATTCTCAGGCTACTAGATTCTTTAAAAAATAATTGAAATACATTTTGTATTGCAAATCAGGTGCTTCCTAACGAAGCTACCTGAGAAGAGATACAGTTCGCTTTTTCAGAGACAAAGTAGATTTTAAGCTCTACCTCTGAAACAACTACTGACATGATAGGCAGACTCCTTCAAAGACCATAAAAACTCAAAATCCTGTGTAGTACACAAAACTGAGGTCAACTCCCCATCACTCCACCAGCAAATAACCATCGTATATGTCAGGAAGGACTATCTCAAAGCTCACATACCTGATAGGCAGGACAGTCAAGAGTGCAAGAGTGTTCCTTTTTTTTTTTTTTTTGCATATCTAATCACCAGTTTCTGATCAACATTAGAACTTCAGCTAGTTAACCACTCTTTCTAAATATATAACATCCAATAAATTATAACTATAGGTAAACTGGTTATTTTTCCTGTCAACTTGAACACAAAACCAAGAGAATTACTTTTATACTGATGTTTGTTTCCACCTCCATTTCTAGAAGTAGTATTTTAAGAAGAGGCAATTTCCTAAACACAGCACAGTAGGTTAAAATACAGACTGATACATAAATGGATGAGAAGGTAATAGAAAGGATTAATTAAATAAAATAAAAGGTAGACATTTAAATACAGTTAGAAAGCAATAATCTAGCAGAAACAGCATTTAGTGTCATTTTGCTCACAAAGAGCAACCTTTCAATACTAATCCTCATCTCTGATGTACTCCACTAATTAGCAATTCCAGGGGCCAATTAAAAAAAAAAAAAAAAAAAGTCTGCAATGCTTTTGCCATCACAAAAAAACTGTAGAAAAGAAAGCAAAATCATATACGTATTTGGTACATATCTCAATAAGTGGGGTTTTTTAAAGACTATTTTTGTTTGAGACTTTATAGAAACATACAAAATAAGGAGAGTGTAAAACAAATCCTGTTTCAGGGTATTAAAAGAACGATTTTGTTTGAGCTGTATAGCAAAGACAGCAAGTGATCTGCCTTTATACATTTTACTAGCTGATTATAGAAAATATCCAACATTTATAAGATTTTATTAGATCCCTTTTTCAATTATTCACAAGAAAAATGCTAACTATTCCTATCAAATAATGGTTAGTAGTGACTAGGCTGATTATAATACCTTTAACCTTCTTCTAGTGACAAATATCCTAAGAGGCCATGATGAATAATGCAGGAATTCCCACAATACTCAGAATCTGTATCTTGTTTAAAAACACTTGGATAACGTCTGGAAGCACAAAGCCACCAATGAATTTTCTGGAAACCAGGAAATTTGTCAAGCTTACTCTTCAACACACTGCCACTTAACGATGTTAGTGTTTTCCAAAAATGCATCAGGACCTTTACTGATTACATCTAAAATTTGTAAAACTTCAATCCCGAAGAATTAAAATAATAGTAAATCCTTGAGTCTTACCCTTGGCTTCTTTCCCTTTCCCTTTTGCTTCTCTTTGCTTAACATTCTTGAGATCCCCTTGAGGAGAATTTGGAGTCATCCCTTCAGGAGGAGGTGAGCAAGTGGTGGGTGTGCTATTTTCATTGTTTGGTTTGTGTACTGGAGAGGAGTGTGTGGAAGCAGAAGGACTTGACTCTAGGGGACTTTCTGTGCTTTCTCTTTTCTCAGACTTTTCACTCTTTCGATCTGGGTCATCCAGGCATGGGAGAGGTAATTTTTCACTTGTTTCTAAGGTCTTAGTCAGGTACATAGTGGAAGATTCTCTGTTGAGAACACTATCTTCTGAATCCTCATCCTTCAACAAATTTGAAAGTGATTTTATGATAAACATGACATATACTCATTTATTGTCTGTTCTTTTACCAGGGTGAAAATATGTGCTAAGCAAGCAAGTTTTTGAATTTACACACTTGTGGATACAATATAGATCACATGAAGTTGATTTTATAGGCTGTTATCTACCTCTATCTTTCTGCACATCCCAAATAATATTTTTCTAGCCAAATCAGAAATGTTCTGCTACATTTTGGCCATTCCAATTCAATGCAGCCATTTTTCAGTCCACCTGAATTAGTTCAGTGTTCTTCTATGACAGGCTCTCTCCTATACTGACTATCTATACCTCAATTCTTTAACTGTTTTCCAGAAACATGAGAACATTTTACTTCTATACTTCTTGTGAACTTAAACGACGACTTTGGGAATAATGAAGCATTTCAGAACTGTTTAGTTTTTGAAGAAATTTGGTAACTAACTTGTTCTGGATGAAGGAATAACAAGACAAATTAGTGTATTTCATAACATCATTGTAACACAAAATTTTTCAGTAAGCAGAAGTAGCACAGAAGAAGCTTGCATAGCTCTTTGCTAACTTCAAGTTAACTGTGCCACAAAAACATGCCAGAGTTCACATATATGATATGAACCCAAAAAGGTTTTTTCACTTGATGCAGCATAAAAATACAGTGCTTTGGCACAGGCTAAATGAAGCATGGAGAACACTTATAATTGGAAATAAAGGTAAAATTCTACACATGTTCAGAATCAACAGTCCATTACTATCTACCAGTGTCAGTACCTGTAGATTTGCAGTCTGTTGTCCACCCACAAGAGATTCTTTCAGCTTTGATCGAGAAGGCGGCTGGCGTTTTACTTTCAAAGCAAGCTGAGCTTTTGCTTTGTGGGCACTGGTGTCTAATCTGGGAGTATCCCCAACAAAAGCATCAAAATCTGCAACAAATACACACCTTTAAAAAAAGTAAACACAAAACCCAGCAAAAACTGATAGGCAAGTTCACTAACCGACTGTCCAGAAAATATTCAGAATTTAAGTCAGAATTATTCTACCTGTTAACCATTACTGTACGAAAATACTTTTTATATTATACTACACTATTTTACACATTGCACTGGCAATTTCAATTTAATTTGAAATACACTTTTACCCAAATTCTTTAATTAAAAAATAATAAAATCCAAGAGAATATAATTGTCTTATGGCTTGAAAACTGAATTCTGTTCTGAAATAGATGAAAATTTATGCCCTGAATGTGCTTTCCTAGCTTCATTCTTTAGGATGGAAACTCTTTACAAAGTAAGAATTTACCAACTATTTTTTTTTTAAATTTAATTCTCATTTGAACCTCCATCTGATATTTCATAATATTCTGGCCATAAAATTACAAGACAAGAAAGTCATATCAAGTGTGCCGTAAATTAAAGCTTGAAATCCATGGGATTTTAACTGACATATCTCAGTGTATTAGTCCCACTATTAGTTTCACTAACAGAGAATATGAAGAACAGTTAAAATAGTTGTCTCTCATCTCCTCTTTCCCACAACATTTAAGAAATACATTACAACAATACTGAAAACTGGGGTAGCCTAAGCTCAAGCATCCACATTGACTGAGGTAAAACATTTATTCAGTCAGTATGAAAGTGCAAACACTTCACATCTCTTAACAACAAAAGAATCGCTACACATATAACTCCTCCTAATTTTCCTTAAGTGCAAATAAAAAATACTACAACTTACTTACCAGAAACTAGCATATCTAAAGAATTTATTCTTTCTTTTATTGATTTGGCTTCTTTTTCATTGTCTTCTCTTATCTTTGACTGTTCGTTAGATTGGCCTGGACTTTGACAGCCATCTTCCAATAAACTGCCACCTTCAAACACATAAGGCATTTTCTCATATGCTTTTAATTTATTTTCAAGCTCTGAAATCTGCAAGAATTAAAATTCAGAAGTGAGATACAACTCTCCAAGAATGCAGACGTTTATTCCAAAATATAATACTGCTTTACTTTTTCCTGATATATTTTCAGTTGTTCTGCATATTTCTGGTCTCTCTCTTCAAGTAGCTTTGAATGATCTTCTTCTTTCTTCATAAATTCTGTTTCTCTGGTGAAAGAAATATATACATGTCTATGAAACAGTAATATACAGAAACGCAGAAAAATGTTAAACAGAAATATGCACAATTGCATTTATTAAAAAGCATTCCATTAGTGAATGGTGACAAAAATCAGCCTGTAAGGTATATAACTGATTCATTAATCTTATAATGTTATAAAATGATGTATGTATTTGTATGCTTCCACCATCTTCAAAAGAAAATACAGATGACTGTAATTTACTCTGGGCAGAAAAAGGATGTGTGGCAACTCTTTTTCTGCAAAATTACAACCATCTCTCATTTTAGAAGTGGCAAGTTGCACACGCATTTAAGCCTGAAATACATGCACGATGCCAATCATTACATCTCACTCTCTTCCACAAAGATACATGCACACACAGTGTATTTTCCTTCCAAAAGCTGTGGCAAAATTCTTTGTAGGAAAATAAATTGCATTTCAAGTTTCTACTTGGTTCATCCTAGAGCAATTGCAATGGCTGAGTTTTACAAAAAAGAAACAATGACTACAAGAAGGAAACAAAAGCTGCTCTTGCCTGTGCCATATGGAATAACATACAAAACCAGAAAATAAGCATAAAACATCTACAACAGATGCAAAAGCTTTAGGGACAATCAAATGAGTAATGGGAATTTGCTAAACAGTGAGGGAATGGAGACTAGCACGTTAGCAGTCATCTTCACGTACTTTTGAACTTCCATGCGGATAAGCTTGGGAGGAGAGGGGAAAGGAGACCTTTAAAAAGCTCACCAAACAGCACAAAAATGTACTGTGAAAAGTAACATTTCTGGACATGGACTAAAGAGCAAAAGATCATAATAAATTGCCTTTAAAAGTAAACAGCAAGTGGAGAAACTGGGAACAAGAGTATTATATGCTTACAGCAACTTTCAAAAGCAACAGTTGTATTCTGTATTACTGGGATACAAATATTTTGCAATTACCTCTTGTTTAGCTAAGAGGGAAGAACACAGAACAGTTAGACACTACCACATAACAATGGCACTGGAGTCCTACATAGGTGTATCTAATAAATAATATTACTTTTACTACAAACTCTCCAAACTTTCAATTTTTCTCAGAATTCCTTTTACTTCTCCTACAAGACATAACTCTTAACTCAGACTAAATCACACATATCTCACTGTTATTAAATATCCTTTGATGCTACTCTATCTGGAACATTGAAGTCAGTTGAAGCTGAGGGTTTTTCACAAAGAGCAAAAGATATTGCCAAACATCTCATGTCAAATTTCAAGTAGTCCTTCCAAAAAGTACAGATGCATTACAGCTTTTAAACTAAGTTGCTTTTAAAAAGTTGTTATTGAAATATTAAATGATTTCTCCTTAGCTATGAATCAAAAGCAGCAGAAAGACTTTTGGCAAACCTTTCCAGAAGGTGATGTAAGGTAAGGATGAATTCAGCATTTATAGCCCATTGCTTCCCTAAGCTCTAATAAATGAAAAGAAAGTGTGCTAAGCAAATCCTCTTTCCCTAGGTGTTGTTGACAGCTTCCCTCAAGATGTACAAAACATAGAAGCAATAAATAGAGACCTGGTATGTTGGGATACTTACTTTTGTTGGTAATCTTTAAGCAATTTCTTGGCCTTGCTGTATTTCTTTTCAAGGGCATCACATTGTTCTTGAGTCTCTTTAAGACGCTCGTTTACTGTTTTGCATAAATTTTGTGCCTCTAACCAGTAGGTCTCCAACTTTTTAATTTTCTCTTTGCTTTCATCCAAGTTTTGCTGTAGTTGGGCTCGATTAAATTTCCACTCATTTTTTTCTGCTTCGACAACTTTTAACTGAAAAAATTAATACTTAAGTAATTAATCTAAACTAAAAGATGAAATAATAATCAGTTGTTGATACATATTTAAGTAGAGAATAGCGGATAGTAATTACATACTTATCAGTGATATTAAAACAGGACACTTTTAAAGTAATCATACAAACTCTTCCAGCCCTTGCTAATCTAAGCAAGTTTAGAACTGAAACCCTAGAGTCTTTTACTCTTTCCTGGTATTGCATCTTTCTAGAGAGATAAAACGATCAACATCCTTATTGCTACCTTATAATGTTTAAGATCTCAGCATATTTTAAGATCCCTGGAGAGGCCTATTTTGAATACCTTCAAAGGCAACTGGAGATAAAGAATCTAAACCTATATAAGATAAGCTCCCTGTCCTGCTACTTTGTTACCAATAGCTTTTTGAATGAAGGTAACATGACCAGTTGATCTTCCCTGGTAACTTTACATGGCATTGGCCTTCCTAATAAATGATAGTTTCCTTTTCTTGAACTAACATACAAAACCAGTAAATAGTCCCTCAGTAAAGGGATGCCACCCCTTCATCTTAACAGCAGCTACATTGTACACAGCAACATTAACATGTAAAGCTCTCGAGGCCTTGGAGGAGTGAACAGACAAGCTACAGCTTAGTTTGTCCAGGCCTCCTTCTTTGGGGACACAATTTACACTGAGGAAATCACTGCTTTTGAAGCCAGTTAAAATAACCTGCGAATGGAACAAGGATGTTGAAAGGACCAAGAATTTCTTGAATTAAAAATGGGATTGTAAACTGTACTAATACCAACATTTTTAACAGCTTTTTTGAAATTCAGTTGGGCCAAATATCAAGAATACTACAAAGAGGAGAAGCACTGACAGAAATCAAAAAGGGAACTGTCGTAAGTAGCTTTGTCTGCCTCGCCTTTCTACTCTTGGAGCTCTCAAGAATTGCAGAGTGCATGAAATATCCCAACAGATACTGCCACTGCAAACTGAAGCACTATGCCCTCCTCCCTTGCCACCTGTTCCCAGCAATGTGTTGCAGCTTGTCCTAGGATATACATGCCTGAGCAAGGCAACACAGAAGGGCAACAGAATAAAAGCTGCTCGCACACAGTATTTTCAGAAAAAGGCCATGTACAAATTTGAACCAGTGGAAAAAGCAGAAAAAAAGAACAAGAATCCCTTTCTCAGAATAAGCAGAGGCATTGAACCAATTTTCATTTAAAAAAAAAAAAAGCTGGAAAAAACTCTTTGCCCAGACCAGGTAAGAAATTTGAGAAGGGAAAGAGGGGAAACAGGGTAACAGAAATAACTTTCTGGTAACAGAAAGACAGCCACAGTCCATTGTCTGGCCAAATCTATTCTCAAGTAAGACAAGTTCTATCCACTGATAATGTTCTTGTATTTGTTTACAAGCCATTTCATACAGTCCTCCACAACATTCAGTTACTTTTTAAGCTGTTGCAGTTGACCCCCCTGGGCCCCCTGGCCAGGTCCCTGCCATGTGACTCTGAGATAGCTGGGTCTGTCTGATGTTCAAGCAGCCCGGGCTCTGATCTGGTTGTTTATCCCAGCTCTGCCCCTGGTATCCCCTTTCCCCCTCTCTGGGACAAACCCAAGGGGACACAAAGCCTCTGTCTCGTACCCCAGCCAATTCTTGCCCAGGTCGGTGCTCTGTCCCCTGGGACAGAGGGAATAAATGATTTAACACCATAAAGGGGGTCTGAGCGATATTTCTCTTCTCAACTTCTGCTTCTGGTGAGTAGCTGTCAACTAACACTGGCTTAAAGTGGAGTTGCTCGGTCTAGAAATATTTAGGCTGTTTGTAAATGGTTTAGGATATTTCAAGACATAAAGAGGCAAGCTCACCACAAAATTAAGCAGTGGACAAGCTAATCAACCACCAGACTAAGCAGTGTTACTGAAGTATTCATTTTAAAGTGGAGACTTGGGGAGGGGATTTTTTTTTTGTTTTATGTAATTTTTGGGGTTTTTTTTGTTTGATTGGTTTTTATTTTTTTTCTTTTCTTTTTAATTTGAGCATAGCTCTTCTGGTAACAAATGTCTGTCTAGAGTAACATAGAGTAGATAGTGCCTGAGGCATAAATGGATTGCTGCCATCTGCATTCAGCCTATTCCTTGTAAAATGAGTGGCCATAAAAACAAAACAAAAATTTCCCCAAAACAAACCACTCAACAAAAACCCCTACCAATAATATTTGTTGAAAACTTACTTTCTCCTTCAGTTGATTCACTTCAGCTATTGTTACTGCATGTTTTAACTGTAGCTGGAACAGATGAAAAAACTGCATGAGCACACACAAAATTACATTTGAAAATCCTAGTTTTAAGTATTTGTCCATGATTCCCTTTTTCCTCAAACCATTGTTAGAGTGGCATAAAGTAATTATTTATCAGTTACAGGAGAAGTAATCATGAGCTTTAATTAAAAAAAAAAAAAAAATTACTCAAACCTCAAAAAAGTTCCACGGTACATAACCACCTATAGTTAAAAATCTCCCATTGTTGTCTATACATTAAGAAAACTGAGATTACAATACCGTTTCAATGTGCCAGGGGAATGAAAAGGCAGGAATACCAGAAAACTGGTACACAGAATAAAATAAAAACCTTAACAGCACTAAGTATTTTTACAATCAGCACTTGAAAATAAATGTGCTGGCTTTGTTTTACGATTAAGCCATGTATTTTTACACCACAAATCTTCATAAGATTATTAGAAATCAAACAGACTACACTTAAGCCAACTGTAAAGATTTTTTTTTAGCAAGTATTTATTAATTGTTCCTTGTATCTCACTTTCCATCTGTAACCCTGGGGGAATTTTTTTTTTTGGTCAAGGCACAGTGCACCAAACACAATTCAAAACTAGTGAATCCATGACTATTCTTCATTTAGATTATGTCAGTAACAGCACAGTAATGATTCCACACGAGAATATAACCGTATCCTCAGTAAATATACCACTTAAGAAGCTTCAGCCTGCTGCTACGCTTTCAAACCTAGAAAAATTGCAAATGTTCTCTAGAGATCAGTAGCCTGCAATTTCCACTTCCTCAATGGCATCATCAATGTTATCAAGAGAACTAACTTAAAAGATCTGCAAAATACCAATCCTTCACAAAATAAGTTGATGTAGCAACAAATAGCATCTGACAGAACAGTTTCTTTGCAGAATATTTTTCTCCTCCCAGAGTGAAAGTTACAGGCACTTAAATCTACCAGAGAAGCCTGGACCCCTAAATGCCAAAGACTATACCATTTAAGTCCCTGACTAAATCCTGCAGTCCTGAATAAAACAAATATGTTCTTTTATACAAACCCTGGGAAAAAAGAACATGACTATTTCCAATTATGTTAAGTTGTGATTCACAGTCTGGAATGCCCTACTGGGTTTACAAATCCATTCCTTCCAAACAACACACCACAAAAAAACCCCTCCAAGCCAAAAATATGCCTATCTAAAGAATCAAGTGCTTTTATGTACACAGATTTCTCAGAAGACCACAGGGACTAAACCAAGAAATTAGGTACATATTTCTTGTGTTCCTGAAGAACATCTCACACCACCAGTTGAGAACATTCAATTTGCATGTCCCACCCCCCACCATACTCTCTGCAGCTAAAGCCATTCTACTGGGCAGCAAACACATGCAAAGGCCAGTAGGCCACGGAATAACTAAGAGAAGCATCCTATCTATCTAATGCAGTGCTCAGACAGAACAAGGACAGAGTAGGGGCTGGGTTCTACGGCCTGTTTCCAAGGCCTTTTAAAATTTAATTTAAATCAAAAGACCATTTAATATAAATATGCATAGGGAAACTGGATATAAAAAATTACAGAAGACCTACATTTCAGTGGACATTTACCAGAGATATTTACTGGTGATGCTGGGAAAAAACAAACCCAAAATGAGAGGGAACATGAAGGAGGTTACATCCAAATTCTACAAGGTTCAGATGTTCCCCAGTGCATCACAAAGAATATTTAAGAAACTGCTACAACACCTCTTTAAATTTAAGAAGAGACTGCGCTGAATCCATATCCAGTAGTAAACCAATATCTTCATTTTCAGGAAGATCAAAAACTTCTACAGATTTTCCATGTAAATGTGACTCATATGTATCCTCCTCCTCCTCCTCATAGTCATCGTCCTGACAAAATGAGAAAACCATGACATTCTGTAACACACACACACACCCCCCTTTGCATTATGGTAGTAGCAATAACCAAAGCCCACAATCAAGGAATCCAAAGAGACACAAAACTTTCCTTGACTAGTTACTATTCTTATGGCAAGTGTTAAAGATGAACTGCAAACACCTTCATGAAATTTCTACAAAAGAGTGCTAAGAAAGACATGCACTAGACTATCACATACAGCTGACATTTAAAAGTATATTTTGGATTATTGATAAAGCCATAATCACATGCCTTGATAACAACAATGCATGAAGTATGTATTTTCCTGTTTTTAACAAGTTGCCTGTGTTACAGTCCTTTTGCTTCAATTTGCTTAACCCCCCCATTTATTCCATCAGCAGAGCATTTACAAGGTTTTACCTGCTCTGTATCATCGTGAACGTAGTGCTGCTCGTACAGACATCTCTCTTGTTCTAAGGTCTCACTAATGAGACGGGCTACTTCACTCTCAGCCCCTGGCTTCTCTCTCCCAATCAGAAACCTAAAGGAAAAAAAAAGAAATTATCCTGCAGTAAAAAATCTTAGTATATGCTTAAGAAATGAGTTTGCTACACTGCTGCTTTTCACAACATCTTTGTAGAATTTTCATACTATGGTTTTGTAATCTCCATGAACGAAAACGACAAAAAGAAACTGCAATTTCAGAGAAAACATACATACCTCACTGTGCCTTTGGTGTTCTTTAGTACAGTGGCTGCAAAGAACTGAGTAACTCCCACTAGACTTATGCCATCAACCTCAACAATCTGATCATTTACTTGAATGCTGCAAAATAAATAAATGCTCAGCTATCAGTTAAAAAACAGTATTTCGGCTTGAAGCATTTTTGACATGACAAATATCACTTAAAACTCACTAATATTTATAATGATGAATTCTAAGTCCATTGAAATCCATTGCTCAAAAATAGTCTCCTCTGCTACTATGCAAATCAATTAACCAATTAAAATTTACACAGTATTTGACTTGATCTTTTTTATACTATTTACACAGTTATTGGTGCTCTGGGGTGTCAACATGATTTTGTGGTACGTCGACACATGGGCTCATTTTGAATGTTTCTCATATGTGCTGTCAGCAGATCTACACTTACTTAGCAAAAATGTCCTATAATAACTCATTTTTTAAAATTTAACATAAAGCAGGAAGGTAATATTCTCTCAGCTGCATTCAGCTTTTGTACTTTTATTCATAGTATTCAGCATATCTAATGAAAGCAATTGGGCTCAGTTGGAAATTAGTAAAAAGCATAATGAATTCAAGGAAAAAACTCACCGTCCATCCCTCTGAGCAGCTCCACCATCTGTTATTGTTTTTACAAAAATACCTAGTTTTTCCAGTCCTTGATCAGCACCAACTCCCATTCCAATGATACTGATGCCCAGACCCCTGTCACCTAAGGGATTCAAAAATCTAACATTAGCTGTATGACACATGATGTAAAAATTAACAGTACTGAGCTGCTTCAAAGCATTCCCAGTCCTTCCACACAAAAGATAATGGAAATTAACTTAAAAAAAGAGAAAAAAAATAGAACATATTTTATATATAGATACTACTTAAAACCTTTTTGTCTTGTAGCCTTCCTAACTTCACTATGACAATCTGCACTTAGTAGAGGCCTGTCCAGTTAACACTCACTAAATTCACCAGAACTAGCCACAAGTCAAAGCCTAAACCCATACATTCAAAAACTGAATACCTAAATTCAGAGAATATACAGTTTAAAATGTTTTTATCTTTTGTTCCCATAGTGTCTCTTGCAAATGTACAAGGTTTGATTTGCACCTTTTTCAATTTCCACAGGAAACACTTCCATTTTTTCCACCCTTTTCTCAAGTTCATACTCAGCTGAGGCTGCCACAGGGTCAACTTCTTCGTTACGTCTATCATAGTCTTCATTTGAGTAAGTACTGAAAACCTAAGAAAAGTAACAGAAAACTTTTAAAATTTCTTCTCTCCTCCTGTCAAACATCATATAATTGAAAGACAATCAGTAAGGAAATTAAAGTGGTATTTTCAGAGAACTCATTTTCTAAACAACCATCAATTTAATAAATATTGCTGCTGTCAGACAGTTTCCAGCTTGCAAAGAAGTAACATCTTAGAAGTTTCAAAACAATTATTTTAACAGATTTTTATCTTGCAAATGCACCAAATAGTTAAAAGAAATCAGTCAGCTCCTCTTTGATATTGTGTGACTTTTTTTTTAGGACTACATTCCACCAAATCCTTCCTCTCTTCTTCCCTCCCCCCACACCATCTGCCAATTGCAGTGTTTCAAACAGATGCAGTTTTCTCATTTTGCAAGGGAATCACGCAGTTTCCCAGGAAAAGGAAATGCCTTGCTACATACATTACTATTTTTAGTAATCACTCCAGCTGAGTTTCTGAATTGTTAAAAATAAAAGATAAACAAACAACACAAATTAAGACAGAAATCTAGAAAGGAAGAATAAGCTACATGTAACAGGGTTAATCTTGCATATCAGCATGTTCATTAATTGTATTTACATTAATAAGTTAGAAAAAAAGGGAAAAATAATATAGCACCCCTATTTATCTCAAGAAATAAGGTTTATCTGCTAAATGTTTTGCAGGCACTGAATGTTTTATTCAACACCACTGTAAGACAAAAAACACTTACAAATTGCAACTGCAGCAGCCATCTCCCTAATCAGAACATGAAGCGCTGACACAAAGTTCATTTACATTGGCTTACTAAATTTTGCAACTGTTGTATTCTCCGCTAAGCCTACCTAGACAGGTAACTGTAATTATGTAAATACAACACTACTAACTGTAATTAACATTTTCCTGTGAATTTACATTCACTAGTATATAGCTCTAGCCCTGCAGAGCAGTAGTCTCAGACACAAAAAAATGATCATTGAAACATTATCAAAAAGCAACCAATATAATTCAGTATTTCCCATGAGGAGCCTGCTGCTTCACCTCCAGACTACAACTGGAGATCAGTGTCACAAACTCTTCCCAAACCCTGCAAAACATCTACTCCAGAAATGGGGCATGGCCATATAGTCAGTCCAGTAAGAAAGCAAGATCAGATCCACTTGGCTGAAGTTTTATGTCTCAGAAGTTTTAAGTCTCCCACAATAAAAGAACCTTCCTTAAAAGCTGTTCTTCCTAAGCCTTGCATAAAGGTTAATAAACAAACTCCTTCTGACTGTCATACAGACACCAGTAGGCAACAACTGGACACAGAAAGGCAACAAGGGTCACACTTACAGTATGTCTTCCATGAACTTTATAGAAAAAGTCTGCAGAACAGACAAAGAAAACCATCTAAATGGTCTTATTCTATCACTATCAGAAAAAAAGGTGGCCAAGTTCTTTAAACTAATCATCCTCCTCAGCCCCCAAATCACTCAACAGGATATGCAGCAGAAGCATTTCATGAAGCATTATTCTCCCTTTGGACAAGACCAGTCTAGTTTGTTTACTTTTCATCCCAACAGAAAAAGAAGTATCTCCTAAAACACAGTCAAATTATAATAAGATGAATTTTAAACTAATAATAAAAAGGAGGTTAATGAGTGGACAAATTATAACTTGTTAGTGAGAATATTTAATTTCTTCTGAGGACAAATCAAACACCAGGACATTAAAAAAATATATAAATTAGTATACCTATAATCTAGTATTAACAGTATACCTACATTTTAAAAAGATCTCTTAACCATCAAATGGCTGAATGAGCAAAATGTGGAGAATGGCAGTAGTTCAGCGACAACTATATTTTCTCAGTTCTTTACAACTCAATGGTCTAACAGAGCAGAAGAAGATGATGCAAGTAGTTACTATCTACTGAAGAATCACATTACCACAGGGATGACTAGTTCCTTGCACAACAATTTATAAAGTGCTGGAAATGTGGGGAAGCAAAATTGCACCATAAAAACAGCATTATGTATGCTGCAATTCTTGGGCCACCAGCATTAAAATATCTCTGGAACTTCTAAACAGGATTTATTATTTTTCCAGCTTAAAAGTGATAGAACTGTATTTGTGAGTCTCATGGAATTTGCTCGTTTTTATACAAAATTGATCATAGGAATAACTTATCTGCCAGAAGTGGATAACAGAATCTAAAACTTGTGGTCCCTTAGATGTCAGCAATGTTTATAATTGTTATTAATAAAATAACAGCATAAACATATCTATAGAAATGAAGACTACTAATATTTATGTATACTAGCTTTCTAAGAAAAGTCCATCTGAAATCAATTCTGAGGAATCCACTAGGAGAAAGAATTCATACTTTTGCCTTAAAGTGACAGATGACAAGTATATGAGAACATTTGGGTAATATTCTAAAAACTATAACCTCACAATTAAAAGAGCATAGCCCCATTTCAAAAAAATAACACACTCCTCTCTAAACTTCAGAAAAATAATTTTGAGGAAAAGCACCAATTTACAAAGAACAGAGGAAATGCAAAACTTATAACCAGAAGCCAAACACTGCAGAAACAGAAAGAACAGCAAAAGCAAACTATAAAAACTTTGACTAAAGAGTCAAGGGTAGAAGACAGAAATTTTTATTGTGTACATATGGAATCACAACATTGTGTTCATTTTTTATGAGAGAGAAAGAGTAAAAATGTTGATATTAATACAGAAAAGACAGAACTGGTCAGCAAGTTGTTCTTGCCAAGCAGCAAAAGTAACATTTAAACAGAGTAAAAATGCAGATAATAAATAAGTTCACAGTTTAGAAGACTGATGAGAAAGCTAAACATGTTCATCCCTGCACCGTGCCTGGCAGGGTTTAGTCACTGAATCTAATGCATTACAGACAAAAGAAATTCTAATCTTACTATTCAGAAGCCAATGCTAGCTAGAGATTGTAAAATTATTAGTGTGCAACTGGTATTTTTAAAAGATATTATTTTAGCAAACACAAGTTATTGGCTCAGCATAGGGGAAACCAGATGAGTTTTACAGTGGAAACCATGTAAATTTCACAAATATTTTACAGTAGCTTGTTATATATCCAGGAGGTTACCCTAACATTAATAACTTTCGGATCCTGTAAAGCTAATAAATGGCAAAATGCTATCTGAAAAAAAGTCTTTTTTTTCACTCAGGATCTTCTTCCTTCAGAATGGATAAAATTAATTTGAATCAAAAAAAAGTTCTGACAGAGGGCTGAATTTTTTAAATTATTTGAATTAAATTGTTAAGGCACATAACAGTAAATTTTCAAATATGCTTAGTGCTTGAACAGCATATATATTTATCTGGAGAGAAAATCAGCTGTATTTCTTCCCACCAGAAAAATTAATCACTTCCCTCTACTTCCAAAAATTGAATGCAAAAATCGGTTTTGCATTTTCTATGAAGATGCTACTCTGGCCATCCTCAAGACCAGCACTCAAAAAACACCAACACAGCCTACTGTCTAAAAGATCCTACTGTTCAGTTCCTGTAACTGTTACAGAACTAAAAATTTCCTATATCATATTAGTGCTAACACAGAAAATAGCACTATCACAGAAAACAGTGACCTTCACATATTTCAACTCTTCACAGAACAGAATAAGGTCTACTTAAGCATGATGTTAGTTTCAGAAGAATATTAATTACTTAGAGGACGAACGCTAATTTACCATGTGCTTCCATGAAATTGCTACAGAGTAATAAAATACGGTCCAAGGACCTCCACTCCCAACATTCATTTCTAAGTATATAGATTTGTTTGACCCTAATGAAAAGCAGAACAATTACAAAAGTAATTAAAACAGTAAGGTCAGGAAATCAGGAACTACCCAGAAGGGCTTCCAACTAATTAAAATGGAAGCAACATCAGCATCATTTTAAAGTTCTCATGTAATCCTGCAGTATTTGCTGGAAAGCCTCACAACACCTGCAGAGGCAGTTAAAGCAACACTGAACATCTGAGAGAGGCCCTGAAGTGTTCCTGACACCTGCCTGGAGCACACACAGCCAGGACCTCACCCCTTGGTTCACCTGCTTCTGAAACACAGCGCTCACTTGAACGTGCCACTTTACTGACACTCCATAAAGCCAAACATTCAAAACACAAGTTAAAGCTCAGGGAAAATTATCCAATAGCAAACAGTTTCAGTTTTCCAAACTGAGGCTTTTGTGATGCCTGGCAAAATGTGAAGTGTCCATGAATAATCATTTGAAATAGTAGCACTGAGGTAGGACTGAAGCATAATGTACACCTTACAGTTTACTCTTACAATCTCCTTCTTCTGTTCAAGCAGACATCTCGCGACTGCTACACTGTTCTTCCCTCTACTTCCAAAAGCCATGTGGTTAGTATTTTATTAGCATTACTTTGTGTGTATTTTTAAGTAAAAATTGCATATATTCAACTTAATTCATGCTATATCATCATAGAAGCAGCACAGACAAACACCTGATTTTATTTTTTTCAATACTCACATTTACTCTTTTTCAAAAAGTTTTCAGAATGGTTGGCAACTGTTAAAGGTTGATATTATACACCATTACACTGTTACCCAGCACATGGACAGGCAGGCTGTGCACACTTATGTCCTTGTTCTTGCAGCTCTGTATGACTTAATCAAAAACTCCAACAAAGTCAGTTTACAGAAAGATAAAAGGACAATCTTGCTTCAGATACACAATACTGACAATTTATATAGACAATGTAATCCTAAATAAAGCAGGTTTTTTATCAGTCTCATAATTCTCTACTTAATTCTCAACAAAACCAGTAAAATTTATTCTTTAGTTCTGTTTTTCTCTGCAGGAGCTAAATCACTGTAGCCTGCTAAAGAATAAGACAGGCAATATGGTATTTATTTCAGTCAGGTTATGCTACCTACTTGAGAAGGAGAAACATTCACTTTCAGGTATTTAATTTTTAAATCCCAGTGGAAGAAATATTGAAGACAAAGAAAATCATCCATTCAGATTCAGAGCACTGATTTTATTTCATTTCAGATATTCAAAGAAGTTCAGAGCTAATCCATAATCTCCATCTGCAGAATGGAGACCTGGTTGTCCTCCTCCAGTAACTCAGGGTGAGGTGGCATTGCTCTCTGACTGACAAAAAGACTGAAAGGCTCCAAAATAGATAGCATATGACCAGAAGAGGCACTAACTACTCAAAATATCACATAAAAGGGAGCACAAAAAAAAATCCTAGCTCCTGAAAGACTTTGTGTATAAAGAGAGCAATTCAGTTATGAACCTCTGTAAACTTCACAGGTGTCCTGGGACCAACAGTTTACGCCTGGTGACCCACACAGATACACATGTATTTGTTTAGTATTCGCCAAAACAAAAATCATGACCTGACCAAAGCTAAACAGAAAGCAAATTGCTACGGAGAACTTTAAAAGAATAGTAGTGAACACAAAAATGGTCCACCTGTTTTCTAAAGACCTTAAGAAGACACAACAAAATAACCCTTCCATACCAGATCAACTCAATTAACTAATCTGCAGTAATACTGTCATTAGCAATGATCAACACCCCAGATCTAAAAAGAAGGATCAATTCACTATGCCAAGCCACATCAGAGGGTGATGAAAGAAAACGTCTGAAAAATAAATCTAAAGCATTTGCCATGTTGCATAATACTTTCCTACTCAATAAAAATGTAAGAACCCTGCAAAAAACTCTGCATGGTCCCCATGATCTCAAGATTACAAAACATGCACTCAGAAAATACAGGCAAGCATCTTTTTACTGATGTTCTTCTTAGTATTCACCTTCCTTTCTGTCAGGATTATATGGAAAGGGATAATTTGTTTTTCCATATCTCCACAGGTAAACTATAAAAATGTTTCAGCTACTGCCTATTGATTCTTTACCTGGCAAGATTATGTATTTTCACGTGCTAATAACACTAATTGTCATCAAAAAGACATTGACTCTTTCAGCAATTTAACTTCTGAGCTACTAAAATTGTCTCGTGTAAATTTGCTTATCTGTGTTGACCTCCACCGCCTCGTCAGTTCTTCTTCTGACTATCTTCCATGAAACCCTCAAGTGCCTCATACTCACCTCCTTTTCTCCCTCCTGTTCCCCACAGCTAGTCTCAGAGCAAAAGACAGCACAAGCTGGGCATACATAGTGATCAGCTAACATTAAGCCAAAAAGAACAAGTAAACTAAGATGCAGCCCTGTCATCAGTGAGTCCATAAATATGCAACTCTGATACAAGTGCTAATTTTTCACGAACCAATCAGTATTTTAAAAATACCTTTAAAAACCCCTTTCTCCTTCCTGTCAAATCCAGGTGAAATTGCTAGTAAGTTAGAAGCTGGAGGGACTGAAAAGAGAGTGAGGATAGGCAGGTGAAAACCTCACCTTATCTCCATAACCTCAAAATTCTCTTATTTTTCTATAGTTACACAGCATAATCAAATACATTAAACAGGTCAGTTGGTATGTTATCTAACTGCATTTACAGAATAATTCAGTTAGAAATACACTGAGATATTAATGTAAAGAGTCAAGCTGCTCCAGCAGTGAGCCAGGATATAAAAAGAAATTCTTTACTTTTTCTGTTCCAATTTAGATTTCTGCTCTACGGCCCCAGGTCCTGGCAGTGGACTTTCATCCAAAGTCTTGGAATGCCAAATCAATCTACTCTCATAAAACTTATGTATCAAATATTTCCTAAAAATCAAACAGAAAGAAAGAAAGAAGAGAGAGAGAGAAAAA
>JACBWW010000014.1:16073165-16320030 GCA_020086605.1 Lanius collurio
AGAGAGAGAGAGAAAGAGAGAAGCCAAAGACAGCTTGAGTTGAAAGGGTTTCTTTCCAGAGAGCTGAACAACTATCATAAAATCAAAAAACAAGGACCAGAAATATACAATACAGAACTTTGTAACACAGGTAAACCTATACACAGAATTAAATGCACTTATGCTTAATAAACATTTAACTCCTATGAACACTGAACTTTCAATAAGGGTTTAAAGATTATCTTCCCCCCCAAAACCCCCAAACTCACAAAAAATATTGCATGTGTGTGAAAATATATACTTTCTTCCTCCGGTTATTATTCATGTCTTTAATTTCTTGTACTGTTCAGTATAAGTTGTGGGAATGCCATACTCTCAGATGCAGGCAGAAGAAAACAAGATTATTTTTTGTGAACAGGCACTGAAAAGTACCATGAAGAGACTGAGATGAAAATATGAAGAAAAGCTGTTTTGATGTTAAGTTAAAAATGTTATAATGTTGATAAACAGAGCTTCAAAACAATTCAAATCTATGACTTTAAACCAACAAATTGTCATTGGAAAAGATCCCAAACTAAAATGGAAAAACACATTATTTGTGTCAAGAAAAAAAGACTAATTCCCATGTATACGTGAATTTGGTTTAACTCTACTCTCAAATCAAATCTCTTATTTTCCTTCATCAACTTTCACCCACATCACATATTTGTTTCTAATGCCACAGAAGTATCTTACTGAAGTGCTTGAGCAACAGCTGACAAACTACTGACCAGCCATCAATTCTCCAATTACCAAAGAAACTACAGGGTTTGGCTACTTCTAACCAGTTAGTGTATTTTGTATCCTTTTCTGTGTACAACATCCTAAGTACACAAGTGAACAGTTCAAAAATCAGAGGATGTAGGAAGCTGAAGCACTACGTTACAACATTGTCTTAAAACAGTATTCAAGAGTCTGTGCACTGATCTGGAAAATGTGTGCCTCTCCTAAAAGCATTTGCAATTATGCTGTCATACAGGAACTCTAATGCAAGGGTTATGTTCATTTAGTTCTTCATTAGCTTCCACAGGAAGCAGTTTTGTACTAAAAACATTGAAGAGTAGGACAGACTGAACAACCCTACCATTGGTGCCCAGCTATACATAAAACATCTCTATTGTGATGTGCAAGACAAATGGCAATACTATAAAGGATTTCCATACTCTCAGAAGCAGCTGACACTTTACTGGTTAGGTCAACACACAAACTACAAAACTACTTTCAGTTTCCTTATTAAATAAATTTATGCTCAGCTGTAAAAATATGAAGGTTTGGAGTTTGCTCTGTTTACTTTTTTAAACTGTTTTCTTGACTAAACCATCTTAAATTATATTACTAGTCACAAAATCTGGGAACAGATGCTCCCAGGCAACATAAATTAGAATCCACTGATAAGTAAACAGAAGCAAACAGCAGCTGTACTATTTTTTCAGCTTACCTGAGCTACAGAATTTCTAAGGATCATAAATATCATTACAGAAGTTAGTCACTGTGCCATTAAAGGTTTTGAGAACAAAGTTTGACACGGTCAGAGGTGAAAACAACTCAAGAAATCAATTTGAAAACAAGCATTTGTTTTCCCAACAGAAAGTTTCAGAATCAAAAAAAACAAACAGCACTCAGTCATTACATTTATGTTAATTAAAGCCTTTCAAGGTAATAACACAACACAAAGCAAGTTTGATGTCTACATTACAAAGGCAAAATGAAATGTAAAGGGGTGACAGCAGAGTTACCTGATGTTATTTGCATTGTGTGTAATGCTGATTGTTTACAGTTTACTCAGAAAACTTTGAGACAAAGGCAAATTCAGTTCCTTTGCAAACACCTTGGACAGCTGAGTGTTCTTTACATTACGTATTGGCTTCATATGTGACAACAAGAGACTAAAAACTGCTCATGTACCATAACACAAACCCAGACTGCAAAGTTCTGATAGTAACTGTACTGTATCACTCTCTAAACTACTCCAGGAGAAACAAGAACTGAGATAAAATGTTCCTTAGGGTCTGGAATGATCAAACAGCAACGGGACTTAGAGAGTCTGGTCACCCACGGCAAGCAAGAAATCCCATATGTCATTTCTCAACAGCTTCTATGGAATTGAAACATTTCTTTTTAAAAGTCTCATCTGTGCTTGCTTTCTCACAGGCACAGGGCAACAGAAAATAATGGAGTATTTGCGTAATTATGTTCCATCTTTCCTGAAATTATCAGACAAATTATGTTCTCATGCCCTCCTACAGATGTCAACAATTATGGACCTCCATCACGGGTCAGATGCAGTGCTAACAGCGTTAGCTACCTTATACACCCCCTAGGAGCTCCACAGTCTTCTTATTTTACTCAAAGGCCTTGCCAGTTTTAGAATTGACAAGAAGCTTTGAAACTTGGAATTTCAATCAAGTTCTCTTTGTTGCAGCAGCATTAATGCTGTTTTTAAGGTGCCTGTAAGTTCTATCCATTACCTACACACATATCCAACTTCCCTTTTGCATGTTTCAAATACAATGGTCAAAGCTTCATCACTGCAGAACACTGAAGATCAGAGAATGTACTTTTTCTTGCCCGATACATTCTGAATGTTTTGAATTCTTCAAATCTACCTGCTACAAAGTGACTGCAAGAGACACTGATGGTTTCTTTGTAATCACTAGAGAGGTACAGAATGAAAGCAGCAAAAATGCAAGGGCAGCCTGGCCTTGGTCAGGAGCATCTATGAGGAGGAGAATCACAGACCTTCTCTAGTGGCTATGAATGTCTGAAAATGGCACTAACATTTTAGTCAAACTTGTTAGTCTAAATAAAGCTGAAAAAAGAAGCTACAATGACACATTTCTCACTATGACACTGCTCTAAGCTGTGGTGGGGACCAGAAATAATCTTCTAGCTACCACTTAAGATATTTTTCTCTTCCAATTTAAGGTGCACCAAAATCTATGAAGAGAGATTTCCTTCTGTGAGGTAACACTGGGATTTTCTAAAAGGTTATTGAGATATTAAAAATACACAACTAAAGAAAATTCTGGGTAAGCACAAAAAATGTTGGAATTCTTTATTTCACAGAATAGGATACCCAAAAACCATGTAACTAGGACTTAGTCCCACTAAGTATCATAGAAAACATGAAGCAAAAAGGTAGAGATAGGAACAGAAATCATTGCTTAGGCAAAAGGAACAAAGGGGTGAAACTTATTGAAAATCACATACAGAAAGAGATCCTGATACCCAATATAGGAAAGATACAGTCAAATTTCATTGAAAAGAGATAAAGGAAGGCAAATATCACAAGCTTCAATTTAAGGGCCTTAAAAACTTCAATGACCATATTGCTATTAAGTAGTTTATTCTGCCAATCCAAATGGGGCATTATGGCAAGAACTGTGTCATCTTTCATAGAAAACTCAATGACCATATTGCTATTAAGTAGTTTATTCTGCCAATCTAAATGGGGCATTATGACCCCTGTGTCATCTTTCATAGAAAACTCGTAACAGTTGCTTCTAACCGTTCATCTCTCGGTTGTGTAAATGATAATCTGAGACAGGTTGGTTCCTGGAGACAGAGAAGCAGCTATCATTGAACAGTGCTTGTTACCAAAACCTGAGTTTTGTCTACACAAGAGCTTCCATCACAGTTGGCACTGAGATCTCTTCTAATGCTTTCATCTGTGTGTGGAATAGCCATAGCAGAGAAGGCTAAAGTCTGTTAACAGCCACTGCTTCAGCAGGATATCAGCAATGATCAGTAAAACCCTGCCTACAGCAGGAAGTCACTCAACACACATTTACAGTAGTCTCTACACGGCACTTTGCTCAGATACTGAGTGCACAAATGCATGTAGAAATGGACTGAGGCCCCTCCGGCTCTCTCCCAGCCCTCATCAGACTCATTATGCAGTTTTCAATAGCAGCACTCTCCCCTTCACTGCTCCAGGTCACCACTAAAGCAACAACAACTAGAAGAAAGCCATATAAAGTCAGCCTGTCTATGAAGAGACTATAAAAAAACCCACATGCAACAAAACTCACATTTTGCCAATTTTTTTTTGCCACAGTCAAAACATTTTCTGGCGTACAGCACTGGTGTGTGTTTAGCAAGCTAGGAAATTACAGCTCTCTGCTGTGGGAAGTTCAAGAGTCAACAAAATTTTTACATCCCTCTGACCAGCAAAAGTGAGCCCTGACTCTCTACGAACGAAGTGTAACAGCTGTTTATTAGATAGCATCTTTCATTCACGTAATAGTAGAAGCATCCTGAGGAAAGTCTGGACAGTGTCCCATTCCATCCTGGTCCATGTCTCCCAATTCTCCTTCCAAAGTTTAAGAAAGACTAGAGTAATTCAAGTCTGCAAGAGTCTATGGGTAAACATAACTTGAGCTGTGGAACTACTTATTTGTGAGTATTTTTGGTGGGGGAAGATCAGACACATAAATCTTTTTAATTTGTTAAAGCTATAACTTACACTACTCCTCGTTATCCAGTCTGTTCTCTATCTTTTACTTCTGCAACTTCATAATTCCAAAACATTCATGTTAACACTCCTAAAGCTTAGTACCAATCAGTAATAAAGCCAAACAACATATACATAGTTATTATTGGAGCAAATTCTAGAATCTTAAAATACAAGAGCCAGCTCTCCAATTATAATTAATTCCATAAACAAATCTGAAGTTGAGTATGAACGTTTTCTGTGGGAGGTTTTGTTGTTTTGTTTGGGTTTTTTTTAAAACTTTTGTGCCAGAAGGAGAACTGAAAATAATCCTTCCTAATGCAATGCCTCAATTTTAAACAAATGAAGGCAAGTATTAAAGGTCATGTGTTTGTATCTACTCCTAAAAGATTTGTGCTCCTGAAAAAGTCCAGTAAGTATAATCTCATGAGCTTCACTACACTACTTTATGAAGCAGCTGTAATTAAAAAATCACTCATAACTAATTAATAAATTTTCAGAAGTTGTAACATCTCTCATACTTGGTGTTGAATACAACCTGTAAACTTACACTTCTTAAATGGTTTTCAGAAGTTTTAAAAAAACCCCACAAAATCTTTCCTGGGTACTTTTGACTGCAAAACAATTTTAAAACAAAGGAAAAAGAAAAAAGAAAATTCAAATGTACTTACTTTGATAGGAGCTGTTGAGAATTTGACTTTTCGGTCTGGCTCTGGATCTTCCTCTTCAGAAAGTCCAGGAAACTCCTCATATTCACTGTCATACATATACTCCTCCTCTCCCTCCAAAATTTCTTTGCCCTCAGGATCTTGGTTTTCTGGCTCTGTATCCCTGTCATCATCAAAAGCTGCATTCTCTATTCCAAAATCATTGAAGTCCTCACTTTGCTTTTCCAACACTTGCTCCTCTTCTTCAGTATCCTCTTCTTGCTCTAGAACATCCTGTACTTGTGCAACTGGACCATCTCTTACAGACATCCCATCTCTTTCTTCTTCCCAAGTGGTCTTGCTGCCATCCATAAACTCTTCTACCACTTCCAAGGCATAGTTGCTTCTCTTCCCTTCCTGTACGTGACATAAGAGCTTCTGATTCTCTTGCTCAGCGTGATCTTTCTCCAGACTTTCCTTTTCATGCCCTGAGGTTTCATCTTGTGCAGCCAGCTCCGTGCAAGCCCCCTCTGTGGGAGAAAGCCAGGACAAAACACTATCTGATATCTTCTGAGCCTCCTGACCACACACACTGCCCGTATTCCAAGGGCTTGTCTCAAGTACCAGTTGCTCTCTTCTGTCTTTTCCAAGTGCCTTGCTTGGCTCATCTCTGCAGATCCCAGGCACTTTGGGGAATGCACCCTTCTCCAGACATACTTCAGCAACAGCAGATGAATTCAAACTCTGCTGGCTTCTCAAAGGGTCCTCCTGATTTGGAGAACTATAATTTTTGGAAGTTTCTTTGGATTCTTCAGTATCACTGTCACCCAGAAAGCTTTCCAGCCTCCTAGAAATGGGCCCTGCATTCAGGAAGGAAGATTTGGAACCACTATTAGAATGTTGCTGCTTCAACTCCTCATTACTTTGATTTTCAGCTTTCTCCAGTGCAACTGGAGGACTTGCTTCTGTATTAAAACTGAAGTGGTCCACCACATTGCTGCAATCAGAAGAAGAACCATGTCTCCTCTTATCTTCATTTCTTTCACATTTGCCGGGGGAATACCTGTCCACTGAGCTCCGTTGCTTTATATTTCTCTCAAAGAGCTTCCTGGTCTCTGAAAATTTTTCTGCCAGGGCAACTTTGTCCAAGTCTGCCTCATCACTGCTACGGATGACTTTGTCAGCAGCAGAAGACACAGACGATGAATCCACAGGACCGCCACTGGGGCTAGTAGTTGTATTAAGAAAATTATTTTTTTGGACAATGAGAAAAGATGGACTACCTGGAGAAGATCCATACTCTGCTGCTGTGGCCCGGCTGATTAGTTTGGTTTCAGCAGGTGGACTGCTTTCACAAGAGGTTGTGGAGGAAGAGCTTCCCATTTGCAAAAACATATTTTTGATCTTGTGTACTCTATTGCCATAAGTGGCAGCTCTGCCTCGACAGTGTGGGTCACTTCCCCCTCCATTGGAAGAGGTGCTCAGCTTCTGATGCAAGCCTGTTTTGTTGGAAGCATTATCAGGATTGTTTACACCATCAAAAGAGCATTTGATAGCATGGAAATCAGATTTGTAAGCATTTCGGTGTGGAGAAGCACTTCTTAAAGTCCTTTCCCCCTTGCCTTCGGTTTTCATCATTGTTGAAGAGAAAGCTCCCTCCACTCCTTAAGAAGAAAGAGAAGAACGACTCCCTAGCACAAAGCTTCCACCCTCCAGCACCAGGCAGTGTAGATCCCACAGAAGATCCCAAACGCAGCCTTTCACTCAGCCAGCCTCCCTGCTCGAATTGAAATGGAACGCAGGGGACTCTACGTGGAGATAAAGAAATCAAAGCGCGTGAATGGCCACATCGGGTGTTATCCCCAGCGCGGAACGCGGTATCCGGAAAGCCATCTGCAGTAAGACAGAGAGTTTCCATTAACTCGGGGCCTCGCCGGCGTGTGACACGAATCCGAAACTCGGGGTGGGAATCGCAGCCCAAGACCTCCCTGCGGGATAAAGCCCATTGTGTCCGCCGGAACGCAAGGACCCAGCTGCTCCCCGGGCACCGACCTGGCGGCTCTGGCGGGGGGCTGCGGCGGCCCCCCGCCACCTCCGGCGGCCGCCCCTCCGCTAAGGGCCGTCCCGGGCTGCGCCAGGCCGGGTCGGGCGGCGGGGGAGGGGGCAGCGCCGGCCCTTGCTGCCGCCCGCGGGAGGCCGGGCCCGGGCAAGCACCGCGGCGGGGCAGGTCGGAGGGGCCCTGGCGCCCCGCGCCGCCCGGAACGGGGGAAGCCACAAGTTTCGGCCCCGAGTTGGGGCTTCCCCGTGGCGGCGCTTCTGCGCCGTGGGGCCTGTGGGGCGCGCAGCGGAGCCGCCCCGCTACCTCGCCCCAAACTTTCCGAGCCAGCCTACCTGGGGGCGGGGGTCCTGCCGCCTCCTTCCTCTCAGCGTTCCCGGCCGCCCAGCGGCCACACGCACCACGCCATCATTATCCGCCACCACAGCCACCCGCCTTTCCTCCCTTCCCTTCCCTCCCACCCCTCCGCCCTGCCGCCGCCGCCGCCCCGCGCTCCTCACTCCACCTTCCTCCCGCCCCCGCGGCGCGCTCCCAACGGCCGCCCGCCCGCGCCGCTCTCCGGCCTCACGCTGCTCCGCGCCGTCCTCCGCGCTGTGTCTCGGGCCCGCCCGCGCGCGCTCCCTCCCTCGCTCGCACACAAAGACAGGGAGCGGCGGGCGCGCCCCTGCTCCTCTGTCTCAGTGCCAGGGAGGAGAAGGGCTGGGGGGCGGCGGGCGCAACCGGCCCGAGGGAAGCGCCTCCCGCGCAGGGATATACCACGCTATAGCGGGATATGGGTTTCGGGTGATACCATGTCGGCGAGGCGAGCGGGCGCGGAGCCGCCGGATGCTGCGAGCGCGGGGCAGCGTCGGTGGGTGCGGAACGCTCACCGGTCCCTCCGCTGGGGGAGCTGGAGACGGTGAGGCGAGGGACGCTGGAGAAACGCGAGCGCCGGGCTGCTGCGGAGCTGCGCGCTGCTTTCAAAGCCCGGGCGGCCAGCGCTCCGCGGGGAGCGGCAGCCCAGGCTTCTCCGCAAAGCAGCGCGGTTCCCGGGAGGGAAAAGTCGCGACAGCTGCCACGACCGAAGCTCCGACAAGTGGAAGTAACAACAGTGCCAAACTTTCTCCCCCCCCTCCCCCCTTCAAAAATGTAGGTGTTTTTAGCGTCTCCCGAGCACGCAGGTATCAGCACAGGAGCCGAGGCAGCGGCCGCCCCCGCGCACCTGCTGCCCGCGCCCCCGCCGTGGGACCCGCGGCGCCGTGCGCGTTCCTGGCTACTGGGACACGTCCGCGCTGAGCCCGCTCTGTTCCCTCGCACGCACCCCGGGCTGGAAGTCACTGCAGCTCCCCAAGACTGGGAAAGTCATGCTCGTCATCGGTAGCCCTAGGCAGTAATAACCGCAATTTTGCAAGCAGTGTTCCATACATTCAATTCTCTTCGTTTGTTAGTCCAAATAAAAGCACTGGCTTCAACCTGTTAATCACTTAAAGAAAGGATTTGGATGAATGTTTTGTTTCTATTGCAGTTCCTTCCTTCAAACAAAATAATTAGAAGAGCACAGAAGACTACTGGTAGCTACCAATTACCTGGCAACTCTTGGCACCCGGCACCAGATTGTGTAACAATTATTTAGAAGTCTAAGTACTTAACTCCTTGAAAGAATAGCTTCACTTATTTATTACTCAAGTCTATGGGGAAATTTATACTTTCTCCCAGACATCCCAAGCGACTTTGCCTTAATTTTGAGTCACAATGCCTGGAATATTTCACAGCATGATCTAAAATCTATGATACAGTTTGAAATTAGCCTTAATCATGACTTTACAATAAAATAAAATAAAATAAAATCTTATTATTGATATGTTTTTCTAAAACAGAGGACAACATTGTCAAGACCTTATTCTGTGTTTTCAAACATTGCAGGGCCAGTGGAATTTCACCAACGTCTGCCATTAGCAGTCTTACATACACTTGGTAACACCATTTTGAATAAAATTTTAATACAGATAGTTTCACTGTAAGAGCAAGAAATTTTTCTTATTTTAAGTATGTAGGCCTTATTTAGAACACATAGAGGTGATCTTTCTCCTGCATACTATGGAGGTGGTCCTTCATATAGCATGTGTAGATTGGGTTGAAATTGCAAGGCTTAACCACCATCTTCCAATAAATAATCCACAAGAAGCTACTAATGCTTTTTTCACAAACCAAAGGTAATACAAGGTTGCTCAGCAGTTTGAGCACTGTGGGCAGGGAACATTCTGCATTCTGCTCAGGGAACCTCACAGTATATAGGAGACTGTTAAAAAAAAAAAAGGCAAGAGTTCAGGAACAAGATAAAAACAAAGCCCAAAGCAGCTCTAAGCTGTGCTCAGGAAAGCCAGTGGCCTTTGTACTGGGTGCTGGCTTAAAGAGGCTGGAGCAGGAAGATACTCTTGTGTTTTGAACTCTCCCATAAATGAGAAAGGAGGAATTGTAATTTCAGATCCTGAAAACAAATTTAATTGCATCAAAGGACTCTTATTTCTTTACAATTTCTCATCCTAACTAGGAAAATATACAGGGTATTTTGCCTAGCTGTGCTGCTTAGGAAGGACAATATTTATCTAGGTCAATTTTCTAGGTTTTCTAGCGAGAAAGCCTCTGAATTGCATTCTAAGTGAGTGCAGTGTGAATGTGAAAGAAAGATTTGTTTACAGAAACAACAATTAAAAAGGCAGGATTCAAGATAAAGATTTCTGGATTTTGAGCAAGAAGTCTGTGAAGGTGACGTAGTTTATGATTTCATCATGGTGAGGAACTGCAATAAAACCTGGGAAGAGTTTCTTACACATCCAGTTTGTGGTGCTTTCCCTGAAAGATGATGAAACAACAGTGAATAAGCAAATAGTCTTGCACTGAACAAGACGCATCTACGTTTTGTTACTTAAGCTTAGGAAAAAGAAATAGGAGGTTCAAGGGGATCTTGGGAGCACAAAATCTTGAGGAAAAAAGTGTTGCTGTATATGAACTCATTAATCTAATGAAGACAGATAAATAGGAAAAAGTTTTCAAGAAAAAAATTAAATTGAGGGCATGTCTATAAACCCAATTTTTCAAACCACCACTGAGGTACAGTGTTCATTTCAGATGTTTCCCCAGCATATCTGTCATTCCAAGCACCAGGGAGGGGCCATTCTGGTGAATTACACATCAGTGTCTACCTTGCTGGATTAAATTCATTAAATGAGTCTTTTCTTTGCTCCTTGTTCAGTCAGCAATAGATCCTTCAAGGATCTCTGCTAAAAGGTGAATTTAATTAATTATTAGTTCTATTACACCCTTCTACAGCCCACCCAGGATGCTGTCCTCCAGAAATGTTCTGAATTAATACCCTGACCACATCTTCTGGCCACAGAACCACAAATGTTAGATGAAGGTTGGTGGAACATCACTGAAACCTGCATTGAGCGCATCTGGCCTGCCAGCACACGTTACTAAGGGCTTTTACAAACTGAGGAAAATTTACGTTACAGCTCCAAGACACATTGGAGATAAACTTAGGAGAATCTCTTAAGTCTCAAGAATCTCTTAGGCCTCAAAGTAAAATAGAATTCCAGTTGAATTTTGAAGTTGCATTTAAAAAAAGAAAGACAATTATTTATTGCCAGGAAGGCGGAACAGTTTCCTCACCTTACATGCCCCATTCCTGAAGTGTCCAAACCATCAGACTTACTTGCTACATTGTCAAATTCATGAGTGAAAAAGAACAAGAGAAGAGAGAAATGAGCACACTGTAGAATTGTCTGAAATGGTGGTTCAAGACCATGCTGGGTTTCTCAAGCACAAAAAGCAGATGTCAGCCTGACAAGGAGGCAGGAGTCTCAATAACAGCATCCCACTGAAAGCTGTTGGAAAACAAGTCTGTGAGTGCATTTTTCAGCCTCACAACTGCAGTACTGTTGGCCCAGCTTTGTAGAATTTAAAGGATTTTAAGAAATAAAGTTTCTGGCTATTGTTGATTTAACTAATTTCCAGTGCAAGAAATATAATGCTGTTGTACAGTCTCTTGTCTGCATCTGAGTGTCTCCTGCTCTGCAAGGACTTGTGAAAATGGGCCAACTGCTTCAACCAGATTTGACACAGGCTAAGAGTTTTCAACAATAGTTATGTTCCTACCAGTTTCTTAAAAATAGAGAACTAGAGGGAGAGAGGAGAAAGAAAAACCTTGCAAGATCATTCAAAGGAAAGGTTACAGCAAGAGATCACTCCTTATAAGCCTCTAGATAATCCTGCATAAGCTACACAAGACTGAAACCTGATGCATGTTTTAGTCACAAGAAAAGCCTTATTTTGAAGTTGCATCTTTTTTAAAACCAAAGTCAGTCAACCAAGAGACACATTGGGAGGGTAACTGGCTACTTTAATACTAGAATTCAGAGTACAATCTTTTACTCTGACATGCTAGTTTCTGTGTGACCAAGCAGTTTTATATGAAACACAAAGTGTTTGTTATACCTCTTTATGTATGCATAACACACTTAATGTATTTTTCAGATACAAGATGACATTAAATCCTTTGAAATTAACTCCAAGTAAGGGATCTTATTTTTAATATTCGGATTCCCTAGTATTTTTTAAAACATAGCTGTATATAAGCAAAGAGACAAGTATACAGAGCCTAGAGTTTAGACTGCCATCTAAAACTAAACCAATGCAGTTTAAAAGCAAATCAGAAGCATTCTAACTGCATATCTTTCATACTGAAGTGTTAGTTATGTTGAAAAAAGCAAAAAGGAGAAGCATGATCTTACATATAGGTGAGCTGTTTCCTTCAGTTATTAATACTTTCAAATAAATAAGATAGTATTTTTAAATTCTGTGAATCCAAATATTGCTTGACACCATCTAGATTTAGAATATACATGGAAAAAAGTAACAAGTGTTAAAAAACATTACATGAAACAAATTGAGCTTCAAAAATTCAGTTATTTCTTGTATAGGTAAGTCTGAATGATAATTGTATCAAATAAAGTGAAAACAAAAGAATGAGGTGAAATAGGCCATAGAATTTAGATATAGGTTATAAATTATACCACAAAGAGAAAGTAGTTTTTAATCAAATTTAGAGCTTATTTTGACATTTCCAAATCAAAACACTGTTTTTATTTTGAAAATAAATTTCTCATTTAAAAATATTTTACAGAACATAATATGTGTAAAGTGAAACATTTAGACTAAAGAAAATATTTTGCATTAACAGGAACTGATTTTATTTTTCTTTTAAACTGGTTAAAAATTTGCATTTAACTTGAACTGAATGTTTCCCCCACCCCCTTATTTTTAATTTAGATTTTGAATTCAATAATACATTTTCCAGATGCACCAAGAGAGAGCAAACTTATGACTGAAGTCATTCCTACCGTTAGGTCTAAAGCAAGTGGGGAAAAGAAATGTGAATTCCCCAAATCCAAGCAAACGAGTGATCGATCAGAAACAATCACAAAGCTTCATGCTGTTCTACGATGACTAAAAGAATAGTACATGATGAATCGAAGGCATTAACTGCATCTACATTGGAAAAAGACCTGACAACCACCTGTTCAAAAATCTGATCTGATTTAAAAATTGCTGTCAGACATTTTGCCTTGTCACTTCCAGAATAGTTTTAAAAACATCATTAGCAAGTGGTGGGTTGTCACTGTTTCGGCAGCTACCACAAAGAGATTCACTCTGGCAGTATATTGATGCAATTAGACATACTTGAGATGCATATCAGTACTCTCGAGGAAGATAAACGAAGTGTTTGTTCTTTTTATTGGTAGGCTGAAGTTTCTATTTTCACAGGGATTGGAACCAGACTGGCTGATTTCCTAGGAATCACAGCGAGACCTATTTCAGAATTTGATTCCTAGGTTTTCTGACTTCAGCACCAGCTTATTTTGCACTTACTACTTTTAAAACAGAAAGATGAAAGGCTATTCACAGTTTCTTTTTAATGTGGGAAATATCATTGAGAGATAACTACTAAACTGAGGGACCTTCAGCTAAACATCCTTTAGAAAAAACTCTTTCAAAGATCACTCCTATATCATTCTTAGTGTTATTCCTACAGCAAAAGTCCCTGAGGATGTACTCATTTAAGGGATAAAACACTTATTTCTGTGTCTTCATTGAAGTAGTAATGTAGTACAACTAGCGGCCAGAAATCAAGTTATTGCTTTCAAAAGTTTCCGTGTCTGCATTTAGTGCTTCCTTACACCATGATCCTTAATATTTTTCTTAAGACTTTAAACAAGACTAATGCCTTTTTCAATTAATCTAAAGTGCACTGGAATAATTATAAAATCATGTTCCTGCTGAAATTAATGTGCTTTTGATGAGGTTTGTGAGCAGAACCTTTAACAACCACTCCACATACTCACTTGGTGTATCTTTGCCTCCAAGCCAGTGCTAGGGCAGAGGTGATGATATCACTGTGATACCATCTAAAATGTTGAGTTGGCAAGTCCACAGCCTTCCACTGGCTCTTGGAGGGCTGGTCTCAAATGTCACAGCATGGGAGGCAAAACCGGGTAATTCTCAAGTACAGCTATGCTGAATCATAGGAAATGAAAGAGAGCTTCACTTTCATTATAGACTTTCTCTACTCTGAGGTTTAAACCTCTAATAGCAGAGTTACAGGCTGAGCCTGAAAAGCTGTACTTTAATATGGTCACAACAACTGCAGCTGAGGTTACAAGAAAGCTGATTACAGCAACTGGATTTAAGCATGAAAATAAAACCACAGCGCTTCTCACATGGATGTCTTATGGGATGAGTAGATGAGTACAGCAAAACATCACAAGACATAACAGGAAGGACAGTGGAATCAAATGATTATTTGCCTTGAGGCACAGTTTAGCTCTGATATATTTATCATCCTTATAGCTCTAGGTGGAGATCATAGCCCTGTGGTAAAGTGTGCTGGTAGTGTAATTGTGCTGTGTTTGTAATCCTTCCAAAGATTGGTGTCCTAATGAGACTTTGGAAGACTTAGGTCTAAGGAGACTGAGACTGCCAGCAGAAACCCAAGTCCTTGTGAGTGCTAATGAGTCCTATTTACAGGTCACACAATAACCTAGCATGCCTTTGGAAGGTCTGTTTTGGAAGCATGGACGTGCACTGGGTGATTTTGGCTGCAAACCATTCCACCTAGTCTTTCCCCAGTGTTTGGGCTGACATTCCAAGCCACTGAGCATTTTTCCGTAGCTGCCCATTTCTTAACATCAGTAATAGTCAGAAAATATTTCTTGCTCCTCAGCTCCTAAGTTTCTTCCCAAAATTATTTCTGAGATCCAGACTAGGCAATATTCAGCTCTGCAGTAACAAATGCTCAATAACGTGCCTATTTGTGCTTTAATTGTTTGACTTTTACTGTTATTTTTCAGCATTTCTTTTTCAAACCAGAAGACTCCCCAGTACAGCCTAAAGTAGGAATTTTAAACTTGAGCAGGGTAATTTCTGGGTTGTTTTGTGATTTGATCCTTTCTTTCTGCTGTGAAAGCTTTGCGCACATGGTCTAACTACCCAGATTTTCTGGAAGAATACTAGAATCAGTTCCATAAACATAGAAAAACTCTTGGAAATTATTCCAGAAATAGCATCTTTCAGGCATGTATGAAATACACAAAAGGCATGTGATATGGAAAAGAAGTTGAGTTGAAATAAATGGCAATATGCCATGCTCTACTAATAAAATAAGTTGATTTACTTAACATTCAATTCACATTAGACTTCACAGATGTTCAAAATATGACCAAGTTAACTCTACTGGAATCAGACTCTGCATATTTAGCCTCACTGTGTAGTACTGCTCCTCTGTGTGCCACAAAGCCTTAGTTCACTTTCCACAAACTGAGGCAGAAGCGTTGAGCTGGTTATGCTTGGTGTAGTTTCTGTCACACCCATTTCAGGTGATGGGAATGAGCACAGCTCTGCCAACACTGGAACCACACTCATAGGTACTACTGTGAAATTTGACCCTTTCTGGTTATAGGGAAATTTAGAAAATGCACAGGATGGGAGTGCAATAGGAAAGTGTTCTCTTTAAACTTGAGTGTCATTGTGGTAATATTTAAAGATTTTATTAGCTGTCACTAGGTGAGGGCTACACATCTTGTCATTGCTCTCTTTAGCTTATTCCTAGTAAAAGCTTGTAGTCATGAAAAGTTCTTATTGTGCTGCATCACTAAGTTTCTTCTGTGCTTATATACATACACATAAAAAAGAGGAATTCTTTGAACCACTTTGTCTTTAAAATAAGAGACTGTGACTCAAAGCTCCTTAAATTACTGCAAAAATACATATTATCCCATTTGTCATGATGGTGTTCATGTGAAAAAAACCTGTAATCAATCACAGCCATGGCCTTTTCTACATCTTCTGCCCACTAACCACACCTTTGTGTGTGTTGCCTCTCAAGCCCTGAGCTAGGCACCAGAAAACAATCAAAAATACTTTTCTTCTTACTTCAAAATCAATTGAATTAAAGGTACAAAATAAGAAACTTTCACTTCAGAGTTAGATTAATATTTTGATTATTAACCATTAAAATAAAAGTTCTTAAGAAAAAAACTATCATCAAAAGAAAAAAATCACGTTTCATGCCACTCATTTCTATCCACAATTTTGCTGCTTAGGGAAAAAACAGTTTTGGAAAATATCCTTGCAAAGGAAAGCACTTAAGAGTAGATTTAAAGTCAGTAGGTGTATCTGGCTTGTCTTTTCTGGACTTAAGGACTATGGAGGAGATCCACAGTTTGTGTAGGTAGTAAGTTTGAAAACCTCAAACCTCTGTTTTATCCAACTGGTGCAGCCATCGATGTCTGATCACATCTCAAAAAAAACTATTATTCTATAAAACAGACTTAAATTTAATGTATAAATTTATTATATACCCCAGGGTTCCACTGTTCATCTTCACCACAGACTGTATTTTATCCTGCTCTGGAGGCTTCTTTCTGTTATGCAGTCATTGTGTTAGCCTGTCTAGACCACAGTGTGAGGTCATCATTTCGCCATCTGTTAAACTTGTTTGGGTTAGTGTGTCTGCAACTCAGTTCAGCTCAAATGTTATTAGAAGTCAGGCCAAGTCATACTTCCCATGCATAGTACAGGTTCTATGGTCTATTAGTAGTAGATTTACTATTACAGATGATACAGCTATTATTCTATCATAGGTTTATTATAGAAGTATTTAGAAGCCACTTCAAAGTAGTCTTGAAATATTTTCATATGAATATCTGAATTCTCACAAAAGTCAATATATTTATGTGGCATGGAATTATTTCATTTATAGCACTGGAACAAATGTGGGAAAAATGCCATTTATCTGAAGACACGTCATAAGAAAATATTAGATTTTAATATTCTGTTTGACATTGTCGAAGGCCTTGCATACAAGGCCACAATCGCAATCAGATGAAGGGAAGGCACCACTTAGTGGTGCTTTGTGAAGATGCCAGTGTGACCCCTCATCTGTGGCTCCACTGTTTCAGGGCATGCAGATGCATCAAAGATAAAGCTTGCAAACTTGTTTAGTTTGATGTTAACAGAAACAAACCAAATGTTGATAGTGAACTTATTTTGACTTGCCTTCCAATGAACTTCCATGACAGAAACAATTGTTCACATGCATGCATTGCAGGAGAAGAAATATACTGAGTGAGGGTTTCTTTAAGCCATCTTAGAGTCCAACAAGGTGATTAACACCTTGCTCTACAGAGAAATAAAAAACCTTTCAAGTAAAACCCTTTCTTTTTGACAGTTTTAAATAAAAAAAGAGCAGTAGCTTTTGTTTCTTGTTTGTTTGGGTTTTTTTGATTGTTTGGAGTTTCTTTGCATTGTTCTTTGTATTACATATTTTTAGATCAGCATTACATATTTTTAAAACATGGAGAAATAATGAGTAGCACAGGATACAGCATGTGTTAAATTTCTTATGAACGGTTTTTTGAAGTGAACACTTTGCAATCTTTTTTGATAGCTGTGTGATCTGCTTATTTCCAAGAAAACCCAGGCTTTATTTACTTCCATATTTTTGCTATACAAATGCATTTAGTTTGACATCCCTGATATGAACCATATTCTCTTAAATAAAAAAAACCAGCAAAACTTAGTAAGTTTTTACCTGAATGTTGAAAAAGCTGCTTATAACCTTGTCTGCAAAGAAAGGAAAGAAAATTGAAATACTGCTCGATATTTGCATAGATAAGAGTTAGGTCCTCAGGATTTTTTTAATCTATATTTTCTTAAATATTTCAATTTTGTCCCAATACCAATCCCTAAAGAATGCCAGTCATCACTGACTCCACTTGGACATGGAGCCGCTGACCACAGCTCTTTGAGTGTGACCATCCACACAATTCCTTATCCACTGAGTGGTCCATCTATCAAATCCACGCCTCTGTAGGGACAAGGATGGTGTGCAGGACAGTGTCGACTGCTTTGTGACAGGTAGATGATGTCAGTCTTTCTTCCCTCATCCCACCACTGCTGTAAACTTGTCATAGAAGGTCACCAAATCAGTCAGTCATAACTTGCCCTTAGTGAAGCCTCCTTATTTTCCATGTGCTTTTCATGTGTTTTCTCAGGGGTGGAAATATATATTGACCTCTCCACCCTGAAAACTTTTTTTCTTCATGCAGGTTTTGCATGTGAATTGAGTAGTGTTGCACATCAGCAGATATATCCTCATTTAAAGACCTGAAAATTTCCAGACTGTAGTAAGTAATCTGTTCATTCTTTTTCAAACAAATCCTGTTAGTTCACTTCAAAATACATTCATCTTCTTCACCTAAAGTCATGTCACTTTGTTGTGAAGGCCAGTATGAACTGCTACCATTTTTGGGAGGCTGGGATGTTCAACCAGCAGGAAATAAATGAAATCAAGGGGGAAAAAAGTTGATGTTGTGCCAGTGCTTGAAATATCAGTTCTGCCAATTGACTGTCATCCACTACTAACAGATGTGCTGTAAAAGCAGATGAAATTCATTGTTAGCATATTGCTTGGTGGCCAGAGCCAATTACAGATTGGAGAATTGAACCTCTTTAATACAAGAATTTGCATATGGACATTACATGTACTTACGTATAGTACTAAGTATTTTCAAACTGGTTAAAGGAAGGCCTGACTAAACTCACGTTATGTTAGTATGCATTGGCATAGCTCCTTATTTCACACTTAATACAGAATTTTTTCATTTTTATATTTCAGTCTGATGCTTTATTTTTGCTGATCATATTTCTTACTCTTTATAAATATTTTTCAAGATAGAATACACTTTGATACCTCACAATAAAATTATAAAACTATTTTCAGGAAGATAAAAATTTTTTTTACAGAACATGAGTTAAAAAAGCAGGGGTTGGTTTAAAGACATTACACTGAAAAGTCTACATTTAAAATAAGTTCTAATTCATACAGTGGTACCTTAAAATATTTTACTGTAAGTCTTGAAATAAATGTTTCAAAACTAATTTATATACTACATATATGCATGCCTGTACACAAGCACTTCTTTCATTTTCAGTTAATTGTATTACTGGCAATATTTAAAAGCATTAAATGTGGTTTTACTAAGGGTAGTAGGTATTAGAACGTTTTCTTTTAAGTCAGATGTTGAAAACATTCACATAGATTCAGTATGTAGAAATACCCTTCCTTTTTATCAATCAAATATGATAAATATTTCTGTACAAATCTAATTTGCTTCACAAATGTATAGTGATAGCTCTTGTATTCCTTCCTTCCCAAATTACACTACATTAAATGTACTTGATTGCTATGTTAGAACCAATCGCATAATTACAGTTTTACAGTGTTAACATGGGCTCAATCTTGATATCTTTTTACTCTAAAAGTCTTATTGACATACACAGGACATTTACCTGGGGGAAAAAACAGCAAAACTCCAAACCCCACCCTTTCTAGATTTTTTACTCCTTTGGTAGTGGAGCAACCCAAATATTCAATCTCCCCCCACAACCATGTACTTAATCTCTCTTTAAAGTTTTGCTCTGTTCATTTCTCAAATGTTGAATAAATATTTCCTTTCTGTAAAAAATATACCCAAGCTGAAAAACACAAGGTCTGCTTTGGCTGTTTTGTAGCATTCCTGTCATGCAAGACATTCATGTGTCTGATTTAACCAGGCCAGTGAAGCAAAGCCAGTGCTGCTGCAGTACAACCTTTTTACAAACAAGTCTTAAGATACTCTAAACTCATTGCTAAAACTCACTGCTCAGGTCCGATTATCTCACTTTCCAAGCACTGCCAAATCCTCTTCTACAGCTTCAACAAATGCAGTTTTCCCCATTCTGTATGTTCAGAAAGCTGCAGCAATGGTCATTCTCCCAACCTGTGGCTTTCAGATATTTGCTATCTATTCTCAGGCCTAGGGTCCTAGACCCTCCCTAAAATTATAATCTTTCATTGAAGACTGTGATTGAGTGGGTTCTGGTCTTCATCATGTTACTGATTAATTTTCAAGGGAGCACATTTATACACTCTTATGTTAAAGATTATTATCTGTTTTCAAGTAATAAAACATATTTATTCAATATTTGCTCAATATTTTCCCGTTTGCTCAATAAATGAGAACTTCATTGCAAATTGTTAAAAGAATAAAAAATTAGAAGGAAAATATTTATTAGATAGTCTCTGCCTGTGTGCAGACAAATTTTCTACCAGAACTAATTTTTTAACATAGGTTTCTATTTGTTATTGATGCTAAGGCTGGCCATGGAGTGGCAAAAGAGGCAAGGAATAGATATGAACAAAAAAGGCCTTTATTTTCACAGGGAAAATTTTGGATGGTTTTCAATTTTTACTTCAAACCTCCTATGTTCGTAAGCTTGTTTGGGGTTTTTTTGGTAAATAATGAAAACTCAGTTTTCCAAGGGTAAGACAGAAATTTTAGAGAAAAAAAACAAAAGAAAACAAACAACCAGTTTATGAGAGTAGTCTGCCATTGAAGAACATTTGCTTTGCTAGCAAGTATTTGACCAGCCTGAACAAGGACCCTGTTTTTCTAGGGAAACTAATTACATTTTCAACACATATTGCTACTCCTTTCCACTTTGCCCAGTGGTGTAGACAATAATCATGGATTCCCACTCAAGCTGGGGGGCCTGACCCTACCACTCCCCAAGGTGCAGAGTCCCTGGGGCTCTTTTAGTAGCTAGATTGAACATTTTGAACATTGCATCATTTCACTGAAATGGTTGCTATTTGGTTATTCACTTCTAAGAAAGAAGAATTGTGATTTTGCTCCCTAACTGAAGTATTGTAACAGTAAAATAATACATTCCACAAAGAGCTATTTCACTAAACAAAGCACTGTAAGATTATTTCACCTAGGATAACATAATTCTTTTATCGTTTGGGAAACCTATGTTTATCTCTTGGAAAATATCACTCATCTTTCTTCCCTGCTATCTTTGCAGAGTACCCTCTCCCACGGAAAAATATAATTTCACAACTGCTCACTGACTTAGCAAGATATATCGTGGGTTAAAAGTGAATTGCAGGTGCAACCAACAGTCTGTTCTAGATGTTTTGTGCTGTTCTGCACGACAAGTACTGGGAAGATCAGTCGATGCTGTGGATCAGTCGAAGCCTGGATGTGAGAGGTAGACTTGTATGTGTTCATGCTATAAATTGGATACAAAGTGGAAGCAAACGAAAAAATAAGGAAAATGGGTGGATATAGAAAACTAAAGCAAACAGATTAGTCACTTACAATTATTACCCTTGGTAGCTTATTTTCTGCTTCCTGCTTCATTCATGTTGATTTTCAGGGTGTAAATGGGAATAATATCCGTCCAATTTAGGAAGGTTTTATTTAGCTTGTTTTCTTTCTTCTCTGTGTGTGGAAATGAACAAGACTGTGAATTGCTGCAGCTACTTTTTAATTTGGAAAACAAAATCCAAACAATTCTTGGAAACTGGGGGGTGAAGGGGAAGTATTCCATATATTCCATTAATCAGATTGCCAGTGGTAGCGTCTGCTTTGAAAAGGCTGGTTAAAGAACAACGTGTAATCTTACAAACAAGCTAATTCTACTTCCTACTTCTGTTTCTAATTGACAAAGGAAAATGAACCCTGTTCAGAAATTTTATTTAAAAGTCTATTTTTTTATTAAATGACAAACAAGCTTTCAAAGTAAAAACGGAATGGACTTAACTAATAGGAAGGCCTAGTGAGTACCTTGGAAAGGAAGGGTTTTCAAGAGCATCATAATGCCTGGAAACTGGATATATTAACCAAAATGTTCAAAGTGGTTCTCACAAAGACTTACACCCTTAGGGACTTAAGTTATCCCTCTTTTTGGGAGAAAGTAAAATTGATGTTATTAATCCAGCATTAAGTTGCACAATAGATGTGCTTATATGTATATTAAAAAATATTTTCTAAGTGTTGTTGAAAAAGCAATCATTTGGGTGTTTTTTTGCACTGGCAAGCCATGCATAGCACACAGAAAAGGAGGGGGGTTGTGTAAAATCCACACATCCCAAACCAGAGTTACTTGTTCTATAATGCTGCTTATGCCATAAAGGAAATCAATTATTTGTGTTAGTAACTAAAAGGCATTTAAGCTGTCTACAATTTAACATATATTTAGCCAGGCTTTTGTGGCTAACAATGTGGGTATTCAATACACATAGAATAAAAGTATGCATGCCCACTTATTTAAGAACTAACTTTGCTTTGAATACAATTTCCCAAACACATTAGCTAGAGATCTAATTTATAACTAATTTTTGACTATGTCACAAAGTTTCATAATGAAAAGGAAATGAGGAATAAAAAAGCATAAAACACAAAAGAACGAGTCAAAATCTGATCTTGTCCTGGAAAATACCCAGAGTGATATAATTGGTTCTAGCATAATTGAGATTATAAACTCTCCCATATAATGCAAGAAATTGGCCCAGGAGATGAGAAATAAAATTCCAAATAATTCCTTGGCCATGTGATAACTCTGTTGAGCTGTACAAGAAGCTTCCTAAGCATTATGCAATGCACAGCCATTCAAAAATTTTTGGTACAGCTGATATTTGATGAGGGAGATTGAATTCAATTAAATATCTGTATTTCTTTTTGAATTCAATTAAATATCTGGGTAGATAGGAACAGGCAATCTCTTTTCCAAACAGCTCTGAGATGCTGAATAGTGCTGATGGGATGCAAGGAACCTGAGCAGGAAAGATAGATTTCTGCATTCTTTTTATAGAATGTGAAGAGTAACCAAGTTAGTAATTTAATTTCCTATTATCTTAAGTCAATTGGTTAATTCTTTTGAGACACACATTGGCATTGAAAAATACACTGCTTCTCTGAGCCGGGTAGTAGAAGGAATGAGACTTATTAACATGTAAATAGATTTATCTGAACACTAAAATGGATATGCTAAATAAATAGCTCTGTCAAAGTAACTGATTTTAACAAGTGGACTCAGAAGACAAAGGATCACCTGATGAAGATGTTGAGAGTCAGCTTTCAAACACAATTAGAGATTATGAAAGGAAGTGTCACCCACCATTTTAGGTAAATGGTGGGACATCAGTAATTTATATAAGAGAAAAGAACAGCAATAATTGCAGATGCCAAAAAAGGCTCTAATTAGGCAAGAAAGGCACATGCAGGAAGAAGAGCTCCAACTAAAAAAAATGCTCAAGAGCGGCAACAAAATGGGAATGTGGAAAGTTAGAATATGTTTTCAGTTATTTCATCACAGAAGTCTGCATGCTGGCTGCACCAGCTAAATTTTCTGGCATCTGCACAAATATTGCTGCTATCATGCCCTTGAGGAAGGAAACTGAAAGAAGAGCTTGTAAAGAGATAGATATCTGGAAAACCTATGCTTGCTGGTATCCTGAGGAAAGGAGAGTATGTACATCCTGTAACCATGGGTCAGTTACCCTGAGTGGTTCCCTTCCTACACAGAAGTAGCAGGTAGAGCTGCAGGAAGCATGACAGGGCAGTAGAGCCCTCTGAGACCAATGGAAGCACACAGATTTCTGCCATGCCAAGAGCCAGGTGCAACAGCCCAGGGTGCCCCTGCCAGCGGTGCTTCACCATGGTGAGGAACAAAGGCATTGGTAAATGTGCAGTTGAGCACCTTCCCATCCTAGAAAATCTGGAAGTCTAGTATCAAGCAGATTAAAACAAAGACATGCTAAAATAAAGGCATATTTTTCCCCTTTAAGAAATACACATCCTAGATGTACAGAGACCTAAGAACAGAGACCTAAGAACATAAAGGGCATGGACCTATGAATATAAATAGCATAAGCAACACGGTAAAGAAAGTAATTCTGAGGAGCTTCAGAGCTTACAGTATAAATAAAGGGTAGGAAGCATGTCAGTGAAGAAAGATGAGGCAGTTATTCCAGAAGTGGAAAATTGCCAAGCTGAGATTTGCCACAACAGGCATTGGAAGTGTTCAAATGAAAAGGCCTGGGAAGCATTGCAATTACTGTGCCTTGGTTCATCTCCCATGCTGCACATTTTAGAAAGCTAAATGCCTATCACGTGTTTCTTGAATAGCACCCCTCGTCACAGAGTTCCAGAACTGTTTTTAACAAGAAAGCACAGAAATAGGCTCATATGCTTATTAAATAATCAATTCTGCTTGAGTAAAAAAAACAAAGCAAACCAAAAACTCCTCAGAAAACTATATTCATGACATCAAAGGGGTTTATTTTAGTTTGTAAAAATACTGCATAAGCTCTTCAAAATCAAAATATAAAGTCCTTGGAAGTAAACCTAATTTCATTTTTGTGAAGCTCAGTATTTCAAGAAGTAGATTTTTAAATACATTTGGGGCATTTAATAGTATTAAGTTTTCTCCTTGGTGTTTTCTGTATTTAATTTTAAATAGCGTACTGATATTCAAGTTAAGAGTTAAGGATTTATCCATTAATGTTAGAAGTGTAAGGGTAATGGGCCAAAACAATTCCACAGATTATAATCTATATGGTAGACTTTATCACTTGATTAGAACGTATTATAAAGGGAGGTCCCAGGAAATTGCTCAGAAAATAGAAGAATGATTTTCTTTTACTTTTTGACTTATCATATAATACTCAATTATATTTTACAGTTAGACACTTAGACTAGGAAAGCTTTACTCTTCCAAAATTATCTTTTTTCTTTGAAAGATGTGGTTTTGCGAATAGAAGATGACCTGAATGCTTCTGTAAGGAATGAGAAGATGAATTAACACATTTTGATAATTTGTAATATGACATAATGATTTAAATGTTTGCTTTCTTGAACAACAAAGAAATTAACATCTTATTTACTCTTATGATGATTAATAGAAGACTTCAAAAAATATTTCTCATAGATGAGTAATGAAGGCAAAACAGTTTAAGAGGTGAGTGTGATAGGGTGGCAGGACTGCCCTATGAGGTCTGTCTGTTTCTCGTGGAATCACACCCAAATGGATGACTAGCCCAGACTACATTTTTGAATGGGTCATAGACATTCTTCAGATTGCCACCATTGCAGACAATCCCTTACTAAATAAACACATAAACCTAAGAACTGATTTTTTGTGCTGTATCATTTACTTACTAATCCATAGGAAAAATTGAACGCCCTAGATATTTCAGAATTAGTCATCTTCCATTATTAAATCTTTATGATATTCTTTGATGTCTTCCTGGATTTGGCTATCCTAAATAATGGTGACTTTCCTCATACTCCTCTTTACCAGACCATGAATCCACAAAAAATATCAGTTGTAATATAGTTATCTGGAACATATATTTGATCTGCTCATTATGTCACTAGAAGATTCATAAATGGAGAAGAAATTCAGTTCCTGACTTGTATTTGGTCAACAGACTACTGTTATTATGCAATAACCTATGAGCTAACTTCTACATAATTTTTGCTTTTATAGACAGATGGAAAAAGAAGAACCGATGGAATTTGTGGCAGGAAGAATGCTAACCAGGCACTCATTTTGTTACAGATGTCAAACACAGAGGTGTTTCTAGGTTACTTTCAGTTTAAAGACTGCAGTGACTGATTTAAAGTAGTGCTGTACTTACAGTTGTAAGCTATTTGACAATGATCTGCGCCAAAGCAAAATGCCATTCTTTGGCTTTACATTTACAGAAAGATTTAATTATGCTTGCAAGGTTCAGACTTTTTTAGACACAGAAAACATTTCCTGTGTTCCTGGATTTCTGATTGTGCTGCAGCTGTTAGACAGCTTGCATATCCAGAAGCCAGTATAGCTGAACATGGAGGGATTGTCTATGTCATCAGTACCGGGGGGTGCAAGCTTTCTAAATGGGTCAGCCTTGCTTTCAGTCCATAGTCCTCCAACGATTGTGACAGATGGAGCATATCCATCATGCTCTAGGGATACTAAAGAATCCTGTAACATCTTGCATAGCTGCCTTGAGATGGCTTTGTGGACGCTGCTAAGAAAACTCTCAGGTCAGCCCTGTCATTCAGAGGCTTAGCTGGACATAACCACTGAATTTGAGACCTCTCAGGTGATTGGCTGAGATACTGGCTCCTTATCTCAGTACCATTCCAAACCAGTGGGATAGATGCATGCTTGGCTGTATCCACTGCATGCCACTGGGTAAGAAGCATAGGCATAAGGTAATGGTACCTTTTAAGCAAAGAAAACAACATTATCTCCAGATCAGTAGTCATCCCTCCTGCTACACAGAGTCACTTAAGAACTGCCAAGAACAGAGAACAATCTTTTTCCCCAACTTGTATTACTCACTGTCTATTTTGTGAAGCAGTTGATACAGGAAAATAAAACTTGATTATTTAAATGAACTGATAACCAGTTTTCCCTTGGTAGCGTGACATAAAATATGGCAAGAAGATATGTTGATTCTTGCAGGAATCAGAAGTAATTTTAGAAAAAGTCAGAATTAAATTTTCACAGTTCCTGAGGCATGCACAGAACCAGGGCTTGTGTGGCTTGCTTCATGTCACACCCAAGCACTGCACTGAGACATTTTCTTTAAATGTCAATGGGGTTCTGAAAGCAATCTAGGTTGATTGCTGAGCGTAAGCTAAACTTTCTTTATTCTTGTGGTTTGCAGTTCTAGAAACAAAATCAGAAATGTTTTATGTCGTAGCTGGTTGAGCAAACTAGAGATTGATGTGGTTTTGTGGTTTCCTTAGTTGTACCAGGAACTAACCAAAATATCAACTGGTCTTCTTGCCGTGTCATTCTCTTTATTACTGCACATTACAATATGAAAAGGGAACCTCTAAGACACTCTGAGTTGCTTTTTGTTTGTTTGTTTCTATTTTCATTGTATGTAACTTCTCTTTTACAGTGGACTTCAAGTTTGCGTTGTATGGATAGTTCAAATGTCATTATTGAGTCATAATCAAACATGCATCATAGAACTATAAGATGTTAAACATTAATCTCAGAGCACAGTTTAACAAGATAAAAGCATTAGTTCTCAAACATGTATGTCTTAACCTTATGCTATCTTGGTTTGAATTTAATTGCACCTTCCTCATGCAAGTAGAACATCTGAAATAGAAGAAAGAAAATAATATTAATTTTTGCTCCTGCAAATAGTTTTGGTAGAATAGATATTTCCAGTCACAAGTATTAAAAGAACCAAGTAAATTGTAGATGAATTGAAAATTGTTTAATGTTCAAAGTACTCGTAGTTAATGAGAGGTTAGTCTTGGAAAGCACCACTAAGCATTGCCTGCTTAATTCTTCCCCAGGTCTTTGCTGCTGGTGACAGGATAATAGGCTAATGTGAACTGTTGATCTGAGCTAATGTGGCTTCTGGAGTGGGTAAAGAGAACTTTAATGTTAAGCTGAAAGAAACAAAAGAGTCAAGTAGGAGAGTCTGAAGTAAATGCAATTCAAACATAGCTCCTGCCTTTGGAAGCAAAATCTGAGATACTTCAGAAAGAAACAAAAATATGTGAATCAGTCCATTACCAAAAGGACTTCAGAAGAGGATTTTAGATAGAAGGTAAAAAAGGAAGCAAATAGACATAATAAAATCCTCTAAGATTATGAATTTAGTTTAGGATTAGACATAATAAAATCCTCTAAGATTATAAATTTAGTTTAGGGTGATATTGCTACTTTCCTTAAGGGTCAGAATTTCGTATTAGATGCAAATAAAATTTCTTACGATGTGAAGTTATGGTGAGACAAAGAACCACCAATCAAAACTCTTGCTATGCCACCCATTGGCATTTGTTAGGGCTAGAAGAGTGTCTCCCATCCCTGTGAAAGACCTTGTTTTTAAAGTTCTTGTTTAATACTTTTTAAATACTGTAGCAGGTATTCCTTTCCAGATACCAGCAGGATGATCTGATCTTAATTCAATTTGTATTTTGTGGCAGAAATATACTCTCCTATCCCAGTACTGTTACCTAAGTGATCACCATTAGCACCTGCCCATTCCTATTGCCCACACAGCCCTGCCTAATGATTCTGCCAACAAAAGAGGTGGTAGAAAGTTATTGTTGCTTGCTGATATGACACTGACCAGAAATGCACCTGAACTGCAGTGCCTTTATTGGGAGATTAAGAAGACTGTAGCCCATCAGCACTGGTCCTGCAATGAAGTCTTGTGGCTCTGGAGAGGCCTCTTCCTGGACAAAGATGAAACCTACCATCCCTTCCCTAAAATAGTAACTTTTCTGAATGATGAAGGTTTGGTGACAGAAGTTTGTAACCTCATCTAAAAACATTATGTTAATTTGACAAAACCTGAAGAGGAAGGCACCACTTCTACGATTAATACAACACATTTATGAAAAAAATAACAGCACCAAACCCACCCCAAATATTCTAGTCAGTGCATAATAGCTGGGGCAAAGCACTGGTGCACACTTCTGAAGAACAGATGATTTGCACCTCATCAGCCTGGACCAGAAGCTGCACAAAACAGGTCAGACAACACTGACTCTTCTGCACAGACCTCAGCTGTCATGAGCTGTCCTGGCTTTTTTTGACTATATACAATAAAAATTATGTTTTCAGAGTTTGGGGATTTTTTTTGCTCCTCAGGATGTTTCTCCTATTTAAAGAAGGAAATAAACAGCACCATTTCTGCAGCTAAAATTTTCTTCATTGCTGTACAAAAGTTATTTTTATTCCTCATGCTGAATTCCTGTAATAACATCTCCCTCTAAACTGAGTTAATTTATATTTAAAGTTTTGGGTTGGCTTTTCAACCTTCTAAAATATTCATTAAAGCATTTATCTAGTTTTTCAAATTATGTTAATAAACCAGGACAGTTTATTTGTATTTGTTTTCATAAAATCTTTAGTAAACAAACAAGAAATTAAATTTGATTCATAAATAAACAGCACCTTTTATGAAGTCAATCTGACTTCATACATCTATCACTGAGCAAAATTTGACTACCTCAAATAGTAAACATTTTCCAGTAACCTTTTTTCACATATATACATCTTTAAAACTAGCTCCTTTACAACTTAATCAGGGTAATAAACTTCCGTTTGTAAAACTAAAAATTTTAATTTCAGTTTTTTACCCTTTCATCTGCTTTCCTTCACTCTGAAAATCTACAAAATCTAGCTGTTTTTAATGTTTGTCCTTTCATCCACTTAAACAATTTTTAAAACACTTGTTTCAGCTCCATGTCTGTTTTCACCTCCTTTCAGTAATGCCTGAGTTCTTGCAGTTGTGTTTCCATTCCAGGTACACCTCCATGTGCCAAGCCTGGCTCAGACATGTGTGGTTAATTGGCTGTGCAGGTGTATCCCCTTGGAGTCACACATTGTTCCAAGTCAATAAGCTTTGTAGAACAGTCAAATGAATCAGTCCAAAGGGAAAATATGTTTTAGAAGCAGCCATTATAGAAGTGTATCAGGATTGTAAAGCTGAATTATTCAAGTGCCGCTTTTGAGTTACTGTGTGAACAGTGAGTTTTGTGATCTGACTCCTGTTCTGCAAGTGATAAAGCACCCTGTAGCACTATATTTTTTTGAACTAATTTAATTTTATTCCAGTTGTGAATGTTTCAGTCAACTGTGTGGCAGACTGGCCACTATGAAACAAAACAACTGTAGTTAAGATTTCCTTTTCAACATGACCAGGAATTTAAAAAAGAATGGTACTGTCAGCTCTGGAAAGTCAGGCCAGGTGAAAACTGAGTACTGTTCTTTCTATCTTATTTATGTAGTCCTTTGTTCTGTACTTCATATCTTAATTCGTAAAGATAAAAATACCCCTCCTTTGTTTCAAGCTAAACAAAACTGAAAAGCTATGTATTTACACACAGCTGTTCATTGTTGCTTTCTTGGGTTATTTTTTGTCTGTTGTAAAACAAGTAGAAAAGGAAGCACTATCAGGTCAGGAGGGTATAACCAAATCAGAAGTCTCGTTTGGTGCTTTGCTTTGCGTGGTCTAATGCCTGGTATAAATGGAGTGAAGCAAAGAATCCTCTTTGTCTTTCACATAGGGGTCAGACGTGCCAATACATGTTAAGACAGTTGTGGAGTACATACTGCATATGGGTAAACAGCAAACAAAAAAGTGGGTAGACTTGCTTGTTTGGTATGTGTGAGGTATAGCAGAAACACCCCAGTGCTCACATCACACACGTTTTCACTCTGCTCATTTGCATTTGTTTTCAACTAGAGCACTCTGTGCAGATGTACTGAAAACACTAGAGTTAATAAAACCCAAGCAGTTTTATTTAAATATCCTCTCTTTATACAGGCACCTGAGAAGGTATCTAGCATGTAATGCATTGCTCTTTCGTACAATTATTCCTGTAGCCCAATTTATTTGCAGAAATTCAAAGACTAGTAAAATGTTAGAATCATTATGGAACTGTTCCTCCATTTCTGACACCCTTTTCTGATTCTTAAACCCTGTCTTTTGTTTGAACAAACGTGTGGAAAAGATTGCTTATAATAAGGACATGTGAAAGGGTTTGGGCTTGCTCCACACTGAGTGAAACAGAATGTAAGAATTTCAGAAATGGTACTGAGGTGGATTTGCACCTCTTCAATCAATTCTGCACCAAGCCAGGCCTGTTTGTGCACTCCAACTGCCACTCGACAGGATCCCTGTGGCTTGCTTGGAAGCCCTTGAGTGTACATCAGTATAGCCATACCCCAGAGTGGTTTGTGTTTATGTACATATATTTAGTGATGATGATGATGATGACTGTAAAATGAAGGTGTTGTAGCTTATGGACTTGTACAACACACTTTAAATAACCGAAAGTCTTGATTCAGTCTGATCATTGTCCATTTCTATTTTCTGTCGTGATGGAGTTTTATCTTAAATGTTATTACAACTACACTCACTTTGGGCACTAACTACCACAGGAATATATTTTATACAGAACAGAAAATGCACCTTGGCCTAAGCTTTCCTCTGCAGTACAAGGCCTATCTGTCATTTAGCCTTGTTTTGAGTAAATGTGCTGCCATTGTTTCAGAGGCTGAACACTTTTCACAAGACAGTACCAATGCAATAAAAGAGGTAGTAGCTAATGTTATTCTAATTATTTAGAACTCTTTTGAGTCAAGTTTTGATTCCAAATTGATTGAAATCAACTTAAGTAAGTAGTTTCATCTGTTTTTGGATCATGTCATAAAGCTTTAATTTATACACACAGGCAGAAGTACCCCACATATGCTGAGGTCTGATTTTTTTCCCCCTCATAATTAGAAGGATCAAATTAAGTGCTGGTTTATAAACGATCTCCCTTTGACCTTTGTCTGCAACAATATCTCCTACTTTAATGGATGTTCTATCACTACATTGCAGTAATTGAAGAATGAGATATAGAAAGGGGTGACTGATGTCCAGCTACCAATTCCATTACTGTACTACTCTTCATGTCCTCTGCAGGAGTTAAAAGATTAACCCAACATCTGTGTCACTGGGAAAAAAAAAAAACCAAACTCTTATTAAATAAACAAGGGAGGAAAATGTTCAGCCCATTATCCTGGAAGCTGTATATTCTAGTAATAATTTTAAATGCATTTTTCAATTTCAGTGTTTTATATATAAAAATTTTATACAGAAAATCTGTTTGTAGGGCTGATATATTCTGATTTGGCAGGTTTGTTTCTCCTGAAATCATTAATCAGTTTTTGTTTCTTGTTTCCATGTGTTATACAGATCTAAGTGATGAAATTAATTTTGACAGGATTCAAAACTTGTTTCTGCACATGTTAGGTTAAATAGAGTTCCTTAAGCAAACTTTCTCAAAATTAACAGTTCTAGCTAATATGTATCTTCAGAGTGAAAAAAAAAATATTATCATAACATTTATGTCTAACTCAAATGCTAACACCTGATGCTACAGGAAGGCCACACCACTACAAAAGTACTTCCAATTTGACAAGTGAGACAAATTTTCCTTCACCTTGAAGCTCTGCTATCCATAGAAACACTCAGCCAGGATTTCTCTATCCCTAGTAAGAAAAGACCTTAACGTGGAGGGCCTGGCTGGAACAGTGCAGGCATTGATCTAGAGATTAATCTTAGCTTCCTTGTTCTTTGGTCCTGTGTGATAATGTGGAAGTTGGCAACTACAGAATTGTTTTGGGGATTTGGACAATTTTTTCCCCTTTTTTTGATGTTCTAAAATGCCAAACATTATGTTGAGATTATGATTATTGACAGAAAAAGCAAGTAATAATATGAAGAATTAGTCTGCAAGAATCTTGGGTATTAGTCTTGCAAGAACAGGGTAAATAACAGCTTCTAAAATTTAAGCTTATAAATGGAGACCTAGTATTGCAGAATGAGGATTGATAATACTGACATCTTATTTACATCCACATGTACACTTTAAATTAGTGAGTTCAGATGGAAAGGTAGAACAAATTTGGTAGAAGAGTAGAAAAGACCTGGGCAGAGAAAGGCAATAAACAGAATTAATCAATGTATGCTTCATTATGAAAACAGTTTTCTATTTGAAAAACAACCTCCCTTCAACCCTTCCACTTCAGGTTCTGTCAAATTAACATAATATTTTTAGATAAGGTTACAAAGTTCAGTCATAATATCAATATAATAAGCATAGATTTTCACCAGAGTTTTTGATTTAAGGCAACTTGAATAACAGAATAACAAGAGAACAAACATCATATGGACTACCACAGCTCCAACGATAATTTTTAGCATGTCATTGTAAGCAGAGCATAAAGGTACTGGAAGAGGAAAAAGGATTAAGGGATAGAATGGCTTTCCCCTCCTACCTCTGCTCCAACCTGCTCTGAGCCCCAGCAGCAGTGACATGCCTGCTGTCAGTCATTATCAGGCTTCTTCAAATGCTCAGGTTTTCTCTAATATCCTTCCATTATTCACTTTGCAGTAGGGCAATCAAAAGACCTAGAGAATTGCTGTACTGGAGGTTGTACAGATAAGTACTTGAATACTTTTCAAATAAAAAATTACAAGAATAACTTAAGGGCTGAGAAACAGTAGCAAAACTTTAATGAAGTTCACTCTGTTTAGCTCTTAAAAGATGAGGTAAATATCTATTTTGATCACAATCTACTAGAAAAGTTACAGAAGACACAGCAATTTTAGAAAAAGGATATTCAGCCAACTGCTCCAATACAAAATAGGAAATTGTAGCCAGAGTGGAAATTAAAGATACGTTTTTATTGGTTACAGTGATTAGCAAGCTGGTAACCAAAGGCTGTGGCTACAAGTATTTCCAGCAATCATCCATTATTAGGAATTATCAAATCAGGAATGGATATTTCAGGAAAGGTGCACTCTGATGCAAGCACAACTGTTGAAACTGAAACAGGAATTAAATGATTCTAGTCTTCTGTTTCCTGACATTGAGACTACATGAGGACATTTTTCCCTACAGCCTTAATGATGCCCAATCATTTAGGCAGATGAAGCCACAGAGCTTCCACAGAGGCATATGAGGACCATGGGACATAGCTTCTCATCATGAGATGAGACATACCTGGAATTTGGTGAAATTCCAGACATTCGCTGTCATGTGTTGGGTCCAATCCCAGGATAGGACATGCAAACATTGCAGTCTTGTTGAGTGACCCAGAATACTTTCAAATTCCTGTAACATAACCGACATGCCCTTGCTATGGGGCCGAGGGCACATTTTTATAATGTGATTGATGCATATCATATTTTGGGAAGGCTGTGGCTTCCTCTGGAACCTGGGGTACATGAGGAAATAAGCAATATGCTCTGAGTTATCACCTTCTCGTCTTTGAGATGGGTAGAAGGTGCATCTTGCATTGATTTCACTGGTGGAGTGTGAACTGGGAACTCCTGCCTGTCTTTATGAGGGTATGGATTCAGGACTCCTTTCTTAATTCCATCACTGATTTTTTGCAGAAGTCAGGTAATGAGATGTGTTTTGAAGAGGCGTTCTGAGATTAGTCCTACAAATGGTTAATATGCAAAAGGTTTTCTGATCTATTATTGTGTATCAGAAGTATTTATGATCAATGTAAGTGATTCTGTTCTGTTCTAGCTTTTGAGTGAAGTTGCTTCTGGCTGATGCACATTTTGGAAGTCGAAGAGCAACAGTATCTCATAAAACCCGGACTGTTTATGTCTAATAAAGATATTATTAAAGATATCTTTAATACTGCGTAAACAGTTTTTGTAAGTGAAGTATATTTCACTCAGAAGGATGTTGAAGCAGTCTTGTTTATCTTTACCACACACATTTTCCAGTAAAGATTTGCTGTTGGGAGACTCAAAGCACTCAAAAATAAGCAAGCATGTTATGAAATTATTAAAAGCAAACTCCACTGTCAAGATACAGTTTATAATTTCCCTGTTATTGATTCTCTGTCCTTATACAACTTCTTTGCCCGAATCACCTACTAGCTTTTCTGACTCAGTTGTGGATTTTTCCCCCAGTCTTGCTGTTTCCAGCTTAATTCCCAAATTTCTGGTACACTTCCTCATGGTAGACTCCTGGGAGACAAAAGTAACACATGGAAGTAGGATCATAAAATCCAAACTGTTCCATTGCCCACCACATGTAAGGTAAGACATAAGGAGCAACAACTGATGTAGCAGCTTTTACAAGTAAGGTCAAGGTCTTTGTCAGTGACCAACCTGTTGTAGGACAGGAATAGGTTAGGAAATGTGATATTTCTGTATTGTGTGTTATCTTTGTCTTGGATGTTACTCGGAGGAGATAATGATAGTAGATGCAGCAGGAAGATACATTTCCTGACATGAGCTTAGACCCATTGAGCCCAAATAGTCCCAGATAGTCCCAAATGGAAAAGAGAGGGATGTATTGTACTGAATGTCCTTTTGAAACTAAATAATTCTAGTGGCTTTTTATGTGTGAGCTCCAAACCCAATGTTTTTATGGTATCCAACTTAAATAATATGTAACTAATATAAAGAAGCCTGCTATCCTTAAAGAACAGAGCAGACCTGGAGTTACAGATTTAAATAGAAGGAAGTGGGGAGTATATATTTTGATTCAGCTGTGTTTGAAAAGGGTTTGAAAAACTCTTGTTCCTGGAAACAGTGAGATACAAACCTGTTTGAATAGTTGATATCTGGCCAGAAAGGATTCCTGTCAAGTGAAATATTAACCCATAAGGAATGCAGTTTCTTAGGGTAATGAGCTATTGGCTTCAAACCAAGTTTAATGCAGAGCTAAGATGACCATTTAAAAAAACATTAATGCATTCAGAGGTCTGCATGGCTGCCAGACCAGAATATGATTACCCTTCCTCTTAGTTATAGCTTACCTGTTTGTGGCCTGGTTCTGTAGTGCTGAAAAGTAATTTCTAGCTATATAGTGGACAAATTTCTCTTACTTTGGTTGTGTCATTGCCGAAGGCAGGTGTTTATATTATGTAAACTATAATAGCAGCTGGGAGCTCTATTAGTAATTCTAATGTTACAGGACAGAGAGAGAGCTCAAGAAATGTTTCCTCCCCAGAGTCTCTGCTAGGAGTGATAATCTTCCAAAGCAAGGCCAAACTTACACTGGATCCATGTCATAGGAGGCATGAAAAGTGAGACAAGAGAAGCTCTGAGCCTACTGAGGGTGACAGGTATAAAGTCCCAAGCCCCATTCCTTTGCAGCATGATGTGCTAGTTCTGCTAGTGAGTGCCAAGTTCAAGCCGCACCCACTGAACCCAGCAGGCAGTTGCTGCTCCAGGAAATGCTTTTTAGACCCTGGGAGGCATTTATGCTAAAATGCCAAAATACCAGTGGAGCAACTCATTCTTTCTGTCAACTCAGAAGGGGCTAAGCCTCTAAAGGACGATCTAGACCATTATGTTCATGATAAATTGTTCCACTTTTTTTTTGTTCACAGAGATCAAAGTACAAAGTATGACTTTCTGTCCATAGGCTCTGATGGACTCTGATGTGCTCTGCAGGTGTTCCAATGTACAGCTGGAGGAGGCCCAAACCTGCTAGAACTTACACCTGTGGGACAATTAAAAAAACCCCAACTGGGCTCTCTGCAGAGTGAGTTTCTTCCTCTAAGTACTATCCTCTTCCCAGTGACTTGGTGGCACTCTGGACATACTAACAGTAGGACTGATTTGCTCCTTTTTGGGGTGGGTTTCAATCCACTCATAGGTTCTTGTAGATTCCTTTGGATTAGAATCTTTTTGACTAGAAAGTTTTGGAGAAAGAAGATGGGAGGAAGAACATGGCATTACATCCCAAATCCTACTCACTCATGACACTGAAATGAGAATTTGTTTCTGGAAGGTATATGACCCTACAAGAAAAAAAAAGGCTTTATTAATAGCAATATTAAAACTATCATAGCTAGAAAGCTGGGCCACAGCAGAAAGAGCAAGAAAATACTTCCTCTGGAGTTTCTTCTCACATTAAATGTGTGACTATAGCCTCAGAGAAGGACTGCTATGGACAGTGTCTAGGAAGTGTCTCAGCTCTCATTAAACTCAGATCATTAAACATACTGCAGGAAGAGTCATTGTGGCTGTCACATATAGTTAGGCCATGCTGCTGCTGTTACCACTATGCAAAAGGCAGGATGTTAAGTTTTAGTATCGTTACAATTTTTCCCACAAAAAGATGGAAAAACCTAACCAAAGCAACCACTTTGCTCTCCCTAATTCCTCCTTTTATCTCATACCTGTAGATATTGACCCATGAAGGGATTTCACTCCCCAGCAAATAACCTGATCAGTGGCTTCTAGACAGACTTTACTGAAAACAGTATTTGTGGGCCCATAGTTCATGTTGCTATCAATGACAAGGAAACAAAGACTTATAAGGGACTAATTCTTTGAAACACTAGGCATTTCTGACAAGGCCCTTTGAATAGAAAATGGAAACCTGATACTCTAGCAAAACCAAACTGAGCAAATGATCCTTTAACAAGAGAAAAAAGAAAATGCAGCCTTACAGGGAATTTGTAAATGCCTTCATAACAGGAGGCACTACTGAACTCTTATTTGGCATCTAGAATTTTTATCAGATCATCTTTCTTATGGAGGTATATGGAAAACAACACCTCAAACTGCACCCTCTCTAGTCACTAATTAAATTGCTGCTAAGTCCACTGGGTCCCAATGTGATGGAGATCACTGCTACTATTTTTAGTCTGTATTTCAATAGCTTCAGATGTCTTAAGCAGGTCTTGCCCTTCATCCCTCACACAGGAATCTTTGCTGTACAGTCAACTACTGTATGTTGCAGCTGGGATGCAGCCTAATTCCAGCCTTCTTTCAATGTGCTTCTGGTAACACAAGGCCAGAGCATTTAGTAATCTGTGATCCAAGCACACCTGGTGGTTGAAGTTATTGCAGTACAACTACCAGAAAAAGAATAAATTGTCTGATACAGGTAGTAAATACTTGAATGGACAATCTCCTTCCTTCAAAAAAACCTAAAACAACCAAAACCAGAAAAAAGCCTCACTGATTCCATGTTTTGCTTTTAAGTAAAAACACAGAATAGAAAACCCACCCCAAAATAAACAAATAACCTTCCACTCAAAACCACAATCCAGGTGACAAGGTGATAGACAAACTAGCCAATTGGATTTTGACTTGCTGAGGTCTATGTGACAACTCAGATCCTCTAACTGGGAGCACTAAATATATATAAAACAAAATAAAAAAAAGAAAATCTAAATTTTGAAGATAATCTGTCACCCCCAAATTTCAGGAAATTGTATCCTGTTGTTTTATCTTCATTATGACAGAAAAAAACCACGTAGTTTTATTTGTGATCCAAATAGAAATACATTTTGGCCTCTGTTCTATGCCAATAGGTGTTCTTGCTATGAACATGCTTACATTTTATTGCACTGGGCTGTCTGCCACTTTATGTAAGCTACACCAGCTGCTCTTGCTCTTGCATGACAGATTACTGTATGCAGCTCTCTGGTTTTTCCTAAAGCAGATAATGCTTTGTAAAATCCGGATAACTAAGTCTCTAAGAAGTGATTGTAAGTTATATTAAAACTGTGATAACTGAGAACAGAAACAGCCCTGAAGAACTGTACTAAAATGCTGCTACTTCAAGGGAAGATTGTGGTTGTGGATAACTGGTTTTATTACTGTGTCTAATATACATTCTTACATTATTTTACCTGCTATATTTTTTTTCCTGCTACTTGCTGTTTTTGCTTAAAGTTGGCATATGATGAAGAGAAATATTAAGAATAACCTTATGCACTGAGAAAATTTCTGTTTTAATTTCTGTGGCAATGAAATACACTGAAATCAGTTTAGATCTATGTGAAAAAAAACCCTCCAAGTCCTCTTTGTTGCCTATCTGTGACAGGTTTTATGCTCAGTTTTCTTGGCAACCTTCTGCTTGGGAAAGCAGCATTATGCAAGTAAGAATTCAAATGGCAGCCACAGAAGGAAAATGTAACACAATTTTTCTTGACATCTTGGTGATATAGGTAAGATCATGCTATCACAAAACTAAACCAAGATCTTTTTCTCAGGTGTAAACTTTGCCTCAGCTACATTTTAAAACCAATTTTCCTATGATTAGGATGCAACATGGCTGCAAAATCATATTAATTCCAAATTTAGAAATGTCATGTTTAAGCAGTAGTTGAACTTTGCTGGTTTTGATAGGTGTTGGTGATTAAAGTGCCCGAAAGTATAAGGTTGTATGGGCACTGCTGCTGCAATAAAAAGTCAAAGTATAATTGGTCTGAGGGTGTGGAGAGAAGCAGCAGGGGATGCTGGTAGGGACAGTAAAAGCTCAACAGGGTTACAGAAACCTGCCAAATCTCCATCCTCACTGCAGGGAGCTCCCAATGCTGCCAGGCAGCAAGGAAAACAGATGGCCGTTTCTTTTAAAGCCACTAACATTAATTTCTGTGCCTGTTGTGTATTTTTCCTCCTTCCCCTCGATTTTTCAACTCCTGCAGTAGCTCCTGTAGCAGCCAGGCATTGGCAGACATGTTGGAAGGCAGCCACACAGGCGGGTGAGTTTCAGCTGGAGATGATGGCTGCTTTGTTTTGGTTTTCCTTTTCCCCAAGCTGCCTCCCCAATTTGGCAAAAGGATGCCAGGATTAGAAATAGTGGGATTGGAGAATATGCCAGAAGCTATTAGAGGGAAAGAGGCAGAGCTATAGTAAATGTGAAGATGGAGCAGTGCCAGTAGGAGCGTGGGCATGGGGTTTGGATGCAATTAGCACAGCCGGCCAAACATACCCTAACATGGACACTTCACAGTTATGTGCTGAATAATCCTCTGTGTTGTGCTTATTTTCAGTGGGGTATAGTTGATACCTGTAGATGGGGCCTTGTTTTTTCCCCCAAACCAGCAATGATGTGGACCTGGTAAGTCTGTAGCAGCTAGAAGTGATTTCACAAACGTTCTAAATCAAATCTCTGTGTCTAAAAGAGAAGAGCATGAGATGAAAAAAAATAATGTTTAAATTTGTTTGCACTGTATTTCAGCTATTCTGAAGCACTGTAACAGCTTGTTTTTTTCCTTAGCTTTCTGAAACTTCTAATGCATTTGTATGCTGTTGTGAAAACTAACAAATCACCAGTTTGAACAAAGACAGAAATGGGTAGGATGATGACTTCTAATTTTAAAATATCACTAAGAGAGCTCAAAGACAGACACAGGCTTGAGCTGAGTTAGCAATTCAATGAAATGTATGCATAGGTTGACATGCAGAGTAATGATGGCATATGTCTGACTTGTCATTTACCTCAGGGGAAAGATTCTGCCCTTTTACAGGTTTCTGACTGTTCATCTCAACCAATGAGGATTTCATGCTTTTAACAGATGTTTCTGATTTAGGCCAATGAAAGCTAATGGAAGCTTTTTCTAGTCTCTAAGGAAAGAGCGCCAGCCCAATCAAACAAGCAAATTTGGAGCTTAGCATCTGAATTGAATAGCAAAACTGAATCATTTCCTCTTGCAAAAGCTGTGTGCCATCATTATTCTATGATACTATAAAAATTTCATAATTAGTACTGACTTGTTATTTTTGCCATCTCCTGCACTTCACCATTTAGCCACTATTGCTGCCTACCAAGAAAGACACTGAAGCCACTTATTCAAAAGGCCTGTCTGCCTTGTCCAAAAGAGCACACAATTCCCAAACCAGCAGGATATGATGCATACTGCTGCCCCAGCTATGTAATTGTAGCAAATATTTCTAGATGCACAGCCACAAAAGAAACTCAGTAGAGGCATCTGCGTATTTGACAGGCATGCATGCCCAACTTATGTTCTTTTACATTTTCCTTTGGTGGCATAGTTTATTATCAATATTTTGTCTGGTCTCTGGTTTATGAGCCTCACATGTGAAAGCCAAATTTAGCATAGAATAGCCATAGAGCATTAAACAACAAAAATGTAAGAATCCCATTAGTAAGTCCAATTGAAATGGGGCTTATGACCCAGTAGTAAGGTACTTAGGAGCTATAGATCAGGACGTTTTATTAATGCTGCTGAACACGCTCCATCAAACTACCAATAAGTATGTGCAAATAGATGATTGAAACACCTGTAGATACTGATATAGTCTACTTAGAACTGAAATTATCCTTTGGCAAAACCAATAACATTTCTCAAGAAAGGTTTTAGTACAGGTATAGATCCTTAATCTGTGGCTTCCATTTAGGGATGGTCTGTGATTAAAGCACTACATTATTTCTTTGCTTTTAGTTCCAAGTGACCATGTCTCCCTTGCAGTCTTTGAATCTGCAAGTAGCTGAAGGATCTAGTGCAGAGTGCAGTACATGAATGAACTTTTGAAAAGGAGTGGAAAGGATTTTCTTGGCTCATCAATAATACCACGTTGTGGAATTAGAAAGAAGACAGGCATTGCTTAATAACCTGTTCTCAACAGTCTTGGAATTTCACTTTTTATGTGCTGTCTATACAGGCTTTTTTCCCCCGCAGGGAGAAATGACATTTTCTCCAAGCCCTTAACTTACAAATTGGCACAGTGGTATGTGTGATAAGAGACACAGGACCTCTGGAAGTGTATCTAATTCCCTGTTGTGATGCTGCTGTTTATTTCATCTCTCCATGCATGTATTTTTGGAAATGTACTCATGAGTTTAGTTCCCATTTTGTGTGAGGCTGTTGATATATGCCAATTTTTTTGGTGGGGTGGGATGGCAATCTTGTTTATTACTATCATGCTATTGCAGTACTTGGTTCTTGTTTTGGTGCAAGAACATCGTTGTTTGTCTGTGGGACTGCTCTTTTAATTGTCTTAAGTGTCTAAGTTGTATATGAATTAAATGATTCCTTGAGAGTGGCAAATTCTGGAGGGAAATGCTGTGTAATGCCCTTACACAAAGGCAAAGCATTAGTAGCTGGATGGACAGGAAGGCATAAGAAATTTGGAAACTCTGAAATGGGGTGAAAAGTTTTTTCTTTCCTATAGTGCTTGGAGAGTGCCTAGAGAGTGTAAAATACTCAAGTCATGTATCTTTAACCCAGCACTCGAGAAAGATGCAGAACCTCACAGTAGTGGGTTTAGAGGTTAGAGGGGAATTAATATTACCAGTCTGAAAATGTAGAATAAATTACTTGACTCTATCCTAAAGAGGGGGCAGAGGGAGCTGTGTGTTTTCTCACTGGTTTGACTCTGGGATGGGAAAATTTTCTCACAGCTGGGGGATTTAGTAATCTCCTGCTACAGGCTTTGAACTGAAAATATACCCTACTATCAGAGCTAGGTTTCTCAGGCCCTAATATGGGATTATGGTGATAACTGCATGGTTTAATAAAATGTTGTAGTTGGGATTTGAGCAGGACTTGTTCAGATCCTGCCAGCATAAGCACTGGCTATGACAACAGGACATACAAACTCTCAGCCCTGCTTGGAGCAGAAGGCAACAGGCAATGCTTCTAACAGATGCTGAGGTTATAAGACTTAAGGTTATAAGATGTTTAAAACCAGATTTTTACAAAAGCTGACATGGTAAAGTCTTGTGGGTTTATACAGGCTGCATGACATACATTAAGGCTGCACTTTGTGTAGGCACCAATATTAAAATCAGTTTTGGGGGAAGGGAGAGAGAAATCAAGTGTTTAATCAAGGCACTGTTCAAATTCACAATGTGGGTGAAGAAGGAAAGCCTGTGTTAACATACCTCTAGAGGCAGTGAGTGAAATCCTGCACTGATCATTTCAGGGAAAGCAAAGTCCTAAAATGTCCAGTAAATATTCCAAGTTTTTTTCCCTTCATTTCCCATTCAGATCTAGAAATGGGGGGAGAGAAATGTATCACATGTGGTTTACCCGTTGCTCATATTGTGGCATCTAGGTTCTCAGAAAGCCCTAAAAGCTTTTATTTGTTCCAGTCACAAAGAAAACCTTCAAACTGTGACATTTTCAGTAAGAAATTAGTTCATACAATGCAATGGGACAGCTTTCATTGCCTGAGCCTCCTTCCTGAATAATGCAGCTTCCTTCTCACTTCAACTCAGCTACTCAGCAGTCCCTACTCCTGGGGTCAGCTGGAATGTTTTCAAAATAATGGGATAAAATCCAAGCATGTACCAAAAGCTGCCCAGTCACCAAAGGCTCCTGAACTGATTTCAGACATTACTTGGGAATGATTCTTCTTACATGTTGGAAATGTCTTGTGGCTACAATGTGAAGCTGATAGTGTCGTGCAAACACGTCCATCTTAAGGTTTTAGTGTATAATTGTTTTTAAAAATGTTGTTAAACTTGAGATTCAGAGTGATACCAGCAAATCCTTTTTCCATGCCACTTTGAAAGGCTTGCTTGTGCAATATAATCAAACCATTAGGAAATGCTTCTTTCTGAGAAAAATATAGAAAAAGGACTAAATTACACACAGGATTCCATAAGAATTTCGTCTGGATATTTACTGGTGGCTGTTTTCTTGGGCTGAATTTCAACAAGTCACAGAAAGATGAAGGGTTCTTGTACCATTTGATCAATATGCCCTTAGTAATTTTATGTAACAATGTGCATTTAAAGTATGGCTAGGAAATAGTCATTATTAGAATACAGGAACAATAACTTTTTTTTTTTAAATACTATTAATTAAATAACAACTTTACGGTTACTTCTTCACTACTGCATCTTCTTTTTGGAGATAATCTGGGACAGTGATGGTACTGGTTGTTTCCTTTGACTCTCCTATAAATATCAAGAACATTAACAAATAGTCAATAATTCCATGTACTTCTGTTAATTTTGGCCAAGGACGTTTTTTTTGTGTGCATAATCTCTCTTTTTTTTTGGTGTCTGCAATCCTTACATAAGGTGAATGCTTGTTTTTTGCCTGCCTTGGCTTCCTGACAAATTGCTGTGCTCACATATATGAGTATAAGCATATAAGCATATACGAGTATAAGCATATACAGTTTCCTTACTGAGGTTATTAAGAAAATCTCTTCTTGAGCTTCATCAAGCTTGCAGTGAAGGGACTATTTTGATTATATTCTTTTAGCATCTGACTCAGGTCCTTCCATATTTTGGGATAGCTCATCCTCGCTGCCTGCATCCACAATGGGTAGTTAGTTGTTCTAACCCACGCAGCGGACACATAAAATGCCCATAAAGATTATACACTCTTAGAAATTTTCTGTTTCAGAGAAAACAATTAATTTTTGTTATAGAATATACCTTACATTGAATTTGTCTATCTTGTTTCCTAATATTTAAGCACTGTTTAAATTGGTCCTGCAAAGGAGTTTAGCCGATGTGGCCGATGTGGAGTATCTGGTCCTACAGAATCAGGATAACTTTTCACTTTATTACAGTTTTGAAATTCCATGTAATTATATGAAAAAATCCTTAGGGTATTTATAGATTTACAATTGGCTAATTAGTTTTTGAAATCCCAGTGTTAGGGAAATGTCATGTGGTTCAATGTTTGTTTTTTAATCAGCCAACTAACCAGGTGTCCAGAAACCTCTGGGTATTTTTAGTGACACAATTTGGACCACAGTTTCAGCTTCTGAGTCCTTCTTGTGCTTCAGGCTGGAATGTATACACATGGACACCCAGAAATACTATAAAGAAATTAAATAAGATTATTCAGCAATAAATTAGCATGACTGGTTTTGGCTGGCTTTTAAGTTTGCATCTGCAAACAGCTGACGATCAAAGGCTAAAACTTCTGTATTTGTTAATCTGATTTTACATTGCATTCTTCAGATATCTCAAGTATTTAAATATTTTGCAGATATCAGGACATCTTCATTGAGCTATTCCAGGGGCAGGAAACCTTATAAAGTGATGATCATATCTATTTTCTGGGGTGTTCTTGTCCTTACAGTATATATCTCATATTTAAATTCCATAATAAGACATATTGGAAAATTCTCTTCAAAGAATTCATTGCCTTTGTGGCATCGACCTACTTTTAATTTAGAATGTGTTAATAGTGTTTCCTTTTTTGCAGCATTACTGGACAAGAGGATCTTGTGGACTTTTGCAATGGTTTGCAAAAACACCCTGAAACATCCTTTTCTGAGACTATCCTTTGTACTAGTTGAAATTATATTTGTGAGGGTTTGGTAATACAAAATTGAGTGATACACATCAGACAGGCATTGTTGACTGGCAAACTGGTGGAAAGTGAAGAAAGAGGAGGACGAGGAGTGTGTGGGCAAGGATGGCTACTCTGTAGTAGCTAGCTGACTGTGATTTCAGAGAGAATAAATCTAATTTTTTCTGATGGGTCTCCCTGAATTTGCACCTGGAGTTCCTAGTAGTAAGGGTGTCTTGAGTCTGAAAGGACAAAAATTTTAATGGACTTTCAAGTTTTTCCATACACTTTTTGTGAATGGTAGCTTTCCAGAAACCATTGTAACAAGCATGGAAGTAACAAAAATACTACTAGTAGTGAAGCTGTGTATGAGTTCTCTTTTTTAGCACAGTTTAGAGTTTCAAGAAAATCAAGTAACTGATAGATGGGTCATATCCCTGGTTGACCTTAGGGCCAGCTGCCACCCCTCATACATGAATGCACATGAGTCATCTCAATGCCTAGGGGAGGCGGTGGCCCCATGGGTTAGGGTAACATGACAGCTTGTTGGAAATTAGAGCAGAGAGAGGGGCCCTGCAGAACTTTATAAGCAGAACAGGTGGCAGAAAGCAAGGGATAATCACACATTTTAAATTAAAAAGGAAAAAAAAATCTCTGGGGACTGTACGGCCCCAGAATCTTCAGCTAGGTCTAGGAGGGCTCCTGTGAGATTCAGCGAATCTGTCACCTAGCAGGCATACTTTGGCAGGCTGCTGTGCTCCCAAAAAACCTATTCCCTTAGTCTTCTGTACAAGATTTATATGCGTCATTGAATGTCCACCTGCTGCATGTATATGTCAACAGGCAGCTCCTCAAGAGGCATTGCAGGAGCCGTGTGTTTTTGGTGTTGTTTTTTTGTCTTTGGGATATATGCTGCAATTCCTTGGCTGCATACAAAGCGTAATGAGAAACAGTTAAGAAATTATCTAAATGTTCTTGTGGCTTCTGATAATATGGAGTTAAAGGATACAGATCCTCAACTGCATGATGCACTGCTCTCATATCTTTTCAATAACGACTTTTAAACTTTCGTTACTAGAAGTCCAAATTGGCCTGGCAAAACAGATTCATGCCCTATGCTGTCAATGTAGCAGTGATACTGAGAGCACAGGGAAGTCTAGAAAGCAACAAGATTTTTATTTCTCAAGAGCTAATCATTTGTATAGGAAAAAGACTGTAAATACATGAATGCAAAAAACTTGTTTTCTGGTATTTTAAGAATCTCTTCAGGTCTTATCAATGAGGTCTCAGTGTGGTAAGATTCCATTATTTCAGAGAAGATTTTATTCTTGCATATAATTTATACAACTGCTAAATAAAAAGGCAAACAAAGGAATTTGTCAAAGCCTTGATTTCACTTACAGTACTTCCTCTTCTTTCCTTGCATCCAGTTTGCTTCAGCTCTGGGTAGTGATGGTCTGTGTACATTCACATGTACATATGAACAGTTGCAAGAATCAGCTTTCTGCATTTCAATTTTTCCTAATTTTTTCACCACTTGTAGTTCACAGTGACTGACCATTCACCTTTTGAAATATTGCTGGCATTCTTACTCTCCTATTCACTCTCTGCTTCTGAGTACCCAGGCTCAGAAAGTCAAAAAGTCAAGGCTGTGTGGCAGGTGGGCAAGTGCTTCTTGTGCAAATACATTCATTTGCATTTGAATGTTCTCATTTGCATACAAATGCTTTCATTCATAAGAATATAAGGATTCTCTCCATGTGCACCATTTGTGCAAGCAAAAATTAGATTCATGAAACAACTCAGAAAAGTCAGGGAGAGATCAGCTCTCCTGCCATTTTCACTTTGGTACTATGTTTACAAACTGGTATGTCTGAAAAGAACCAAAATTCAATTTTCACATACTGTTGATTTTATAACTTTTTACTGCACAAGTTTGTGGTTGGTTTTCCATGGTGTGCATACAGTGTTGATCTAAAGGGCTCTCAATTCTAAATGAGACCACAAGGAAGAACCATAGCATAAAAGAAATTATAATTATAGAGATGAAGAACGTCAAAATTTCTCCTCACAATTGCTGATATTGAGCAGAAATGTTGGAAATCTTTTACCACTAATTTTTTTAGATCTGTAGTAAGTAAATTTGTACTTAAGTCTGTGTTTTTTTAATACTCTTTACTTGAGGTCATCACTAGCATAGACAGGCTGCTTTTTTACTTGGCTCACAATTGTGTATACTGGTCACTTTTCTATCAGGAATTACCAGTCAAATGTAAAGTGTCAGAAAACTTATATAATACTATGTATGTAAATAATTTGAGTGGTGCCATCAGCAAAGAAAAGGTCATCATAACATATAGGGTCAGCCAATGCTTGATAACAGATTACTGGCAACACTTTTAAAAATGATTTGTACTTTTTGAGTTGCATTTTAAGTGGGATGGGAAGAACTGTTGGAAGAGCACACTTGTTTAAGTTTTGAAAGTTTCCTTTATGTAGTAGATGTTGAGCTGACCAAAAATGTTTTTTAAAACATTTCTTATAGGACTGCTGCCAATTTTTGTGATGAGAAAACCCAGAGTCTGGAATCTTCCACCAGAAACTTATCTCTGGACACTGAAATGCTCCCTTTTACATTCTGGTAGTCATGGCTCTGCTCAGATCAAAATGATCTGAAGAAGATTTTGAGGTAAGAAGAGGTGCTAATAGTGTTTCTTAAGACATTTCATCCCAAGACCTTGATTTTGTTCCAATGTTGGTTTAAGAAGTTAAATAGGTTAATGGAAAGGATATGTAACTGTAGTGCCTGTTCATTTCGGTCAGCACTTAAGACATTCAGTTACATTCCTAGGTCTGCAGCCAAAGATCAGTGCTGAACGTGCAGATACTGCAAGATTTATTACTTGGCGTCCTGTGTTTTGCAGTGTTGAATGATGCGTTCTGAAAAGTACTCGTTTGGTGCTCATGGCGGTTTTAGAGTAGTTGGTGCAGTGCGGCAAGAGTGACCAAAGCTATGGAACAGTTGCTTCTTTTACACATGCATGTTGTAACTGAGCTCAGTAGAAATCTGAATCTGAAACTTAAAAGCCCCAATTAAGGGAGATTATCCCCCAGAAGCTGACCATCAGGACAGTGGCTATAGGGAGATATTTGGCAGAGGTGATGTTGGCTAGCAGTCTACTGCTACTTCTGGTGAAGAGAGAGCCAACAGCTCACCAGATGGGGAGTGATGTGGTAAGACTGTCCTAAAATCCAGTTAACTTAAAAAATATCCAAAGTTAATATTTGTAGTGGCCTAAAGTAGAAGCGAGCATGGAAAAAGTTAGATTCTTCTCACGCCTTGCACCTTCTCAGAGACGCCTTGTAGCAGCGTAGAGGAGCTCTAACCCTTTTATAAATCCAACACATTAACCAGGTAATTTATAGTCATTACAGTCAATATGTGTTTCAAAAATCCATGAAAAGAATAGGATGGGGTTATTCCTGGCCAGTGTTTGGAAAGATGAAAAAGAAATAACAGGAAGATGTTTCACAGCTTTTTCAGAACCACAACTCAAAGGAATCATTATAAAGTGAAGAAGTAAAGGCCAGTGTCGCCGCCTTGCACAGAAGGATCTAAAAACTTTTGTATTTTCTATCTCTGATTTCATTACTCCTAATAACTCGTTTCCTGATAGAAGGTAAAGAGGCACCTGAAATATAGATTTGAGTCCTTTTAGTTAAGCCTTTATCTCTTTGTCATAGCGAGTTTTTTTCTTCTGTAGTTTCATTCATCTGCTCTACTGGAACTTTCAGTCGCACAGTGTTAAAATATGGCTGTTCTAAGCTAATATGCATTAACTTTTTAAAACCTGTTTTATACATAACCTATTGTATTAATATAAAACGTTAAGGCCATTTTTTCGTTTCCTGGGAATGGCCCATTACATTGTGAGCAATCTACTCTTGCTTTTTTAGAAAAGACTTTGAACTCAATACAAAAGGAAAATATAATCATGTACAACTATAAAGACTGCTTTTTTCCCTTTTGTGCAGAGTAACAGAGGTGGATGAGTAGCATGGTAATGAAGAGATGGACCGTCTTTATTAGCAGGCTCGGTGAAAGGGTTCTTTTCAGAACTTCAACTTTTCTTATCTTCTTAGTTTTCATGACGTCTATTCGGACTCTTTCCTTTTCTTGACTTTCTTTTAAATATGTCTAACAGACTGGCAAAGCCAAGCCAGTTCATCCTTCTTTCCAAAGAAGGCTAGATACAAAGTCTAGTGGTTTAGATGCTTCCATAAAAGTTTTTCGTACATTTAGAGAAATACTGCTGTTTGCATTGTGTAGGAAATAGTCATGTGTATTGAAGTCTCACAGTCATTCTTTAATTTCTCTAAAAACAAACACAGCAAACCCTTGCAATGATGTTTTTATACCGTAGTTAAAGGAGGCTAATGATATAGGAAGCTTCTTTGAGTAACAAAATAGAACTAGAAATACCACTTAACCCTCTGTCCTAGAAATTGGTTAAAATGGTAGATTTGTAGAGGACTGTTTGATGATATCTCACCCTCTTCTACAATGTGCTCCACAACCCTTTTTGATATTTCTCTGCTCCTCCTCTATGCTCCCTATTTTTCTGCTGTTCCTCCCACTCTTTCTGCTTCAGTATTCTTTGTTATATAGGCAGTTCACTTTTAATCTTGCTCAGTTAAGGAATTCCACTACAATAAAAGGTAATTGCCATGTGATTGCAAAAAATCCATTCTGTGTGGTACAACAGATGAAAACTATGTTCTCTTCTGCCATTCTGGTGCAGAGTAAGTATCCCATGATCACCGTGTTGACCTCTGAGGAAGGAACCTCAAAAATAACAACCAAGAAACAGGAAGCATTATTTATTATCTGAGGCTGGAAAACTGGAACCTTAGTTTGTTGACTGTTATTTGCCTGTTATATTATTATAAAGAATATTACAGTCCCCTGTGAAGGACATTTGTTGTTGCATTACTCAGAGTGATGTATCAGTCCAGTAGTGCTGCTGTTTAGCATGTGTACCTTCAGTGCACTAAGGCTTTAATAGATCTTGGTTTTGGAAGTAGGTGGTGTTTGTACTAAGATTGCACAGCAAAATCAAAGCATAAATAAGAAATTACGAATTGCGTAGACTGAAGGATACAAATAACGTCCTAGCAAAGATGACTCTGGTTAGATCACTTGTTTTGAGCAGCTCAGAATAATGAATATGATTGGTTTGTCCGATAGATGATGTTTTCCAATGAAACCAAGTGCCTGCTTAGTGAAAGATTTACAAGGCACTTACCTTCATTATACCGAAATAGCTTGAAAAGGTGATTTAAGGCCTTTGTGATAACATGTGAAAAAAGTAAAAATTTGTAGAACTGTGAATCACTAAGAGGTATTTTGATATGAGTTATCTAGAACGTGCTTTAGAAGGACTAGATGATCTCCAGAGGCTATTCCAATCTCAAGGATTCTGTGATTCTGTGAACCATGACTTTTTTTTGTGTATAAACTAAATCAGTGGTTATGTAGAATTTATTTTCCACTGTTTACAGGAACTTAACCAGATCAAAAAATCTAAGAGTGTGTATGTGTGTATGTATGTATTTGAGCAATAGCATTATCATCTCAGGAAATTAGATCCCCAAAACTGACATGAATTGCACACTTATTAAATAAACCAGTACAAAGTGATTTACCCAGATATATAAAGATTATTTTATATGCAAATGGAAATCTTATGTCATCACTGACAGTAAGTCTGGTTTTAGCTTTTCATCAGAAGATTATTTAAGAGCTGGTTGTTGTTATTTAAATTAATTGGCTAGAGGTGGATTAAACTAGATAAAAGACAGTTAAAACAGTTGTAGTTTCATTTTCAGTTTTAACCCAGAATGGCTACTATAATCTGCTCTTTGTAGCATTGACTTGATGGACTTGTTTTCAGGATGAAAAATATTTATCCAAAAGAATTTATTAATTATAAAGCAGAAATATTTGCCAACTCTGTGAACTGTTTAGGTGATCTTCACTGTTTAAAATTCTTTTTAGATATGACCACCATTTGTAGTTAAAATAGCATTTTCTTCTGAGAAATTTAATTTTTTAAATTGGAAAACAAATTTTCTTGGAAATACACCAAGTGTTGAATTTTTAGGGAAGTGCTGATGCTTTTTTTTTGACATTTAAATACAGAATATGTAACTAGAGATACCTTCTGTTTCTTTTGGGGTCTTCAGCTGTATGTGACTGCTTAGAAATGTAAAAACAGTTTTATACTTAATGATAGTTAAGAAATAACATGTATCATGTAGACAAGAAGCATATATGCTCACAGTAGTGTAACAAGTCCTGATGTGATTACTTTGAATTGCCTCCAAGATGTATAAAATATTTTTTCCTTGGCTACAAGTTTCCACTCTATCCTTCTTTCTCAAGACTTTTAAGTATATTACTGTGTTGAAGGAATTCCATGCTTAGTACAAGTCATTGCCCAGTATGACACTTTTCAGGTGATTGTGAAAACGCTTGAGGACATTTAATTTATATTATACTGATATTAAAATTTTCATGTATATTTCAAAAGAAATTTATAAATTTAAATGGGGATTTTTTATAAATTCCATATTATTAGTCTCTTATTATTGAGATTCAGGTGTGTTGCTGAAGAGTTGTCTGGAAGGTAAAGCAAAATCTTTCAAATGCTTTGCACAGAATCCCTGTTGTCCTTACATGGTATTCATTCATTGGCTGCAGCCCATGCCGATATCAATATTAATATTTCATTTGGTAGGAGAAAGGCATAAAGAGGTTTGCACAATCTCTCCAAATGGTGTGGTATCTTTTCCAAGGGTTTAAATACATGAAACATATCTCAGCCTTACTATATTTATTACACCTCTTCTAGGTCTAGTGGCATTAATTACTCTGTAAAACAATTAATTTGGATCCTGAGTTGAGCAAGAGGTGTTGCAACCACTGGAATATTGATATAACATAAAATATATGAAAACAGCCTTGTTTTAGTCAGTTGATCTGGCAAATTTGGTCTGTACTATCTTTACTTGCAATACAAACAGATACATTAGTCTATTAATTCCCATTTAAAAGCACGACTCTGTCAGTTCAAATGAACTTCAGTAAGAGCTGTTCAGGTCTAGGCAGCCCATAGGGATAACAGGGTTAAGGTCTATTGGTTTCTGTAGCATGCAGCCAGCCTCGAATCCACCTGCCTTCTGCTCCTTATCGTAAGTGCTGATGACACAATAAGAAAATCCCCACACGCTTTGTACAAGTCTAAACAAGACTGGTGATAGGTATATGGAATATGAGAAGGTAAGCTGCCTGAAAAGAAAGTGTATGGGCACGTTCCTTTAGCTCACAGAAATGTCTGTGCTTCGGAGAACATGCGCATCACACCCACTGCAAAGCATTTAGCCCAGCCACACACTCTGTAACACTGCCATCTCTCTCCTAGCAACAGTGGAGCTACAATAGGGTATGACCTTCTACAAATCTACTTTAGTCATCATATAATTGTATTATCATACAATATGTCAATATTTACTCATCATACAATAGTGTCATGCACATCCAGTTACTTACCCGAAAAAATCTCATCTCCCTAATGAAACAGTGTGTGCAGACTTTCTGACATAAATCAGACCCTGGGCTAAGAGGTAAAAGGGCCTCTGTTGACAGGACATTTTCATTGGATGGTGAACATACCCCAAACACTGCGTGTATGCAGTGCAGCTGAAAGGGCTTGATCAGCAAATCTGCTCCAATAAGCTGCTCGTGTATGTGCAAAGACCTCAAATTTTACTCCCCTCTGAAATACTACATTTAAATTTAGAAAGTATTATAAAAAAGCTGGATAAAATAAGAAAAAAAGATCAATATGAAGTAAAATGTTTAGATTTACGAATGAGAGGAGCTGAAAATCTGTGACTGTAGCTTTATAAATATCAGCAAACACATATTGTAGAGGTATAAAAAATAGGAAGACAGATTTACTACTTTCAGCTATTACTTCTCCCAGTTCAAGATTAGAGCAGAGATGAAAGAGAAGCACCACAGATTTAGAACTTAACTTTAAAGCTGATGAATTATATTTTAGATGCAACATGTAAATAAATGTAATCATTCACTAGTACAGGACATCTGCAAAACCAGTAGGACCAAACAGAGGATATTGAGAGCAGCCACAAATATTTTGGAAAAGATAAAAATAAATGGCATTGTAAATATTTACTGATTGGATCAGAAAGAGAAAACATCTAGAATCAGGTACTTTATTATAGTCCCCAATAGCTCTTACTTGCATTTTTTTCTGAAATACTTAGTATTTGCTGCTGTCAGCAACTGAATGATGAGTTGGTGTTGTGGTTTGACACAACTAAGCGTCAAGCATCTAAAATATCAGTTATTTTATAAGGAAAACAAAATAAGAAAATATTGAGGAAAACTAGATAGCTGCGAGACAAAACAGGTTCAAACTTAAATGGTTACAGTACAAGGAGAAAGTTTTATTACTAACAGAATTAAAAGTTAAAAGATATAACAAGAAATTAAAACACACACCCCCTCCCCTCTGCTCCCTTCTTCTCAGCACTTTACTCTTTCTCTTTTAACTAGCACAAAAGATAACACAACATAGGATTCTAGTCAGTGTTACAGTTCTCAAAAAGTCTCTCTCTTATGCTTAAGGAAAAAGGGTTTCTTCTTCTTGCTTCACATGGTTTCTCAAGCTGCCCCCAACAACAGACCCGCCTGGAAAGAAACAATCTGCTGTGGTGTAAATGAAAAAATATCAGTTTTTTTTTCACACTGCCACACCTGGGCCATCACATGGGGTTATCAATCTTTTTAAGGATGGGTCATTTTGTCCTGAACACAAAGGCTTTTTTTTCTGCTACAAATCCTTAAAAGCCTCTCACTGCTTCTATATATCCTGGCATAGGCAATTCTTCACAAACTTCACGGGCCTCACGTAAGTCTTCCACCCCCCCCGCACTTCAAATGGATTACAGAGACAAACAGTTTGAGATATTACAGTTTCTTACCACCACATGCAAGAAGTATTTTTAAGCTCCGCGCGAGGAACGCGGCACCGCCCCTTTTCTCTGCCGCCATTTTCAGCTCTGTCTCACATGGCTCACTCTCTCTCTGACTCCAAAACCTCAATGTTGAAGAATGTTCTTGTTCAGGCTTTATGGTGAGGAAAGCCTCGCTCTCTTTGTGCTGCTGGCTGCATGGTAGCTTTTTTTTTCAGTTCAGCCCGAAGTGTGCCGGCTGCAGAAAGGAGGCTCCCAACGGCTCCATGTGGAGAACAGGGGGGGACCCGCTGGTCCCAAGAAGCTGCTCTGGAAAGATTTTTGCTGTGCAGCAGTCCATGGCTGGGTTTAGCTGTGTGCCAGTCCATGGCTGGGTCCAGCTGTCTGGCAGTCCATGGCTGAGTTCGGCAGTCCATGGCCTGGTTCAGCAGTCCATGGCTGGGTTTACCCGCCTGAGCTCTGGGATGGTTCCTCCCACAGCAACCCAGGGTCCATGCCGTGGCATTAGGAAGAGGGGAAGGGAGCCGGGGCTTCGGCCTGGCCCAAACCAGCCCAGCCCGGCCCGGTGGGGCCCGGAGGCTCCGAGGCCGCCCCCACCTCCCTCAGGTGGGCTGGAACAAGAGGAACGCCCGCCTTTCCATGCGGTTTAAATGTGTAAATTGTGAGAAGCGTTATTGGTCTAAAAATCTATCAACTCAGTTTCGACCCACGACAGTTGGATAAAGCAATCATTTGATTAAGGATGACAAGTGTAGTTTTCTTCTGTTCCAGAAGAACTAGGCTAATTCCTGTATGCTATTTTGTCATCTTCCTCTGAGACTATTGACACCGATTATTCCTTTAGGTAAATGTCTTTTTACTTATTGCTTGGTGTTCAATAACTTAGAAGGAAATGTACTGACTGCATTTCTCTTCATGACATACAAGCCATCTCATAGACTGCAGATGAAAATGGTTACTACCCAGACTAGTGTTGGCTTCATGACACACTGGTACATTGCACACCCTTCTAGAAATTCCCAAAGAACATGTCCTGGTCTGGAGGGACTGTTCAATCCATGTGGCTGGCATGGGAGGGGGGAGAGGTGAATTAAATGAAATGGCACAGGTAGTAGAACTGGCAGATTCATGCATAATGCCTCATTGTTTTTTGTGGTTGAGAAAAACAGCAAGACTTTTCTGCTAGTAAATTGTTTCATTTTCTTTACCTCAGTTACACTGGTGGGTATACAAATATGGAAATAAGGTTAAATTTGGCTCAGCTTCTGAAAAACTGAATTTGAACTCACGCTTTAAAGTGCAGATATAGGGTTGCTGTGAAATATGCTGCTAAAACTGTATATCTAGAACGAAGGAAAAAAGCATTATAGAATTGAGTGAAAGATAAAGCTGCTGGCTGAAGGGTGACAGGCTGCTGTAGCAGCATTTTTTTTTTTGTGCTAAGCTTTTGCTTACTCCTGTTAAACAGTCTGTTCATAGTCTTTTCCATAAATTCAGAAATATTTCATTTGAAATGTAGGCTTAGGTAAGCCATGGATTTAATCACTGTAATGATATGATTTGCAACTCATTTGGATTTTCATTTTTAGCTGAATGTAATACTATTTTATGACACTCAGACTCTTGTAATAAATTCCTTTATAGCTACTTGCTTGCACACAATAAAAACCCCAGTGGCTTATTTTTATGTAAAATTTGTGCAAACTGTGTATAATGTTGAGCAAGGGCAAGAGATTAAAAAAAATCAGAAAAAAAATAATATGATCTTTTATTATTCTTCCCATTCTTAATCCTTATTCAAGGAGTTAAATTAGTCTAGTCCATATAAGGTAATTGCAAATCCTAGATTAATAGTCTGGATTTATTGCTCTTGTATGAAGCCTACTCTGGATGGTATTACATGATACATATAATGGCACCTTTTTTTTTTTTTTAAATCCATGATGCTTGTCCAGTATTCTTTCCCATTTTAGTTGTTGGACCAAAACTTAATGTGACTCTGTAAGCTCAGTTTGAATTAGATTCCTCAAATTCTGGAGGAACAGAAATCCTGCTCTCATTGCTGACTGTTGAGCTAAATGTGCCACATTTCATATGCATACCAAACCAGATATGACTATAACTGGAAGGCAGAAGTCCTGTTTTTATTCCCTGGTGTGTTGATTCTTACTGTGAGATCCTGGTTTTAATGGGGAAATTGGGAAATATTTTGTGTTGAGAGTAGAAATATTTTTTTTACTGATGCTTCTTGTAAAGAACAACAGAAAATACCTGCCTTTCAAAATAGTTGTGTGGTATTTGTGTGGAGTATTGTGCTGCTGTCATGCTCAGACAGGAATTGTCTCACCTCTCTTTCTTTTCCTCTTTCCTGTAGCTTATATGCGTGATCTGAGCTGAATCACCAATAATATGTAAAGCATTTTAAAATTAGATTAGAAATGATAAAAATTACCTTTCCTATGGCAAAATAGCTCCTTTAGTGTGACTGTAATAAAAGGACATGTTAAAGGTACCCATTTCTCATGGTGTATTTAGACAAGGATGCTTCATGCTGTGTTTAGAGATCACTGATTATCAAGGGAGCTATTAATGATAGTGAATATTGTGATATGTGTACAAATATATGAATATCACAAGAAGTGTAGAGAAAAATAGTTAATATTTTGGAATTGAAGATCAAAAGCATTTTAAGCACATCTTTTGTTAGTAATTTCCTCAGCTTTAGTACACATGTGAATGACCAGTATTAATATTTTGATACTCTATCTGCATGGGCGTAAGTGGTGTTTTGTGAGTAGGAAGAGAAGTTAAAGTGGTGTAGTTAGTATTTAGAGTTCCTGCTTTCTTTTATACACCCACACTACTGGAAATGTTCCACAACTTTTAAAGCAAATCTGAGGTCAAGAAAAAGTCAGTTTTCTTGTTGTTATGTTCTGGTTCCAACAGTTCTATATTATGACTGTTTGACTTAAAATTGTATTTTGACAGAGGAGGAGTAGTGTTCTTGAATTTTTATAGTTGTTATTCTCTTTATCAATCAAGCTTATTCAAGGTGAGGGAAAAGCCTAGATGAATGGATCAAATAAAAAGAATAGGGAAAGAAAAGAGAAATTGCTATGGGCCATGCTGATAGCATGAGACTCCTAGTAGCCCTCAATCTGTGCACATATTGTAAATAAGTGAAGTACTGGGAAGTCAGTAGGAAACAATACATATGAGGCATTAAACCATAAATTTAATCACTGATACAATTTTAAATCGCCAAGTTATTTTTTTAATGATAAAAGTTTTTACTTGTTTGTTATAATAATCTATAACTACTTTACATAAATATAATCTGAGAGAGAAATTTCAGTAGTGTGACCTATTGCTTCTTCAAAGCAAAACCAAAAGATCCATTTGAAAACCTTGTATTTGAGTGATTAAATGAAATGCAGTAATCAGAGACTGAAGCTTCAGCTGTGTAAGAACTTGTGCAGAAAAAAAAATAATAGAAACTGAATGTGATCAGAACCAGAAACAGAACCAGAAACAGTTCAGACACTGCATACTCAAGAAATTTCATTACTTTTGAGTGAGGCTCATGTCTTAGCATGCTGTCACTCCTCCCCACAAGTCATGGACCTGTAGATCTGGTAGGAACTTCAGAAGTTGCCTAGCCCATCCTCCTGCAGTGTAATGGGATCAGTGACAGTTCTATAATTCCTGATTTCTTTATTCATTATTTATTATTTATTTATTCTTTCATTCTTTATTTCTTCATTACCTTATTTCTTCCTAAAAATTTCCTAATAGACAACCTGCAATCTCTTCAGGCAAGCTATTCCAGTCTTTGAGTACATTCATGGTTAGATTTGTCCCCCACCTCCCAGTATCTAATATTAATTTTTTTTTCCAGTTTATTATTTCCTGCCCTGTGCAAAATTCAGACAGGGAATACACTTACATTATTACTTTACGGTGTCCTTTTATATCCTTTAACACTGTTACCATGTTGCCTTTAGTTCTCTCACACTGAAACCGTTCTGAAGTACCCAAAATTGGACATGGTGCTTTTGCTGTGGCCTAAGCAATGCATAGCAGAACAGAGGGATTATTTCTTGTGCCCTGCATGTTATTATCCTATTTATGCATTTCAAGATAATGTTGCTCATTTGCTTTTTTGGTTTACTGAAAGCTTTCCTTTTTTGTTTTGCTACAGTGTGCTCAGATGTAGAAAGATCTTTTTTCTAATGCACGCTAGACATTGTACATTCCCAGGACAAATGTCAGTTATTTTTAAAATATGTCAAAATCAAATTCTGACTCTAATTTTAACCTTCTACATGCTTATTGTGAGCAGCTCTACATGACTTGCCAGAGATTCCAGCTGCCTTTTTTGGATCATTTTCCAAGCAATGCAAACACACAGAATATTCTGATCTGGCAGACAGAGCCACTGTCTAAAGTGTAGAACAAAGTGTATTATAGTTAAATTATTGTAAAGAAAACTGTGTGCAGGCATATATTTTTATGCTTTCAATTAGTCTTCTGCACACATAAACACATTTTTTTTGTGTTCCATACTGTGGAATTGGAAAAGCAGAGTAAATGCAAAAGTGCTGGGGCTTAGCTGGTCTGTCTTAGGTTACCCTGCTTGGGCTCCATTTTCCATTTGTTTTGGTAGAGACTGCTCAGTGCCTTTTACTTTAAGAAGGAAGTCAGCACTACATATTTTGTTCAGTCAGAAATAAATCTGAATTTTAATTTCTTTGAAATCTAACCCCTCACAGTTGGATGGTTCTGAGAAATTCTTGACTGTGTCACTTGGATGTGGCTCCATCCATGTTTTTTATTATGTTTTTATATCATATGCCCTTTAAAGTTTTCCTTCACTTGTATTTCAGAAGAAAAAATATTTCTTATTTTAAAAATATTAAATTGTTACTGAATTTCAAATTATAAAGTTGTGGTTATACAAAACTAAACTCAGGTTTTGTAAGTTAATTAATACATTTAAAAGTATTATTTTCATCTGACTAAAATGTGCTAAAGGTGGTTCAAGGGTTGATTCAGTCTCAAAGAGAACTGCATCACAGGCAGTGTAGTTTTACACAGTTTTTCCTCAAGCTGATGGAAAAAGTTGTCTGTATCCACACAGAGAATTCTAAACTTCAATCCTACATACATAGACTTTAATATCTATGTGGGCCCTTTGAAATCAACTAGACTCCAGAAAAATGCTATACTTCTTTGGAGAAGATTGTCACAGCAGGTATTTACCTATATTATATATATAGGTATTACAAATCTCTCTCTCCCTCTTCTCTCCCTCTTCTCTCTCTCTCTCTCTCTCAAGGCTAGCCTTCACTAGGTGCTACAAAGGAGGATATTAAATATCTTAGCAGTTTTTGTAATAATCTTTATGTGCAAACTTTCTGATTGATCAAAACTCACTTGTGATGAACTAATCAATGGGGCACTTTGCAATGTCAAACGTTTTTAACATTTGATGCATTTTCAAGTATTTCTGGAAGCACGGAATGGAGTATCTGTGGTTTTGGCATTCAGTAGTAGTGATCTGGATCTATATGATGGCAGTCCATTACTTAAAAGAAATCTGGATAACTGCTTTTAAAAATGTTCTTCGAGGAAGGAATGCAAAGATAGCTTCAAGAGGGCTTAGAAATCTATTTGGCTTGTCTGCTGAGAGACTTGGCTGCCCATCAGTCTCCCTTTTATACTTCTGGGCCTGAGTAATGTGTTTGCTTCTAATAATGTAAAAACAACTCCCTTTGTATATTTCCATGAGATTAGTACAGATGCATTCTTATAGTTCATTGAAGTTTGCCTGACGGTCTGTTGAAAATATAATTGCTGAATCATCACTGCCTGTCCATTATGAGTAAATCCCTCTTACCTTCTGAACAACATGACTCATTTTGAAGGATACAAAAGCTATTCATTATTGTTATTGCTTCTTGGCCAAGGTGGTTGCCCTGAGTTTGAGATTCTACAAACTGTTTCTGTTGGAAGAGAAGTTCATGATAAGATCAGAAGATCTCTGTACAGAGCTGCATTGAGGAATGTTTGAAGATCTCATTTTGTGCTTGTAGGAGGATCTAAACAACAACAAACAAATTCTTCTGCCTCATAAGGTTTCAGCACAAAATGTATGGTAATTTTTATAACAGCCATTTTGCTAGGGCTATTCCAGGCTAAATTTCATGTTTTCTTACTAATTTTTTCCCTACTTGTGTTTCTCTTGTTTCTTCCTTATATAATAGTAGATAGGTATTTCCTAAAATCACATCTTCCCGGTGCATTTCAAATTACTGCAGTCTCACATGGACCTTTGGAGTGAGTGCAGGTGTTTGCACAGTGAATTGAAGGCATTTGTTTTAATAAAGAACTAAACTTAAACCATACAAATACTATCCTGTATTAGCTTGGAAGAAAAGAACATGGTGTCTGTGACTATCATCTGGACTACCAGCTCAAATTTAATATTATAAAAATTGAGTGTCTTTTCCTTCCATTATAAATATTCTGTCTTCTCCATCTGTCTAGACCAGCAACCTTGCTATCATATCAGACTCTTTGTGTTCTATTTCTGGGTTATGGATTTGTCTGGAAAATCTATGAATTGTCTCTTTTCTGTGCATTGATCACCTTGTATGTATAATCCTTACAAGGTGTACTTTTGAAAACATATTGGTTCTGGACTCCAAAAAATGTAAGTATGGAAAGGAGGGAAATTATACTGCCATGAGACTGCTTGTTCAGGTAATATGGAATTTACAATGCTTCAGCTGAATTACTGACCTCTGTGTTTCACACTGCTCAAATTACATGATGAGGGAGTTCATGTCAGGCCAAGAACTAGAACTGAATCCCTGAAAACCCAAAGGAGTTTGTTATTATTTGACCTGTCAAGCTTTTTCTTTATGTCTAATCTGTCAGAATCAACCAGGTGACCTGTGAAAAAGCCTAATTATTTCACTGTCATACAGCTGGCTGAAGTATACATGCACAAAGTGTTAAAATTTTAGTTTTGTGTAGTATCCCAAGATACGAAACTGCCTTCTGCACCTTGACCCCCTTGAGAACCAATCTCCAGACAGCTTTCTCTTATTCCCTGTAGTACCTCTCACAGTTTCTTTCCTCCAGGTTTTTACTTGCACCATCACTTAGCCCTTTCCCTTTCCCTTTTTCCCTTTCTCTTCTTCCCTTTCCCTTTTCCTTTCCCCCTTCCCCTTTCCCTTCTGCTTTCCTTCTGGCCCTATCTCCTCCCTAAGCCCTCTCTTAAGCTTTAGTTACTGTCACAATCTTTGACTCTATCACAAATGATCTGTAAAGCATCCCTTTTCTCTCTTACTCTTTTCTTGCCCTGTATCACACAATTCTCATGAGCATATTGTGCTTCAATTCTCTGCCCCATTTCTAGGTACAAGATTTCATTTACCAGGAGGCAGAACAGTGGTCTAAGGAGAGCCAAGTTTGGATACCCTTGCTTTTATTCCCCAGCGGCTGGAAGAATAGGACTCAGTGGAGGGGAACACAAAGCAGAGGAATACACAGTATTCCTATCACAGGATGAGACAGTTTGGCCAGACAGTGTTGGTTTCCTTTCTTGTTTCAGGCCATGACTCAGACTAAGCCAGAAGTGCAGAATATGTGATAGAAATTGCAAACTGGATGGCTAGAGGCCAGTTAAATCTGTAACTTGGCCAGCAAGACTGCCTCACCTGCCTAAGGCAGATGACATATTCTTTGCAATGACTTTCTGTGTTTTTTATGATAACAAGAATGAGCCAGAATCTGAAAAAAAGAAAAAAAAAGAAAAAAGAAAAAAAAAGCTTTTCTAAACAGCAACTAAACCACAACTTTCTGGAACTGTTTGGGTCTTGCTGGACAGCTGTAGTTGCTACTTTTCAGACAGAAAAAGCCCTAATATTTTTGAGAAAATTGATGTTGAAACCCATATAAAATGTTCTTGATAACTCTATTTTTCCCCTCATATTCCCAACACAGAAGCCTATCATTCTAGCAGAGGTACATCCCATTGTCAGTGGAAATTTTACCCAAGGAAGGATTTCATAATAGTGGGTTTTGCAAGGCACATTTGTAGCAAACAAATGCCAACCATTCCTCTTCTCTACTGCAGGGTAATTGTGTTACAGTGAAAGGCTTTTAACTATGAATCTGACTGAATTGCTCAACCCCCCCAGGAGACATTCCTGGAACGTGAATTTCAGTCTGGCATGCTGAACACACTGTCCCTGCAGCTGCTCCTACCACTGACCAGATACTCTGTAGGAGGGGAGCACTTTAAGACAGTGGTGGCAAGGCAATCCTGAGAGAGTGTGGGAGAGAATAGTGCTGCTTCGGAGCACGAATAGCATTGACTAAAAGCTTCAGCACAGATTTTAGAGGTGTTCTACACAAAACACCCATCTGAGTAATAAGAGTCACTGACTGTCACTCTGCTCTGATCACAGCCTTTTAACTGCTTCACTGTTTGGTTAATCTCAGCAAAAAAAAAAAAAAAAAAAACCCAAACAAAAAGTAAAAACAAAAGTACTTTAATATTTTTATGGTTATTTTCAACCCCAGAATCAATTAAATTCTGTCACGTACTATACTACTTACAGTGATGAACAGCTGTGCATCAGGGATTGCCCTTTCTCAACAGTGTCTGGTTCATACATTCATTTAAAGAACATAAGCATGGGAAGGTGCTTATTATGGAGTACCTGTCATAATTTTGATTTATACTTATGAAAGGATGGTGTTGGCAGTAAGGTACTGGAACTTTACCTTTTGCTTTTCATCTTGACACCCTGCCCAAAAGAAATGAAGAGGCCCTGTTGCAGTTCTAATTTTCTTTTTGAAAACAATACAGAAACACACTTCAAATAATATAATTCTATTACCCTAAATTGCTGAACACATAAGGAAAGGACACAAGACTTAGAGAGTCCTATGGATACTCTCTCTTATCAGATTTTTATCTGATGTCAATTACTAAACTTCCTTTGTGTTCCCAAACTAAATTTACTCTTTAGAAAGTTCAAATTAGCATTTTAAATGCTATCAGTGCAATTTAGGAAGCCCTGTGCTGCTCAGAACCCTCTTCTCCCTTCCCTGGGCTGACCACTTTCTGAGCGAGGGAAGAGTCTTTCCAAGAATTAGTCCCAGCACACAGTGCTTTAGGTAGTAAAAGACAGCAAACTGAGAACAGTGTTTTAATTTCTCATTCTATCATCTGTGTACCACGTGTACCAAACATGTACCAGCATGTTTGTGTGATTAATTTTTTTTTTCTGTTCAGGAAGAAGTAGGTGCAAGCCTAAACAAAGCAATGGGAGACAGGATACTTACAACAAAGTGACTAATTTCTTTTTGGCCAGTGGACTGAGATGAAAAACAAAAGATTTCCGAAGCCTTATGACACACACAACCACTACCCTCCTTCTCTAAAGGCATTTCCAAGAACAGTAATGCATGAGAAAATCCCTAATACTCTTCAACAGCATCTTTCATATGATCAACTCTAAGTGCACTCAGGGCTGAATATTGCTCTGATATGCAAACTATTCTAATGCACAGGATTTCAGAGTTGTGCTGGAAGACAAATGGATGGGTAGGGGCAGTTTCAGGACACTTACCCACATTGCAAGGTCACAAAGTCCCAGATGATGTAATGGTGCAGCCATGCTCATAGGAACATAGGTGCCCCAACAGCCTGTAAGAGAGAAAATGGGAGAAGTGACTGATTCAGAATGGAAGTCTGTAGCAATAGTATTTGAAATCTAGGATATGGGAACAGGCTATAGGGCCAGGGACATGGGAAATACTCTGAATGAAGGAAACTCATGACACATGAGAGAAATATATTCTTTATGGCTACCCGGGATCAAGTGAGTTCTCTACAGCTTTGAGCGGGCTGTTATAAATGTAGTGGGGTTTGTTCTGGTGCTGTAACTCAGGGATTACTCCAATCATATATTTGCAAAGAAGTACAAATGGATTTAAATATGTATGTAGTCTGTTGAGGCATTTTTATTTTGTCATTTCCTCTGAGAACAAAAATCATACTTTATTTGCTGTTTATTTAAAAGGATCCTTCAAGAACTTAGGATAAGTCCTATGACAAGCTGCCTTTGTCCATTCAGATTTGGACTCTCTGAGATTTGTATGGTAATGAACAGCTGTCATTACTGGATACTGCACATGATCTCAAGGTGTGCATTGTAACTACATCCTCACGCAGCTCAGCAGGGGGAGACCCAAGCAGTGTTTCTCTCCAGAGCTCCACCTTCCACAAACAGAAATCCCTTAGCTTGAGGGTTAAAAGGTAGCATTAAGTCGTCCAAACAGGTCTCAAATCCAGATGATGGGGATTCAGATCATGTGAAATTTTGCAGTCTATACTTGGCAAGTATATACAAGATGTAAATATGTTTTCAGACCTCACATGGTAAGAACTTCAGAAAGAAACAAACAAAAAAAAATCTGCCTCATATCTAGAAGATATTTCACTTTAAAAATTAGATTTTTGAAAAGAAGTAGGAACTTCTGAAACTCATTATTGATTGGTCTGACAGACAACAAAATCTGAAAAATGTTTTCCTGCATCTCCCTTGCTCTCTTTCAAATGGGATTGGGGTATCCATTTTCTGGCCTGTATCAGGAAATCTGCCAGACCTAACACATTTTTTCTGTTTTCAAGCCTAGTAAGAGTGATACCCACTTTTCTCGAGTTTGTCGAATGACGCGGGTACAGGTTGCACACACACAAAGAACATTTTGGCTCATGGGATTATTTCAAACCTAAATGTGGCTGTTGGTTCACATGAGAAAGAGAACTTTTACTATCCTGAAAGCAAGCTTCCAAAAAGCTGCTGGACTGCAACCAAAGGGGAGGATGACAGGCTGAGGAGAACACTAGGCTTATAATTCTTTTATTTCTCATTTGCACTGTTTACAATTCTGAGAGTTCCTTGTCTTGTTGGCAAGTCTCTTAACAATCTCAGCCAAGAAGCAGCCTATTCAGTTTGCTTTGGTTGAAGTTCTTTTTGCCTATAATAACAACATTTAGGGGGATATTAGCTCATAAAGGTAGATCTTATATCTTTAGAAACTTTCACGTTAAGTACCTGTCTTACACAGGTGCAATGACAAGAACAAAAAGAACACAGAAAGGAGTTGTCCTCTACCAAATACAAAAGAAACCCTGTAAGTGGGAAATCTCACTGATGTGATGTGATGTGTGTAGCCCATACAAATGTGATTAATACATAACAAGGGCAGGGCCTGTGTAAGGTTAATTACTATGCCTGAGGAACATGCATTCTCCAAGAGAAAACAGAATAGCTGGGTACGACTGGGGATCTCAGTAAACTAATCAAAATACATGTAGGTCAGCACTTAAGCTGTGAGATTGCTCACAGGACCCCAGATGGCTCAGGTATCTCATTCTGTTGTTCAGACTCTTAAAGAAGTGTTTAAAACAGTTACTATGGTTGGCTACAATGGAAATTTTTAAAAATAAAAAATTATTTCCTTTTAGTGAAACTCATGATGCTGACTTTAATGTCTGTGTCAAAATATGAAAACATAAACCAAGTTCTTGAGATGGCTAAAATGGATATTTTTAATTTATAGTTTTAAAAACTAGGGGGTTTTTTGTTTGTTTTTTTTTTTTAATCTGAAACTGTGATAAAAATTGTTATAAAAATCCAAACTCCACAACTTCTCCAGGAATTAATTATAACAGCAAATGAAGGATTTACTTGAACATTTTTTGAATGTATCTCTCATTCAGTACCTTGACGATATGAGAAAAGAGATATGGTATTCTTCCTACATAATAAGGTGCTGAAGGCAGACACATTGCTTTCAAAGTGCCCAGCATATTTTAATAAGATGGTGTAATGAGATGTGTGCGGGCATATTTATTTTTCAATTGAACAGCTCACCTGTTTCCATTTTAAAATGATGAAAAATGTCTACCAGAGTTCCTCAACAATTAAGCAGTAACTGTACATTGCACATTTTCATGAGTGAATATATGTATTTTTCCACATTAGAGTTAATTTGATGTGACATCAGTGGACAGTAAAACACACTTCTTTTGTAGTTTTAAGGATCTTCTGATCTTTTTAGATTTAAAGTGCTATTATGAAATTCATGTAACAGGTACAATCTTGCAGAATTCCCATAACATAAAATATAATGAATTTTTTACCTTGAACTTTTCACAGCTACCAAGGCAGCAATTTACAAAGTTGATGACTTAATTTCTGCTTGAAATTCTGAACTCAGGAGTACATTTCCAGTGCAGCCCCCATCTTTTCCAGTGGAGTTGTGAACTTAACAATACTCCCTAAAGCCACTAGTGATTAGTAGCCTGAAAATAATTTTTCACAGCTTTTTTTGCTTAGTTGTCTGGAGACAGAAGCTGAAATATTGGTGCAGATTGTAGAAACTTATAAATCAATGTGGAATGGCTTCTGGGATAATTAGCATGGCATTCTTATGGAATGTGTATTATTGACTGTCCAGATCTCTTTATAGTTGAGAGGTGTAGAAAATACGTCTTCTTAGTAAATGCCTATGCAGCTCATTGGTATAAACCAGGAAAAATACCATCCTGCATCTGGGAAAAGTTTTGTCCTGTATAATACTGAATATTCTACAAAAATTTCTAGCTCAGGACAGATTTGAACAGTAGCTCTGCTACCTTCCTTCATCCAGTGAAACCCAGAGAAAGGGGAGAATGAGCAGGATCATCAGGGATGGAGAAACAGCAGGACAAACATTTTGCATAACATACTGCCTTAAAGTAACAGTACAATGACCACTTCATAGTGCCAATGGTACTATATTGGGGAGAAGTTTTTTTGACCTGATTCAAGTGATGGTTTACGGCATTAGGCACAGAGATCTAAGGTTGTGTTACTGGAATAGTAGCACTGCCATTGCCTGTGACAGGGGCCTTCTAAGTAAGAAGCCTCTTTCAGTTTAAGAAAATAAAAAGGTAATTGAAAAACATTTCTTTAATTTATTCCTTATCTTGTTCTCTTTATAATCATGTGGAACTATTTGATGGTTTTGGAAAGATTGTGCCTGAATTCAGCATTACCAAACTGCTCCACTGATTTTTGTGGTGATGATGATTCAGTTTCATATGGGCTTTTTAAATTTTGATACATAACATGTTGCAGATTAGTGAAATAAAGCTTCCAAGTAAATACAGATGTTTTAGTTGGGGGTTGAGGGGGCGGAAGACATTTGGTAAATTGTGCTTCCGAGTCATGAACAACCTAAGTGGTGTTTCTGTGTTGCTTAGTTACCGTTTCTGTTTAGTTGGCAATGGTGTTCACAGAAAATATTTTAGTTTCTGCTCCTGACAGCTACAAACGTGGGTTCACATGTAATTTTTAAAACTCATATACTGTTAAGTGGATGCCCAATACACCTCCTCAAATGCGAGCAATGGATAGCATTGCCAAGTTGCAAAGTCAACACTGAACAGCACAGTCATGCTCAACTAATTTACAAAAAGTTTTCACTGGTTCATTTCTTCAGCTGTTAATAGTCTACCCTGACATATGCAGAACAAAGTTCAAGAGCAAACATGAACAATTTGCTAGACTAGTTGGCAGAAGCCAGACTGCACAAATGGCCTCAGGAGACTGATGCTGACTTTATGCCAATTTCAAATCTCTGCTCACTCTCCCAGTTTACCAAAAAAGTTATTTTTCCTTTCAGCCACACTGCTAAGGGCAACATACGGAAGCCTGGTATCTGACTAATGCTTACCAAGTGTTACAAGGCTTGAGCAGAGGGAAATATGCAACCTTGTGACCCTGACTCAGAATAGCCAAACTCCATCTGCTCTGAAACTTCAAATGGTAAGAAAGCCTCCATTTCTTACTGGGCATATTTGGAGGTAAGGACTGGCAATGACTCCCATCTTGCTAATTTTAAGCTGCAAAATTTTCATAAAAAAAAATTGAAAAAAATATCTATTCTTAACTTTTCTGGGATGAATTAATCTTAAGAGTTAAAGACAGTCCTCAGATTTGAAGCTTAAGTGATGTATTGGATTTAAATACAGTTAGGAGTCAAAAAGTTACAAAAGACTTGATTGTACTGTGAGCTGATGCAACTTCACAGTTCAGATAGTGGCAAGAACACAACATGTAAAAGGAGCAAATGGATCTGTTGACAATATACAGGCAAAAATGTATTAACATAAGTGGTGGAATGACATATCACACATGCATGTTGTTAGGACTAAAATATTTTTGGAATTTGATAGATCTCTGGAAGCATTTCACAACTCAAGGAGCCGCACTCAATACAGTAAAATCCTGTGAGATACTATTTCAAAAAATAAAAAGAGACTAATCAGAGTGTTTAAAATTAGTGGTAGCTTATCTTGAAAGGATCATATGATCACATTTTTATCTGCAAACGGAAACAGTGAGAACTACTTAAATATATACAGTTGGTGAACTTGTGTCTGAGGCAAACAATTATAACAACATTCTCTAACTTTCTTGGAGCATGATCATCTTTCATGAAGTTTTCCGTGGTAAAATTGTGTTCTGTTTCAGCCATGGTAAATTCAATATTTTTCCTTTTTAATTTTTTTTTCACACATGCGTTTATCCAGGGAAAGCTCAGAAACTGCAACTACAGAATCTCAGAAAACCAAAGAAGAAGAATGAACAACTACTATAGCTTACAGCATATTCAGCATATTAATCAGTGCCTGATAGAATCTTTCACAGCAAAATTAGTTATGATCCTTATGCTTATGGCATTTGTTGCAAGGAATACTTATGACAGATATATTAAAAAACACCAATGAAAAATATCACTGTTTCCTCCTTAAACAAACTGACTCATTCCAAGTGTCAGTACTCCTCAAGCCATGTGTTTATACCCACACTAGAGCATGACTGAAATCTCACCAACATTTCCCCCCTGAAATATCAATATAATGCTTCTTTCACATCCTGAATAACTAGTTCAAAAAAGAAAAAAACACTAATGGACCAGTAAGTTGCATAGGAAATACTACTAACAAATAATTATGATTCTGCAGTTTAAGTTTGGTTCAATTATTTTGTCATTTCTTAGTCTGATAGTTGTCAACTTTGTGCATCTCATTGGCTTCTTTGAATCTACCACCAGGGAAACTCTAATCATTGTGTACCATCTTCACAGGACAGGTGCCTTTGGCTATTGTTAGAGATCACTCTTTTTCTACAGTGAGACATTATTTATTTATTAAATGAAATAACTTCAATTCCTACAGTGCTTACAAATCACTGATCAGTAGATTTACTGTCTGTAGTATCTTTCACATTTGGCCCTAATAAAGTGGACAATAATGTCAGAAACTTCTTATTGTTACTTTTTAAACCATCTCTTTTATAGTGATACAACAAAAAAAAACTGAAAAGAAATTACAAAAAAAAAAACCAAAAAAAAACCCAAACCAAAAAAAAAAACCCAAAACCCCAAAATTGGAATAACACCCCATATCACATAAAGACTTCAGTATATACACATTTGACCATCTCTATACCACTGAAGTCGAACAGATTCTCAAATTATCTAATGCTGCAAATATCTTCAGAAATGAACGCAAAATGTTAATTACTGTCTGCCTGCTTTTAAAAATATTTTGTATATCCTCTTTGACAACAGCTAGAATGATAAGTAAAGTAAGAGCATTTGGCTTAGAATAATCTAGCAATGTACTTCCATTGCCCCATACATTGCCACAGACATTTATTTTCTCCATCTATATTTTTTCCAGATTTTTTTGCTTGTTTCCGTATTATTTGCAAAAATGTAGTCTTGTACTGAAAGACTTTCTAATCCTGCTTTTGGAGGCAGGAAAGATGGTTGGCACATTTTTGTTGGTTTGTTTGGGGCTTTTTAATGACAGTTTAGTCGGAACATTTCTTGTGACAGCCAAAGGCCCACTTACCTCCCACAGGCTCTTGTCCAGCAGCCTGTGAGCTGATAGTTGGATCTGTTTTCAAACAAAGTCTGATTTAGATTTTTCTAACTTTGCCAGTCTAAGAAGATTTTCTGTTTTATCAGGAATTGAACAAGCCCAGTTTCATAAATGAATAAAGTTATTTTTAGATACTTTGTTTTGAAGAGGATTTCTGGAATTTTCAACTCAAGCTTTTCAACACATTTCTCAGTCAATGGGTCTTTTCATTTCTAGTTTGATACATAACTGTGCAGTTCACTTTATTCCTGTCTACTGTCTGGCAATTTAAATGTAATTATATTAATAGAGAGAAGAATTAAAGCATCATGCATACTGATGCATGCAATTCACTTTACAAATTATTTTTATGGCAATGTTAAAGAAGGTAGCAGGTATTCACTTTGCATTGATAGAGAAAACAGTTCTGTTTCTTGCAGTGGAATATTAAACAGCAAAACCATTGAGAATAACATAATGATCTTTCTACAAAGGGTCCCGTTGCAGAGATGGTCACTTGGTCACACATCCAAATTAATTCACATCCAGTTCCTTTTTAAATTTAATTTATGAGAAATCTAAAAAGCTGTTTTTAAGATTACATACAAATCCTACTTTTTGCACCATGAGCAGATCAGTGATTTTGGTTAAAACTAGAATTAGAAAAACAAAAATGCTAAGACCATAAGGCAGTAGTCCAAATTAAGGCACAGTAATAATTTAAAGGAAGCAGAAAGTAGTATCAGAAGAGACAGAAATCTCATAAGCTTCTTGCACTACAAATGCTGTCAAGTGAAGTACAAACCCATTACTTTTAAATTCTTTTTGTAGAGTGTCTTATATTTGAGGTGTCTGCTATGGCATAAAATATTCTTCTGCCAGAAAATGAGCATAATTTTCATAAATTGTGCTTTTGAAATAATTGAACATGCAAAGTAAATTAGAGCATAATATTAGTTAATCTAATTTCACATTCTATCAGTTGCAAGTGTAAAAGCATCACACAGAAGTATGATTTACACCAAGCACATTAATACTCTTGGAATGCTTGTTAACAGTAACAAAATTCGGGCATTTTTTGTACCTAGAAAGCAAATGTTTGCATGTCTTGTACCCCAAAGACTTAAGATGATGGATTGATGATTTGATTTTGCTTTCTCCAAAACTGCATGCGGCATAGTGATTAGTAATGTTGTCTCTATGTCCGAAGTTTATGGCTGACAGGATCTACAGGGCCATTTCTGCACAACTTTCATTGGTGTAACATCTATATTCCACTCTTACTCCAAACTGACTCGAGTCAATGGCAAAACTTCTGTGTCCCTCAGAACATTTTCTTGGGCTCTATACCATATGGAAGCAGAGCTGCTAGCTTGTTGTAGATTCCCTGTTAGACTGCTGCTGCATGCTTGCTTCCCAGAAGAATCCATATAAAACAGAAGCTTTCAAGGTTTTCTTCTTCCTGTGCCCCATGCATCTGTTAGCTTTAAATAATATCTTATGGATAAACTTACGCAGTCAAAATAAGAGACTGGGTACCTGTGTCATCTGGGAATATGTAACAGGTTTGTAACAGAAGCAGCTCAAGGAAGGAAGACTGCCTTCCTTCCTTGGAGTGCTCTGTAATTCTCAGACTATTGCATTAGTAAAGTACATAGTCAGTAGTAGTGGATGCTTCTTACTAAATGTTGCTGCTAAATATAGCTGTATTAAGTCTTCCAGACTCACCAGTGAGCAAATGTAAGAGCCTTACCTTATAAGTAATTAAAGTTACTACTCTAAAGTCACCACTCCCCTACTGTGTAAGTCTGGAATTTATGTGCTCGAGGCCTTAATACTAAAACCCAAGCATGTCCCCAGAACAAAGCTGTATCATAAACATCAGCGTAGGTGCACTTCATCACTGGTGATAATACTGTGACATCAAATATTTCCTTTGTAAAGAACAATACCGATAAGCTAATGCCTGAAAATCATTTGGAAGGAAGTGAGTGTAGCACTGCAGCATTTTTACATTAGTTTGGTCTTGCACAATGCTGTCCCTCCTTTCCTTCCTGCCCAATACTATTTTAGCAATATTCAAGGTTTTTAAAAGAGGCCAGAAAACAAGAGCCAGGACTTGATTTCCATACTAGTCACAAATGGCAGCTGTAGGGCAAAGACAAAATGTTGTGATCACAATCAGTGCCTTTTTTCCTATTGAAAAGGCTCTTTCTGTATTCACATAGGGTAAACTCAAAGGAAAAGCACAAAAAAAGGCATTTTCTCTTCATAGTATTTCTTTGGCACAGATAAGAACTATTTAAAGTACAGCAGATGTGCCTATGCTGCACAATGGAAATTGAGTCTTTATAACATCTGTTTAAACATTTTTTTACTTCAGTATATATTTTGCTGTAATTGGACAGTGACATGCTATCCTCATGGTTTTCTTTCCCAGAACTATGTTAGTTTCAAATATCTAAATGTTTTACAAGATTATAGTAAGATGACATAGTATTTCTCAGCTTATTGAAGGCAAAACTGAAAATGCCTTAAAGAATGAAATTTGTACAGTTTGCATATTTCCCTGGTTTATCTGCTAGAAAATATTAACTGAAGTATTTTTGGTGGATTTGTGTACTATCTTCTCAATAGAAGTATCCTGTAACATCATCTCTTCCAGTGAGAAGAAAGCCTAGAATAAATCAGTCTCTTTGCCAAAGTGAAATGAGATTGGTTAGTCAGAGACAATGTGTGCTTACACAGTGTGCATCACTCAAAACTTCAAAACCTTAACTGAAAACCTAAAATTTCCTATGTAAGTAAACCTGAAAAAGATCAACAATATAAGTGAATCAGTCTCTACTTTTTTTGTGTGTTTTCCCGGAACTATGCAGAAAGACCTGTGGTATCTGTATCTCCGATCCACATCCATTTCACCCCAGAATCTTACTAGGTGGTGTAAAATGCATAAACATAAAAAAACTCTGTAAACATTTTAAATACTTTATTTAAAAACTGTTTTGGCAAAAGTGCACTTACAAAGTGCTACTATTTTGAGAGGCTAAACTACTAAGGAGAACAAACATTAAGTACTTCTATGAACGCCTCTTTCCAGAGGTCTGCTAAGGAGGAAAAGGAGGTTGGGTTCATGTTCTTCTACAAAATATCAAGGGGTGACAACATTTTTCAATGAGCACATAGCTCATAGGTTGACCAGTTTTAGCCCTCACGATGGGGCTGTATCACATAATCATGTGATAATCATGGGGACAGTTCACTCCAGGATTTCTTGTGATCCTTTTACTTCCCTGCGGGATGGGGATGGGCTAGTTCTCAGTGCAGCCCAGCAGTATTGCCCTCAGAAGACCTTCCTAGCATGCTTACAGCCCTCACTGGATATTCAGAATATCCAACAGCCTTTATGTTGTCATAGTCCCCAGAGATCTTCCATGCCAGCCCTCTGAGGCACCCACTAGATTGACAGAGGAAATATTCATATGCAGTGGAAAAGCTGCCAGTGTTTTTGTCACACATGATGTGTATCTGAACAATACTAAAATTGCAAAGTCTAAAATCTAGAAATGACTGGATTAAAATTGTCCCATAGCAAACTTGTTATTTATGATAAGATTCACTTTCTTTTTCGTGAGGATGCTTCTCCAAAGTAGTTGAGCAAACAGACTACACTTCCCCAGTGAAGCTTTTTCCCTCTGTGTTGCTTATGTGTTTTATTTCATTTACTATAGTCTATTCAGAAGCTATTGTGACCCCAAGGTTAATTATATTTTTATGAAATTTTCTCTGCCCTCATCACTGTAGAATCAAGGTGCTTTTAAAATATTAAGAATTTTCACAATAGTGCTGGGAAATACAGAGGTATCACTGTTGGGATGGACCCAGCAGGATGGGCTCAGAGCCTAGAGCTAAAGATGAAGCCAGACTCCACTCAGGCATGTTCAGACACAGAATGGGAGACAACAGGCACAAACTGAAATGCAGGGAATTCCACTTGAACTTGGAAAAAAACCAAACTATAAAAGTGATTGAATAATGTAACAGGTTACATTGCCTAGAAGTAGAACAAGAGCCCAAAAATCAAAGTATCAAAAAATGTTAATATGCAATTATTGAATAATGAAATGCAATAACAAAACCCTGCAGCATCAGAAGCAAGTTGTGGCTATGTGAAGTTAATAAAAAACTTCTGGCAATTGTGCAATATTTTGTCACTTCTCTTTCTCTTTTCAGGAACACTTCCAAGTACCAGATAGTTGATGAGCCATTACATCAATGAGGAGGTACTTCCTTGCTGCATTTCTTGGCTGGTCCTAGAAGCCCAGCTTCTTCTGCTTAGTGTCTAAGAGGTCTTTGTTTCCTGTTACTTTTCTGGCAATAACTTCATTTCATTTCTTTATCTGCATCGAATTTTCTCAATAAGATTCTTGTCCACAATCCTTGAGAAATTCAGATCCTGTAAAAATTTTTGCACTTCACACCCAGCAATCCCTTTCCAGTCTGATGATCAACTCTTACCTTCTTTTTGTGCTGGCCTCTGAATTGCTTTTTTTCTTAGCTTTTGTTTATCCTTTCCATCCTTCCACTATGTAAGAAGCATTAGAAAAATAGGCACTTCAAGATAATTTGCTGCTGTTAAGCAGCTGAACATTGCTACTCTCAGGGGGCAAGGGAGAATCTGAAATGTGAAGTCTTTCTTCCATCAGGAAAATCAGAGAACACCAAAGAAAACAGAGCATTTCTGTAAAAAATTGTAAAAATATTGTCCATTTTGTGCTTAAAGCTTTCAGATTTGTTTAACTTTTCTCTAGAACCAATATAACTTCTATGTCAAATAATCCCATGCTTCAAACTAGGTAATTATTTGGTTTATGCTCCTGTGGTGTCATTAACGTATTTTTAATCCATACAGGTCTTCTGTTGTTTTTACATGCACAAGGTAGCACCTCACAATTGCTATTTAGCTATGTGGCTGCTGCAGCTGCGTTTCCTGTTATACAACTCAACCCTCTGGTTTTAAACCAACAAATGCCACCTATTTTTACCAACCAGGATGCAGCCCACAGTCAAGGCAGTTTCTTTTCCCACTTACCAATTGGTTCACCTTTTTTTCTCAGCCAGAATAGGTTATTAGAGATGCCTCTGCTTTATTCAGGTCATTCTTGGTGTGAATTATTTGCGAGTATAAGCCTGCAAGCAAATTCATTGTAGGTGTATTTTCAAAGCTGTGAAAAGAAGACTATAAACATTACATATAACCTGAGGTGTACTGTGTAATTTATAGCATATAAATAAATTATTAAATTGGTCTTTCTTTTTTCATTTGCCTAATTTCATAATTCGATTTTTATGGGCATGTGTTGGTGCCCCCAGCAGGCTCTAGGAAAAATTAATTCTGGAATCCTGTGAACCAAATGTTGCAGAAAGAATTAACTTGTTTACTGTATTGTGATGAACAGAATAGCTGCATTGAATGTATTTGAAGCTGCACAATGAATTACTTGACAGCAAATGTGCTGTCAAGTGCAAATGTGTGCCACGTATGATCTTTACCTATAGCAGACCATATCACATTGTACAGGTAAATATAAAGCTCTGAACTCTTTCATTATGGGACTTCTGTGAGGCCAACTACAGTCCTGTTCTTAGAGTAGTGAAGAACACCTATGCAAAAGGGATAATCTCAGACTTATTGAATGTCCTGGACTTTCATTGCATGTATTTCTGAAATTATTGCTTGCACTAGTATAATTTGTGAATTTGATCAGAATTGCACTCATATTAGTGTGTCTTCTTGACTGAAAGAATTTGCAGAAAATAATTAAAAAACTTGTTTCTTTATTTGCTGCAGATCACAAGTCATTATTTCATATAAAGTCTAACTAAATTACATGCCCCATTTTGTTATATGTATAATGTTTTACAGGTCTCAATTTTGCAAACAAGGAATCATTGTGACAGCTAAGGCATTGGGAGCTAGAGAAGAAATGCTATTGAATTCACCTTTGACCCACATGACAGGAATTTTATTTGCCTGGAATCTAAGTACCATGTTCCTTTTGCCCTTTAAAACCTCAAATTGTAAGGGGAGGTGCGGTACTCACATAAATAAAAGTGTCCACTACTGTTTCATGAATTATCACAAAGGAGGTCTGAGAGAGTGCAGTTAAATGATTTTGTGTCCCATATCTCATGAATAATACCCATACAGAAATAAATAGAGGAATCTCAACACTGCATCAGAGTCTTGACATTGCATCAGAACTTTGTTTTTCAAGTGTCTATGCACCAATACAAAAACACAACCGAGAAAAAAAAATAGGTACATTTGATTTCTGGAATTCATTCCTAGTAGAAATGGGGAACAGACCAGGGAAAGTAAATTTCCTATAGTGATCAAGCAATGTTGAAAGTAGTATCTATTTGACTTTAGTCTGAAATGATCGATATTATGAAAATAAAGGTCCAAAGGAAGACCACCTTATACACATCACACATTTTCTTGCTGAGGTATCATCTGTGAGGACACAGAAACCATGACATTATTTAATTGAGTACCCTGCTCCTAGAAATTCACAGGCTTTCCCTCAGACTCCATATAGTAAAATGATGAAAACTAGGTATTCCATAATAATAAATAATAATAGTCTAATGGGTTCAATAGCATCTGCAGCAAATTTGTGGGCAGACCAAGAACCAGTGCTCTTCCTGCCCAGTATATCCACTGGTAGCCAGCAGAGAGAGCTGACACCAAGTTGAGAAGATGAAACTTGGCCCGAACAGTCAAAATATGCTAATCTGGCTCTGAAGCTAAGCAAAACCACCTTTTCTGTCAGCCTTAGATGAAAATCTATGATTGTTGAAATAGAGCAAAGCTGGCAGAGAAGGATAAAGGAGTACAAAACTAGACATATAGACAATAAGAACTTTCATCTGCTTTTGTACTTTGGGTGAAAGAACGAGTGGATAAATACAATCTAATAATTAATTCCATTAGCCATGATAAGTATAATCCATAGAAACTGAGACATTTGAGCTGACAATCCAGTGTGGATAAGACACACTGGAGTTTCCAAGTGCACGCTTTGTGTTGTAAATGAACATTTACAGGGTCAGGCCCAGAGGCAGCACAGCTGCTTTAAGGCAGTGAGGAGCTGAAATAACCTGTCAGGCTCTTGTGGATATGTGGAAAGCCAGCCTAGCACTTCACACGTCCTATTCCTATGACTAGGCACAAAGCCAGACCCTCTTCACCATGTCTGTGATTCAGCCCTGGCTGATCAGTTTGATTTGGGTCTGTTAAGAAGCACTGATGCACTTCTATAATCCCAGAATAAGGAGCAGGCTGTGTGGGTCTTGTGTGGCACCAAGTTCTACTCTCTCCCGAATATAGCACTGAAAAGGGACACAGCTCAGTCTGAGTCTCAGCCTGCCTTGTATCTTAGACAACTGCAAAGTACTTGCCTGATATTTATCAACTTGAAATTCCTTACATCAGCCTGGGTTCTGCATACAAAATTTTGTTCTAACACAGTATGCTGATGTACATACAATATTTAACAATAATAAATTAACATTTATTAAATGCATTAAAGCATTGCATCTTCAAAGAACTATACTTCATCCGCTAATTAATCTTTACAATACTCTTTTGACTAAGTTAGAACTTGTTTATTTATTTCAACAGACTTTCCTGTGAACTAACTGGGGAGTAACCCTGAATTAGTGAGGAGCACAGGAACAAGACAATGCAGAATGGTGCAGGAACGTGTGGAGGTGCCTTCCCCTGAAATCCTGGGGGGAGGGACCCTGCAGGGTACGGGTCTGTCCCTGTCCCTGCTCCCATGTCACGTGTCCCCATACCTGTTCCTGATTGGGTGGTTTGGTTGCCTGGGGGCCGGGAGGAGAGCAGGGTCTGGTGACTGGGGTCTGGCTGGAAACTCCAGCCATGCGGCTGGAGGGATAAATAATCTCTGAACATCTACAAAAATATCACTTCATCTTTCCTTCCAAGTCCATCGCTGTCTTATGCATGTTGTAAGGATTCCCCGCACTACAACAAATGGTGGAGAATGCGGGCATTTGATCCCTGAAAACGATTTCTAAAGGTCTGGAGTACACAGATGTGAATTGTGAGTAATTGAACTTTCTTATTGTCTTGGTTTTGGCTGTATTTTCTGACCAGATGGAGAAATCAGAGGAGTTGTGGCTATCTGAGCCACAGAGAAAAATGTACTTGGAAGTGAAAGAAATCCTAGCGAAACAAAATGCAAAACTGGATCCAGGACATTTAGAACACTTCTTTGACTGGCTTTTCAATAATTTCTTTTATGTCACTCGAGACTTAATTTTTGATGTTGGTTTTCCTGTGACTAGAGGGGACAATTTTTTGGAAAGAAAGCGATGAGTTGATAATCATCCAGTCAAGAAGTGGAATGGTAGTAGAATTGATATTAGCATCTTTTGCAATTGAAGATGCTCTCATAAAGCATATACTTGGTCCCAGTAACACAGAGGTGCCTGCGGTGGAGGTGCCCAGCCCCCCTAAAAGCACAAGCCCTAGAGCAGAGACCATCCCTGTATCGGAGTGCACTCCCAAGCGACAGCGGGTGAGAAAGTGACGATGAAGATGCTGGATGCAAGAGTGCATCCCTAGGGGTCTCCGAGGTATTCTTATGGTGAATAAAGAAGGACAAATAGTAGAAATAGCTGCTGAAAAATGCAAAGCGCGAGCCGCGAGAGCAGAGGCGCGAGCTGTGAGGGCAGTGGCGAGGGCAGCAGTAAGAGCGGCAGAGGCGCGACCCGGCGATGGCCGCCCCGCACCGCATGGTGAGTGATGGTCTGAGCCCGAGCCCCGCGGCGAGAGAGGCAGCAGCGATTGTGGCAGTTGCTATGGTGACCGCAGTGAGCCATGCGGAGCTGGAGCGGCATGGGGGCGGCGAGAAGGGAACCGCGCTAGCGCCCAGCAGCGACACGTCTGTAGTCAACAGCAGCAGCAGCAGCGGCAGTGCCGGTGATACGAAGCTGCGCACACGCAAATGCCTCACAGGGCACGGCCGTGCAGCCGCGTGAATGCCCAGAAAGTGTGGAGCAGTAATGTGGAGCTCCAGAGGGGGAGCGAGCACAGAGCCAAACAGCGGTGCAGAGGGGGCCGGAGGTGGAGCAGCCGGCAGGGTCAGCGTGCAGCAGCACGGCCCGACTGGACCCGCACGGCCCCACACGCGATCCCGAGGAGTCCAGACCCTGCGGCAGGAACGCGCTGGCGGCCCCGGCCCCGGCAGTCCCGGCTGCGTCAGCTCCGACGCAAGAGCGAGAAAAGCCAAAAGTGAAAGCAAGAACAAAGGAACTTGGAAAAATGAAAATGTTATCATAGCTAGGGTTTTTGGAACTGTAAAATGGTATAATGGAAAGAAAAATTATGGTTTCTTGTTGAAAAACGATACTGGAGTATTAATTGCTATATGGAAGTACAAAGTATTTTTGTCTATAAATCTGCTATTGTAAAAAATAACCCCAAAAGTGATGTTCCAAGCTTAGAAGAAGGAGAAAGAGTCGTATTTAAAATTGTGCAAGGAAGGAAGGGCCCACAGGCAGCATGTGTTACAGGCCCTGGGGGTGTCCCTGTCAAAGGCAGTAGATATGCTAGACAATATCGCCATAATCCCTATCCTTTTCCCTATCCCACCTTCCCCTTTTATCCCATGCCCCTTTATCCCCCATATATGCCCAGCCCACATTTCCCTTTCTGGTTCCCCTCACAGACAGAGTCTTTTTCATTTGCCATTAATCCCTTTGCAATGCCGATGAGGGGGATGAAAAGGAGGGAGGGAAGATATTAACTGTCATTTTCTAAGATTCCAACAGGTACAAAAAGGAAAATCCCTTCCTCAGTTTCCATCTGAAGTGTGCTCAAGTCCTGTCTCCCTTCTGATGCTCCAAAGAAAATGTGTTTGGATATTTAGGGACTCAAGATAGTGACTTCCTTTCCTTTGAAAATGTTTTGTTGTTTTTCCAACTGTTTCCAATGTTCTTTATTTAATAAGAAAGGGTGAATTGTGGAGGGGCCTTCCCCTGAAATCCTGGGGGGAGGGACCCTGCAGGGTACAGGTCTGTCCCTGTCCCTGCTCCCATGTCACATGTGCCCCATACCTGTTCCTGATTGGGTGGTTTGTGTGCCCGGGGGCCGAGAGGAGAGCAGGGTCCAGTGACTGGGGTCTGGCTGGAAACTCCAGCCATGCAGCTGGAGGAATAAAGAATCTCAGAACATCTACAAAAATATCGCTTATCTTTCCTTCCAAGTTCATCACTGTCTTATATATGTTGTAAGGATTCCCCGCACTACAACAGGAAGGAAAGTAAGTCCTTACTCGTTCTGCAACTCTCTTGCTAGGTTATTGTATGCTGTGTTTACTGATTACCACTGAAGAGGGGAATCAATACTTTGCTTTACAGGACAGTTTTATTAATACATACACTGGTTTCAAGTATGTGCATCATCACATCTTTTGCAGCCCTCACAGCATATGAATCCCAAAAGAACTCACATTCAAGTTTCTTTGTCTTTAGTCCACTACAGGCTGATTACTCCTTTGAAGCCCACAGGTGTTGTGTGTGTACAACTGATAACACATTTTGGTTCCTACAACCCTAACCTCACTGAATGTGGCACTGCTGTATTCTAAACATGGATCACAGGTCTGTCAGTCTCAATCTTGCTCCCAAGACTTCTGTTGTGATACATGAATTTAAACTATTTTATGTGCTCATTCTGGACTTGTACTTTTCATATTGGCTTCCATATAGCAATACAAAACATGTTCAAAATTAGCTTAAGTGAAATTATTACTGCAGTTACTTGAAAATTCTTTAAGTTTTTGCTGTAATTAGGGGGATAAAGAGTTTTCCCCAGTAGCTCTCCTTTGTACCCTATTTTTGTGTAATCTTAATAAACCTAATAAATAAATTTTTTTCAAGCTCTAATAACTATGATTTAGTCTTTTGGTTCAAGTTTTTCACAGCAAGTTTCTATTTGAAGATTTTTTTTTTCTGGAAAATTTTAGCAAGATGTCATTGGCCATATTTGAGTAAATGTGAGTGAATGAGTATTTGTATGGACCAGAAAAAGCAAAGAAATAGTCAAAGTACTAAATTCAACATGATTTGTCTTATGTCCCACAATGCAAACAGCAGCTTGGACCCTACATAGTTGAACTCTTATTCAGGAGTGGGATAGCATGGGATATCTTGAAGACAGGCTGATTTCATGTTTGCTGTGGTTTAAGGGCTTCTTAAGGGCAAGGCCCTGTCACTCCTTTGTAAACCGTGGAAGTTAAAAGGCCAGTTGATCTTTCACATACCTCATGTGGCAATTTTCCATTTCCCAGCAGCAATCTCCTTTGAAAGCAGCTGCCATTTTAATTTTTTGGCTGCATAATCACATCTCACAAATCAGATACAAAAAAGTCCCATCAGCCTTCTGTTCAATAAGAAGAAATTAAATCTCAAATATCTTTTTGGTCATCTTTTTTTTTTCCATACAAGTGTATAACTTAGAAAAGCAATGAAGAATGGGCACTGTGAGGCAGCAGGAGGAGGTACAGAGTGTAAACTAATGATGAGTGCTTTAACATTTTCCTTCTAGTATATGTTCTCACAAGCGAATGGGCACTTGACCCCATTAACATAAGGCCAGTAGTCTAAAATTATGTTTCCTAGACTTGTTATGGTCTGAATTCTTAGGAGTCACAGGATAATCTGCATTCTATTTGACTTGTCATGTGAGCTATATAGTGCTTGTTTGTACCTTTCATCTCAAGAGAACATGGACTGTTCTGGGCCCTGGGATTTCTGATGTCAATAGTCAGGGCCTCTTGACATTTCTGTGCAGTTTGGAGACTCTTTGGTTGACCTGAACTACTCAAAAGATTTATTCCTTGCTAAGTTTCTCTGACAAGTTTCACTGATGTCTCAATAAGAAAGCTAAATGATTTGCTCATAATACAAATGCCAGAGTTAATTTTGGCTGTCTTGCTCTAATTCTCTCTAATTGGGACACTTCTGAATGAAGTATGGATGCAGGCAAGGTTCCTAGCTCACTCTGAGCATGTCTAGCTTACACAATCCACGAAGTGTTAAAGTCTCATTTAAGGGTTACTCCACAAAACGATACACATCTCTGAGTGGCCTCTGCCCACAGCCAAGCACGGTGAGCAACATCCCCTTTCTGCCAACGCGCAGCGCGTTCCTTGGAATCCGAATTACTGGTAACTACAGTAACTACAGTCCCAGGGCAGGGCCGTTGTTTGGTCAAGAGTAGGTTCATGGCTCTGGTATAGCTTTTCAGAAGCGGCATCAATAGAAACCACCCCAGATCGCCCCGGCCGTCCCCGCCCAGGCCGTTTCCGGCCCGCCCCGCCTCCGAAGGCGGCGCCGCTGCGGCGCCCTCACGGCGGCCTCGGCTGCCCTCTGGCGGCCGGGCCGGGGCGGTTCCGGGCCGCGCTGCCGTGTGCGGCGGTGCGTGCCTCAGAGAGCCGGGGGAACGCACAGCGCCCCTCGGCTCGGAGCCGCTGCCGGCGTCCTGCCCAGGCCTGACGCCACCTCGGGGCAAAGGGCATCTGCCGCAGCGTAAACTGGCTGATGGGGGCAAGGGCAATAAGGGCTGCCTTGAGGGATTGCTCTGGAAGGAAAACCGTAATTACGTGGAATAACATCATGAATGTTTTATAATGGGAGTACAAAATTCGGGGTTTTTTTTTATTATTATGTGATGTACATACTGTGTTATTAATCATTAATTTGATTGAGAATTTAGAGTTTCTTACCTTACCTTCTTCTATTGGCTCTCAAACACTTGCATATTGACAAATGAATAGCATTGATTTTCCTCGAGTAGATTTATTGCTTAGATGCAAAAAATTCTCATTTTTTCCTTCATGAACGATAGCAAAGGAAGAACTGAAGCTTTGATCTCACTGACTGGCAGCCTCTTCTATTCCTATGGCATGCATTTTTTTTTTCCCTTTTTGAGGCAAAGTGAAAGAATTGCCTTTTGTAGCATTCTCTGCTATGCCAATTTCTTAGCTGTATCCATTTAGCAAGAGAGATCTTTAGATACATTGCCTTAGATATTTCATCATACTGGTCAGTATCCTAATGTTAACAGTTATTTCTTTGAAAGGGATAAAGAAGCTGTGGCATTAATGCAAACAACTAAAATGCAGATGTGAAATGTGAAGTAGAACATGTATTTAAGAAAATTACTTGGTACAACCAAAGAAATTACAACAGAAGGCAGAGCAGATAGCCCATGAAGTTTGCACTGGCAGATGATCACCGTTTGAATCAATCATTGGTTCCCACACTGTAGAGCAGAGAGGAGTTATGAGCCTGAAGGAAGGCACAGCTTTACTTTGCTATCACCTACATGTAACCACAAACATCTTGCTGAGATTTGTATAGCTTCCTACTCTTCTTGCAAGGTACTCAAGGCAATTTGTGTTGACTGTAAGTGGAAGCTTATGGTCATACACTGATTACTTGGGAAGATACTGTCTAGAACCTGAAACAATTTGTAGAAAATATTTAATAGAAAATATTTAATGTAGAATTTGCAAAACAGGGAGAGCTGCTCTGAATTCCTACCTCTTCCTCATCAGTTTAAAAATAATGTATTTGTTAGTATCATTTAAACCCCTGCACTTTGCAGGCCACACTAGCACAACAGAAGGGTGTGGGTGTGTTTCAGCGTACACTAGACTCACCTCTCTCATGCTATGTGTTGGGTTTTTTCCGAGGGCCAAGTCCTATTCACAGGCTGTGCTGCCCAACTCAATTTTCACCTACATAAAATAACATGCTTTAGCACACAGTTTCATGGGGGATGACAGGATGTACAGCAGACTGGAGGAAGGCTCCAGGAAAAATCCTGAAATGTGGATCACACTTTCCTTTCACTCACCTACTGTGCGTTTACTGCTGGGGGCGGCGGGGACGGCACAGATACACGGTGCTCTGGAGTGCTGATAAAATACTCCCGAGCTGCTCTTTTCGATTGAAACACTTGCACTGCCCCTCCAATTCAAACCCAGGCAAGGACATCTCTGGTGAAGCAAGGGCAGGGATCAGTAAGCCAGGTTCAAGTGTGGCCACTGAGGAGCTCACGAAAGCCGGCGGGGCACACCACCTTTTAGAAGGGGAGTGACTTCTTTCCGCCCCCTCCCCGGGCCGCTCCCTGCCGGCTGCGCTGAAGCAGGGCCGGGGTCGCAGCCCGGGCGCCGGCGGACGCGTGAGGGCGGCGGGCCCTGGGCGAGCCCATCGCGCCGTGCGCGCAGGGAGGGAGCGCGGACGGACGGACGGACGGACGGACCGACCGGCGCGCGGGCGGGGGGAGCCGCCGCCAGCCGGGTGCACGGCAACCCGATCCCGGTCCAACATGGTCGCCGCTCACGCCTCCCATTCTGCATCCTCCGGCGAGTGGATCGCGTGCCTGGATAAAAGGTATCGGCATCTTCCCAGGAGCGGCTGCGGAGGGATGCGGTGTGTGTGCATGTATGTGTGTGCGCGCGCGGACACCCCCCATCAGACCTTACATAAGGAGCGTGCAGGTGGGAAGCAAAAACGCCGGGGGGAAGCCACGGCGGCGGGCAAGGATGAGGGCTGGAAGTGCTCCGGGCAGCCCCCACGGGGATTGCTGCTCCCCGCCGGGAAAATACTGCACGTGGTGGAGGAGGGGGAGCTCCGGGGCGGGGAGAGGGCCTGGGTCTGCCAGCCAGGGATCCGCCGTATGGGCCACGGCAGACCCACTGCATTCTGCCCTCGTCCGCTCTCCGCCTGCCCTCACGGCGCCCCAGCGCACCGGCCGCTTCCTCCCCTCCCCTTGGCACACCGCCCCCGCCTCCCTCAGCCGCTGCACAGCCCCCGCCCAGCATCGTTGCAAGGCGGGCGGGAAAGGACGAGTCCCTCTGGTCGCCGCTGCGGCGCCCCGGGGCCCGCGGATGTCCCCTGGCTGCGGGTCAGGTGCAGGCGGGCGGCGGCACCGCGTGGGTGGGAAGCACGGCTGGCTACGTGTGCTCAGAGGTGGTGTGCGCGCTGCCAAAAATACGGGCAAATTATTATTGAAAAAAAACCAAACAAAAAATTCTCAGGGCTTGGGCTTGGGCTTTCTCTCGGGTGCTGCAGCCCAAAGTCTCGCAATGTCGAATAGCGTGATGGGCGGTTTGAATGCCCTTTGCTGTATTCTTACCTTCGATTCCTGGATTAGTTCAGAAGTCATTTCATGTCTGAATACTGAGTGTGTCTCCTGTAGTCTAGGAATATAATTAACAAAAATGTAGACCGTAGATACCCTATGCAGCTCAAAACAAAGCTATCAGAGAGAATTCCCTTACGTAGTGTATGGCAGTTTGCTGAGCATTGTGAGCCAGCTTTTGACAGGTGGTACCATTTGGGGCCGTGTCTAGAACACTTCGTGCACACAGAAGGAACCTTCCCCTTCTCATAGTTTCTCCACTTTCCAGGTGACCTTCTAGTCTTAGAGGACTGCACTTCTGATTAGGTTTTCCATAAAAGTCCAGGTAGCAAACTGTAAGTCAATGAAACTTTTGGTCTAGACATCTACCACAGATACTGATCCCCCTCTGTAACATGTAACTTAAGAGAAGATTAACCTGTTACAACTCAAATAATGTGTATAAATGTTGAAAGCACTCCTAAAGTAAATACAAACAGAACTGTTGAGGGTAATCTTGCCATCTAAAACCCAAAGTGAGGCCTATCTGTAAACTGACATTGAGTGGGTGTGAAGGAGAGTATGAGTCACAGTACTTTTAGATGGTCATCCTGTCGTTTCTGTTTTCCTAAATACAATACACTGTGAGATCTAAATTGTAAACTAAAATTCAGGACTTAATGAAGTACATAACCTTGGGGAATAGATGATGTATTTAGGAAACGTGAGGAATTTGATTTGGAAAACTCTCTGTCATTATTTTGTATGAAAATTAATAATGGTGACCTTTTCTGTAACACAAATTTCATTAGAGCTATTAACGTACAACTTTTCTCTCACTTTTTGTTATTTGAAGTAAGCTTAGTAGCACCAGTTTGTTGAGTGGAAAGAATCAGTTCCAAGTGCTCTTAAGAATTATGCCATATCCTTTCCCAGAAGGCAGTCTGTATGTAGGACAAACCCATACATGAAAGTTTGTTGGGTTTTTTCCTGGTCTCTGCTATCCTCTGCTTTGTGATCATAGGAAGTACACTTATGCATTTTATTCTGTTTTTCTGTCTAAAAATGTAGATAAAGAGTTGTTAATTAACTCACATGCTTATATTTCTAAAGTGAATATACTGATAAGATTATCTATAGAAATACCTGGCAATGGTATCTTGTGTTTTTCTTTGAATTAAATGGAACATTCAGTTCCTTAGCAGACTGGAGGAGCAGATTACAGGGCAAAGCATGTAACTTCACTAGCCTGTTGTGCTGAGAATGTTAGGATCTTTACCTAATAGCTTATAAATTATTTAAGTAGGAATGGGCTTTTCAAGGACATTTTGTACATGCTGAGCCTTTATAACCTTGTCACCCTTGTTGGTCTTGCATTATATATGTCTAAAACCAAAATAATGCATACAAGGTAGTATCTCAGACCTGTTCCTCTCACAGATTTGAATGTAAATTCATACTGAAGCTACATAGCATAACAGCAACATATTTGAATCAGGATTTGATTTTTAGTTCAGTGTAACATGTATTTGAGATGCAAGCTTTGTTTGCTTAGTAGTAAACAAGGGATCCCTTTTGAGCATACAGATAGGTTTGAATAAAGAATTGATATTCTGAAAGAATTGGTGGAAAATAAATAGAGAAAGTGCTTGTCATCATCTGTAACCTTTATTTATGTCAAAGATAATGGGATATATATTTATAATCAGACAATATTATAAATAGAGTTGCCTTATGATGCTATTTTATTTTAAAATATGTTTTTGTGCATTTGGTAAAATTTACACTGTCTTCTGTATAAATTTCTCCCTTGCTTTTTATTTGTAACAAATCCATAGGAATATGACCCTTTTCGTGTGGTTTGGATCTGAACAGAATCATGGACATACACTGCAGTTCTGGTTGGCTTGAGTGCTTCGTGTTTTCTCTCTGTATGGTGTGTGACTAAGCTGGTATATGCTTGGATCAAGTCTGTGTGGGGATACAGCAGCAGAAGGCACTGCAGTGGATGTGGAAACTCAGAGCTGTATAGACATAGCCTAAGTGCTTTCTAGCACTCAAGTGAGGGTGCAGTCTTTTGAGAGTGATGAATAACAAATTTATCTTTCCACATCATGCACCTCATTTTCTAGTCCAGTGCAAAGGTTCAGTCTTTGATGAATAATAAAAAAGCTCTTTTCCTTTCCATATTTTCTTAGAGAAACCAAAATAATTTTTAAGTTTCTATGTCTGTGCATTTTATCAAATATGTGAATTCAGATTAAATCCTAGTGGAAGCAGGAGTTGTATTTTAAACAAATTCAAGCTGTTTTATTCTTGGCTCTCCGGCTTAGGCATTTGTAGTATCGGCTTCCATTTGTTACATGTGATTGCAGTAAATTACACACTTGTGCCATGGACAGGTATTAAGAGGAAGAGAAAATGATTCCCCCAGCATGTATAAACATTGTCATAGCCTTCCAGAGCAAGGCAGTATGTGCATATGCCTGTTAGGACATGATATATCCAAATTCAGTAGGTAGTCCTGACAAGTGGCTGCACGATTGGTATGCTACATGTGCAACTGTAGGTTTTGTCTTCCAGCAGATCATACTGGAAACATGTCTAAACTCACTGCCTGAGTTCTTTCTGACATGTTGTTGGGATTTGATCTCTAAAAACCAATACTCTGAGAAGATTAAATTTCTTTTGTAACTCCATATTCCAGCAGAGGAATAAAAAAACTACAAACCAGCTATTTGAAATTGTGCCCCCAGTCAGGTGTTCATCAGATATTTTCCAAGTACAAGTATTTTTCTTATCCAGCATGACATTTGCTTTTGTCTGCATTTTACAGTTTGCTGCATTTAACAAAGCTTGTAATATTAATGATTCTTCCTTTGTGCTGTATTTTCTGCACTGTATTTGGCATGATCAATTACTATTTCTGCTGCTTTATCAATATCTGTGAATGTTTCCTGAACCGACTTTCCCTTTCATCTTTGAATTCATCAGTTGTCAAAATGTGTGCAAACGTAAATCTGTAAAACTTAACTTCATTGTTGCTGTAAGTTTTAAATTTTCATTGGCTGTAACAATGCAGATCCTAAATCAGGAAAGGTGCATTTGGCATAGTGTTATTGGTGAAGAGTGGTGGTCAGAGTTTGAATCGAGAGATATTGTCACTTGCGCATATTGTTCAACTACAAATTTCATTTGCAATGTATCTCAGAGTCTGTCTTCATCTTAAAGTGCTTTTAATGTTTATTGTGAGGCTACATGCTAGTTAATGCAATTTCATCTGGATTTACTTCTGTCAAATGGAATTTTAACTGTCCTGAGCTACAGTTTATGCTTATGAAATTTGGAGGTTTAATTCAATAAGATTTAGTCACATCTTGGTTGCAAAGCATGCAAGATATGGAAAAATGCTTATAAATGAAAGAATGTAACTGTGCAGTTTTATTTCTCTTGAAATACTCTGTCTTTCTAGACAGCAAATGAAGGTGAAAAAGACTCTATTTCCTACTAGAGCTATATTGTTCAGGTAGTGTATTTTTAACTTGAGATAAGTCTTTATGAATATAATTAATAAATACATCTTTTGCCATTCCACTGTATATACAGATCTAAAAATTGACATTTTGGAAGGATGCATAATATGTAGATCAGGGTATGTGAAGAAATAAAGCACACTTGATTGCTCTGTTTAGCTCTCCAATAATTTTTCAGTGCATTGATCAAACTGAGTTAATTGAGTAATATGATAATGAGGAAGGTAAAGGAGAGTCCCTCGTATTTGCCTTCTTTTGGTCCTCAGTAAGGAAGACGGAACTGAACTGTAACAAATTCTATCTGACTGCAGCTGGCAACCGGTCAGTCTGCATTTAATTGGCTGGTCATTCAGTACCTGTGTAGATCAGGATTACCTAGAGTATTTCTGAGTATTTCTTGTGCCTTATGTAGCAGGTCCTGAGAGATTGTCACCGGGATCCTGAGTGTAGGTGACAGTAGTAATTTATTGAAAACTAAGCATGAGCAATTTTACTTGTGTTGCTTTTTTTTGGTTTTTTTTTTGTTTGTTTTTTGTTTTTTGTTTTTTTTTTAAACACCAGAATGATTTGGGTGTGTAAGAGTCCTAGGCAGCAGTGTTTAAATAAAATTTTATTTCCTGTTTGTTAGAGGAAATGATAGCTGGAATCCCAAAGTCTCTTAAAATTACAATAAAGAGAAAATAATAGTAATTTGATTATTGTTTGAAGGAATCATGATGAAGCTTTACTCATGACAAGGGAAAGAAGATCTGAACTGTGAGTGTTGGAAACATATTTGGTGGTACTACTGTAAGAAGTGAAAAGTGCCTTTTGGTGGGAGTTAGTTACCTTCTGTTGCTGTTGAAGCAAGCCCTTACTTGGAAACAACTTCAGATTAAAAGTAACTTCATTTATATTTAGCATTTAAGTGTCTCACTACAGGTCTAAAATGCTTTGATAGATCACTGTTATTTCTCTCTTAAACTTTCCTTTCTCAGAGAGAAATTAAAAGTCAAAGAGCCTTATAGCATTGCCTGGAGCAGAGAGCTTCAGTATTGTCCTGCTCTCACTAAGGGAAGATGGTATATTGGTGCTGGTATTTTTCTGCATCCTACAGCATTGTTTTTCTGCATGGAAAGGACAGGAAAAAGTACAGGAAGCATAGAGAAATGATCTGGTTTAAATGGCATTCCTTGGTGCTGTCTCGTTGCTCATGTTTCACATATTTTCCAGTACTATTAAATTCACTAAATGGTCCATGGTAGTGGTTACTAGTACTTTCCAGCTCATAGAGTTTACCTTTGCATCTTTGCATTGATGCTTCAGTTTTAACCCAGCGATGAACTCATTTTATTTGTCTGTTCTAGTGTTTCAGCTGTTTTCTACAAACAGTCTCACCAATGAAAGAAATAGATCCATCTGCTCATCTTTCGTGGGCTGTTCATTGCTGTCTGAATTGAAATACTGCTGTTTTAAAAAGTTAAAAAGATCAAGGGAAGGAAATTCAATGCTTTCATTCAGTTGGAGCAGGATTCAGGTTTTTGAACACATTTTGTAGAAATAAACATTTGAAAATTCTAGCAGCATCTTGGCAAAGAAGGTAAAACCACATATATTCTGGTCTTTCTTTCTCAAGTGTCAAAACCACTATGAGAAAGACCCTAAAAAAAAGGACATATGGTAACAGAGAAAGTAATAGGTTATATAGTTGGATTAACTTTATAAAACCAGAAATCTCCAACTTGTTCCTTTCTCCAGGTTAACAAGTCTTTCCTAACATACTACATAAACATTCAAATACTTAAAAGCATCAAAATAGGTTCTTTTATAAAGCTATATACTGCATGTGAACAGAAATACTTTGCCCATAAAGAATTGTAAGTTATCCTCTGTCTGTATTTGAACTTTGAGTTTGAGTAGTTTGCATTTAAAAATATGAAAGGGAATTATAGAATGGCTTGGGTTGGAAGGGACCTTAAAGATTGTCTCATTCCAAGCCCCATGCCCATGGGCAGGGACACCTTCTGCTAGATCAGGTTGCTCAGGGCCCCAGCCAACCTGGCCTTGAACACTGCAAGGGATGGAGCATACACAGTCTCTGGGAAACCTGCTCCTGTGCCTCACCACCCTCAGAATTAAGAATTTATTCCTAAAATCTAATTTCAACCTACTCTCTTGCAGTTTAAAACCACTGCCCCTTTACCTGTCACTACATGTCTTGTCCCTCTCTAGCTTTCTTATAGGCCCTGTTAGGTACTGGAAGGTGCTCTAAAGTCTCCTTAGAGCCTTCTCTTCTTCAGGCTGAACAGCAATAACTCTCTCAGCCTGTGTTCATAGGAGAGGAGCGCCAGCCCTCTTATCACCTTCATGTCCCTCCTCTGGACTTGCTCCAGCAGGTTTGCATCCTTATTATGTTGGGGGTTCCCGAGCTGAATGCAGTGCTCCATGTGAGGTCTCATGAGAGCAGAGTAGATGGGGAGAATTATCTCCCCAGACCTGCTGGCCACCCTGCTTTTGATCCTGCCCAGGACGTGGTTGGCTTTCGGGGCTGCCAGCACTGCCAGCTCATGTTGAGCTGAACAGCCTTATGAGCATAGACTTCAGGCAGATTCTCTTTATAATCACCTTTTACAGATAGTTGAGCAGGCATTGTCAAGAGAATTGTTTTATCTCTATAAAATAGGTTCCTGAAATCTTTACATCCAGCTAAGGAGGGGTAAAATGATCTTTAAAAAAAGCCTTATTGACGTAATTGATTAGAAATGTGTAACTAGTATTGATGCTGTCGCTTGTATGCTGAGATGTATTGAAGAAGCAGAAGATAGGTGATGTCTTGTGTGAAAACATTGCTGCCAGCGTAATCACATACTATGGTCTGAAGAGGAAAATTAGTAATATAAGTAACAAGGCATTTTGGGGTCAAACAAAGCAGAAGGGCTTGTAGGGTAGTGAAAATAAATTATTCTTGCTTTTCATCCCTTCCTAATAATTTATTTGGTAGCCCTGCTTTGCAACTCTGGAAGTGCCCCCCTTGCTTTGGCTGCAGTGAATGAGATGTCAGTACAGTTTGACTTAAAGGTTATTTTGAATTGGGTGGGGTAGTCTAGGGAGGAGGTGCTTTACTGGGATAGAGTCACAGACTTTCTACAACAAGGGTGGCCTTGCCTTAAAATGCTTTTACTCTGGCTTATACATCTACTGAATGAGAGCTGAAGAATTTTAATTGATTTAATGTAGTTGTTCACACTTTTAGATTAACCTGTGGTCCTAATTCCATATGTCAGTCTTGAGATTTCAGGAATGGGTACAGGACAGAAGCTTTAGCAGAAAATCTGGTGGTAGCTGAAGACTCACTGAAATGCCTTTTTTTGACTTTGCTCATGGATATGAGATTGTAACTGCAGCATCAGCAGTGAAGGGGCACTTCAGTAGCATCAGCATCAGTATGACAGAACAGAACAGAAATAAATCCACACCAGCAGTAGTTTAGCACAAGAGGACTAAGCTCAGTGAACAACAGTGGTGATCACAGAGAAGTGACATTAGGTACTCTTGTAAGGTAAGGAAAAGTCTTTCCAGAGGCTTTTAGAGTCATATTGGGAGTATAAGGATATTCCTTGGGATTGACTTTTGCAGCCTGTCTTCCTATTCTGGGGAATGGTTCCTTTCTGAATTAACACCATTGGCTTTTTAAAGTGTGACTACAGTGAAAATAAAGCTTGAATAATTCTCCATCTGCCATCAGTAGTACTTTTCTATTAATAGATTGAATCATTAATGTGCTAAGGACTATATTATAATGTTAGCTGCTTCAGTATTACTCCAAACTGTGCTTTAAAAACAAGTTTACAGTAAGATAGCTGTGATGAAGAAATAAATTTATGTTGTCCTGTCCTGTTTATGTTCCAGGTTAGGCAGCTTGTACTTAGGAAACATAAACCAAAATTTGGCATCATAAATAGATTAATGTTAAGTAAATGATAATTAATGTTAATGATAACTACTAGTTATAATGATGATAATTTTATTAAAAGATGCTTTATAGAAAGTGGTCAAACTTTGCCTGAGTTTTGCAGGCCTGTGAAAAAGCAGTTAATTGATGCCATGGTACATTATTTTCAGTAAGTATTACTTGGCTTTTGTAACCAGATTCATTGTTATAGATTATAAACACTTAGTAGAAATGAGTTTGAGTGCTATAATACCACTGTTACACTGCAGCTTGAAATTTTACACAGGCAAAATTTCATGTGCTCCTAAGGACAAGGGCCACCTCAGCTTGGGACACCTGTTATTAATTCCTTACTCCTAAATATTGAGGACATTTCCCAGGAACTTTGAAAAAAGGCATCTTGTTGTCAAACAAGTTGGATCCTAGTTAATATTTTATGAATAAGAATAAATGGTCTTAACCAAACAGCTAAGTCTTGAACTGGATGTTTGTGTGTCTCATTTGAGAGACATGAATAAGTTGCTATTCTGGGGTGCAGTTAAGATTCCTTGCTGGCTGCTGCTCTTTTTTTTTTGTTGTTGTTGTTGTTGTTTTTTAAACACAGCTGGAAGAGAATGTACCTTTTCTAAGATTGATTAATGGTTAAATCATTCCCTGAAAACCTCTCCCAAATTCTTGCTTTGTTTCCAAATGTGCTGGATCAAAATGGGTCCCTTCCCACTAAAAATGTTTGTGGAAATATATTTGCGTACAGTAATATTAAATCCAGTATGTTTTGAAGAAAGGTTGTTAGAACAAATGGTTTGCAATAATGAACTACTAAAAAGCATTATAAGGAATATAACGATTTTGGGATTACTACTATGTGTGTTACTTAGTAGTTTGTTTTCCTTTTCTGGTTTAGAGCATGTCTGTGTGTCTGTCTTCAAAAGCTCACTTTATGTACTCTGAGTGGAAGTAACTGCTGCTGATATAAAGGGCTGTAGCTCAGTTGTCTACTAAAGTAAACTGCTAGGAAAAAAACAGCTTTGACTTTTCCAATATATGTGGCTTTGGTTTCCTGCAGATGTTTTAAACTAAAAAGCATGGCTCAGCTATCTGTGAGAATGCTCATCCTACCATAGTGACTCACCTTACTGGGGAATTGAAGGAGTATTATCAGTAGAAAGAGGGTTTTCCTGCAGTTCATCTGCCTGGCACAGGACTCTCCTTGCCACATCAGTGGAGGGGAGTGCTGCCCTCACCTTCATCTGAACTAGATAGAAATGCTGTCCCTTGAGCAACTCTCAGGAAAAATGCCACAGAGCCTATGAATTAAACCCCCTCAAAACTTGTCCTTTAGGCAGAATCAGAAGTGGAAAAGGTTTCTGCATTTACGTTTCAGAAAGAGCCCTGGGACAACAGTGTTGGATTAACCTGATGTGCACTGTTTTCTGATGCTGTTTCTTTTTTCCATGTCTGACTGCATCAAACTATTAAAACCACTGAACACCAAGATCCTAGAGTCAGTTCTATGCAAATGAATTGACTGACTCAAATTGAGTGCTATGAGCAGTTCTAGGATTAAAACAGTCTCAGATGCAGTTTTTCTAGGAAAAGGGGATTTTCTGAGAATGATTTCACCTTTTTGACTTGTTGGGTATTGCTGTTATTTTTGAGAGTCCGTAAATTAAGATAGTTAGTGTTTCAAGAGTTAGTGTAGTTGGGTAGGGATCTTGTATAAGTAGATTTTAAATCTGTTTGCAAGCTGCACTTCCTAATCTTCTTAAAAGGATTTTGACAAGAGAGTTAATGTTTATTAATACTTGTCAGCTAGTGCACAGTCAAGAAAAAAGAAATGCATGAAAATCTTGCTTGAATATTCCAAAAGAGAGCTGTTGTAGTTGATTGTAGTTTGAAGTGGTAAGAGGATGTCACTGTGATGTAGAACCAACTGCATACACCAGAGAATTATTATTCTCATCTGTAGTTAATAAGGGTAAATTGGAGTACAAATGAGGATAGAGATTTAATCCCTCCTAGACATAATTTAGTAAGAAAGATAAGAGATACAGAGTTTCAATGAAAGTAGGATCTGGCTTTCTTCACTGAGACAAAGATTCGAATTCCTTAAAGTCTTTGATTTCAAAGAGGAATCTTTAAAAAATCTTGTTGGAAGGAGTGCTTACGCTGTGGGTGTAACAATAAGGTGAATAAAGATACGTATTTGTGAACTTAGTCTTTGTTCATGGTAGCTACCTGACTTCTGTTCATTATAAGCTCAATCTGCTGGTGGAAAGGATATTTTTGTCAGTAAGATTAACTAGCAACATTTGAGTGAGTGATAGGTCTGATGATTACTTACAGTTGTCTCTCTTCTTGTTATGCTTTATACATTAATAATTTTGGCATCTGATCCAGCATGATGTCCAAGGAAAATTCTGTTTCTTCCTGTCCTTAGTGATTGGTTTTTTAGTCTAAAATTTTTTTCTAATGCTGTCAGCTACTGTTTGGCTTACCTGCTGATTCATAATGCTTGATAATTGTGTTTGAAGTGTGTTACAGAGCTAATTCACTTTAGTTTCATAAATATGTAGCATTATGCTGAACCTGATGAACTGCTGGTCTACATGCTACTTTGTTGTAGGGAGTTCTACAATTTTCTTTTTCTTGAAATCTTGTTTTTTTTTAAAAAGCTGTTGCTGTCATATATTCTATGTATTTTAAATATTTGAATTAAAACTCAGGACTGTTACCAATGAAAAATTAAGAGTATTGCTTGCATATTTAATTTGTGCAACACTGAGAGACAGAAACTTCATGGAAGAGAATATACTTACTAAAGCTGTCTTTCTTCCTTGCAAGTGAGAGGAGAAAAGTCAGTTTATACTCAGTAAAATGCAGAAGAAAAGCTTGGATATAGGAGTTACTGTTGGTGTCTAATGCTTTCCATTTAACCAGATAGATAACATCTGTTTTGGTCACTGATTACACAGGCCTCTTGTGTGTTTGGACATCTGTTTGTTAATGTTCCCTTACAAACCTAAAACTGTATTATCATTCTAAGGTCTTTAGGATAAAGACTGTATCATCATAAATACTTTCACAGTGATACTCCATCAGGACTTTGGTGCTAAATGGGCTTCTGGACACTGCCTGTGTTGAAATTATAAAAATCATGCTCAAGCTGATAAATGGCAGTTGTTAGGATAACTTGGAAGGGCTTCATTATGTAGTTGTGAAATGCATTTTAATTGGTTTATATTACAGTGTGATATTTAACACAAACATTTTTAAGTTTGGTGCATGCAGGTAGGGATGTTTCTCTGATAAAATGCTTGAGAATGTTGTCTTTTGTTTTCTTGCAGGCCTTTGGAACGTTCTAGTGAAGATGTAGATATAATATTCACACGATTGAAAGAAGTGAAAGCTTTTGAGAAATTTCATCCAAACCTTCTCCAGCAGATATGTCTCTGTGGATATTATGAAAATCTGGAAAAAGGAATCACATGTAAGACAGTTTCATATGATTATCTGTTTTATGTAGATAAAATTGAGGGTTAGGCTGTGATTGTCTTTAAGAGATCGATGAGAGCAGAATCAGTGGATTATTTGCAGTCACAGTCACAGGGCAAGGCAGGACTGAAGTCCTGCTTGCTCTACAAATGCTGTGTGTAGTGAGTCTATGGTAACCAGGCATACAGCTGGATGTAAGACTCTACTACTGTTCTGCTGGAAGATTACAAGCCAGTCATTGGACTTAAGCCTCATTCTTCCCCTGTAAATGTATTTATTATTGATCGCTTTTGCCAGAGCTTTGTGCTGTCAGGGGCAAAGGTATCAGTGAGGCACATCACTGATAGCATGCGGTTTCCAGGCACCCAGGCTAGCACAGGCCAAACCTGCCAAGCTACAAACTGCTGTGGAGTGCAACAGCTCCGTGCTTGCTCTGGCAGCCCATGGGCCAGATGTAGGTACACACTTGTGCTTGGTCTGTGAAGCTGAGATGAAAATAAGTGGAAGTCCTGTGATGGGAATGTGTACCAGGGGAATAACAGATGAAAACCTGTGATATTAGTAAAGTTTCAGAAACACCTCAGGTAAATCTGGCATACAGCACTGGGGTTTGCTTAGAGTAACAGGGATTTTGATGCTCTGCAGTCACACAGTTAGAATGCCTGGACATACATCACAGTCTTGCAGTTGCTGTTCAGCCAGAACTCTTACTGAATTCAGTGGTAGCTGTGTCTACATTGAAATATTATGAATTTCAAGGGGACATTGTTCAGAAAACCTTTTTCCTTGTTTGTTTTGTTTCTTTGGTTGGTTAATTAACCAAGAAAACAGTAGAAAAGAAGCAAACTGGGGAGAAGAGCGAAGCAGTTCTATGTGCTTTCATTGTTTCCATGGTGTATTGACTAGTTTACTAAAATATGTGCTTTCCAGTGTCATTGGAATTATTACTGTAATAGTAAATAAGTAATCTCATATGGCAAACTGTATAGTCCCAGCAGTGACTGCAATAGTGCAGTAATATGTGGGAAAATGTTACTGTTGCTAAACTTAAAGTGATAGCTCTGATTTACAAGATTTCATCTTTCCAGTATTCCGTCAGGGTGATATTGGGACGAACTGGTATGCTGTCCTGACAGGATCACTGGATGTGAAGGTGTCTGATACAAGCAACCACCAGGTAAAATAGATTTTTAATTTAAACCATCTAGTCAGTATTAGAAAGAAAGAATATCACTTTCTATATGATGAGGTCAATAACGACACATTATGTACAGATGTTTTGTTGTATCACAAAGATGTATATGTTTCTCCGAGTCTCTTTTAGTCTCAGTTGTCCTTAGTGTAAGGAAGGCAAATCATGCCATTGATTTCAGAAACTGAAATGTAATGCTCTGGAAATGGTCTACATTTTAATGGGAAACAAGACTCTTCCATTTTTTCTAGAAGTGCTGTTGAAGATGTGCTAAAGATCTCAGAGTTGGTAATTCATTCCCTGAAAGTATTTTAATTCCATTCTTGTTCAGAAAGTTCAAACCAAACCCACTAACAGTGCAGTCTAATAGCAGCATAATGCAGTCTCCACTGCAGAAATGGGGAAGTACTGTAGAGTAATAGCGGACTAATGGAACTGCTGCCATGTTGGACAAGAAGCCTATAGGTTTCAGTGTTAAGAAATAGAAGAACAAGTAAAATTCTCCCCAAATTTCTAGTGGTTTCTCAGTACCTTGATACTCCTGGATTTATAAAATTTAGAGTAAATAAAAATCCAAAAGGGTGAGATACTTCTCCTGGAGTCCGCCATCCATGGTGTCTAAAGTCATGCTGGCAAGTCTTGCCCTTGCTGCTTGAGCTTAGTCTTCTGGGACAGCATCCTGTCCATTCCCTGCTCCCATGTTTGAGATCTGTCCCATGATGTAGCTCAGCATGGGGTTGTACCTCTGATGTGGGACTCGTTATGCCTTCACGTGAGTGGTACAGCTACCCAGGACCTGATAACGGACCATTACCCATTTTCCCCATCTGGATGGAATGGAGTGGTGATTGAATAGGGGATGGTGATGGTGTATTCTTTGCCCAAAGTCTGGCTGATTGAGAGAAGTTTTTTGCCCATAGCAGAAATTGTTTTTTGTTTTTTTTTACTTTGTTGAGCATTGCATCACCAATGAAATTGGGTCAGAATGCAAGTGAAGGCAGTGTGTGAGTACTGGGTCTTTCTACTTCCTGCAGTACAAGGATAAATGCAAAAGGAACTTCTTTGATATCATTATTTTTAGCAACCTCTTCACTGTACTCAGTAGAGATTGATTGAGAGTATAATTAGCTTAATTTGAGCAATTCTTGGCATGGCCAGGCTGTCATTGGTATTGTCACAATTTGGAACCGTACCGGGCTCTTATGGGACCCTTTTCTGTGCACATCTAAAGCAATCAGGATTTTCCAGTGTTTGCCAAAAGATGGCACTAAACTGTTGTGAAGAATCAATCTCTTTACTGACTCAGAAAGGAATACATCTGCACAATCTGGATGATAAATTAAGAATTTGGAGTGTTGATTTGTTCTGTTAGATGGAATATGGAACACTTCAGTTTTTTAATGAATATAATGTAAATATTTTTTTCTGCTTGTTCAGGTTAACTTCATTTTCCTGCCAGTAGGAAGCTATTGAACTACAATTAATGTAATTCTAGTTCTAGAAATTATATTCTGCAGTTACTTCTTACCTCATGTTTCCTTCTCACATGAACAACAACCTGAATTTTTACCACTGCCTAGTTGCCATAGAACAGAGCCTCACTGCCAAAAGGATGGCAGCCCATACGTTTACCATTCCCGTCTGGATAATTTTGATGTTTGGGGACACCTGAATACTGTTTGAGTCCAACATTTCCTCTGGTTTTGTTCCAGCTTGGTGTTTATACAATGCCCCTTCTAGTCCATTCTTGGTTTCCTGCTTATTTTCCTGCCTGTAGCTGCTGGATGTGGTTCCAGTCTTGTCTGTACTTTCTTGTCGGCGTGGTACTGGTCATGCTTGAACTTGAACTACTTGATAGCACTCCCTGCCTGCTGTGCTCACTAAAAATGCAGACAATGGAGGAAATGTGGTGTTGTATTGCTGTCAGAGCAGCCCTGGCACACTGAATTGGCAGCATTGTGCTCCCAGCTGGGAATGGATGACCAGTGCTTAAAATGTAGGGGTGCTTGTAATGTACCCTGGAGCACATTTTCAGTCACATCACCCAGGAGCCAAAGGTTCCTTTGCAAAGTCATAATAATGACTAATTGCTCTGCTGTTACTGTTATACCATAAATGACACTAATGCTAATGAGAAATTTGCAGCAGAGCAGAAGAGATACAGAGTTTAGAAGTTTATAGACTCATGTAAAACGACAGGATTATTCCAACTTTCCTAGTAAGAGAGAAGCTAACTTTGTATTTAGGTTCCTATTGGTTAATGTCTTCAGACATGACTAATTAATCATGACACTGTTAATACTTCAGATAAACAGGAGGTTGTATTAGATGACCTCCTGAGTTTTCTTGAAGATTGAATTATCCCATGATTATATGCTGATGCCTACAGTGGTAATGTAAATACAGAAAATAAATTCTCTTGATGAAAATATATGAGTCCCACTTTTGCTAGGTGTTTGTGTCTGCTTGGGGAACTTAAATTTCATCAAGCCTAGGAATTAATGCATTGTGTAACTCTGTGTTAGCTACCATGTTCTAACTCACTGTGCAGTCACCTTTGGTATTTGGTGGCTTTCTCCCATTAGAAGTGCAGGAAGTTATTGCACACTTGGTCCCTACTAAAAATGTCTTAACAGCTTTTGTTCCTACAGAGGCATGTAGGAACATGTCTTGCACTAGAAATTATATCTTAATGTACTAATGGATCAAGACTTCAGTGTAGCTAGTGAGGTATTAATTCACACAAGCTCTGACTGCCCATCAGCTTACTAATGTAGATGCCTGTGATTTCTCTCAGAAAATATTAGTAATACTGATTAGGACCAAGTTGAGAATCCATATAAACAGAAATATTAATAATAGCTATTATTTGGTTTTAGGATAACGGGAACTGTTACATTTATTGATTTAAGTGCTTTAATAGGGACAGACACAAATATTTAGGACCTCATAAAGCTTTGCTTTCGTACTGGTTTGGAAAATCCTTTCTGCTTGCAAAGCTGTGTTCTGTCACCGGAGGGCAGTGTTAGAACACACAGCAAACGCGAGTGCAGGCTGTGCTCGGTACTCAAATGGGTGCTGTGAAAATCCTATTCAGCTATTTACCATACACACCTGTTAGAAAGAGTTTGGCCAGAGACAAGTTCGATATTACTGTTCGTTTTGTTCCACTGAGCTGGTAAAATCTGCTGGTAATTTCATTTGCCGTTGGAATGGCTACAGAGATTTGACAGGATTACTCATCCAGTACATCCTGAGTAGAGTCTGCTTTCTATGCAAACTATTTATGGATTTTTCTGGGTATTCAACAATCAAGAAGAGACAGAAGAGGACTTTTTCTAAGGTGAAAACCTCCCAGTAAATTCCAGAGGTAACTGTAATGAACTGTTTTGGTCTTGCCTGAACTTCTTTGTAACAAATACCCTGATAAATATTGTACTTAAAAGTCACAGGAAGACATAGTTAAGTTACCATCAAAATAAACAGAAAATGCAGCCGCTGTAGAATATATCAAAAAGAGGTCTTTACCCTCAGTTATGATCAGATCCTGAATTTCATTTTTATTTGGCACTGTTGCCTGCCTAATGTTGAGATATGTAGTAATAGAAATTCCTCTTAGAGATATTCCTGGTTTGGTGTTGTCATAAAAGGCTGACTGCCTTGTGTATGTTTCATTTTTGACGCCTGTTTTGAAGATGAGCAGTCTAAGGATGACTGTTGGCGATGTCTCAGAATAAACCTGGGAATAAATGCATTATGACAAAAGCATCAGTGTTACATTGGTGCCAGATACTGCAGCACTGCGGTTTTCTGAATTAGATTCAGGGCCTTTTACCCCTAAGATTTTTCTGGTAAACTATGAAGGAATGAAGAGAAGAAAGACAAAGACCAAATAGCAATGTGATCTGCAGTTTTGCTGTATTTTACCAGCTGAATCATAGTGTGTGCTGAGGCCTATTGCCAGCTTATCTTGCCTGTGATTTGGCTGAGTTTGTTTTAAGCAGGTCAGTTTTTAAAAATAGACCAAACTGAACATAGGACATTGACTTAACAAACAATTAGCCTTTTTTAGAAGAACTTTAAGAGAGGACTTGTGAATGCTTGGATGGTACAGCAGTGTCAGCTGTAAGAAGATGCAGAGGGCTGGGGATGAAAAGCCAAATGAGTTAGTGAGGTTGCAGTGAAGAAAGAGGTTCAGATGTTCATGTAAGAAATGGAAGAATTTCACAGCTCTTTGAAACTGAGGACAAGGGAAGTATGTGGTAAGATGAAGTGACATCAAGGAAAGGGATTTGAACAGGGTAGTCCTTGCAGTACTGCTTTTAGCATGTAAATGCTATTAAGTATTTTGGAGATAACCTATGTGAAGTTGTGACATAGGTTTGTACTGTTGTTAGTAGTGTAAATATGCCTAAGATAGCTTTACATTTTTTAATTTGAGCATGAGAACTGCTGTACCCCTTGTAACACAGAGATTGGCTGAACTAATCTACTAAGCTGAGAAACAGAATGTGTGGCTCATGCTGAGCTCCACAGTGTCGTGGTTGTGCTAATTTTGGTTTTGAACTTAGCTTACTGGAAGTTAATATAGAAAAATAATTTCACTTCTCTCTGCCAGGTGGAGTAGGAAAAAGTCCAAGACATTGCAGATAGCTTTTTGAAGATCTATAGATAGAAAGGTATGGAAATAATGAACGTGGCATTACAGTACAGTTAATCTGAACAATACATATTTTAACTAGGTATTTAGAAGAGAGGCTGCTCACAGCTATTGTAGAAGCATAATGCCTCCTTTGAGGAAATAACCTTGTCTTGTGTAAAGAGGGTGGCCTAATATATGTTTGCAAACTGCAATTTTAGTGTGTTCAGAAGGTGTTTCTATGTTATTGTTAGAAATAGTTTGACAAGAATGCATTGTCTGAATGTCTGAAACACTCAAGTGAAGGTAATGGAACAGAAAAATCACTTCATAGATAGTTTACTTTCATGTATATCCTTGGTGTTTCTGTTATAAAAGGAAATTTTTGCTGAGGACAAACTGAACTGTGTCAAAGTAATAATTAGCAAACTTCTCAAAATGCCAGCTTCTGCAAATCTCCAGTTAAACACAGAAATAGTATGGTCCTAGAGAGACACAGGTGCAGAGGTGAGATAAAGATGCAAGGTGTGGGAAAATGATGAAATTAAAAACAATCTAGCTACATCAGTTCCCTTATAAACTCAAAATGTTGAACAGACTAAAATTTCAAGGAAATGTCCCCAATCCCTTTGAGCCTAGCACTAACAATGTTTTTGCCCATTTTCTTCATTTCTCTTCCTGACACCGTGATTTTATTTACACATGGTACAAAAATTGTGTTTGCCAGGTTGAAGAAACAGAAGGGGTCACAAGTCAGGGAGGAGGATATGGGATGATCCTTGTGATGGTGGGGGAGGGAATAAATCAGAGCCTTGTTTCTGATTCTCATCCATTCCATAAAATGGTCTTACAAACTCAATAATGTTTTAGATTGATGGGGGGATCAGGGAAAGGTTTAAGATTGCCTTCCCTGCATGTGTCTCATGTGGCAGTAAGAGTCAGTGAAACTGAATACACAAACAGCTTCTGATTTGAACACTAATGTTTTATATTGTGTACAGAGGGCAGGTAGCATTGGAAGCAATCTCATCTTTATAAGTTTCTAATACTGCTGTTGTAAGGTGTTTTGAATCATGATAGTGTGCCCCAGCCAAACCATCTGTAGCTATGCCTAGTGAGACCAGGCTGGAATTACCCTCTCCAGTTTCACCTGGCTGTCCACCTTCAGTTATAGCAGATCAGCTCTTGAAGGGTTTCCCAGTCAGAAGGTTTAGGAGAGAGAGACAGACAAGAGAAGGATAGGTCTGCTCTCTGGCCTTTGCTGTCTGGTTATTTGGATTTCCTGGACTAACTTGGCTGCTGATCACTGGATGGGTTTTGTTGCTGTTATCTTTTTGACTCTGCTTGCCTGGATTTGGAGCCCACCTGTTAGAGCCCTCAGGAATTCATCAAGGACTGAAAGGTACTTAAACTGTGCTAAACTGGAAAAGAATTGGGAAAGCAGAAGCTGATAGGCTAAATACCAAGACAGCAAGGAAGAGATAAAAAAGACTATGCTACACTGGATTAGGAACCAATCTTATTATCTGAAAAGTGTGTGCAGAGCTCTTGGACAAAGTAAAGGGAGCAATGTTTGATCTTATGCACAGCATTTGCAAAATGTATATGTACTGTGCTGTGGATAAGTTGTAAAATGTGTAAGTACTGTGTAAAGTAGTGAGTTATGTACTGTGCTAAGTAAAAGTAGGTAGAATGTATAATTAAGTAAAACATGTGGGTACTGTGATAGGTAAAAATAAAGTGTACAAGTAGAGTAACATGTATAAGTGAGTGAGATGTATAAGTAGTGTGTTATGTGTAAGTAAGTGAACTGTATAGGTTATGACTAAGTAGGTAAAATGTGTAAGTATAAGATAAGTAAGTGAAATATACAAGAAAGGTATTAAGAAAAAATTGGGAGATATGTGAGTTCCTGCATGATGCATATTTTAGAGAATTTTAAAGCTGCGTAATCATAATGATTTGTTGTACAGAAGTGCTGAGTTCCTGCATACTGCCTTTTAAATAGCTGTGTGACTGTTAGCTGGTTACCAGCCACTAGAAGAACTCCCTGCTACTTTTGGGATTGCAGAGGGGAACAGCAAACTGAGTTTTGAGCTGCTGACAATCTTCCTGAAGTCTCCACTGAAGAGCAGGAGATTCTTGAGTGTAAGGTTAACAGGCATAATAGGAAACACACCTGATTCCCTAGGAGGCTGGAGATGTATAAACAAGGGGTAGTGAGAAAATGGGGTTTTGAAGCCTTGAAGAAGATTTATAGGCCTGTACCCCAGCTGGCTGTGAAACTGCACCTCTATGGAGAATAGTGATGGCTTGGGGAAAAAAATCTGAAAGAACTTGATGGAAGCCTGGACTTCTCTTTAATGAATGTAGGTAGAACCATTCCAGCCTCTTGACCTAACACCCCACAGTGCTAATTTATTTCTCAAGCTTAACAGCTGCCTCATCAGAAGTTATCTTAAAGTAATTTCTTAACCAACACTGGTCCTTTTGTCCTTCTCGCGTTTGTTCTGTCATTAAAGGTTATTCCTTAGGGTTGTAAACAGAGAAGGTGAAATGTTTAGAATTATTTTGTTGTTTGAAGGGAGGGGAGAAACTAAGAAAGAAGTTAGAAGATGTAAACAATGTTTATGATTCACCTACAGGAAAAAGTTCTTTTATGCCAGGCTGTTTGGTTATCCTGCCCTGAACAGAGCTCTTTTATCTGAACTTTCTGAATAGGATTGAGAATAATGTATTAGTATCTGGAGATCAAATTTTCTATGAGCAGTAGGCACATTTTCTTTGTAGCTCCTTTGAGTGCAGTTGTGAGTATTGTAGCATGCATGGAGTGTTCAGCTCTGAAATGTAAGCTTGGGAAGGTAGATTTCAGTGTATAACCTGTATTATAGTTTGTAGAGACTTCTATTTAGGTGACTAGGTGATCATTCTCAAATATTCTTTGTTTTAAACAAAACCTGTTCTTATTTTCTTTCATGGAAAATTTATTTCTAACAGTTGGTAAATTTTTCCTGGATCTTCTCTGAGATATAATTGATTTTGTTTTCCCGAACCCACAATTTTATATGGTTACATCTGTGTAAGAGCAATTTGCTATGGTTCAGAGAAATGGACTATTATGGGCTTTTGTCTTTGTATTGCAATTATAAAGCTACTAACTTGATTTTAATAACATTTGCCTATTATGACTTACTAGATGCATGAAAGGAATGCAGTGCAATTCTAAAACTAGAAAATGATGCTGAAATATGCTCATCACCTCTCCTGGATTATCAGCCACAAGGATAATTAAAATTTCTGCTTTAATTTTTGTTACATGAATTCTATATTTTAGAATTAAACTATATTTCTCCTGCTGTATCAAGTTAGCACATGTTTTTATGTGTTTATGTGTAATTGTCTGTGTGCATATATGATTTCCTTTGTTAAGTGCAGTTTGTATGATTTTAAATTTTCTATGCTGTTGATATTTTTTTTTTAATTACTAACAGATAGTCAGATAAGATCCATCTTAGAAAATGTGAATGTTCAGCTTCAAGCCTGTGATCAGGAATAACACACTTGTAAGCTGAGTATAGAACACGAATCTAAAGATCTTGATCCAGCAAGTTGTTTAATGGCTAGTAGTCCAATTTTTTGTCTGCAGTAGCTCATAATTTTTTTGGAACTACTGCAGAGGAGTTCCTGGCCAGGGGAGATTCATTTAGACATCATTTAGAATAGCATGTGCTCATATAGACGCCTTTGAAGTGGACTTTGCTGCTTATTTGGAACCTTTCTTAATGCTCTGTACATGGATACAACTTTTCCAGGTTGTTTGAACTTTTAATAGTTTTCTTGAAATCTCTGATTTATGTGAAAATATTTTTGGTCTGGTAGTTAATTGGCAAGCATCTGTTAAAAACTGAAAAATTTGCTGGCATTTTCAACAGAAGGGCCAAGAGTTGGTTCAACTGTAAAAGTGCATTGCTTGTACAGTAGAGAAATGCATTATAAATACAAGAGGATATTATAATTGGAAATTATGTTTACTGAGAAAACATAACAGGCAAATTTTCTTTCTGATGAGGGTAGGCTGTGTAGGACAGAAATTTATATTGAGATTGCATTTCTGATTCTAGTTACCTTCTCATCATGAAAATTTTAAAGATCTTATCACAGTAGTGTTTAGAGATGGATGAACAGAGATCACAGTTTTTTTCTAAAGGTGTAAGTGATTCTTGTGTTCTCAGATTTGCAGACAGAAATATCTACTTCAACTGATGGTCACAGAAAACAGAAGTTGCACTTGTTTCTACCTTAAAGCTTCCTGTGTTGTTAATCAGCATATTGATTTTTTTCCTTGTTTTTGTTGACAAATTAATTTTCTTTTAAAGTGGATTGTTGAAAAATCATAAGGCTGTGCTATTAGAAAATATGACATAAAGACTCTCAAAACATCCTGAAGTCTTTAATGTGTCCTTTTTTTTTTAATTCAAAGGATGCAGTGACAATATGCACTCTTGGAGTAGGAACTGCTTTTGGAGAGTCCATTCTGGATAACACTCCTCGCCATGCTACCATTGTTACCAGGGAATACAGTGAGCTCCTTCGAATTGAGCAGAAGGACTTCAAAGCACTTTGGGAGGTAAGTTCAGATTTATTTGCAGTTAGTGCAGAGAAAAATTACTTAACCTTGAAAGTATTTGTAATATAGCATGAAGACATTTATACCATAAGCAAAGTATAATTTTTTAAAATTAGTTTAGAAAAAAATGAAAGTTTTTACTTCTCTTTAGTGCTTCATATTATGTATGATTACATACTCCTGTATTTCTTTCTTGTGGGCCTCTTGTAATGAAATAACTTCGGTGAAATTTCTGGTAAAATTTACTTGTGTACTGCAGGTGTTGCTCTCTTAGCCTTTAACTTGCTTTTATTGCTAGCATTTATGAGGAAAGTCTGTTCTTATTATACTCTGAAATTTTAAATTATTCTTCTTTACTCCTGTCTTATCACCAGCTCTAAGGGGTTTAGAATTTGTAGATGGATCAAGATCACTTAAAAATTAACTTATTGATTACATGTGAATTCCCTTAAAACTTTTCTTTGTGGAGAACATACTGCTGAGGTTCTTCATTCTGTAATCTGTGTACCTTGGTATCCGTGCAGAGAAGACTTCATTAACATGTTGCTGTGCAAAGTTACTGAGCTTGAATCTGCATTTTTGCAAGCATTACATTTGGTTGAAAAGTGTTGTGGGAATGGGAAGGCATCTTGTGTGCCTGGCCTACATCATTGCCAATTTGCATTGCCAGCTGGCCTGAAATGGTGACTGTACAAGTGTAGGTGTTGGGCAGAGCTGCCAGATGGTGTGACAGTGTCCTAAAGTTGCAGGTCTAGGGACACTAACTATATTTAAGAAATAGGTGTGCTGGTTCTAACATTTTAGTTCAGCTTCTAACTACTGATGGATTTTTTGGTTTTTTTTGCTTTCTCTTTTCTGGACAAAGTGCAGTATTATACTCAAAATAATTGTCCTAAAGCAGTTCTAAAGTCAGTATCAGAAAAAAAGTCAAATCCACAGCTATCTACACTGTTGGAGGAAACAGCACTTCCATCACCTGCCTACAAATATGTTACCTTGAACATAGTTAATGGTGCAGCATGACCAAGGCATGAGAGACCACTGTGTGAATGAATGATGCTTGCCATTGAATGCCCTGACAATATCAGTTATCATTCTTTGAATTGCATAGCTATGATTTGTACTGTTTTTTTGGCAAGTTCTACAGTTAAAATAAAATGCTGCTGAAGTTTTGCAGAAAATTTGAATTATTTGACAAGGCAGTATTTTTTTGCAGTTTACAGGTTTTTTTCTCTACAGCAGCTGCTTGTAGTTTTAGGCCGTGGCATTAAAAGATGAAATATGCCAGTGGTCTCATCTGTTTTAACATATGCAGCACTTGCCAGTAGTCAGAAATTTGATAATGTGGACAGTGCTTTACAAGATAACGATGGGGAGAATAAATCCAATTGCAGGTTTGTCTGGTAACATTTGTTTTAAAAATTCATTTTTAATTGGTGTAAGCACAGTCAGTTCTCCCATACATACGAATTTCCTGCCAAGCATTCAGAGATTGTTGTTCTCTTATCAGGATCATTGGGGGTGTGGAGGTTCCCTTTCAAAAAAATTTGAACCTTATACTCAAAGTTGTTTTAAAACAAAAAATTCAACAACATTTGCTCTTTAATCACTAATACAGCTTTGTTTCTAGCACTTTTGATGATTTTCCAGAGTTTTTTGATGAAAGATGCTTTTGGGGAAGGTCGTGTGTTAGAAGTACTGGAGTGATCATAGGCAGCTTTATCACACATCTTGTGTGTTGCAGCTTTTATGAAATCGGGCTGTAGAGCAGGTCACAGATGCTGCAGGTGTCAGTCACAGACCACAGTTTAGGTTTGTGCTGCTTCTTTGCCTTTTGTACCATTTTACAGTGAACTTTTGATATATTTTGGTGGGCTTTCTTTCAAGGAGGCTATCCCTGTGCTTTTGGTGAGTGGAAAATTGTTCCATTGTTTGCTGGTTGGTCTCAGATATAATAAAGTTATTAATTCTTTCAAGGTAATATTTATTTCCTTGCAATCTGTTAATCGCAGAGTCTGCATAACCTGCAGCTAATGTGTGATAAACAGACAATGTTTAAAATTGACAGAAAATTATGTAAGAAAATTTTGCCAAAATATATTAGCAGTAGCACCACTAGTATATTGTTATTAATCTTATTGTTACCTGAAGAAAAGTAAATAATTTTCTAAAGGGAGACTTTTTTAATGTTTTGGTCACTGCATTGCTCTTTCTGCCTTATCCTAAGATTCGTTTATGTTTGCTGTGCCAAAGTCTGGATGGAGAAACTGTTATGTGCCATTCAGATTTTAACTGTGTTTAGTGAAGACCCACACAGAGTCAAGAGTGGATTACAGATATTTCATGTATGTGGTACCCTGGAAAAATGGGGAAAGGCAACAATGTCAGTTCATTACAGTTCACATACTGTAAAAGCTAAAATCTACTGCATGCAAATTCAGCTCTCCGCATAATGAGAATTTAATTCATGACAGAAGTAATTTTTTCAGAAAAAAATGTTGAATAACTGAAAAAATAATGCATTCCTGTAAGAACAATCTAAATAAATTGTAGGGTTACAATTCTTAAAATAGTTACTGATTTTATGTATGTAATAGAAGTGCAAAAATACATTTTATAGATTATTTTTTCATTTCTTTGTTTTTCCCCAAGAAATTCATTTTTTGGGGAAATTTACTTTATTTTCTTGTTTTGAGGGAAAGAACAAGTCAAAACTCCATTAACCAAATAAATATTTTTGGCCTACAGAGCAAAGAAAATCAATACTACACTTCTAAATATTTTTTCTTATTTTTAGATTGTGAATGTGATCTTAGAAAATGAACCAACAGAAATTGATTCAATATTGACTTTAATTTACTGTGCAACTTATGTGAAATGCTAGGACTAAAAACTATGAACTGTCCTTCTTAAGAGTAAAAATTTGGTAATATAGAAACTTACTGATGAAGTTCACATTTGCAGCAAATATTTTTATACCTCAAGTCTGTGCAGTTCTTGGAAAGACAAGTACATATCTATTTATGGTGCTTGTGAAACTTTCAGTATATACCCTGGAACTAGATTTTAGGAGAGGGAAAGATTATCTATTTTAATTATTTCTAAATTTAGAAAGAATTTTCAGAATCTCTGAAACTTCGTATTGTCAATTTACAGACTTTTTTGATTTTTGTTTAAATTGAAAAGTAACTTACCCTGTATTAGCTGTATTGCTCTAAGAAACATTTGTATTGGTAGAATGATTCCCAGATTAGACACATTTTATTGATGTATTTAATGTACAATATACAGCAAAGGTATTAGTTTCTATGAGTACTCTTTTAGTTGGGTCTATACCTGAATGCTGCTACTAAACTGACTTCTTTCTTTTTTTTATCAGTAATAGTCTGTCAGTTTTATAAATTTAAATATTCTTTGAGGAAAAGATGGGATATTCTTTATCAAAAATGCACAAGATGCCTTCTTTAATACATGCGGCCCCATATTCAGTCATCCCTTTAAGTACAGAAAGATTTTCTATGACCTTCATTTCTATCAGTCAGGGAATGCTGGTCAAAACAAACGACATTGTCCTGATAACAACAATTACCAGTTAAAATGGGCCAGTCTTTTCTCTAATGACTGTGTCTGTTGAAGTAGCATCCTGTTGGGGAACATCTGCTGGTCTTCTCTGCTTACTCATCCTTGGAGACTCGTTGTCTATCAGCGCTGTTACAGCGGATTAAAGATGATGAAATCTCACCTTGGATTCTCACACAGCTGAATGCTGTTCCCTGATGAAGGACCAGTAGGTTGTGGGAATCACTGGTGTTGTTCCTTTGTGCACTGATTGTCCCTGGCTTTGGTGTCTGAAGAGCACTAACATGAAAAAAGTAACTCATTACTGTTGTAACACTGTAGACTTCCAAGGTACTCTATGAATCTATAAGAAAAAATACTATTTGTGTTGATAGGAGCTTGCTTTCCTTCCTTTGCATGTATAAGTTTGACTGTGATGCTAGGTAGCTATCTTGCCTGAAAAAACGATTTCAAAGCACAAAGGAAAATACATCCAAAAATAAACATGAAAGCAAAAGGCTACACATGAGGAGCTCTGTTCACGCACATCCTGTTGGGTCACTACCTTGCTCCACCCCTAATAACTGGATTCTTTTAAACAGAGTAGGAGGGAAATGAATGCATTTGAGCAGTTCTCCATAGTTCATCCTCAAGCTTTGTCCTTTCATGCCATTGCAAACTGATTCAAATGCAGACAGGAAGGGAGTGAATCTGCTGAGAGGTGACTTATTTTTAGAGGTCTTTCCTACCACAGTGTATTACTCAGTCTTCCTTGGATAATATACAAATAACCAATTTCCTTTTGTGTGGAATAAGATTGTGTTAGAAGTTACTGAACATGTCTTGAGAAACACTTGAGTAAATGAAGAACTGCTATTATTTCTGTATGCAGAAGTTGGAGAGAGAGAGACTTGGCCCCTGTAAGGTCAGAATGATTTTTTTTTTTTTTTTTTAATTCATGTTCAGCAGCACTTGCACATCTTGTAAACTGATAAACTCTAGTGTAATTTGCTTCCTGCTTTTTCCCATTTGATGTTAATTCAGTAGCCCTCAGCAGACTGAACTGCTCTGTAATGATAGCTTTGGGAGAAGCAGCTTTCTTACCACCTCTGTTTTCTGAGCACTGTGAGCACTAAGTTTTAATGAGCTAGTTTAAAGCCAGATTTGTCTGAACAGAAGAAGTTTTATACACTGTCTCAGTGGAATGCCCTGTAGGAAGCCTATGTATGAAAGAGTGTGCTGTAGCCCTGTTCTGTGGGGTTTCTGAATAAGGCTTAAATTGATCAGAATTGGGACTACAGCTCTCCATGTATTTGTATGGAATATCAGTTTGTCACTTTAAGGTGTATCTAATCACACCTCTCATATCATGGTATAATATCATCTTATGCCTCATTTTATACCCTGGGATTATGGCAGTAGAAATTACAAAGGCACTGTAAAAATACATTAATAAAAATAAACATGGAAGGATTTTACTTTGTTTTTATCCATTTGGTCATATTGTAAGTGCATTATTTATCAAAGGACTTACTGCATGTCATGTGGTATTTTGCAGTGTAGTGCAGTAGGCAGTGTTTCAGAGAGGCAGCCTTTTCCTTGTCTTAGGCTGTTGGAAAATGCATGTTGTATTGCTCCTTGAGAATGTTCTTACTTCTTTCTCTAGTAGACTCCTGAACACTTTAATGTGTTTAAGGAGTGTTAGGGATCTCACATAAATGTCAGTACTTTCTAATACACCTTTTCACCAATGAGTATTCCATACCAGAAATTCTTTCCAGTTCATTTGAGTGAGAGATTAAATTTGATCTGAGAAATGAAATATTGGAAGGGGGGAATCAAAGAAAAAAAAATCAGATCCATATCCAGCCCCCAAACTATCAGCTTGATTTATGGTGTACCACTCTGCCCGTTTATTGCCCAGTAATCAGTTGCAGAAGTCTCTGCTCTGATTTACTGATTTCCCATAGGCAAACATAGTAGAGGTATAAAGCTATAGTTAATAAAATACAGAATATTTAGCTTTGCAGGATGGGTGATCATGTGATTTAAAATAGTGAAGTGCTTGGAGACTCACTAAAGTATAAAAAGGTGGTCATGGAACACTCGGCTGTCTTTACTCGCTTCATGTCCCTCTCTCTATTGACTGCTCAAATGATTCCTTGATGATTTGTCTCTCTAATGGGATTTTATTTGAGAAATGTAAAAGTGGTCAAATTGTGGTAGCCTGCATTTTCAGTGTAGCTGGAATACTGTGTTCACCAACCTCTCAAATAGCCATCTTGTCAGAATAATAACATTATTTCATGTTATCAGACACAGAATACAACACAGAAGGGAGACATGGAAGGACCTGAGTGTGTGGAATCTGTTGCCTTATGCTGTCTGCAAATCTTAAGCTGATAAGCAATTCAAATTTTTACGCAAATACACAGAGCTAGTGTGAGAGACATTGAAAACTGAAGTGATGGTAGGCAAGATTTTTTTTTCCTATAGGAACACATGGAAGGAGGAGGAATATAAAAAAAAAATCCCCCTGCCCAGCTTTAGAATATGACAGTAAACATAGAATTGATGTGAGCAAAGCTTTGAAAATAGCTAAACATCCCACCTTCCTACATTCTGTGTTAATACTGGGAAAGCATGCAAGTGAGTAGCAGGGAAAGATTCCAGAGTTGTTATTATACCAAGGAAAAAGTGCCAGATAGCGCTCCCAGTGTTGCTGGTATGAATTGAACATATTTCAAGTGAATACAACACAACTGATTTAATACACGTGGAGCCCCATAGGGGCAGAATCTGGCCTTTAGTGCTGCTGTTATATTGGTTTTGATCATCTTCATAATATGCTTTTAGTTTTTCTTCCTCTTGTTTTGCTTTGTCAGACATTTCTAATTTTAATGAGTGATGTTCTGTCTGATAGAGCAGATTTAAATGAGCATGAAACAGCATTTAACCTTCAGTAGCCAAGCATACATCAGAACCAGCCATGTTTGTCAGCATAGCAACATGGTGACTGCTGCTTTCATTTGGTTGTATTAATCACTTCATATTTGAAGAACAGATGCAGATTTTGTGAACACTGTTTTTGACAGTGTGTCTCCTAAGGAAACCTTCCTGGCCACTGGCAGTGGAAAAGCTTTTCTAGGAACAAGATTTTTCACTTCGGTAATGCAGCTTTTGTCTTGGTGTGCTATGTACTGATGAAAGTGTACAACTGTTTTAATAGTCTTGCTATGATGAATCCTTTGCTGAATAATGGCATTGTGACTGAAAAATTCATAATCAATAGTTGTCTCCTCTGTTTCAGATAATTTACTATGCCATTATTATGATATTTGATGTTGTCAGTGAGGCAGAATTCTTGCAGAAGATCCAGTTAGTTTTAACTCTGAGCGTCCCTTTGTTGCTATCCTTGGTTTAAGGTGGCAATCAGTGGCACTTCTGACTGAAGTGCCCTTAAGCAACTGAAAATACTGAAAAATAACAAGCTGATTGGAAAGGCCTGATCCTTCCTTGTGTCTCTCTGCAGCAGACTTTCCTGGTACGTGTTCTTGTGTGTCATCCCTACATCTGATTTGCATGTCAGTCTCACAGTTTATTGTGAATCTGTTTCAAAAGCAACATTTTGTGACTCTGTCACTGATCACTGTGCAGAGGTGGAATAGGACTGTGTAGATGGGATGTTCCTTAAACCATCCTACTGTGTAATTTCTCTTAGGTGCTCTTCTGTATCACGGTAATGTTGACCATCAGCCTGAACCCCCTGTTGAATCCTGTTATACCAAGAACTGTGCAAAAATATATTATAATTTCTATTTATAGTCCATAAAATGTTTATATGTTCATTAGCATTTCAAAAGGTCTTAAATAATATTGCAGAAACTTGACTTATTTGAGATCACTTTTTGGATAAAAAAGAATAGAAACATCCAGAAAGTACATTAGTCACCCTGTTAAGTAATGCCTTTATTGGTTTTTTCATATTTTATCATGGTTAGAGGTAAAGTTGAAAAATACAAATTCATCTGATTTTCAAGAAAATAAAGTATTTTGATTAATTCTTAAAATATTTAAATTACAGAAGAACATCTGACAAACTAAAATGTATACACTTTAAGTCTGCAGATGTTTTTCAGGCTGCAATTTTTCCTGGAAGCTTTACTGCCAAACTTGCACTTTCTATAACCAGCTTTTTTATTAGCAAAGAAAGTGCTTTTCATCCTCAGCAGATTGTATTATTAAATGTGGTATCTCTAAGCATGATGTGCTAAATGGCAAAAACATATATTGCAAAACACAACTGGGAGCTTATGAATATTATTTCAGGAAACAAACTTCTGGTCTTTCATTAGTTCATTTTTGTTAAGTAAAAATGTCTTTCAGAAGAATCATAACATTTGAAGCTAATAAAATAGATTCTGGCTTTTTTCCCAGATATACTTTTTACTATCAAATGTTTCTCATTCTTCTCTGTCACAGAGAAAAAAAAGCCTAGCAGAATTATGTTTTTTCAGATATGTGTGCATATGTAATCGGCTATCTGTCTAATATGTATTGTGTGTGTATATGCTACAAGGCAAATTTAGATTTGCCTTGTCAAACTTCTGTATCAGGTTGCCCGAAGCTTTGGTTCTAGCTGCATTTGTGGTTGGCAGTGTCCTTTCCTGCCTTAAGTGGATACCAAAGTGATCAACTGCATAGGGCTTTGCTTACACTTCTCCATATCTGGATTTAACACAGACCACCCTTAACCGTGGGGTCGTATTTGAATGGGTTATTTCAGAGATCGACCCTTTCTGATCTTCTGGTTGGTGTTACCATCTCAGTCCTTTGTCTCCTGTCAGATAAGTTGTACTTTTTTTTCCTCACACAAGAGGTTTATCTGTTATTACTGTTTGTCTCCAGGTTATTGAGAAAATAGTATGCCCTTAGAAGCCTGAGTCTTTTGTTGCTTTACAGCAGTTGATGCAGTGGTGTGTTCTTCCAAGGCATTGCTGTGGAGAGCGCGTGCTTGCATTCTGCATTTGAATGGGTGCTTTCTGCTTGTACTATATCATAGGTGAGGCAAATGATATGATGCCATTTCTTGGATCAATGGATATGTTTTAATGTTGACATTTTAGAAATCCATTAGCTTAACCCTGCCAGCATGAAAAAAATTTGGAGATCTTTAACAATGGGATCTGTGGCGGTGGAAGGTCTTAAACAGATTAATGCAAGCTGAAATCAAGGCTGTTGCATTGTAATATGTATTGTTACTTTTTATTCGCACAGTCTGGTCTTGTTGCAAAATATTTTGTAAAAATATAGTGAAAATGTTCACTTTCATGTAGCAAGAATAATGAAACATACAAGTCTTATATAGTAGAATGTAAAGTCTTCTATTCTTAAGTAGTCCCTTGAATGGGCATTCAGCAACTTAAAACAAGCTAAACCTCAGACATTATGAATTGTTTAGGCTTATGGATTAATAAATGGGTTCAAAAGAAGAGTGCTCTTTGCTTGCATTAGATAGTACAGTTCTTGCAGATATCTTTTCCTGGTCATAGTCAAGTACAGTTCTTGCAGATATCTTTTCCTGGTCATAGTCAGAGTTCAGTGATTATTAGAAATCTTAGCCTGGTTCCTCCTCACTTTTCATCCATGGTGAAACACAACCATATTGAAATCTGTGAGCATTGTGAGATTTCAGCCCAGGTAATAACTAATTGCTTTTTTCTCCTTGTATAATAAGCAGCACAGGCTGGTGGCAGTAGGTTTCAATTCTCTTTAGCCTTATCCCTTCTGTGAGAGTTTCTACCCACTGACTCAGCTGATAGAATGTGAGAGCAAGAGGCTGGAATCACTCAAATGATTTTGTGGCTAAGTAGTTCTGGGGTGCTTAACAAAATGATCAGCCCAATAATTGTACTGAGGCAAATCATATCAAAGCCTTACGAACTCTAGGCATCCCTGAGGTGTACACTTAAAAAGGAAGATATAGAAAACTAAGACCTAAATGTGGAGTATCTCTCCTGTGGCAGAGAATAAGAATTACATGGCTCAGCCTGTCATCTGTGCTGATTATGGCCAGTCCCAGATATCAAGAAAAGAAAGAGGTTTAAAAAGCCCCAAATAGTCCATGTGCTGTCTCTTGAATCAATCCTCATTTCAATCTGAGCAGTAAAACTCCTGCAGTTACAGTTCTCAGAGTTAGTGGGTATTGCTTAAATTCCATTACTTCAGTGAGCTACAAAATTCCTAGAAATCTGTTCACCAGCAATGTGAAAGGGCCTCCTGACCCTCAGAAATGTTTAAATCTCAAGGCAATTTATAGAAGCAAGTCTGCTTATGGATTTTTTTTCTTTTTGTGAATGGTTGCTTATGCCACAAATATGTAAGACCACATAAGATGGTTCTGCCTTTTAAGGCATGTGTTCCATGTATTTCTGAAGTATGTCATAAATTGGATGTTCACAAAATTTGAGTTTTTATCTAGTATTTCTGTTACGGGCTGTTGTTGAAATCAGTGGTTTAGCAGAATACGTGGATTCATACCATCAGTCTGGTGTAGTGCTTAAGGCTCAGTTTCTTTATTCTTTATCCCATGCCTGATTAGGTAAGACCATTAGTGTGTATTTCCTCTGAACTCTGCTTAAAATAGTTTCTCAGTTAAATCCCAAGTGAAGAAACTGAAAGAAAGCTGAAACTCACAAATAAAAGTTTACACACTAAATATCTTCTGAATGAACTTTACTACTCTTAATTTCAAATTAAATTGATAAAATACGCCTTTCTTTCTAGATGCTATGCATAGCTCTAAGCTAGGCTTCTGTAACAGTTGTTTGAGGGTGATAAATAATAAGCATTTAAAGTGAAACCTTGCCATCCTGCATTTAGTACTTATTGATACAGTTCAGCTTGCTTGTATTTTAACCTCTGACCATTATTTTTGCATACCACCACTCTCTTGACCTTTGAAAAATATCTTTTCTGATGACCAGTGCAAATCATTTTCTTGAAGTATTAACCAAAATAAGCAAACCATTCTGTTAATTCCCACAGAATCCTATCTACATATTCCTGAATGCAGGTTAGTGGAATCAGATCCAGTATAGTAGTTTTGTTTCAGCATAATAAAAATATGCATTGCAATATGATTTTTGCGTGACCTAGTCTTTGAGAAACTGAGTTCTTCAAAGAAGTCATGCTGTTCTGAAAGGACTTGTTATAAAGGAACTTGTTTGAGTAACTTAGTCTTTTATGCTTGATTGTCTCTGGGGATGATGCTGGAGACTCTCAGTACAATTAAAGAAAGATTAAAAGCTCAGTACAGACTTATTTTCTCTTTTCTTCCTTTCTGCCAATACCCTTCAAGCGCCTGTATCCTCTCTAGAAGCATGAAACATTTTTCAAATGCCCTTTTTCTTTCTGCCATCATTTCTCAGACAGCTTTCTGGTATCTGTCTCTTCTACAGATTTATTAATTTGGTTTCTCTTTAGATGTTTGTCACTTCTGTTCCTGCTAGCATTTAATGGAAGCTTTGTTGATCTCCAGTTAAGGTTTTATTGGGTATTTCTCCTTAGGTTTATCTGTGACATTTTGATTTTACTAGATAACCGGCAATCATGAAGAAGTTAGGAGATAATTCTTGCGCTGTTGAAGGTGGTGAGAATTATGCCATCACTTAGTATTTCTTAGCACATTGTTCTGCAGAGCTAAGGGAGTGAAATGTAGTAAAAGTGTACACAATTAAGCAGATATGTCAGAATACCCTGATGCTGTAGCAGAGTTGATTACTGTACCCATTTTACATATGTTATCAAGGAAGAGCTACACTTCACTCTGAGCATATAATAGCTGGGGCATTTACTTGTGCTGTTGCTGTGGTATGGTTGAAATATTATATGCTTTGAGATTACAACAGAAATTCACATCAAAACATTCATTTTTGTTTCTGTCTGATGTGTTTACATACATCTGCCAGATGGAATTGCCTTATGGAGGTTGTTACCTCCACCTGACCTCCTATACAAAAAGTACTTAGTATAATTTTATTCTACGAGACAGACTTTTCCTGTTTTAACAAGAGAATGTAGATTTTTCTGCCTTTTAACCTTCCTGAAGGATTACGTGGTATTTGACTTCAGAGACTAATATATGCTACCAATCAGCTTGTAAGTATTGATACTTGAGTGGGTTGTTGTCAACTTTGCACACTAAAATCGTGGGAGAGTGTGAGGCCAAGGAAGTGCTGAAAATGCTTCAAGCCTTAGCGATGGTAGGAACACATATTTTCTACCACAAGAATTCTCTAAGACATTGATTTTACTTGGGCATCCATACTGTTAATCTGAGGATCATTACAAAATGGTAGGTGAATTTCCTTTCCTGGTATCCGTTAAATGGACAGAGTCTTTGAATAAGAATTGAGTTAATTTGTATTGAATAAAATGTAATGAATGGTTGTGGTATCCTGAAGCAGACCATGAGTTATATTTTCCCATAGTTTGTATTTTTTTATTTAACAAAATAATTCATACTACTAGTATGAAGCTTCTGCTTTTTAATGTGGGAATAAACAACTCACAAAAAACAATCTCTGAAACTGTTCTGTAGAAAGTAGCTGCTCCAGGGACATGTAGAGGTACTTTATATTTGCCTGCTGTCCTGGGACAGAATAATGGCAAAGCTCACCCTCTTTGGTAGTATGCATGTGTAAATATAATATCAAATGTCTAGAAAGAAACAGATACTTGACTATGATTGACTGTTTATTCTTTCTTGTCCCCAACTAAAGCAAAGAGTTAGCATGTGTCTTCTGTCTTTGCCAGTTAACATTTCTGTTGATTTTTCCTGTGAAATATTCCCTTATTGCTAAAACACTTATTTAAGTCTACCTGTGCATATCTTCATTATCTGATAATGCTGTTGCCACATATATAAATGAAAATTATTATTCCAAACAATACAGAGGGAAGAAAGAATTCTTTCTTTGAAAGTTGGTAAAGTAATAATGAATACTATCTTTATATGAGATGTGTTCTTTTTAAATGAACATTTTTGAATGGCTTGTTTTTTTGTGAGTAGGATTTGCTAGAAGAGATGCCCTTGTGACTGTCTCCATGATTGATATGCTCATTGTGATGAAAATAAATAGAAACATATATTGAAGTTTTGATACTATAGAAAGAGCATCTCTTAATGTTACTACTTTTATTTTCAAACTGCTGCATTACTGGTCATGAATGTGCTGCCTTCTTTAGTAGATCCTTTATCTTGTCATTTTTACTGCCACAACAGTGCTTTTCTATTTGCATTAGGCATTACTCACAGACTGCTGCATAAGAAAACTGGGGGGGGAAGGTATTCTTATTTTGTTAGATTCTCTGCATGGTGAGAGAACAGCAGTGTGGATTAAATATTTGGAAACTTAAAACAGGATGGTAGGGTTCCAGTAAGTGTTGTTAACTCTTGTTTTAAGTGAAACCAGTCTAATTACACTAATTTCATTGCAATAATGGACAGTAAAATTTGCTGTGCCTGTGGCAAAATGTTCCATGTACTTCGTCTCCTGTGTCTTGTTATGACCACTACCTGCTATTTCAGAGAATACTGTAGAAAAACCTTCAAACTGTTTATGTACTGTAAAAATGGAGTGTGCCAGTATAGTGTACTGCATAAATAAAAGCTTCTCATGCTTCCTTCCCATCAGTCCTCAAGGGTAGGACTAGTTCTGTCCCTTCTTTTAGAACTGAAATGATGTCTTTATTTAAAGAGATCTTTGGTTCCATTTCTCTGATTTTGTGCACACTCTCCATCTCTGTACTGAAGAGCCATTGGTCTGTATTGAATGCTCTGTTAAGTTTTGTCTTTGCACATTTTAAACATCCGTGCCAAATGGCTTGTGAATGGGTGCTACTTATAGAGAGACTTTCCACGGCCAAGTGCACCACGTGCCACTAAGAAATTTATTCCGAGTTCCCCTCCAGAGTTTGTTTTCATAGTTCATTCTTTGGTTCTTTTGTGAACTGCTTTCATGTCCCTCAGATGATTTCTCTCTGTCCTCAATATTTATATCCATCCCTGTCTGCATACTGTGGTCATGTCTATGTTTTGCCATAATTAAAAGAAAAAATAATAAATATCCCATCACTATTCTTAAAATACTTGAAATGCCATCATGCTTCTTTGTATGAGCTGTCTGAAACACAGAATTATATGACCCTGTCTTTCGTATGTGTCTGGAACATACCTAATCTGATGTTTTTTATCAGTTTTATATGCTAGTATTGGATAATTGTTGAGAAAAGAGCATTTTGCCATTGTAGAAAAACTGCCTCTAGTTAAGCTCACATAGACACTATACAGAGGTTGAAATGATGACAGTGGAAAGCATACTGTTGTATACTCCAAGTTCAGGATTATTGCTTCCTAGACTTTACTCAGTCAGTAGCTCTATGCAAATGATGTCTCCATTGAATTTTTTCCAAATTTATTTTTCCTCTGCATTGCTGATTCCCTAGAGACTTACATATTACATTTATTTTTTGTCCATTTTTTTGTCTTCTTCTGCCATGTTTTCATGTTACCAAGTTGTTTGTTCTCTCTTTGAGATCATGAATAAAAAAAAAAGAAAACCAGAACCCAGCCCTTTAGCACTTTCTTTAGACGCCACCTTTTTATGTGTTGCCATGTTTCATTATCTTTTGTTTGCTGTCATTTGGCTAATTGTTAATTTTCATGACAGTGCTTCTACCCAAGGCATTTTCAGTTTTTAAAATGAGCTGTGACTATTAAATATTTTACTGATATCCAAATAAGTGACAGCTACTACATTTCTTACTTCCTCTCCTTCAGTGATTAAAAGAAAATAAACCAACAGCAACCCACATAACTGTATCTAAAGCCTCCAACTTTGGTTAAGTCCATTTTTCTGCTTTGCAGATTTGTTTCTGTTAGCTCTAAGTGAGGCCTGTCTGATCTAAGAGTAGTGATGTTTACTGCTTCAGTCTTGAAGAATAATTGCCAGGCATTTTTGAGTTTTTGTTAATTTTAAGGAACTTTATTACATGGTGCTCTATACAGCCTAATCTGAAGTGGTTAGTGATGTCCATGTGGATTGGATGGAAAAGAATGGAAAATTACTGCAGTTCTAGTATTGTAAAGGTTTACAGAATTAGTTGAGTAAATCCACTCTCAAATGAAAGAAGGAAAAGTGTATAAAAAAATAATGTATTGGCAATAATATATAATTCCATTTATTTTTCTGTTTTACCTGTTTTCATTCCTCTTGTGAGTTATTCCCAGGACAGAATACACCCAGCATAAACTGGTGCAACCTGTCTTCTGTTCTTTGGCACATCTGCTAACGCTTAATGAAAATTAAGGTTTTTATTAGCACTGCCTCACAATGACCTCTTAGCATGATCACGGTTCTGCTACATTTGCCCCACTATCAACGTGTACATCATTAAATAAATAAAACCCATAATTTCTGAATGATCTCTTGTCTCAGTGAACACTGTTGATTCTGATAAAGTATTAATTTCCACATGTTGCAGATGTGTTTTGGTGTTTGTGGAATATCCCTTTGTGCCCATGTTGTAAGAAAACAGGAGGGGGAAGGAGTCACCCAAAATTCACCTCCAGCTTCACCTTTTTACTTCATGTCCCATTTGTTTTCCAGTCAAAAATTGGCTGCCTGTTTAGCAGGAGTTAATGAAGTTCAGGAAAATAAACCATGAATGTAGTAATTATACACGGTATTCTACAGAAGCTGCAACATTCAAAGCATGTGCATTTCATTTCAATGACCAGTAGAAATTCTTTCCAGCCTCCTTCTGTGCAGAATTTCTGTAAATATTGAAGTGAAAGTATACTAAGCAACTTCCTTCTGTCTTCAGAATGAAATTGCTCATCAAAACTTGGGTCATTAATCTTATGCTTCTCCCTGAGACATGGCTGAAGCAAATAACTCTTGATTCTGTGTCCACTCAACAAACCTGATTCTTGCTGGCCCTCCTGACTGTTACTTATGTTCTCACAGTGTCTGATTTCCAAAATGCAGTAATACTCAACAACCATAGTTCACTTTTCAATAGCATTTTAGTGCCATGTCCATCTCCTCTTTACACTCTTGGCTTCTTACCAGTGTCTGATTGCCATTTTACCTTTTGCTGCACAATTCTTTAAGATAACTGCCCTGTGCAGATCTTACTGATTGATATTAGAGGGTGGTGGGAGGAACATGAAACTTACAGAAACTTTTCTGCTTAGAAGAGTGGAAAAACACTAAGTATCATGACTTATAATTAAATCTACGGCTCTTAAAAACAAACAAACAAAAAAAAGTGGAAAGAATACCCATTGAAAAGAAACAGTATACTTGTCATGTCTGGATTTACTTATTCCAAACTTAGTTGCAGGTGAAGAAAATTACTGTACCTAATGTGCAACTCATAGCAATTGATCTCTGGATAAGAAACCTATCCCTCATTCAGTGTATGAAATGTTACCTCTTTACTTAGGATATCTGTCTCCATTGGCTAAAACTATTTTCCCTGTTGTCTTCACCCAAGTTGGATTTTGACCTCTCATGTTTTTTAAGTGGTGTCTAATGTGTCTTACGGTGGCCTTTACCCATGGGCTTTCTGAAGCTAAACATCTTTTTGTGGGGCCATATCTGATCTTTGGGCAGATACAGCATTATCAAATGAGGAAGCTAGTTCATCTGGCTGGGTTTGAAGACTACAAAGCTAATTTTATATCTCTTGGTTATTAAATGTACATTTAATGATAGATTCAGTATGCCAGAGACTCTTTAAGGGAAAGTAAGGAATAAAACACTTATACTATTATATTGCCATGAAGTAAGATAGTTTGTAACTGTCACCTGTTATTTTGTCTGCAGCTTTGATGTGAAGTGGGAAAGGGACATTTCACGACACCAACACTAAAATGCAAGCAGATCTAGATGACCACTTTGAGAAAAGTGAGAAATTGTAACACTGTTCTAAGGAAAAACATTCAGAAGAATAAGATACAGGCTTGTGCTTTCTGTATATTCAGCTTTTTCCAGTGGTTCTTAGAAAAGTTTTGTTTGGCAAGTGGGTTCTGTAGCCCATGGGACAGCATGTTCTTCATCCTTGATGCTTTCATAGCCCACATTGTGGCCTATGCAGTTTGCAGCTGGAAGGCTACCCTGATTTTTAGGGATCTCTGCATTTCAAGTCCCAGCTCAACTTTAATTCTGAAAATAGGTCCCTTTATTTCTTGCAGAAAGAGCCTTGAGATATAGACTGGATACCTGAGGTTAAAGTGTTCCCACCGATTTATTTTCTATAAGCATTATTAGGTCTTCTACTCACTAAAACCATAGCCTATACTAAAAATTTTGCTGGCCCAGCTGTGGGGAAAATGTCATAGGGTTAGGTTGAGAAAATGGGGGTTTTGTGTTGCAGAATTAGCCTAATGAAGGACTGGTACAAGGAATAGTTGCAAAAGAGCTTTTGCTGGCAGAAATACTATTATCCCTAGGATAATTTGCTGACTGAGGTTAAAATATAGGGCAAGCTCTGAGTTGGCCTTTGGAAACTTGTATATTCCCTTATTTTTCTTCCGTGTCATGAGAGCGGGAGGAATGGGTTGTCAGTGATTAGATAGACTACCAATAAACTTCTGTGTTCTTCCCTGTGGAAAGCTTAAAAGATGTGCCAGCTCTACCATGCAGCTATTGTGATTTCTGGCTGCAAAAAGGTGAGTCATATAAACCTGTCTTATGAAAGTCATCTTATTGCAATTTTGGTCAAGACATTTGGTTTTACCCTCTTGCTTTTTCCATATGCAAACGAGAAGAAAGTATACATTTGTTTTTTGAAACTGTTTTGATGATTGTTGAATGGTTGAACAAGCCTTTAAGATCTAGATGCATCATATGCAACCCTTACTTGAGCACACGTTCTCAACTGAAGAGATTTCCCTTTCCTAAGCTTTCTCAGCACAGAAGGTGCCCCTTCTGTGATGGGCCCCCAACTGCGGCTTAAAAATTCTGAGTATTGGCTTAGGGTTTTTCTGTGTATGGTTTTTATTAGGTTTTAGATATCTCTATATTATTCTTTAATAATAATGTTGATCATTTAAACTGCAAAATTCTTCCTGCCTCTCTCAATCTAATATTTGACATATTAAATAAATCAGTTACTTGCATAAATAAGCATTCTGGTATCTTATTTGTGGTTGTGAGAACCTGCATTTTTACCTGCATATGTGTTTTTGCTTTAAACTGATGTGGGCTTTGAATCAATAATTAGTTAGAAATACATTTAAAAGTCTGCTTTGTAAATTTTTTTTTTTTTGGTGAACAACATCTTCACAAAACAGTGTTTTTTCATTCCTTCCCTTCCGACTTCCCCCTCATTACCTATCTTCCCTTTTAGTAGGGTTTTAATGTTTTTTTTTCAGAAGAGGAGTCATGTTTAATTAAAAGTTACTTGCATGTTGTCAATTAGAGATGATAATTTGTTTGACTTTACACTCTCAATTACCTTGAGTAATTTCCTGTAGGAATACATATAATCCATTTGCATGTTTGGAGTATTAGTGTGGTGTTTGTGTCGCTTGTGTGTAACACTTAAAGAAACCACTTAGGACAGATGATGCTTTTTAGTGGCAAACAGCGATACAATGGCTGTTCTTTCTTCTCCTTGCTGAATAGTTATGGAAACAACTTTCTTCAGAGAACTGGAAATTACATTATCAAGCCAATATGATGTGTCAGTAAAAAAATGGGAGTTAACAAGTGGGCCAGCAGTAATGTTACCCATAAGCACTTGACACGAGTCAGTGTTGGTTGGTGTTAATTCCTAACTTCATGACCTCATGTAGTATAGCAGGGAAAATACGTATTAACACATCCCAATTGATATATGTCAGAATTTCATTACAGATAAATATGTAGTTTTTAGCTGCTGAAGATAAGGTTGTAGGAGGCTTACGTGTTATTGCACCTTGTATTAAAACCACAGTTTGTTTGGTCTACCAGAATGAACTGTTGTGTTCAGTCCAAGTGGAATGTAGTATAAATGGTTCTGCTCTCCCAGGTTTAGAAAAGATGAGCTCAAACAGGGATAGGTGAAGAGAAAGAATACAATGGTAAGGGAGATGGACTGATTGTTATATTATGAAATATGTCTGGTTTAGTCTGGTTGATGTGAAAACTGATCTGGAATATGATTGGTGCCTGTCAGTACACAAGACCACCTTTCAGTGGATACAAACTGTTAAAGGATAGTGCTGCTCAGGAGCAGATGGGTACTAATGCAGCTGGGGTGTTTGTGTGTACGTTAGAAGTTTCTTTCTAACCATCAGAATGGTGAGGTTCCAAACAAACATCTGATGGGAGTTTGGGGACATTATAAATGATAATGTTTGAAGTGGAGTTGGTTTTTTTTTGAGAGTGATTGTGTATCTGCAGTAGCAGCTCCAATGCTTTTTCTACACCACATCTAAAGATTTCATTATTTTGGCTAAATACCTTTTTCCTAGTACAGCAAAGGCATACATGAAACCATGGGATCCAAATTTTGTTTCAGGTCTTAGAGAAAAAAAAGGTGTTCTTGCAACTGACACTGCCTTCAGAACTGACAGCACTTTCCACTTCTGTTTGTGTCATCCATGTAACACCCTGTTTTGCTGGTGGAACTCTGTCACGAAGGTCAACATCGTTCTGCCCTCTCTGATGCAAAGAATCTTTCTGTTTTGGTATCATAGCATGTTTCTCCACAGAAGGGAAGGAATACTCCTAACTGGAGAACTGCTAATGGAATAGAGCTATTTCTTTAGGATGGTGTCCTCACATGACAGTTGGGAATTTTTATCTTGTTCCCCAGGGAAGACAACTGAACATAGAATTGCTGCTCTTTGGATGAGCATAGTCCTGAAGAGGCCTCAAAGTCAGATGGGAATGTAGCACCAGCTCCCATCTTTCTTGAAACAGAGACTTTCAGTTCTTTGAACATCTGGTAGTTCGCACCTCTCACACAGAGAAACTTCTCAAATTCAAACCCAAAAGATGCTTGATCAGCATTTACAAATTGCTCTCTGAAGGCTGGAAGGGCATGAGGGCATTGAAGGTACATCAGCCCCTCAGTGTTTCCATTTAAATGGCCAGGCACTGTCAGCTCCGTATCGGGGTTACCTTGAAGCTCTTTTTTCACATACCTTCCCTCAGGACATGGTCACTTTCTCTGGATGCCCGCCCTTCTGTAGTCCTACATTTCATTCCTTATCAACAACACACAAAATGAGGAGGAAGGCTGTGGAGGCTTGAAGTAGTCTCATGCAGTCCCACACCTAGAACTAAAACTGCCTTTGAATGAATTCTCTGCTGGTGATCATGCTTAGGTCTTTCTTACGTTCTGTCCCCAAGGTTGTGTGCTCCTGTGGCAGGTGTAAAAGTCAGTGTATGTATAATCCAGAAAGCACTTTGAAATGGATGTTACCACATTAGACTTTCATATTAGAGCAAAAATAGTCCTTTGTTTTAGCATTTTTATAAAGTAATGAGTTAATTCAATTTCATTCTTACTTTCCTGGTTAGGGTAAGACACTCCATATAATATTTTAAAAAAGTGAATGCTGATAATAGACACAGAGTAGGTCTTTTTGAGTAGCTAAAATTTTTCTGCTGCTCTAATATTGCTAATGCTTAAGCAGCATATATTTCTTATTTAATATTCAAGTATGGCATTTGGTTCTCAAAAACAGAGAGAAATACTTCTATGATCAGAAAGAGTAGCAGCTAGGAACAGCTGTGATGTGAGCCATTTTGACACTGAGCAAACTTGTCAGAATGTTCACATTTTCAAGACTAGATGATCTAAGACATTAATTATTTCCTAAATATTTTTCAAAATCCTAATGAAAATTTAAATGGCTGTGTCTCATGGTGTCTTGAATTGAAAAGATCATGAATTAACAATTGTATTTTACTGCTAAAATAGTAGATGTTTACTGCAAACTGAAAGCAGTAACAAAAAGGTTCAGTCAGGTTCTTTGTAATACTTCTGATAATTGAATTTGACAATCCCACAGTGTAAAATCTGTCAATCCTAAGGAAAAAAGAGAGAATTTGTAATGAATGCATACACTGAAAAGATTTTTAACCTGATCAGTTTATATGTTAAGTACCTTTAAGTATAAGGTACTTGACATGCTTTTTTTTCCCTCATAAACCCTGCTTGCATGAATTAATTTTACATTGTCCACTTCTTTGGGATAAACTACAGTTTCACTGTGTGTAAAACAATATGTGTAACAAAATACCTTTGTGTTACAAAGTGAAATTCCCATGATTTTGAAACGTTGCTGCATTACAGCCATCTCTTGCCAAGGGCCATCTGCATAGGAGAATATTCCTTTAACAGAATAAATCACTAGGAGACTATAGCAGACTTACTGGAACCATTCTTGTGTATCTCTGACTACTGTTCTTGCCAAAAGTGTTAGAAAAGAGGCTCAGTGGATAAAAGGTTCTGTTTGTGTGAGACTACCTGCTTTGCAATGGTTTCAGAAAAAAAATAATTGTTTTGCATTCTCTGGCTCTTTAATTCGGATTGCCAATGATAATGCAGAGTCTATGCTGAAGAAAGGTAGGATACAGAAGCAGAAACATTAGTGCTAATCTGCTGCAGAAGGACGAGATAAATCAGCACAGCTCTCATACATCACTGAGAGGGAAGCTGATTGCAACTTGACCATGTGCCTAAGTGGTCACATCAGCAACAAGAACGGAGCATGGATAAAAAACCTAAAATGTATCCTTAGGGCTACTTGCTGTGCACCACCTAAAATAACACACCAATGTAAGTTTAAGATTTCTTTTTTGTTTGTTTCCTTCTGTTGCAATTCTTGTTGTTTACAAGAGTATATTTTGCATAGATTTAGGGGAAATGTAATGGAGTGTAACACTGAACAGATAATACTTAGATACTGTTTATGTCTGTCAGTAGTAATAGGCTTATTGCTGTGTGTCTCAACAGAGTTCTTTCTTTGAAGATGTTTTAATATTTAATCCTATAAGTCATATTTTGGGAATTGGGTAAGGTTTTGAATGAGATGATAGTGAGAGTTCCCTTTTTAATTTCTGTCATTTATGTTTCAAAATGATTTGAAAGACAGAATGCCAGAAAAAAATTAAAAATTATTTCTACTGTGAGAATTTTTGCTTTTTATAATTTTTTTCTGTTAAGTCAAATGCTCATAAAGGCTGATTTCTCTGGACCTTTTTATTCATGAATTTAGTGCAGATGGTAATTTTCCTACATTTTTAAAAATTTGTGCAGTTGTTTTATTTAGTGTCATTTAAGCATCTGCAAAAAGGGAGGCAGGGATAAGATGAAAACTGAATAAGCATTGATTGCTAGTCTGAAAATTAAATTTTAAAAGTTTTTGCAGTAAATCTGATTTCAGTTCTTTTTTGCTAAATTAGATTATCATATTAAAATTGAGGCTACTATACAGCAAACAAATGTGTGAAACTATCCTGGATAGCACACATTTCCTGCTGTATCTGACTTTAAAGATGTTGTTGATTGTAACTACCGAGGAATATTCTAACTGTAGAATTCAGAGCAGCATGTTTAAATAATACATGGGAAAATAAAAAGGAAAGATGGAATTTCACTGTTCAGATGTTAAGGTGATGCTTTGTTCAAAGAGAAAAAATAGCTTTAGTAAAAGCTATTGATGTGAAATCTCAGGCTGTCTCTCATGGCTTTAGGCAAAAAGGCAAGGAAACTCGAGGCAGGTCTTGCTGTGCAGTCTGAAAGCAAGGGAAATTTAGAAGCATATAAAAACCCACCAATTAGCCTGTATTTATTTATTTCTACAGAAAGATAGAGGCTTTAAACAAACAAATTTACAAAATATGAAAAAGGAGGTGTGAAACGTGCTTCAGTGATAGGAGCTTGAGAAAGCAGGTATAAAGATACAGAACAATATGTATTTATTTTATAGTGTTATGGCTGTGGGCAAGTATAGTAACAGGAGGCTTAGAAACAGAAGTAGCCTGCATGAGTGTGTCTACAAATGGTTTATTTTTGTGTCAGTTGAAAAATGACACAATAATAGTTGTGTGTCTATTATCCTCTTCACAGACCTCAAATATTCAGAATATGGGCCAGTTTCAGATTTTGTAACATGGGGGTTTTTTTGTAGGTCTTAGCCAAAACAAAAGTTAAGGTTTATCTGTCAGTAGTTGAGACTTCCCTGCAAGATTGATCGTTGGAAATAGAGAAAGAGGGAAGGTAAAGCTCTATTGCAAAAAGGGTGCTCATTCTTCCCAACAGAATAAATAACTAATCTAGCCAACTGGCAGATGAAACAGGGACCAAGTAGAGAGTCAATTTTTGTACAAAATGTGCATATGGATGATCACACGGGCCCTCAGTTGTACTTAGCCCCTAAAGCTGGGGTCCCATTGTGAACTCATAGCTTTAGCAGTCTGACTTAGAAAATCATAAACACAAAAGAGAGGAAAGCTGCACAGCAACAAGAAGCAAAGAGGAACGGTGATTTCTTTGATCTTATGTCCATTGTAATGTACCCAATGTGGCCTGAAGTTGTAAACACTGGGGCAAAGATTCCTATGTTTTGTTCTGTGAAATACTCTCCTTACACATGTGACAGAGTAATATAAGCAGTCTACGTCTTCTTAATGGAGTTGGGGTTCTGTTGGCAAAATAAAGTCATCCTTTCTTTCCCCTGTGATCTGTGTTCGTGGGAACAGCAGAATATTATTTAGATTTACAAAGATAATGAAACAAGTAGTTTTCCTTGTCTTGAGGTTATTCTGAAGAGCTAGAAGTCCTATATCTGCTAAGATGCTCTGTAGTTGTGTTGATGTTGTGATCTTAAAACAAACATTTGCTTCAGTGTGTTTCTGTGAAGTTTCATAATGCAGTCACACTTAAATTAGATGCATAATTAATTTCAATACATATGACAAAACTGCTATGCATATGAATTAGGTAACTGCTTTTTAAAAGTTTCCTTTTTAGTTGAAGAGACAGAAGTCTATTGTTGGCTGAATATGGTCTTGATGAACTTTCTGTTTGTCAAAACAAGGCTCATCCTCCTTGCCCAGAGTGAAATTCTGTTTTTATCAGTCTGTTACGCTGTTTCACTGTTACCTGAAAAGCTTTTTCACTAGACTCCAACATTGTCTTAATTTTCACCTTCAGTTTTAGTCAATAAATTTATGCTAAGTAGTTTCTTGTGCTTTAAGATGTGCTAATGGACGCTAATACCTGCACTTCTAGAGCTGCAGGGGGCTCCTGATGCCAGTTTCAGCATATTGAGTTTACTTCTACTTATGATATTTAGGAAAACCAAATTAAAAATATTCTTGTTACATTTGAATTCCATGGAAAAGCTCCTGCCTACCAAAGTTTCCAAGGCAGGGCCTGAAACCTTAAAGCAGCGTGAGTCCTATGGTGGAATCTCACACAAACAACAGGCTGTCCTGAGAAACATAGTCATAGGGATTCAAACTGTTTTGATTAAATATAATTTCTTCTAGTTTTCTGTCTACAAAACAATACATCTTCCACTTGAAAGTCTGACCCCTGTTATCTCTGTTGGTGGCAAAAGAAAACTCTGTTGCCCCAAGAAGAGACCTTTCAAGTTCCATGATAGCAGAGGGAGTGAACTTCTATATTGGTGCAATGAGTATATTGTGTCCCCATCCCAAAGCTTCTGAAATTTGCTGGCTGGGAAAAGGAATTACATGGCTTTCCATCCTCCTGCTCCTCCTAGTCCTTTTTGGGTTTAGCCACTTCTGATAAAAAGAGACACAGTTTTGCAAGTATCCCAAGAGACCTAAGAACTGTAGGTCTTAAAGCAAGTATAAAAAGCTTCCATCTTACTATAGGCATGCAGGCCTAAGAGCTCATTGATTTTTTCCACAAGCTCAGTAATCACTAATCCATCTACAGAATTGTGTCTGGAATATGCACAACCAACTTTTGGCATAAAATGTTAGCTCACAAGCTACAGTGTATAAAGTAGCCACGATCAACAGCATCAGTTACTGCCAGAAGTTCACAAAGAAGATTGTGATAAATGACTTTGCCCTCAGACAGTGTTGCACATGCTGTAAATTAATACATGTTGTAACTGTCTCAACAGAGGGATTTCTCATCCAAATATTGTTGTCTTCTAGGGAAACAGGGAATCTCTGACAGGGGCAAAAAAATTTTACCTGCAAATTGACTCTAAAAGAAATAGTGCCAATGACAGCTTTTGTAAAAAACAAACTATTTATACCTTGATTAGGCTACCAAATTTGGAATCTTACTTGAAATCCATTAAAAAATTATAAGCTACTGAGGAAGATCATACTTGGAAAGGAGTTTCCTTGGTATGCCTCCTAGTTTTCAGGTAGCCTTCACAGCCTTGCTAAATGTTGTCTTTGAGGTGGATATCTTCCAGAGCATAGTGAACTGCATGGTATCAGACTACTGGGGCACACAGAACAGTGATCTCAAACAGGTGGCTCCTAAGGACAACCACTCATCTAATCTTTCAGTCTTTTTTAAGGAAGACATACAATAATGAAAGTGTATTCAAAAAGGGAATAATTCAGACTGATGCCTAAAACTCTGCTATTCAGTGAAAATCATAGACTCCTGATTAGGGTGACAGTCTTTTGTGAAGTTTTGTGAAGCTTTTAACAGTTTTTATTACCTCTGTGATTATCCTGGAAAGTAAATAGTTACATATTGGATAACCATATGGATGATGTGTCAGTGTATTTAAAGAAGATTGCTCAGATGGCTCACAGCCCATAGTAGCATAGCAATGCCAGGATTTTTATGCACCAAAAATCCAAACAAAAAACTAGGAGCTGGAGGGAGCAATCACTGAAAGGAACGGTGAGCAATAAAATGTAGAGTTTACCTTTACTGTCAGTGACAGGATTAAGGCCATGAGAGAGGTGATAATGTGACTTCTCATACTGCACTTGGGCTGTGTCCAAATTAGCTTTCCAGCTTCAACAGGGAGAGTAGTATGGGGTGGTTAATCCTTGTTTTTAGTCAACAGTATTGACCTGCCAGCGCTCTTTTTAACAGTCCAGGTTTCTACCTCAGTTTTGCATTTCCTCAGTGACTCCAGCTGAACTTCCAGCAGAAGGGAGGGAGATTCAGGTTGCACTTTTCACCACAAACTGTACAAACCCTATTTGTCAGCATACCAATGTACCATAACAATTTCTTATGTTAACAAGGCCATTGAATAACCTGGCATTATTTTCCTAGGACAGATGATGAGTGGTGGGAGGAAGGAAGGAGGCAGAAAGAAAGATGTGAGGGATAATAAAAGGAAAATTCTTGAGGGACTGGGTAATTTCTTCAGAGAGAAATGTCCCATATTTTTTGTTCAATGCTTGAATCCTGCTTATGCAATATACACAAATATTCTCAGTCTCTTCAAGTGAAAAAGGACCCTGTAATCCAAGTCCACTCACTGAACTGTAAATGTAACCTCACTGAGGGAAAGGAACAGTTTGAGAGGCTGACTCTTTCATATTTTAGTCAGGATTTATCATGATCTATAAAGCACATAATTCTCATAGCAGGAAATCTTCTGTTGTTTTAAACCCTGGCAGTTTTTCATTTAAGAAATACCCAGGCAGCAAGCCTTCTTTCAGATGAGACAGAGTGGGCTGTTTTATATCAGAAACTGCATTTCCTACTTTTCTTCCTCTGCCAGAAAGTCTCTTGCCAGAAACTCTGTCATTTCGGTTTTTATCTGTTTTTGAGAGGAAGTTAGTTAATCATCTCAGTAGCATCATCATCACTACCAAAAAATAGTGAAAGGCTGTGGAAAACTGATAATTGTATACAAATGCATAATTTTCCCCAGGCCATGATAAGCAGTGATAAAATTGTTGACTCCATTTTACAGTGGAGAGGACTGCAGTACAGATCTGCTTTAATATTAATCTGTGAACAATTCTGAAGCCATAAGGTAGCAAATCTTCCTGGTCTATGCCTGTTGCTGCTTCTGCTGTGTTGGTATATAATCAATAAACTGTTACAGCCAGTACTGTGTTCTGGTACTGGATCTGTGTCATTGAAGGAACACACAAACACTAGTTAGATTTTTCAGTGTCTTTAAAAAATTAAATGTAATAATGAAAATGTTCATCATTTGGCTACATGGGTCAGAACTTTCTCCTTTTCAATTAGATTATATGCATAGACCACACAGACCTCACTGGGAAAGCCTTTGCATGCATTTGATGCAAAATTTGACCAAAAGTGTGACAACCAAATAAGCCGTAAGTTTAAACACATATGAGGTAAAATTTTTTATACTATGTGATGAGAGTACTGATGATTGTTAATTTATTGGTAGACTGTTAGTAGAGTATCTGAATGTAAGTGTGGAGCTGAGTTTGCTGAGATTTGGTGTGTAGTGCTCAGCAGAGATACCTCTGTTTCACGTGTTGCTAATCATGTCAAGAATTACTTTAGTAGTGTATGGCAACGTTCCAGATTGCATCTCAGTCAAATGGATTATTTTTCAATGGAAGACTTTTTTTAGGGAAGAGAATATCCAGGGTCCCGATTTGAAGGGTCTATTGCAGTTTTACAGAGCTTACCTGAGAAGAATGGTTGATTCTTTTCTTTGCTCAAAGTCTGTAATGTGTCTGCTATCTGTGCCAAGAGGCAGTCAGTGAATGTTTGCAAAGGGAGTTTGTGGGTGTGGAATAAAAAAATGTAACTGAAGAGAGACTGTGGCAGGGAATAAAACAATGTATGATGTATCACCACTTTTATTTTTAACATCAAATTAAGATCTGTAATGTGCTAATGACTTCTTGGCAAGGGTGACTAAAATGATTACCATCTTTGTTATACATGCATTATAACCAGTTTTCAAAGTACCTAGCACCTATCTAAAAGGTTCTGTTACATTTTTACAGCAGTGATCGTAGCAGTGGTAGTGAAGTGAGGTGTTGCAGATCAAGTCAGTTGAGCAGGGGTGAAGAACAGAGTTTCTGAAGGAACTGAAGCACTGCAAGACTGACAGAAAGCTGCTAATGCAGTATAACTCTCACCTCAAATATAGAGAACAAGTGATCAAAAATACAAGCCCACCACTTGCATTCTTTATTATTTGAGAACATTTGTTCCCATTGAATTCAGTCTTGAAGGCACTGATATTACTTTTCACTCCAATATGCTCTCCCTAATTGACTGTATTTTTATTCGTATATGAAGTCCTTCCAATAATCTAAGCACAAAAATTCTTTGTAGAAAGAATTTTACTAAAAACTAGATGTTATTGTTCCAAAGGAGACTAAAGTATCTCCTGGGATTACTGAGTAGATGGGAGGAGTTGATTGCCTCAGGCATAGCCTAGGGCCATTAATTACAGCTAGTCATTAATTCTCCTGTAGTGCCCTGTGCTGATGCCACTGTTCCTGTCACAACACAGAAATAGAAAGCTCTCTGGCCTATGGAGTTTGATGGGTTATATTATTCTTATAATGATTACTTATATTTCTAAATGCTCATTATTGAAATGTTCATCAGAGTTTGTTTGTAAGCTTCATGTCTTTCCAGAGAGTTAATATTTTGTTTGTTACTCACAGGAAGCCTTTAAATAGCTTTTGAAAACACTATAGCCTTTATGAGGTATGCTCTGTATATTGAATCCTGGGAAAGTAGAATTGATATAAATACTGTCTAAAGACAATCAGTATACCTATTATCATATCTAGAGAAAATGCAAATTGAGGGTATGGTTCCCTTACTCTGTAGTTGCCATATAAGGCAAAGTGCAGTCTCAATTCTAAGGACCAAAAAACTAAGGATCTAGTTTTTGAGTTGTTTTTGAAAATAAAAAAGTCCTGAAATTGTAATGAGTTTATTTCAACTCCTAAAGAAATGCTGATAAAGGACAGAATAGTTATAAACCATTTAGAAGCAACTTCCATCATATGCCCTTTACATGCATGCACACATACTTAACACTACCACAATAAAAGCATTGCTGGACTGATTGTAAAGTGCAGGAGGAAAAAGTTCAAGAGCAAGAGACAGCCCCCAGCTCCCAGCTTAGCAGATCATGTGAACACACATGACTCTAAGCAGCAGAGTTTAGGTAGCAAACAGCAGCTGTGAGAATTTCCAGATTGCTAGACTTGCATGTCTGTTTAAATTATCTTAAAATGTTTCTGCTCAAGAAGAAAGTTATTCGTCTGACCTTTACATAAAGTCCTTCTTTGTCAGGGATCCCAAAGTGTTTTAGAGATGCAGAGATTTAGCACTGACATGCACATGTCAGAAAGAAAATTAACTGACTGATTGATGGTTATACAGAACTTTGGCAGTGCAGAAATATGACTACTGATGAGCTTCACTACTGCTTTCCCTGAAGGCCATACAGCAGCACTGCGTGGCACCCCAGTCGGGAAGCGTGAGATACTTTACTCAGCTGAAAACATAGGTGAGTTGATAACACTCATAGCCTGTATGAGAACAACGGTAAATTACTTTAAAAAGAGAAGCAGCAGCAGCTGAACTCTATAATTAACACTTGTGGTAAAGACATGGATTTGTATTGCTGAAATGTGAAATTCCAGCACTACACTGATTCCAAGAAACAGGCTATAACGTTGTTTGAGGGTTGATTTAGGATTAATAACCACTTCCTAAGGTGTGTTTGTGCTCATTGTTTACCCAGCTGGACCTTGTTTACTTTCTGAATTCAGTATTGGTCACAGGAATGTTGGGGCATATTAAAGAAAAGAGGATAAACTGAGGATACTAAAATGTCTGAAGTTTATAGAATATATTTGTAGGAGAAGTTGTACTTGTGTTCAGTAATGGCAGTATGGTAGAAGATTGGTATATGGATTTTTCCCTCTACTATATGTTAAATCTCATTGACCCTTGTGCCTTTTTCATACCCATAGTGGGAGTAGAGTCTAAAGCCAATGTTCTTCCATTTTAAAAAGACTAGCCGGAATTATTTTCCGTTTAGTTATATTTGATAATTCTAACATTTCAGAATGGGTGTTTTTAAAATGCTTTATGTTGTTCCTTTTCCTTCCTCTGACTTGCTGTTGCAGTTTGGCTTGCCACTGTGCAGGAGGACTAGAGATGAGGGAAGGAGGCGGTAGTAGACCTCTTTGCTGTGCCAATTTTTCCCCTTTCCACTGGCTCAAAATAAATTCTGTACAGTTTACAGAGCTTTCAGAGCAAAAGAGAGGTGGGAGGGAGAAAGGGAGGAGGGGAAAGAGGAAGAAGACGAGAGGCAAACAAAGTGAGAATGGGAGGAAACCTTTGTCCTCTGGGGTCATTATGAGGTCAACATGCATCCATCACCCATATGAAAAATCCTGTAATATAAATTAGATCATTTTATGGCATAATGAGGATTTACTCTCTGGAACTTGGCTGATAAAGTCTTAATTTCATTTTTTCTGTGACCCAATAATTTTAACTACTGACCATGTTAAATGATTCAGCAAACAAGTCCCCGAGAGACTTGTGCTTACCAGGTGAATCACAGGAACTGACTGATCCTCTGATCTTGTTGTTCAGTGAAGTTACGGGTGAGGCTGTACCGAGTACCCCCAATTGACCAAAGCAATCCTGCAGACACCTGCAGAGAATTGTTCTCACTGTCAGTGCATGCACAGTACTGAAGAATTCATGTGGAATTAGTGGTTTATCTCTTTATCCCAGAAACCTGGAAGTAGTTTCCTCTGTTACGATTCTTTTTTCTTGACAGATCTCCTGTCTGTTAGCTTTAATCATCTGTGGGGTCTGGAGTATTCCAGCCTCCAGTTACAAAGGTTATTCTATAGATAGGAGAGTCTGAAATGGAAAGTATGGAGCTCTGTGATCACCTAACATAGCAGAGCTGTGTGTGTTGTACACAAATGAAGGTCTGAACTACCAGTACATACAGAGGCAGCTGGAAACCATGGGCTGAACCCATCCAAAGGTTGTAGTGACTTCCTGCTCCCTATCTCAAATATTTAAGAGAGGTACAAGCAATTCTGAAGTGCTGTTCTCAAAGAGACGTCACAGCAGTTTGATGGTGCCTTACTGCTATTTGAATTTGTCTGGTTTGAGTTTCCTTTTTCTTTGAAAGGACTTAAGCTTTTTTTAAACTTCCTTCCTGATGTTTGTCTTTTTTCCAGATTCCAAAATTAGATCAAGTCACATTTCCTCATGGAACTTCGGCTTCAAGGAGGCATTGAGCTATTGCAGCCCCTAGTCTGAAGGTTCCTGCTCCAGTGGATGACCTGCGCTGTCATGCACAATATCCAAAACAATTGGACAATGGCAAACTTTAAAAGTTAATGCATGTCCTGTTTACTGTCCCATCCCCCTCAGCTTGTGCTTTCTGACACTTGCTTGGTGTTGCTGAGTCTTTTTTTGTTGAAAGTGCTGTTTAGTCCATGACTTGCCTGCTGCATTCTCGTTTGACCTGTTAACTGCTAAAGCAAAAAAAAGTTAAGAATCAGCTTGTCAAAGAGAGCATATCTCCTCCCTTCAAAGACCTCTAAAGATTAATATTTGATTAAAATGTGACTGCAGCATTAAAATGGGTGCCCTGTGTCTTTTTACAAATGAGTGGCTGGCAAGCTTGTGGACTGTCTAGTTCTTAATTGGAAAATTGCTCAGTTAGTGCTTCAGGGGGAGTTGCAGGGGAGGAAAAGGAGCTAGATGATTTTTAGATACTTTCATTACTACTTTTATTTCTAGAGATACTCAGAAGATGACAAAATCCCTACATGCATCCACAGATTCAGTTTAAGTTTCTTCTCTGGAAATAAAGAAGGGCACATACTCTAAATCATGGACTAAAACCCCATGTCCTCACTTGGGCAACCTCATATCAAAACCAGGAGGCTGGATTTATGGTTGTTTAGTGGTAGCTGTACCTGTGACCCATGCAGCTGCTGCACTGTTCTTTTTGCCTGCCTCTGTTTGACTGCTGCATTCCTTTGAGTTCCAGTGAATGGCTGCTGATAAAATCTGTTCTCAGAAAGGTTTTGAGACCCAATGCCTGTCCATTTTTATACTCCAGTGGATCAGAAAGGCAACCAAATATTTAGGTATTACTATGTGCTCTACAGAATACTCTGGGATATTCAGTACAGAGAGGAAAAATAATAGGTAGACTCAGTGTACAGTTACCTAGATACTGTAGCACTGTTAAGAACACTCAACACTCTATCAGTCTGCTGCAGAAAATACCATGGAATAGGGTAACAGGAAGAGGAAGGAAGCACAGCTTGGATCTGTTTAATTTTACTTTGGAATTTGAAAGTCTTGATAGCACTTTGTGGAGAGAAGGCACTATTCCATTTGATGTGAATGAGTTTTATATTGGAACCTTTGCATCTGTAATGTAATACAATGTAACAGCTCATGAGAATTAAGATAATTCACAAAAGGGCATCAGAAACAGCCTCTGATTATGTCTGTGTCAGTGTGGGGCTCCTGCAAAGGTCTTGGACTAATTATCTTTTCTCAGTAGTTGCCTGCTGACTTTTTATTAGAAGCAGAACAGTAGAAAATACTCTAAAATGAAAGAATAAAGACTGAAGGGATATTGTTATTTTCTAAGGACTCTCTTCCAAAGTAGGAAACTTGGTAGAAGTGAGATATCTGGGCAACCTCTTGTACCTAGATTCTCCCAACAATGTAGACAGGCAAAAGACTATAGATGCAACTTCAGTCAGTGATTTTTGTTTTGTTTTGTTTTTTTTTTTTTAATGTGCTCCATGATCTGGAAGACAGACAACTGTGAGTGATTGATTAATCTGGATATTCATCTTCATACAGTTGGAGAAAGTGAGACATTGCCTGCAAATTCAGGGCAGATGGCAGTCAACTGTCATTTGAGCTTTTCTTTCAGTGGAAAAGAGGACATTAATTAGAAGAAAGATCATACAGATCTTGAATCACCTTCATGTTATATTTTTCTTTCCTGCCTGATGTTAATTAAATCAGTTCAGTGAGATACTCTGAAATGCAGTGTGGAGTAGAGCATATGCAGTATGTACACACATATGCATCTTCCTTTCCATTGAAAGGCTGCTAAAATTTTATTTCTAAGATGTAAAAACAAAATTTTGTTACACCAGAAAGCAAAACCAAATGCTGTGTTGCTTTTTAGAGGTTTGTAGTATGCTTTGGTTGCTTTTGTAAATGTCTCACTGGTCTACTGCAGGAAAATGTGGCTATTTTCTCATGGTACCAAAATGAGACAGATATTGTCTCAACACTCACCTTATCCCTTTCTGGCTGTTCTTTCTTGGCTGTGTGGTAGTTTCTAAAAGACTCAAATCTGTTCACTGATCCCTGTTCACAGAAGGAACCCCTTCCCAATCTTTACAGACCTGGCCAAGAAGGTGACATGTTGAGCACAGGAGTAGGAGCTAGTGGCTGGCAGGGCCACTGTTGTGTTGAATGCTTTGTATGGTGGAGCCATGGCCAATAGCCATGGGCTGCATGGGAAGGTGTGAAGGGCTTGGGTGTAATCCAGTGGTTCCTCAGAAAGGGAATTACAAGAAAAGAGGTCTGCAAACAGACTAACATCGTGTGTTGCCACTCAATATCATCAGTACCTGCTACAAAGTTTTAAAGCTGAGAATATAGGTAATTAGATGCTGATGAAGATTGACTACAGGAGGGAGGAAAGAGGGTGTAAGAGGGTTACAAGAGGGTGATATTGAACAACTGCATCCATTACTGACTTGAACTCCTTGAAAAGTACATTAGATGGAGTTGTACCTAATGAAAGCTTAGCATGTGAGATGTTTGTTGAAGTAGGAATTACTGTGTTAGGGGGGAAAAACATTTCAAGAAATATTTTATTACAACCTTTATTTATTTTATTTGCAAGGTTAGAAAAAGGTGCAGCTGCAATGACTTCTCCAGCTAACATAAAAGTCTCAGTGTGTGCATTCTTCTACTCTCTTGGGACATCCTGATTTTAAGCAGTAGCTTTGGTTTTGCTAATATTGGGGATTTCTATCACCTCTTAAACAGACACAGAAGGGCCAAGACTGAGCTTTTCAGTGGTTTTCAAGATAGATTTTGAAACATCACAGAAGTGTTTTGAATCTGGCTTCTCCTTACTGTTTCAATACCCAAAACACAATGGGCTGGTTGTCATCATCTTTGTAGGCCAGGTCTGTCTGGAAATTTATAGGGTTGGTCATATGGCCTGGTAATGGGACATATGCAATAGTACCTCTTTAACATTAGCAACTGGTGCTCAATATCAGCTATATGTATCATGTACCCTTGCAATTTAAATTGTAATGTTGTGAAACAACACCAATAGCTCAGTAAAAATGTGTTATTTTAAAAAAGCACATGGCTGATTAAATTATTGGTCTAACCCAAGTGTTACTGCTTAGTACTCCAGGTATATTGTCCTGGATTTGGACAGAATGGAGGTCTGTGATGAATATACAGTCCTTGTGATGCTGCTGGACAAGAAATGTTTTAGTTATAATGCAATTGTAATTAAAATTCCTACCAGTCTTTCTCTGATGGTTTTCGCATATAGTCAGGAGCGCCTTGTCAGTCTCTAGTTACCCTTGCACCCAAGTTCCTGTTTTTGTGCCAGCTTGCTCACCCTTAGCTGTATTCCTGTCCTGGGGAGACAGTGCTGGCTCACCAGACTGGAGTTGCCCTGAACAGCCCAGCATAATGGCTGAAATTATGGCTTCTGTTTTGGAAGCTGCCACTGATGTTAAATGAAACAGAACTGGCCCAGCATTTACTGCTTTGGAAAAGCCATCCTCTTTGGAAAAAAAACATTTTAATTCTAAATAAAACATTGGGTTGACTTTTAGCTCATGAATAGCACTTTATTCCACTTGAATAAATATAAGTACCGACAAGTAACCACATTGTGCCATGATCTTATGTAAGTGTGTGGCAGCATTCCAAGTTAATTCTGGCTATTATTTCCACAAACACATAGGACAGGCTTTTGTAGATATTTGATTCCTATTTAGGCAATGCTTTGGCAGATGGGCTGTAAAACAACCTGACAATTATCAAAGCTCCATGGACTGATTAGTTCTGGCTTCAGACACTGACAATATCTCAGATACTTCCTTTCCAGACTCCTCCTGAAGACTTTGCATCTTCAAAGAGCATGTGACAGATGAGTGTTGGAAAATGACTAAAAAGCTATAATTTTATGAAAAGGTTTGGAAAGCAACATGGCTTTGTTAACAGGGAAAGTTCAAGCAGTAAAAAATTACTGGAAGATGAATACCTTCTGATCTTACTTTTGTTCTTCACTGTCCATGAGGAAGGGCTATCTACCAGTGTGTAATCAGGGAAACAAGTTTTCTTCTTGCCTCACTGGGCCCATGGTCAACCAGTCTGGTTTCTGCTTGGAGAGCTGAGTGAAATACCTTGGACAACTAAATGAAGCTTCTAATGCCTACTCTAAAGTCACTCCTGGCACTGTCCCAGCTGGCGTTTGCTTGCCCTTGCCATGTACTGTCATCCCAAAGGTGAACTTCACCATCACGGTTCTACTTTTGATGACTGTGTTGGAATAGGGGATCAACTTCATTTAATAACCCTCCTACTGGAGTTGGAGTCTTGGTAAAGATAGATCTTAACCTCACATGGTTGCCCCAAGTTGTCATATGCTTCCGGTGAGATTCTTAAGAGCCACAGCACTTAGGTAACTGTTTCTGAATGCTTAAATATCTTTAAATTATATTTCTTGGTTCACTGAATGTCATTGCTGTGTAGTTTTGGAAGTACCTGAGTTATTGCTCTAAATGCGGCATGGTTAAGTCATTCTTGTGCTTTGGGAAATTTTGTTACCCTTAGCTTGCTTGCTGGTTAAATAGGGAAAGTTATTTTGTTGCAGGTGCTTTGTGTAGGCTCTCACTCTATATATTAACATATGGAAACATAAACTTCTGCCAGATTTATCTTGACATTTTTTATTTAATATAGGGAGAAGCAGATTGAGATTTATATTAATGTTTGATGAAAGGCGCTCTCTCTCTCGCTCTCTCTCTCTCTCACTGCTCTGTTGCTATACAGCAATCAAATCCCACAAACTTTACTATGCTCTGCCAGGAAATCTGCTAACCTTTCACATAATATGTAATAGGTGTTGTAGCCTATAGTGTTGCAGAGTTGTTCTCTATACAGGAGGATTCTCAGCTATTTTTTTCTGCTGCCTTGGTAAAATTTGTAGTGGTTCTTTCTACATACAGTGCCAGATGTTGTACATAAAGCAGGAAATTATATACTGTTCTCTTGCTTATTGAGCAGAGAAAAGAATCTACTTTTAAGACCTCACTGGGAGACGTTGCTAGAAATGCTAAGTTTAAAGAGAGATCAAGTACAGGAGATGAGAAGGCAAGACAAAAATCACTTGAATGTGACTATGAATGCAAAATCTCGACTGAAACACATTTGATGTACTGACATTAAAGGGATTGTACTGAATATATAATCATTGTGGATATATGCAGGGGGGTTTGTATTGTAAAATAATCAAATGAGTGGTTCTTTGTACACTGATGGGGATCTCAGGAGAGCTCTAATAATCTAGATTTAAAGAGATACCAGCCCAATTATGTACTGTGGTGTTTGTTCCTGAAGGAATGCAATGTCAGAATAATATTATGTGTATGTGGTTCTTAATCTGTGTATCTTGAACTGTTTTGCAAATACTAAGCACTTAATCCGGTAGCGTTCTGCTGCGCTGTGTTCACAAGCATGGTGATGCACTGGATACAGAGATCAAATTGTTGTGGATGACCCCAGTGCCCATCTGGGCATGCCTGGGCTGCAGGTTCTTTTTATTTGGCCTACAGTTTTTTCTTGTCAGGTACTGGGGAGCAGCTGGTTGGCCACCATGCTGCTTAAGAGCCAAGTGTCTTGTGCTGCCCATCAGGCTGTTCCAGTGTCTGCACAGTGAACTCTGCCACCCGTCCATGCAGGAAGAGAGTATGGCATGGGATGTGTGGCAAGGGGCCACCACAGAACTGGCCTCTGGATGCCATAGCTGCAGAGGTTTGACCATTCTGCTGCAAGGCATGAGAAGAGAGCAGCAAAGGAAGACATCAAACATCCCAATTCTCATTAGTAAGCAAAGCCTGACATGTGACACTGAGAATTACAGTTTTAACAGGATGCCTCTTTTATCTTTCAGAAATTTCTAAAACATACTGATAAATTTAAAGATGATTTGGGTCAGGCTCTTAGTAGCATTTTCTACTGTAGACAGAGCCACTTTAGGAGTTCTTTGTATGCATGAGTGTTACTGTTCTTTTTACTGTTTAGGGCTATAGTAAGAGAGCTAGATAAAATAACTCTGTGAAAGTTAGAGAAAAGGCAGTGAAATTGTCTGCTGGGACTGCTGCTCCAACAGAGTGTCAGTTGAGTACAAAGTCTTGGCACTTTCAGCTTTCATCTTCTGGTAGCTTGAAACAGCTTTACTGGACACCATCATCCTTCTGCTACTAGTATGTACTCTGGAAACGTTTCCTGAATTACATCTCTATTGCTGTTGCTAATCTGATATATGAGCATCATTTGAGTTTTGCACCTCTTGAAAAAAGTCACACTGACCTGAAGTTGGAGTAACACAGGTGCATCAGACCCTTAGTCTCTATTTTGAGGCAGAACAAATCAGCAGGTCTGTGCTGGCAGCATTGGTCTTCCTTGGCATCTTGGTTATATCTGCTTTTTTTTGCTGACTTCTTTATTTTAAAGACACTTTTGAACACTTGCAGCAATTTTCCTTTTTAAGAGACCAGATTTTATCCATGCTGTTGTTGACAAATAATTCCCTGTCAAGTATTCAGGGACTAGCACTTTTTCTTCTTGTCTGGGTTTTCCCACCGTTTCTGTGGGAAGGATTCTATCTGAAGCTAGCACTGCTGACACTTGCTGGGCAGTGTAGTCATCCAGTAGATCTGCAGGCCTGTTCATGCTGCTTTTTCTGATCATGTCAGATCTGTAATAGCTGTCAAGTTTGCTAAACTTATGAGATGCTACGGATGTGAATTTTTGATTTATGATTTTGCCATGAGAAAGACAAGACAATATGTCATTTCTGTTTCATAGAGTTTTTGTTTACTACTTTGGGAACCTGTGACTTCCTAAAGTTTAGAGGTGAAAACAATTTCTGAAATTGCTATGTGATTCTTCTGTAGCACAAAGGATGTGGTGGGGGCTTTTTGTCCTGTGGGTATCCATGTTCCCTCTGGGTATGGCTCTGAAACAGAGCCTGGGAATAGAAGAGGGCCAGGACACAGCTGGAATGTAGGCTGTCTCCAGGTAGCCCTTCCCAAGGATGAAATTTCCCACTGCAGAAATTAACAAGACATCTCCTAAAGTGTAGTCAGACATCACATTTCCAGTTTGTACCGGTTTTGTTTCAAATGCCAGTTATAGTGAGTGAATGGCATACTTGGGAATATGGCAGTGATCTCATGAGATTTAGTCTTCTGTACTAGCTAGTGGACAATGGGTCTTTTTTATCTGAACATGGATGATCATTAGTGCTATTGGAACAGATCAATGATTGAAAATCAGCTTTGCTGAAGCCGGTGAAACTGTTAATTGATACCAGCTGGGCATCCATTCCAGCACAGGTGAATGTAATGAACTTTAACTCTATAGGAGATATGCAAAGAATAATCTTCTTGTACAACAGACAGAGATAACAGTATCTAAAAGATACCCAGATTTTCACAAAAGTCTGAAGTACATAAAACTGAAGAGGCAGTATAATGCTAAAATTATGTTCTGTGATGTTCCTTAAAGAAGGAACTAGCAATATGTTGGGAAATACTTGTAAATTGGAAACTAGCACGTTAAATGTTAGGCATATATGTACAGTTTCCTCATTGTATGACTCTGAATTCCCCTCAGTACTGTCAAAGGAAAACTGATCAGTTAAACAGCAATTAGCATGTGAAAAAATAGTTCTATTAAATGGAAAAAAAAATCTTGCCTTATTTTCCATTTGCTTGATTTTTATTACAATATGATTTGCAAATCTTGTCTCTAATGCAGTTCCAAAGTTTTAAGATACCAGAGGAACTACATGAAGCAGATTTAGATGTGAAGGCAGCTTTTTCACTCAGTTAATAAAACCTTTCTTAAAGGCAGTTCTGTAGTTACACTTGTGGCTTCTTGCTTTATACCTTGTTACATATTCTCATATGCAAGTCAGTTGATTCCTCTGGTGCCTCATAATAGTCAAGAACTGTGGACTCTTGCAGTGTGACTCATGCTGTAGCTTATTTTACTGTATAGTCTGTATAAAGACTTTCTTTGAACGGTGAGTGGATACGCAGTATCAAAGTGACAATAACAAGCTTTGTCTGTCTTGCTTCACAGCAGAGAAAGAGCCCTACAAAAATAGATTGAGGGACAGGACGTTGCAAATTAGGTAGCCCTTCAATTAAGACATCTTCTAGCTCTAGTATCACCAGTGACCTCGTCTTGTCTTCTAGAGGGACTGAAAGTCTCATCCCAGTATAGCAGTACACTTGCTACAAAAATCATTCTTCTTGCTGTCAGAAAAAGGATGAAGTACATCCGATTACTTCTCGATAAAACCTGTCTTTTTTTAATCGGGACTGCATAAGAATGCTCGTGTATATTTTCCACCACTGCAACAGCAGGCAAACAGCAGTGCATTCCAAGCTAGAGCTGCCTGGTTCAGGTGCTCAGCACCTTCAATACCAGTGTCCACAAAAACCTGAAAAGTTACAACTTTAGGTCATCTGTGTATGGTCTTAATGAAAACACTTAGAAGAATTGCTAATTATAAGAATTGAAATTGCAAAATAAACTCGGAATATAAATACAATCACAGACGGTGAAAATGATCAAAATGTTTTTCTGTGAGAGGAAGGAGTGAAAAAACATATTTCATTTTTGTTTTTGCTCTTGCCTGCTACAAATACTGCCATAACTTCCATGATGTACCTGTTTGATGGAAGATAATGTATGTGGCGTTTGGAGTTATACCTGTGAGGATTAGCCAGCTGGCTGTTACCCAGAGAAGCGGGATGCCCAAGTGTTGTCCTCTTTTCTTTTCTCTAAGTAGTGACACTTTATTTGGGATCTCTCTCCTGGTACTAATTTCTGTTTAGCTTCTAGGACCCTATTTGAACCTTATCTCAAATTTGGTTAATTTTTTTCCACTGAAATTAGAATAGTCTGTGAAGAAGGGGGTAAAGGGAGGAATTGCCTGCTAGGCAAAGTTTGCATTTTGTTAGGAAAGCAGAGGAGCAGAATGGAGTCTGTACCCGTGCCAGAGTATAGGAGGTCTGACATGTGACATAATTATAATAGAAAAAACAATTAAAGTTTGTTTGGGCCTGCTTTTAATGAGAAGGTTGGGAAAATTGCCAGAAACTTCTCACTGTTAAAGAAATGGACAGAAAGATGAGTGGACAAGGTGCTTTCTCCTCCCAGCTGCTACTGCACAGCCAGACTCACAATTATTTACTGCATTCTCCTAGCAAGGCTTTTTACAAAGAGTTTTGTATTGTCTGTGTTGGATTTTCAAAATCTGCAGTATAAGTCTTTAACAATTTGTTTGTCTTCATATGCTAATCTACAGAAATTCCTTAAAATCATAGTGCAGTAATATCACACACTGTTACTTTTTCTCCTTTACTGAAAACCAATTTAGTTTGCTCTCCATGTAAGAAGAGTGTATTTATCTAGTACTGCTGTTTGCTTTGTGTAAATATTATTCCTTGTAATACATCCTTTCCAATTGGTTCAGAACAGGAACAGCCAGGGCTCGGGAGAGGCAGGTGGTGGGGCCTCCCCAGCACAGCCTGGTGTATTTAATACTGTTTTTTCATCCTTTAAATTAAAAAAAAAAATGAAACATGATTCCATAAGGTATGGGCAGGAAATACAAAGATATCTAAAAAGTGAACAATTGAAAACAGTGGACTAGAAAAATGTTCTACTTCCAAAATTGATGATCTGCTACTGCCTGCCCTGACTTCGTGCAATCTATCCATCTGGTGGTTAGGTTAAGATTTCAATATGCTAATGAAATTATTTTTAGCCATATATACGGGGATACCCAGAAGAACTGGCTGTTTGCTGCAGTGGAATGGAAACACAAAGGTTCAGAAAATTATTTCAGTTCCTAATGAATTGTCTATCAAATAGACAACTTTTAAAACCAAATGTAAGTTTTAGAATATACTTTTAAAAGCCAGGTCTTTCAGATTGACAGCCTAAATGCCACAGATGTTTCACTGAGAGCATCTTTTAGCCAGTTTGACAGAAGTTGTCTTAGTGCAAGAATCAGCTTTTTTTATTGCCTCTCCGTTGGGGAATATCCTTCCTAAACTGCCTCGCAGAACTGCTGTGTTGTTACATTCATAGTGTGTGGCTAAGTTCAATGGTCTGTTAGTGAGTCTTCAGCAACCCCCTTTCTCTTATAGTTGATTGTTTACAGTCTTACATCATCATCATCATCATCATCATCATCACTTGTGTAGTCCTATGTAAACCTAAAAGCTGAGTCTCTTGGAATCTGGTTATATCTAGTTAAAACCCTGTCTGGGACAGGATTGGCTCAGTTTTTTTATTAGTTACATCCCTTTTTGGTGGTACAGCTTCAGTGCAAGAGTGTAACAAATACCATTCTTTCAGATGGGAAAGTGTTTCCTTAGGCGTTTTTTTTGGAGGTCTGTCCTACAATGAATGCCAAAGCCGTGAACTTCTTGTTCTCAATTACCTCGTGCTCCAGTATAATCATACTTGCTTTATGTGAAGAAAAATCCCTGGTGAAACATTCTCATCTTGAGTTTAGTTAAATTATGCCATTCCGTGTCTCTTGTGCTGTGTCACTTGCCTGCTTGCATCCTGCTCCTAACTGTGCTCTAGATGTTTCTGTTTGGGAGGTGGAAGAGACAGGAGTTGGCCTTTTATTTTCTGTGTAGTACTTAGCACAGGTGGATCCCATTTAAGCTGATTTCAGGACTCTGACAAAGGAGGAGATTGATGTTATGTTCTTGTCCGTTTGCCATCTTTCTTTTTCTGGAAAGGTTATTATTCAGTTTAGTTCTGTAGTTTACCCTTCATTATGTTGTGTCTTCATTTTTCTCATGTTCTTTTTGTTTCATTTTTCTCTTTTGATTATCTGTTCAGCCTTAAAATCTCTTTAGTATTTTTTTCACTTAAGAAAATCAACAGTGCATCTTCGTTACTGTGCCCCACTGTGTATCTCAAATGCTGCTCTAATCTTGATGATGATCATAGGTAGAATGAAGACTAATAATGAGGAATGAAAATGAGGTTTACCATTTTTTATGGTAATATATTGTGAAGGAAATCCCTATTCAGAAAATGAAATAAATAGAAAACAAAAGCTTTGTAATACAAAATTCATCCCCTCACCAAGTGTCAGCTAGTAAAACTAGTCCATATACTTGATATTCAACTCAACTGGAAAAAATACACAGTTAAAATAATTTTTAAATGGCAACTAGGAGGATTTGGAGCTTTTTTTTTTTTTTTACATAACTGAATTAATCTGTGAGAATGTTTCATAATTTCTTTAACCAAGTCACTCTGCAGAATCACAGAGTAGTTTGGACTCTGCCTAGTGTATACTGTTTTAATCCTTTAAAACTCACATATTCTATTTTGTTCTATTTTTTCTTATAATTTACATCCCAGAGCCACGTAATAAAAAATACTGCAAACATATAGCATGCCTCACTGTGGAAAATAGAGATTAAGATTATGACTGGATAATTTGCACAGACTTGTTGTATTATGTGCTGTTCATCTCAATCTGCATAATCTTTAAACTTAAACTGTCTCAACACCAGCCAGATTTAAAGAGCCAAGCTTCTGCCTGTCATGGAATTGTATACCTGTTTCTAAGACATCAACAGATAGGACAAGAGGACACAGTCTTGAACTGCACCAGGGCAGGTTTAGGCTGGACATTAGGAAGAAATTCTTCACACGAAAGTTGATTGAGCATTGGAACAGAGAGGTGTTGGAGTCACCATCCCTGGAGGTATTTAAGGAAAAACTGGATATAGTGCTTAGTGTCATGGTCTAGTTAACAAGGTGTTATTAGGTCGTAGGTTGGACTTGATGATCTCAAAGGTCTTTTCCAACCTAGTTGTTTCTGTCACTCTGTGAACTGCTTCTTCAGTGGCAAAAAGAGAGAGGAGGGAGTTTGTTTATTAGACATACCCATAAGCCACTTCATATTCTTTTTTTGTCCTTTATTTTTATAGTGTGCCCTCTCCCTTGAAGTATCTTCACTCCTTGTGACAACTCCAGTGTCACTCCATTTCCACTCCTTTGCTTCTTATTTCTTGTTACTATTTCTTTCTTTTCTAACATTTACTTTCCAGTGGGACTTTCTTCCTTCTTTCCCACCCCTGTGTGCCTCCATTCCTCACTATCCCTTCTTGTCATGAGGTTTGAAAATGTTTCTAGGGCTAAGCTGAAATGAATGCTGTTACTTTACTTTTTTACCAAAGGAAAGGGTTGTGCAACAAACAGTCACAGCAGGACTCCAGGTTAGAGCTGCAGAACAGCATTTGTGTGCGGGCTTTTTCAGTCGTGGTGAGGGACTGGCAGCTAAATAAATTGTCTTTCATTTGAGAAAGTCACTTGCACTTCAATCTGTAGGAAAAACCTTGAAAACTGCCCCATCCGAATAAAGCTGTTGCATTGCAGAGTGTTAATACAGTTTACCTAATCCTTACGTTATGGCACAGCTGAATCACTGTTACTAATGTTTGCATTTCAGTTTGATAAAAGTCAGTCATTCCCATCCAATACATTTTGAAATCTTCAGACAAGACACTGTTGTATAAAAAGAGATTATGTTTAACAGACTGTTTAGAGGTCTTTATCTGGAACTTCAGACATGAGAGCCATGAGATATTGGGCTGTAAATGTGGATGTAAAACCGTGTAACTAAACACTGTGTTACAAAATAGCTGAAACATTATTGTGAACTCCTGTGGGGAAATACCACGGGCAGCATTTACTGTAATACGGTGTGCATGAAAGACACTCCAGATCTGAGGAGCTTTGACCCATGAGAGGTTTATGCTGATGAGGTAATTCCAGTGGTGTCATTGCAAGGACTGCTGGGTGAACTGGAGGCCCAGGTATTTTGGTGTCCTGTTAAGTGATATCAGTCTGATTGTAAGTGATTTTCTGTCAGAATACACTCTTTTCTATCCACTGGAAGGAATAGACTGTGTTCAATCATACTTCCTGAAATACAATTGTTTACTTTGTGTTTACATTTTCCCCTCTTATTTTGTAATGTACTTGCTTTGACTTCTCAGAAGTGTTTCTGAGGGAGCTGAACAAACTGCTTTTAAAGCAGCTCACACAGTAATCAAAATAATACTTAAAAAGCATTGATGAAAACCTAATGTTGTAAGAGAAATTGTATGTTTACTTATTTACACTTATTAAATATCCTTGTTATTGTTATGTGCATTTGAATAGAAACAACCACTTTGGAGAATTATCCATGAAAAGGAAGCCTTTGATATTAAATGAGCATTGGAAGTTGATGTATGCTTGTTTCTGTGAGAAGCAAAAACAGTGTTAGATTGATCCCAGTGAACTACTTAAGAGGTTTGTATTGATTGTAGAGGAATTAATATTTAACCCAGAGTTTCCTTCCAGATGAAAACAAATATCTAGACTTAACATACTTCTGTGTTCAGAGGTTATAAAAATGAAAACTAGAGTTATAGATCAGCTCACCTGTCTGCTTTTTCCTTATTTGTTTCAAATCTACTTTTAAATATATATGTAATGGAAGAAAAGAAACTGTTTATAACCATGAATAAAGCCAGTGCTGTACACAGTGTCATAATAAGGCCAATGTGTCATTTAAGTTGCACTTAAAAGCTATCTTAAGACTTAACTTCTGCAGAGAGCTTACAGAATTTTACTCCAGAGTAGTATGACTTCAGCCCATTTCAGAGCACACACAGCCTGCACTAGGTTTGCAGTTTTTCTGTGTCTCAGCAGCACACACCTGGTTTAACATCCATTTCTTCAGATGAAGTCCATTTCACAACACTCATGCAAAGAAAGATACGTTGGTCATTTGTATCAGGCCTTCTGTATTTTCAAGGTGACAATCTCAGGGTGGAACAGGAACTTGGTTTAGAGATTCTTGCTGACTTCCAGCTTACCAAGTACACACAATCCTTGCTTTTTGCTTGCTTTGCAGGCTAAGATATGTGTTCAGAAACAGGACACTTACATTGCTACAATTACAGAATTTACCATTCTGTCAAAACACTTTGCAAACACAAATACCTCTCTCGTATGACCTTTTGTCTCAGCTGAAGCTCTGCTCTCAAAAAATGTTAAAGATCAGTCAGGGATGCACACAATATAGAAGAAATACTGTAGGAGGCAGCCTGTAGCTGCCTGGGTGAGGAACTGAACAAAGCCAGTCTCATCTGTATTTGTGAGTTTCCTCACAAATTGCCTGTTTTGCAAACTGAGGTCATCTGAAAGAACTATCTTTTCTTATCCACTCATTATAATAGTGTATGTGAAAATAAGAGATCTAACTGTCTGAAGGTAAAAGGAAGTATTTTGTGCCTGAACTTCAGGAAATTGTTCTTCCTCTTGTGCATGACCCAAGAGATGTTTCCAGACTTGCCTTGGTCTATGTCCTGTTAATGTAAGTTTAAAGGCTGGCTGCAGTGGTAAGAAAAATTGTGCTAAAATAGCACACTTTTCTTAGTTGTTCTGCTCTTTGTTTTTGAGATGTGTCTACTGGCTTTGCTAATAAAGCTGCAGGTTTACAATTGTTAATGTTGCAGAACAGTTTGAAGAGGAATGAGGTTCTATTCTGTCACTACGTTGTTCAGAAAATTCCAGCTAAGGTGTGATTTGCTGCTTCTCTCCTACGTGTGATAATGAAAGAGGAAGAAATGAGAGCACAGCTTTATTTTATTATCTTATATTGAGTTTGAAGCACTGTTGGTGACATCATAATTTGATTTTAAAGATATCACTGTGAAAAAGTAAATATGAAAATGTGTAATGCTCTTTTTCAGCCACTTTTGAAAACTCGAACTTCATGTTAAAGGCAGTTAAGTATTTTTTTTCCTGAAAAAGCATTTTCTATTCTATGTTTACACAATTGAAGTAAAAGAAAACACATAAATCAAATGTTTGTTCTTCTTTATATGTTTTCTTTGTCCTTTTTAAAGTAAATGCAGTCTTTCCCACCCCTCCTAGCCAAGTCCTGTCCCCACCCAAGTGCATTTCCTGAGTGGATTTCTCTAGGAGACAGAATTGGAGAACTGTATGATGGCATTTCTATATTTAAGTTAGATGGAGCAGAATCGGCTGTGTAATTTGCTTAATCGGTGCCCATGCTCTAATTTCCTTGGATGTGATTTTTTGCAGTGCAGTCTTATCTTTGGCTTTCTATCTGGTAGCCAAGTCTGCTATTTGGCATGATTTCAGACAGTTGGGTGCATTTTTCTTCTTGACAAAATATCAAGGGGATTCTGTGATAAAGCAGATTCTGCACACAGAGCTTTTCAAGCACAATAAATTTATTTAAATGGGAATGTGACAGAAAAATATATGCCTCCAAAATAAAGAGATGGAGTAAAATCTAAAGCACAGTTGATTAGAGCCAGGCAGAAACATTCAGAAGATGGTAAGTATGTAAATAAATGGAAAAGATGCAGATTCATCTGCTGTTACATAAACTGTACCTATTCTGGGATCAGGATTCAGCAATTTTGTTACAGGCATTTCCTGTACTTATTTTATCTGAATATGACTATGGCTTCACTTCTGCTTTCTCAGACCTAGTCTGTAACATTTTAATGACTTGATAGACTGATGTATATAAACCAGTCTGTTTCTGTTCAGTAAGTTGTGGTAAGATCTTCACATGATTTGTTTTCTATTTTTCCACAAAATATGTTTTTGCTATTGTAGCATTACATTTTCCTAATATGTCTTCATACTTTCCTTCAGAAATACCTCAGTTATGTTCTTTTACCTATACTGTTGGTGACAGCAAATGTTTATATTCTGTTCATGACAAAGGCAAACATTTAGCAATAGGCCCAGGATACTTGGTGTTCTAGAGTGAAGCACCAGCTTCGAACAATGATTTCTTATCTAGTGTTAAACAGCCATGGGTTATGTCCTTCTTGTGATATCCAGTTATGATATTGACCTGAAATGTATGGAAAATTTCTGATTGAGCTTGTTTAGAAGCAATACACTTGGTAATTTATAAACATAATAGGAAGACAGTATCTGAAATCAGAATTAGACCGAGTCTGCTGTAGGTCTCAGCACATACTACTGGGCAAAAGCAAGGGTGCTCTTTGTTTTCCCCTTTGTAACAAGATTGGGATAAAAAAGCCCTAACAATATGATAATTTGTCTGGGGTGGGTTTTTTTTGTAAAAAATCTGTAAGAACATTAGGCACTTTTTGTTGGAAAACACAAACGGATGGCAGCCAGATGACCTGAGATTTTGCCTGTCAGTTCAGTGAAGACCACAGTATAAGATCTAAATGGCAAAAGTCTGTATTTTGAGACAGCAATCTAAACTTGATTTGATGAGTGAAAAGAGGGTCCAGAAATCTTCATGGGCTCTTTCTTTCAGGGACTTTTCTCCTTATTGTTCTGGAGAAAAGAGAAGAAACTGCACCATGGGAGTGGCACGCCCTTGTGAGTAATGCTCATGAGGGAGGTGGTTCATTGCCAGCTTAGAGGAAGAACAGAGCTGTACTGAGAGCATCAGTGATCAATTATTTATTGTCAAAAGAAAATAGAGAAGCTGGCTCACATTGTCAAGCTTCAGCATATATTCCCCAAGAGAAACCACTGGAGAAGTATCAACAGCTAATACAGGAGTATTGCAGAACTCAGGCAATAGTCACAAAAGGAGCATCTGATGAAACAGTTACACTGGGTTTTAAAAAATACGTGTGGAAAGGTCGCCTTGATGTTTGGCTTAGGACTTCTACACCTGAAATTGTTTTGTGTTACTCTCAAGTTTGCAAGTTAAGCAGTCTTTGCCTTGTCACCTTCTCTGCTGCTAATTAGTGGTAGGCAGAGCAGGAGGCCTCACAAATAGTGAAAAATGACAGTGACTGAGATTGTGAATTGGGGAGAAGGAAAAAGAGAGATCATGTATTGAACTGAGCATGTTTTGTGGTCTATGAAACTTTCCCCAGCCTTACAAGACACTTAATTCCTGGTATCTGGCCACAGATTCCTAGTATCTGTAGATTCACCGTGGCATGGGGAAGCATCAGAAGCCTGAGTCCCCAGTGCTACAAACCATCACTGCCTGGGTCCTTATTACACAGCCCTTATTGGCCAACTGCAGAACTGCTGCCCTTGGGGGAGTGTGTGGAACCTGTGGTCAAATATTTATACCCAATGGGTCTTCCCTTCATCAGTCCTGAGTCTTTCCCATTAGAGTGCTGGGCTTTTGGTATGCAGTGAACATGGGCAACAAAGGCTCATCCATATTCTTTACGTATACCTGGCTTCTTCTGGAGTGTTTGTGAACAGGTATTAGCTCTTCACTGCTTGGAGTGAGAGCTCCCTTCAGAAGAGAAGGGACTAACCACAAAGATCAAAGACATCTTCTATATACTTTGTTTATGCTATAGGCATTTTTCAGGAATTTAGAGATAGCTTGCATCAGAGTTATAGTAATTGCCTTCCTAAACATTAGCATATAAAAATATACCTAATTATATCCACAGAGTTGAAGAAAACCTGCTGTAGTCATGAAAACCTATGAGACAAACTGCAGCGAACTACAAATAAAGTCTTTATATGAGCATGCAAAAAAACACACTGAAAAACCTGACAATGAGTGACCTTAGAAACCCTTCCCCCACAGCACCTTCCCAGTAAGGCAAGTGTGTGATTCTGTTTCTTCCTTCTTTTCTCTCCCCAGCTGTTCTTTGTCAATAGCTGTCTTTGCTTTAGGCTATAGCAGTAGCTGAAAAGGTCAAAATGTGTTAATTTTCACCACTGCATGGGTATGAGGCAGTCAGCAACTAGAAAAAATTACTGTCTTTATTACTTGTGCTGTCAGATTAGATGTAGGAATTGTCTGTTATTTAAGCTGTTGCATGATGGAGTTTATAAATTGGTAGAAATCCGAAGACAGAGTGAATAGGTCATTGAATGCAACTTTTAAAACTGCTGTCATGTTGGATTTACAAAACTTGAAGACTTCTGGTAATAAACAAGCATATTATGATTTGATAATTGTTGCTGTCTTTCGTAAGGAAAGCCTTTCCAGACTTCATACCACCTGTGGAATACCTTTGCAAAAGCCTTTTGTAAATACCTAGTCTGTTAATCTTCAGGATAGTTTTAAATGCCACCTATGAGTATAATTTAACTTATTGAATTTTGTTTTCGTTTACAGACATTACGGTAACAAGATAGGTCTCATTATCTCAGCTTTCAGAGATCTCATACCTGGACCTTCATCATTCCATCTGATACTGGCAAATCTTTATGCAATTACTTAGGTCTGTCTTCATATGCTTGGGTTTCCCAGCAAACAGTGTTTCCCTGACTCCTTGAAATAAGTTTCCCTTGACATTTAATTTGGCTGATGAAGTGACACAAGTTTAGGCATAAATTATACCTTTTATATCAGCCCACACCCACTGAGATATCCTCATGAGAGACCATGTGTAGGCAGCTGTATCAGCCCTCCCTCCAGATACCCAGATATAAAAGGAAGTTTCATTTATGCAGAGGTGCCCTGGAGGAGTATGAACAACTGAGCTTTCTGAGGGCATGCCTTGAATTAATTCCTCTTCTGGTAATGCTGCTTGAACTCCTTCACAGGCAACACTGCTCACAAGGTTGGCTGTGTCAGATTCATAAGTGCACTTATCCCAGTGTCATGCAGAATGTGACAGAGCTGACATCCTTGGGAGTGGTACCAACATCCTTTGTTATCTATCATGAGTCTGTGCTTTTGTTCCTGGTGAACTTTGGTGTCCTGAGCATGAAGTGTGCCTGAATGGAATTAGATGCTTCCTCCAAAGTTGTATATCTAATTCTGGCTTACTCTGCCTGTAGATTTTTTCTGAAGCTGTGCCCTCATATCTTTCAGATATTGTATGCTATGTTTGTGTTCAGTGTTTTGTCTCATGAGAATAATAATCAGGAAAAATACTAGAGAATTAATAAGATGAAAAAGGCCACGCAGTGTGTGATGGCTGTGGACACGGTATAGGAAATAAAATAAAAAGTGAGTCTCTTCCCACAATTCAAATTCCTTATAAAAGTGGCTTAAATGTGGACTAGTAATGTATTTCTGGGAAAATGCTATTTTGGGAAAAACAAAACAAAGAAATAAATATCAGCTGAAGGATGATGGAGAAAAACATATATACAATTTTGTTTTATCTTGTCCCAAATGAAACATTCCAATTTTTCATCTAAGTATCACATTTCAAGACCAAAGTCAGTAGAAGGTAGAACAAAGCATTTATCTACTATTTGAATAAAATGTTATTTCAAGCCCTTGGGACACACTTTTTTTTTTTTTTTTCTCATTTAGCCAACCAAAATGACTTTTTCCCTCAGTTTATATGTGTGATTTACTAATTTAACTGAGAAAATAATTCTTTCTTATGTTCTTCCTCTCGTTGAGTTCCAGGCATGGGACTGGATGCAGAATATAGGAAAGTGAATGGTTTGGGAAAGAAAATAGGAGAGTTTTATCCTCAAATGAAATAGCATTTGTTTTGTGTGACTGACCAGGGATATAGCATAGATTTGCTTCTACGAGTATTCAGCTGGATTATGGGTGAGATTTAAATAATATGTTACTAAGCTTTAGGATGTAATAGCTTGTCTAAAAATAGGATTGGATTATTAAGATTAATGTAATCTTTGTAGCTTTTGTTATTATTTAGAATGCAAGACATGCAGTCTTTGGTGCTAGAATTGATGATATTTCCATTTCCAAGAAAAGGAAATGTATAAAGGATAATTCAAGCATTGTTAAAATTCAGCAGGCAACATTTTAAAAGTAACTACATCCAAACTCCATAGACTAAAGGATAAAACTTTTAAATTAAAATTGCACTATAAGGGACATTTTCTATCTCAATTATTAGGTGTGCTTAGTTGAAACCTGCATGAGTTTCAGCTGGTTGATTGCTCACATTGAGCTCACTGCACCCCCAAAGGACTGTATGACGCATTCTATTTACGCTGAACATCAGCATCCCTGTTGCACAAGCTTGTTTTCTGGCAGTTCCAAAAGGGAATTATAATTGTTTATCCTTAACCATGACAGTAATATAGTGTGATTGGAAACAAAAATGTGTCTCTTATTCATTGACTGATTTGTATTTGATAAAAGGACATATTTTTTTTTCCTTTGGTGTTATTTTTGTAGCTTCTGTGAATTTCTTAAGCCTTAGACAGAGCTTTGAACCTTACTGATCATGTCATCAGCATTCACTGAAGAAAGATACTGGTTACTGACATCAATTACAATTATGTACCTTATAGTGGTGTAAGGGACATCATTTTTACAGTTACAAAGTTTCATCTGCTAACACAGTTTTTGTATGAGGATATACATAATATGAGGTGTTTGGTTTGTGTGTTTCATAGCTTCTGAAAACCAAACTTTAGTGTCTTGGATTTAAATGTTTGGAGTTTTCACTATCTATCCTGTGTATTTCAAATCTGACACCAAAACTGTTGTTGTACCTGATTTTTATGAACTCTTAGCTTGTCTCCATTCTTATAATAAGGTAGATTTCTAGTTTGAGTTCAGATGAGTGGTGTAATTTCAAATGAGCTTTAAAACAGTCTTTGTGGGAAATCACACAGCTAAGTAAAATATTGATATATTAGTACCCTTAAAGTCATGCTTTGAGGAAGAGGAAAGAGGGAACTGGTTTAGCACAACTTTGGATGAAATAAAAGCAGTGTGTGCTTCAGTCAAGAGGACCTTGTAGAGTTAAGAAGTTTGATTGTTCATATCTCATGTGTGCATGAGACACACACGTGTAAATAGCACATATTCCCTTGAATGGCTTTACCCATCCATGCCTGACCAAACGTGCCATCGCTGTCTTTCAGAAATACCGACAGTATATGTCTGGACTTCTCACTCCTCCTTATGGTGTTATGGAAACTGGCTCCAACAATGACAGTAAGTATGAGAAATTAGATAGCAGGTGGTGGGCAAGCAAACAAGAAAAGGAAAGAGAAGGGGAGATGGAGATTCTCTGGGTTTGGGTGTTGAACTTTAAAAATTTAATTTTGTTTGGTATTACAATAGCAGTAGTATAACTGCATGTAGTAGAAAACACTTTGGGACTTGCCTTCCAAACTGTATACAAATGTTCACAGAGCTGTACAAAAATCTGCCTGTTGGCAAAAACATGGCGGGTGATGTCGCGTAGCGTTTTACTACTTGTGTCACATGAATTCCATGGAATGAGGCCATGAGTCCTGCTAGTAAAATAAATATAACAAATTGTGTCCATTTTTTTTAGTTAGGATGGGCTACAAAACTGGCTGTAGAATCTAGGTTAGTGCTTGTGCTTGCAGAAAACAGGCTGCTCTCTAACCTTTGTTACATGAGAACCTGTCAAGCTCTGGGATAGTGCTGTACACATGAATCCAAGGGCAGCCTTTGGAATTCATCACTTACATAAATCAAAGCACTTCTGTTTATTTGCCAGGGATTATCTAGATGCCAAGCAGGACAATATCTGATGGCTAGCAATTGTATCTGCAAATTTTGTCCCCTATGTTACGTGTTCAATATGTTTTCTTTACAGGATAATGGCATAGCATAGTGTAGCAGTGCTAATTAGTGCAAACTCAATGTCACATTTTACTGCCATGCCCTGAGACACAGGTAATGTTAAAGGAAAAAGTATAAATAGCTCCTGTATACATGCTTCAGATATTACGTTTTGAAAAAATAGTGTGCTTAGCAAGCTGTTTAAAATATTGACGTAAGTTAGCTTTTTGTCTTTTTTGTGTTCACTAAGGAAACGTTTTTCTTAATAAATGTTTTACTCTTTAAAAATCACAGATTAATGTGTATGTTGTCATAGTACTGAACTCTCATATTCCCTATTCTACTGATAAATATTTTCACTGTCACTTAAAGAATGTACAGTATGTATTTATTTTCTGTATTCTTTTTTTAGGAATGCCAGATAAAGACAGTATGTCAAGCAGTGCTCTTTGCCAAGTTTCTAAAAATTGTAATAAGGTAAATCACACACAGTTTTGCCCTTTTTTTTGCCAGAGGGGGAGGAATTTGGTTATGAAAAATGCAAAAGTGCGGCATTAGATTGAAAGTAACTGAGTGCAAATGCAAAGCATGTGATTGATGCATTTGAGCACAGTATACAAATTATAAGAATGCCTTTGACATTGTATCATTTAATTGAAGAAGGCAGCTGGTTCAGGATTATTACTGAGTGTACCACTGCCGAAGTTTGTGTTACAGCCTGGTTTCCTCGCCTTTGTTGGAAAAGTGCTGAGGGTGAGGAAGAAAAGAAGCACTATGACAAGACCAATGGATAACCAGTGGATCATAAAATTCATTATTAATTCCTATTTTAAGGCTTAACTGAGTCTGAACTGATGCATAGGCATTGTTCTGGCCCTTTGCTCAGAGTGAATTTTCTCCTATGTTCAGAGAGCAGCTTTACAACCCAGTTCCCCTTTGTAAAATAGTTCTGTGTCTTCAGCCTCACCAGATGAGGACCCACATGAAAGAACTCATGAATACTTCTGTGCCGGTTTCAATAGTGGGATATAGTATATATATAGAATAATAGTGGGCAGGAATAGTGTCAGGTGTTGCTGCAAAATTGATAACTTCTAGAATTTCTGTATGGCAGGAGTAGAAGAGTTACAGGAATAAACAGGTGCTTCAGTGCCTTTTTTCTGGACACGGGAGTTTAACTAGATGCATTTGTGTGATGGCTTTAAAAGGTTAAAGGTACTTTTCTTGCACAAAAAGCGTATCTTGACAGCAGCTGAAGACAAGGAATATTTTAGTGTGGTTCCTTAATGCAAAAATAACTACTTCCACCTCTCCCTGTCTGTCTGTCCTGCTTCCTCAAGGGTACTGACCTTTCTTAATTGTCACGTTCAGGTTTTATTTAATGTATACATGTAACAGTATGCAGTTCCATTTCCTAGAGCCTTATTCACTAGTGCTGTACTACTTCTGGACACAACCTTATCCTGTAGGAACAGAAACATTTTTCCATGCACTGAGTAATTATTCTTAGATACTTAGATAGCACCTTGGATTCTGTAAGCCTTTTACATAACAGTTATCAATTATGTCTAAGTGCTTCTTTAGGTTTTTGGCATTTCAGTGACACACTAGGAGTTAAGGCAGGTCAGGGGTCTTGCTTGGTTTCTCAAGGAAAGCACCAGGTACAGAATTCAAACTAAAGGATATTTTTGTGTTTTCTGAAGCAAATAGAAGTAACAGGTAAAGGTAAAAAGGTAAACATATCTGTCTCCAATAGGAGGTGATGTCCCCCCAGTAATGGGAAGTGATGCTCAGCTAAGGGTGGTAAACACTCTCAGGTACAACATATTTTAGAAACTGACTAAAATTTAATGATTAATGCATCTGCCAATAGCTGGGCTTTTCTAGCACAACAGGACCCTTCCTGCACAAAATAATTTCTTGGGTAGGAGACAGAGCTTGGCTAGGGCAGGCTCAAACTGCTCAGTGACTTTTACAAGAACAGAGTCCTTTGCAAACCATATTATCTTCCTTTTCAAGATGTGTATAAAACAGACACCCTTCTCTCTCCCACACTGTACACATTTCTCTGGAGAGAAGCCAAGTGAGTAAGTTGGTGACAAGTAATTGTCACCTTGTTTCATCCTGGCAGAGCTCAGACATGGCAAATGTGGCAGAAGAAGCGTGGCAGCAAAGTAATGGTCCTTGAATTCTAGTTCTGTGTTTTCTCCATATGACCACAGCTCTCTTTAATTGTGTTCAGTGAAAGGTAAATGCAGCAGAGATAAATACCCAAGTATTTTGTTCACTGCATGCAAACTTCATTCCTGCAGTTTCAAACCCTGCAACTGTTACAGTGCTTTCACAAAATGTCTGTTGCCCTTCATGCCCTGCAGTCTGATTTGAACCCTCAGGGAGTTACTGGAATTCCAGAGCAAAATTCCCAGAGTTGTTGCCACCTTTTCAAAACCAAAAATCAGGATACCAGAAAGCTACACTCTATTTCTAGATTTTACATATTTTGCTTATTTTTAGAGTGATGCATGACTCCCAAAATGGCAGGTGTTTCAGGGAAGGGCATTCTTCCAGGGAAAGGGAAACATTAGCAGGACATCTTTAGGCTACTTTAGATGGCCAGAATGATACCTGTGAGGCTAGCAGCAAATACAGCTTGAAGAGACCCACAGACTACTCTGTAATGTCCAGAAAAGAACTGAGGAACCTTCTGAGATCTGGAGAAAGTTCCTCAAAATCTTTCATATGGCAAGAAGACATTACACTCTTAGATAGAAAGAGATAACATCCTCAGTAGTTCTCATCATGAAGCATTCATTTCAAGGTATGTATGTCTTGTTTTAATTTTCCAGTGAAGTTTATTACTGTAAGTAATTTGCTTCAAATGAAATTTCATGTATTCCACTCTGGAAATATAAAATGCATGTTTTTCTTTTTTAGCCTGTGGTGAGTCTTTTACAAGCAATGTAATAGATGTTCTTCCATAATTGCTAATTATTTGAGTTTCATCTTCATAGCTTAATTTTTTTCTCCTGTCACATCTATTAGTTTTTGATGAGTAACATAAGATTTTTCTTTTCATACATGCTTTGGAATTTCCTCACCATATGGGTATGTTTGGTTTTTCTAGTTCATTAAAATCTACAAAAAAAATTATTTCTATTAAGAGAAGGCAACAAAGAGATTATTTTTACCAAATGTGAATTCATTTGCATTTGGGCTTACATTATTGCACATCATTTAATGCAATATAGCAGTTAAATTGAGCATAAAATATTGAGAGTATGCTACTGTCCTCAGTTACGTTTTGGGGAACAGAAACAAAGTCAATTTAATGCTGTCTTATGCAAGGGAAAATGACAGAGTGTTGGTCTTTTTTACTAGGACAGACCAATATCTGTCTACTGGTCTCTCTCACTCTAGTTTTTGAAAATTCCCATGGGGTAGAGTTGCATATGTGAGATGAATGTAACCCTAAAGCCAAAATTACAAAATCAATAATAATTTCAAATACATTTTTGGAAAAGATACAGAAGAGTACTTAGAACGCAGGGGAGGTCGGGTTCCAGCATGCACACAGAATAGGTAGTGGTCCTGGCTCCATATATTGCCAGCAGAGCTGGCAGCAGGGTGGCGTGATGCTTCCCACTACAGGATACTCTTCTTACAATTTGGCTGCTTTTTCGCTGTTTACGCTGAATTCTCCATGCTGAGAGTATGCTCCTGACTGATTTTTAAATTGAAATGGATCACACCTGTCTGACATTGAGCTGGAGGAAAATACATAGCACATACTAAATAGCTCTTTCCAGTTATACACAAGGAATCCTGTCCTTTGGACTAGAAGCTTGACTTTAGGGGTTGTTCTACAGTAAAGAGTACCATTTGCGAGCCCCTAAAAAATAACTGTAGTGTTAAATACTGAAAAATGTCAGCTGAAACTGGCTCACCAGAGGCTTGGTGCAGTTTCACTACAAACCTGTGCACTCAGGCTGTGAGCATTTTGTGTGCAGAATTCCCACACTGTCTTTGCTGCTGGGTTACTTGGGCATTCCTTTCTCAATGTTTAACCATGTGGGGTTTCTCTCAAGGGCTTCTTTTAGTTGCTAGAGGAATATTTTGACAATATAAAGCTAGACACTGAATCAAAGCCAGAGTTCTCTCCACTCTTCTTTTACCCTCTTTACTGGTACCCAAGTAGGAACAAAAAATAGCCCATCTGCTCTGGAAATGTCAGATATAAGACAGTTTGAAAGAAGAGGGTACTGGAGGAATGAGTTGTAGAGACAAAGGAATAAGAACAGAGGACAGCCCCATTGAGAGCTTGAATCTCTGCTCCCTTATGGACTGTGGTGCTGAATGCTATTTTCTGCAGTCAGCAAATGTCTTAAACTCAGAAATGATACACAGAAAGAAGAGAAATTTGTTATTTGTAAGTTATTTATTCAAGTAGTAGATAGTAAAAAAATTCTAACCCTGCTAATAATGATCCAAGCTGAAATTTTATATTCTTTTCTATAATGGAATCTCCATATTGCGGTTTGCTGAAAGAACCTCCACATTCTCAAGAAGCCACACAAAATTCTGCTTGAGAAGAAGGCTAAACAATTAAGTGCTCAAAAGCAGAGTGTTTCGAGAATGGGGGCTGACTGAGCAGTGTTCATGAAGTCCTCTTATCTGTGTTTGTCATGGTACAGACTTTGATTATCTGCTCTCGTATATTTTTGCTGTGACACACTACATTAAAACGTCTTACCTCAAAAACCATGCTACCTTTCTTTTTATATGGCTTCACCTTGGTGACTGTTTAAAACAGTTTGCTGTTTTAAATAAGTTTGCTCCCTCACTGAGAGTGTACATCCTGTAAGGAGGAGAATGCTTTTCATCTCCTTGAATCTGAGGAATCCATGCTGAACACAGAAGACAAAAGCAGATTAAGTTGTGCAAATTCATACAGTAATTCATGCTATTGGGTGAAAAATGTGTGTTCTTTTCTGAAATCTCTCATGCTGTATTTCCGTTATGTTCCCTATATTGTCTTCAGGTTTTTAGTGTGATAAAGAGTTGCAGGAGCTCCCCCTTGTGCACGAAGTAATATTCGAAAAACACATTGATTGAGTTTGTGAACCTTACAGGTTGAAACATCCCCTTTATGTTTTTCAAGTAATGTTTCCACATCTTCTAGGCTGGAAGGTTATTGGAAGTGATTTATTTTAAAGTATTTTGTATGCAAAAGTTCCTATAGAATATGTTGCAATACTTCTGTGGAAGTCACCTTTTCATCTGTCTTCTTTCCTTGCTAATTCAATGTGGTAAAATATAGATTCCTTTTCTTTACTTAATTTTCAAAATTGCATAAGTCCCATATTGATTTTTATGTATTTAAATAATCAGGGTGATTGCGAAAACATTATTTTCTTTTTAATCATCTAAATGCATTTAATGCAATTATATTGTAAAGATCTTTTGGTGGACAGAGAAGAGTTATTCCTCAAAATACTGCAATTTCAACATTGCCAGGCAAATGAATATTCACTTGTTTTGATTTTCAAGCACTTAAGTGTAGCTCTGGGCATTTGAAGGTGTACTGTTTGTAAATATGACATTGCAATTCACAAGGTTCAGCTTGAAAAACCCACACAAGACACCAGCAATAATCATGTTCACTCACCATGTTAGCTACTCTAGCAATAAACACAAACATTTTACTTCTGGTTTCCCTATATTTTAATTTACCTTTCCCAGATGACTGAAATGAAAGCTTATCATTTAACATATTCAGTGTATTATAAATGCAGAATTTGATAGAGCATTAGCAGAATTCTAAAGGATATGTTTCACATGCTCATGAAATTGTGAGCCAAAAAAAAACAACAAAAAACAAAGAGCAGGAAAGCAGGCGGTGTTCTATCAAAGTGTAGTTACAAGGTGTTTGTTTGAAAGTTGTAGCATCTCCAACATACACATGAAAACTGTGTTAGAGGATAACTTACTTTCTGTACAGCTGCCCATGATAGATGTGCATTGATATCTTTTCTCACTTGGGCTCTGCACCAGGCAGTTCTCCTATACAATATTTGTATAGGGTTAAAAAATAATTTCCTTTTCTGTTTTTGAAGTGATCGTGTGAAAGCACTGCATGCAAATATTTCTAAATAATGTCTTTGTGCAGTCCTAACGGTACCCGTTAATTTTAGGGGCTGCTCTAATATTTTGGCACCAGTTTCACATATATGAAAGTAATTTGCCTAGAGGTTTGTTCAAGTTCTTCATTTTGCTCTGAGTGCTTAGGGTTCCATCATTATCACAGTCTGTAACAATTTGGCTAGTGCAGAAGCTCTGCATATAGTCCCTTCAATGAGTCAGATGAAGACAGCTTATGGTAGGGGAGATAACAAAGACAGGAGTGTGAGATGAGTAGGAGTCTGTGAAAAGTACATTTTTCATATGTTACTAAGGAACGTAACCATGAAAAATGTGAAGGTCTTTATATGTTGGCAGTAATGTAAACAAAATTGTTAGTGAGTCTGCTGAGTTACATAAGTAGACTTTGCATAAACTAAATTGTTGCAGAACCACCAGGGAAGGTTGGGTTTCTCCAATTTCAGCCAGGCAGATGATATACAGCAGTAGACTTCCCTCTTGAATGTCTTTGTGAATAGCAATACCTCAGAGGAAACTTGCAGCACCCCATATTTTGTTACACAATCAGCTCCCTGATAACTTAGGAAATATCTGTGATCCATGATTTCATTGTGCACCCTGAATTCTGGAGGTCCTAATGACAATTTCTACTGGAAATGGTTTCTTCTGCTGTGTCTAATCATATGATTGAAGTGATTGATTCAGAACTAGCCAGAGTAGCCCAAGACCTGCAGATGTGGGAAGTGATTCTCATTTGATCTGGTACTATACAGGAATGAGTAACATTGCACTGTGGACCAAGAATCTTTGGTCCAGGTTGCTGTGTACATGTCAAAATAACTTAGTTCTCTTCAGTGCATACTTGATTCATTTCAAGGATCCATGAAGCCTTTTCATGAATTTGGATGAAAAAAAATATGGGTTTTCTGTCTATTTGAGGAGTTTTCGTTGTGGTGGTTCATGGTCCTAATGATAAATAGAGCTGCCTATGACAATAGTGAGAGTGGTAGGAGATGGAGGCAAGACTTCTCTTCATGGATGCATTACACTTTTTGCAAACAAATGCAGAATTTTGCAAATTACAGGACCTAAAGGAATAAACTGTTTTAAATTTTATCCTTGTTTTATAAGAGCAGTAACATCAGAGTACTAAATATATGAAGGTGTATCTCAGCTTTAAAATATAAACAAGTTGCCACATTTATCTCTTGAAAGAAGATGAATAATGGGAAAAATAGGGACTAGTGTTCAGTAACATAATACAGTTGAGTTATCAGCACCTAAAGAGGAAGCCTCCCTTTCCTGTCACAGCTGTAAAACATTGCAGAAGCAGCTACTGCCCTTGGCTCAGGAACACTAAGCTTGTAAAAGTGTCTGCATTTGTAGCCTGCTTTGAGAGCTGCAGTGACTTTCTAAGTCAGTGAAACTACCTGCATGATCCAAGTTAGGGTAGTGTGGGTTTTATTATGAGGGAGGAGTGAAAAGATGAAAAATGAGTTATATGGGAAAAAGACAGATGTCCTCTGTTACCAGCAGAATAATCCAGATACTCAAGTCAATGCTAGAGCTAACCTATATGAGTTTTTAGTTTCATGACTTTTACATATGAATATCAATATATATGATCTCCACTTGTCTAAATGAAGAGTCCCCTTAAACTGTGATTGTTATTATTTTGATGCTCTCCATTTCTGTTGCCTTTTAATTTTTATTCTTATTTTTATTCAGACTTTATTGCAATTTGTGTGCACTCCAAAGCCTAGAAATTCTTGTTTGTTTTGGGTGCTGTGATGCAAAGTAGAGATGGAATCCTCTGCTACAAAGAGCTTTCAGTCAGAGAAAAAATAGAGTGACTGTCAGACAGAAAGATGCTAATTTACTTAGAACATTATAAGACATGAGAATCATGGTTGTTTGTATTTTTCTAATGAGCTTTCTTACAGGAGCTTATTGTGATCGATCCTTGGTGTGATAATCCTAGGAGACACTGAAAGTGGAAGGAAGAAGTTCAAAAATCAATAAAAAAGTGCAGAACTAAGTGATATGTATTTCTTTGATAAAACTGTAATTTGAAGGGGATCTACCTCACACTGCTGACCTCTTTAGGTGTAGTAGTTTAATCGAGTACTAGCCCATCTGACTAACCTGACAAAAGGGCTGTGGAGGTGTTTGGGGTAGCACAGGGAAGGCAATTTGGCTAGAGAGACATTTTGCCTTTCAGACTCCTGTTGCCTAGTGAATGAGTGTTGCTGTTGTAATTTACATAAATAACCTAAAGAATGGAAAGAACCTTCAGAAATGTCTAGAAAATACTAAAATTTGTAAAGTACTCAGTATTGTGAATTAGGTGTGGGACCATCTTTCCACAGGAGCATCACTCTCAGTTCCACTTGTCTGAGGACACAACCTACTACCTTCTCTGCCATTGCTGGCAAGGGCAGTCTGACAATATATATTGTGGAGTCATATTTGATGACTTTTGCTTCTTGACTGTGTTTTCTGTGAGATTCTGTCCCAACTCCTAAAAAACATGCACATATGCTCCATTTATCTCTTTCAGTTGAAAGGCAGAAATAGTGGGTAATTATACTGAGAAAAAAGATAGTCCCTTTCAAGGTTCATGTCTTCAGACGAGTCAAGCGTACACAAGTAACACATTTGGCACTTATATTTGAAACAGCAAAAGGAATTTTTTTGAATCTTGTAATTATTTTCTCAAGTTTGGCAGAAAAATTGGATCAGGGATCTTGAATCCAGATTCTTTCTAGTCACTCATATAATCTCTCACAGAGTATTTTGACTGCCTGTCCTGCCATACATGCTGGAAATTGGTATTCCACAAAGTCAATTATAGTTGTAAGTTGGTAAGACGTAATCAGTGTGTCTGATCTGGTCATTTAGCAGCATCTTTTTTTGCTTGTGTATGGATGAAAAAAATTAGAGAGGTTAATAAATAGTAGGAGAAAGCTGTCAAGAGATTTTGTTCTTTTTCTTGTGTTAGCTAGTCGAGTGCAGAAGCCTGTTGTGCTGGCTGCACACAAATAGCACCACAAGCGTCCAGTTTGTGGGGCTCATTGAGAGCCATTCCGAGTCTGAATTGCAGAGGCAAAAATGTCAGATCTTTACAGCAGAGCTGAAAATGTAATTAGGACTGTTAGCACTCATGATGGTTAAGGAGAAAGTGCTGTTGAGGTATTTATGATTTATGACTTCCATTATTTATTCTTTTTGTGAAGTTCCTTCTGAAAGAATGGTGGCGCGAGCCTGTCAACGTGTTTGATCTTTGTGTGCTTTATCATCAGTGATGCAGCTCTCTTAAAGATAGCAGTTAGTGAGGAAATACTGACGCACGTAGCTGAGTTGAATAGTAGAGAAATTAGAAGAATACATAATTTGGGTTCCAAAATAAAATTTAAAAAAACGCAACTTATTTCCAATGCAGGTTATTACACTGCTTTTAATTAGGATTACTCAGACACAGTTGTTTTCATCTTAGGAAATGAAATTGTGTATAAACAATTTATATAATAACCTTGAATATGAGCTTGATGGAGAAAAAGCCAGTAGCTTAACAGGAGAATTATGATTATGTCTTCGTAAACCTCCAGTACTGCTTTGTCTTTCCTCACTCTTTTTAGCAGCTGACCAAATTTATGAATCTGAGGAGCCTAAAGAAACACCTTCTCTCATGCCATTCTTTCCTTGTAGCCTTTTGCAGAATGGCTCAGGTGGTTGCTTTTCTCCTCAGTATATTTTCTTACCCAGCCCACCTTGGAGCCTTCTGAGAAGTGACACCAGAAGCAGAGGTAGGAGAGAGTGGCTGTGCAATAGGAAGATGGTGGGAGCATTAGCTCCCAGAGCAAAGCGCATTTAGGCCCAGGAAGAACCATGGCACTGTTTTAACACAAGTTAGCTGGGAATACTCTATGTATGTTCAGTATTTCCAGGCAAACTGGTTTAGATTACAGTAAGTAAATTTCTCTGGAACAGCATTTTCACACTGTGATTTACTTAACGTGGTGCAACAGTTGTTATCCTTTATACAACCCACTAAGAGTCACTAAAGAGTCAATTAAGCCAAATAAGATTTTGAGATTATGTTTAAAAAGGGATTGAGTGGTTGACAGTTTGCAGGGACAGAATTTCAGCTGGACAAAACAATACTTCCAACAATAATGCGAAAATCAATACCATCATTAAAGAGAAATGGGAAAAAGGGGATAAATTAAAAAATACAATAGGTGCTCTTCCATTTTACAAGGACGGGGCTGGTTCTGTGATATCCCTAAAAGCCAGACATCACAGAACTTACACAGCTTGGGCTACATACTGAGAGAGGTAAAGAGAGGTCATCTCTTTCAGAAACACACTATGGTGAATTGGGTTGTAAAGAGATGTGATTAGCTAGGGAAAATGTCAGGTGGAGTAATTTTGTCTCTCCATACCCATCTTGGGTTAATTATTGCAGTGTTCTGTGTGTATTTGTGGAGCCATTTTTTTCTCAAGTTGCAATAAAGATTCATTTAACAACAGAACCATCTCAGAGTATGTTTAGAAATGTCTGTCCCTCACTAGTTAAATCAGGGAGGATGAGCTAAATTTGAAACAATAAGAAAAAATGTGAAAAAATGTCTGGTTTAAATAGTAGCAAGTTAGGCAGCAGCAAGCTCTGTAGAAAGTAAAAAAGGAGAGATGAAGCACATTTGCAAATATGAAATACTATTTTCCAATTAAAATCATATTTTGTTGTAATTGACAGGAATTAAAAGTATTATTCTTTCACTGTTTAATTGGAGAATATCTACTGTTCACACAGATGCACATTAACTCAGTGTTTGTATTCTATTTACTGATTATTCCCGACGCATTATGGAATTAATGTGAAAAACAGCATATTGATCTGTCTTGTTCAGATCAATAATTTGATTCCAAATGCCTTTGTATGTTTTTAATTAATACAGTTACTGACACTGTATCTAAAGAATACTGAATGCACTGATGAACTAATACAGCAGTTAAGGTTTAGTTTTGTGCTAGTTAAATGTGTAAGACCACGATTGGATTTTACCATAAAAGAAAACCCCTTATCCTTCCCAGCCTCAGGAACTTGTATGACATAGGATAGGTAGCATGGTTCAGCATATCAGCACCCTCCACTTTGACAAGCTTTTTGTAGACATCAAGAGAAGTTTTAAGGAAGATACGAAGGTTGTTTTGTGGATATTTGTCAAGAGCAGAATGCAGGTCTTTTGCACTGACACACAAATACGTAAATTAAACAAGTGCTTGAGGGTTTTTTTATGTTTCTGACAGGAGACTTAAAACCATTGAAGTAGAGAAGTATTTGCCTGAAAGAAAATTTTTGTGCTTTTTTGTAAAGTGTGTTCTGATCTAGCCATCAGTTTGAGATTTCTTTCCTCTGTTTATTTTCATATACTACAGAAACAATAATTTACTTTTTTAGGAAATATATTCCATGTAGAAGGAAAACATCAGTATAGATCATTAAAAATCTCCTGAGAAATAGGACACCAGAGGGTGTTGAACTGGATATTGTTAGATTATTCCTTCTCAGCTTCATTTTTAGCAAAAATTGATTTCTGAAAAGGATGGCAGGGAGAAGGAAGAGGAGTAGATAAGGAAGCTGGACTCTGAGGCTCATATGCTGCACTCCTTTAATGTTTCTTCATTTCATGTGCTTTCACCCAATGCATTGCCCTGAACTTGGAGGATAAGAAACATGATATCACCAGAAGAGCATAAAATGAGTTTAAATTAACTTCTCTTGCCCACTTGCTAGAGGCCTTACCTTGTTGCTGACCTCCCCAGGGAATTCAAGAGATAACCTTCAATGTCCTCTAGCCCTGTCTCACTTTGATGACTTTTCCTTTCTGTGTTAAAAATCATTGTAAAGTTCCCAGCATGAATTTGTAGGCACTAGACTTCCGGGATTCCAGTTGCAGCATTCAGCAGTGGTTTCAGTTGCTTATTCTCATCATTTGTTGTAGTTGTGAGTAGGCACTGTTGTCTCCATTTTACCATGGAGAGGCTGAAACACTCAGAGGTGAAATGACTAATGGAGATCACGCAATACATAAACTGCTGTCAGAGGCAGTGGTCCTCTTGCCTCACTTGGGTAGTGTGATGACTACACTCAAGTCAAGAATTTTACCACTAATTTTAACAGGTTCACAATTTCACACATAATTCACTCTCCGTCCAGGTTTTTGCACCCTTATGCTTGACGTGAAATCACTTAATCTAAAATTTCACTGCCTCATCCTCAGAAGGCAGTTCTGGCATCTGGATGTAAATGAAACCTAGCAGAGCCCATCCTATCCTGTTTTCTAGACAGAGTACCTTCTGGGAGGCTTGGAGGTAGGAGATGCTTGCCAAAGTTTAAAAAGTACCTAGAATTAATTAAGTGAAACTCCTTAATCTTTAACATCCCTTCAGTTTGTCTTTTGATTAGGTGCTGTGTACCTATAGCATGAGAGACAGGCCTTAAGAACTGGTAACCTTGCTGCCTACATTCTAAAGTCTTTGTCATTATAGCTTGTTTCTAAAGGAGTAAGTAATTTCAAGTAAACATACTTTTAAAGCCATGAATACTAAGAAACCAGTAGTTTGCATGAGAGACAAAAAGCCCCAGTTTTGTTCTTTTATAGGTTAAAGAAATGCAGGAGCAGAGAAACCTTGACAACGCTGGCTTGAGCTTCGTTATGATAACTGTAGTCACACCTCTACCAGAATATTGGGAATGCTCGCAGCAGAGTTAGCATTTTCTGACATTTTATTCAATGCAGGCAGTGTAGTTATAGCAGCTGTTTCATTGTAGTGGGGAAGTAGAAAAATGACGGGAAAATAAGACATCATTAGCCATTTTCTGGAGGGTTTTGTGCACTGGTCATAGTCTGTTTCAATATTCTTTTTCCCTTTGACATTCACAGTGAAGTGTCATTTTTGGTAATGGCTGAATCATTTTGTGTTAAAAGGATGGACGTTTATAGTTTGTCAAGGAAACATTGTTGAAATGTTAATAATGTATTTCAATTTAACTTTCTAAAATAAATTTGCTATAGTGAATATTTGAAAATTTAAAGGAACACATTTTCCTGTTTATGCTATTAAAAAATGTAGATTACTAAAGAAAAGCAATTTTAGAATGTATTTTAAAATACAGCATAGTCTTCACATTGTATTACATTTAAAGTACATAGATTTTAAACCAGTCATCATTACTCTGAATATTTTGATAGTAGCCCATTTGCTGACAGTATTCAAAGCATTTTACAAAGGTAGAAATTATTAGTATTCCTCTCTCCAAAAAGGGGAAAATGAAACACACAGTGATTAGGTGATTTGTATAAGGTCATGCAGTTAAAAAAAACAGCATAAAACTGAGCTTTCTTTAACCACTGGCCCTGACAATTTCTGCTAGGCTATTTTGCTTTGTTTAGATAGTTTGTAGTTAGATTATGGGGTTTTAGATTACAGGTGCTATACCTTTATGAAACTCAGATTTTTAAAATTTGATTATTTTCTTCTCTAATTTTGCAGACAACCTGTGACTGTGTGTTCATCCGGTCATACCTTGCCATTCTCCCCATTTTGCTGTTTACAGATACTTGTTGAGAAAGAGAATAGTTGTCTTATGTGAGCATGGGTGGCTTGAAGATCCTTTCATAGTACAATTTGAGACTGTCTAAACTGATCCTTTTAAAACAAGTGATCATCTTGGGTAATTTGTCCTTTGTTAGTTGCCAAGTATTTGTTAATTGCTAAACCCCTACAGACCTGGTATGAGGTCAGTCGTTGGTTTTGGACTTCTCTACTTAGGAGATGTGAGCAGGTACTTTGCTTTTCGGCTGCCAGTGCTCTCTTGTGGAGCACAGTCTGGTTCTCCCAGCTGCTGCATATGATTGTGGGGAGAGTGAAGAGGAGAATGAATTGTTAGCAGCATGATAGGTGTGATGATTACGTTTCTATTTCCACTTTTTTTGTCTTCTGAAGGGGTATGGTGAATCTCCCTGAACGGGCCATTCATTTTAAGAGTTGGACTTGATGATCCTTATAGGTCCCTTCCAACTCAGAGTATCTGTGATTAAATATGTCTTTGTGGGTTGGACCCAGAGCTCGGTCCTGGTATCACATCCCGACCGTCAGAAGTCCCCGTGGCAGGGATTGTGTGCTAAGGTTTCTTATGGACTATGCACCCTTGGGGGTTAGAGGTCATCACACAGACTGTTTTCTGATGGCAAGCATTGGTCAAGACATCAGTATGTTCTACATAGGGCTACTCCAGAGATCCAGTACAGATTAATATCAGATCACAGAATATTCTGTGTTTGAAGGATAATCAAGTCCAGCTTCTAAGTGAATGGCCCATACGGGGATTGGACCTGCAATGTTGATGTTATTAGCACCATGCTCTGACCAACTGAGCTAATCTCAGGGAAATTCCTGTAACATTGACTACATTTTCCTTCAAATTTTGACAAAAATGTGCTCCAAAGGACCTTTTTTTGACAAAATCTTTGGTCAGCTGTTTGTGTCATGTTCAGCAATGTGCATTCAATAAGTGTGTTGTTTTGCCTGTAGTATCCTAGCAGAAGTCTGCATAGACACTCTTTCACTGCAGCTGCAAAGAGGACCAGTGGAGTTGATGTCAAGATACTCTATCTAAGGCTGCTTTCCAGCTGATAATGCCCTCCAAAAACTGTGATAGTATATGCTCAGCTTTATCCCTGTTATATAGTTATTCTGTGGTGCTGGAAATAATGGGTTTTATTGGAAAAAGAGTCATCTCTCCATCATCTTTGGAACTCTTACCTCTGTCTTTGGTTCAAAACAGCTGAAATAGATGACATTACAAAAAAAATTGAGAAAGAATGATAAGAGTAGAAGTGGGAGGTGTTGTGTGGGAGGGCTGTTGGGACTCTGGCTAGCTGTCAGCTGTATCCTACTGACTGGCTATGATTTTGTTGATATTGCGGGAAAGGTTTTTTTTGTAGATTTTATTTCCTCCCGTGTAAACCAGATAGGGCATTAGAAGTCTTTTGGGAGGTGCATACAGAGATATTCAAACATGTCAGTCAAAAGTGGTAGTAATCAGAAGGCATCAGGAGTCATTTGGAACCAGTAAGAGCTCTGCTCCCTGAAATGCGCTCAGGGGAATCAGATGCCATGAGCCTGACTCAAAACTCATTGAGTCAATTAGGCACTTCCCAGTGATTCCAATGGGATTTGGATTAGACTATAAATCCCCAATAGTGGCAAATACTGAGGATGTAAAACAAACAGACCTCTTGTGATGTGGCTGTTGCTGCTGACACCTTTCAATTTGTGTGGCTTGTGTCCTTTGTTTCTTCTGGATCCCCCAGCCTGCCAGCAGGAAAGTGGATGTCACTCTTCTGTTCCCCAGTTGAAAATAAAGGGATCAACAGAAGTGCACAGTTTTATCTGATCTCCCTGGCAACATGCTGTGGTTAACTCCAATCAATACTGAAACTTGTTCTCTGTTCAGAGATAAGCTACACTGTGGTCATGTGAAAAAAGTGGTTCATTGGCTTTTTTGTATTTCATCTTAGTTCTTTGCAATACACATATCCTGTGTTTGCATTTGAGAGTAGTAAATTAAGTCCCCTTCATCATTTGATTTTATAGATCCAAATCGCTGTAGATCTAAGGCATTTATTCATATGTAAAGGCTCAGAAACATCCCTTTACACCTATTTAACAAGGGGAATAGAAAAATCTATTTTTATAAGAGATGTTCCTGGACTTTATTTAGCAGATTCAAATAAGTTGACAAATACAGATCTCATGGCAGGTCACTATCATTGTTGTTCATTTTATTATTTATTTGTTTGCACATGGCTTGCTCAGGGATATAAGAAACACCAAAATAAAGATAGGCCTTGCCCTGTGGTTTGAAATCTAAGGCCTATTTCTCCACAGATTAAATGTGTGCATGAAATTATACACATGAATAGTCCTATTTAAAGCTGTGGTATTGCTCTCATGCATAAATATTTGAATCTTGAAAGGAATGGAGACTAAAATTATTACTTTCTCTGCTTCACCCTAATTTAAATAGGGAGTTTTGTGATTGGCTTTGTGAAGGGTTTGTTTGAATGGCTCAAATGTGCATCCATAAATGTACAGATAGGGAGTTTATCAATGTTAATGCTAAAAGCCTTTTTACCACAGTTTCTCATAATAATTTTCTGCTTTCCCCTACCAAGACCAGCAGCTTTCCCTTCTCTACCCTCCAGACCCATATGACCTGCCCTACAGGGAAGATCAGCAGGTCATAGCAAACGGTCTGAGTGTGCACTAGTTGGAAAATGGAATAGAGTAGCTGAAGTTCAAGATGGTATTGCTGTGTTGCTTTATCTCACACTGAAGGAAAGCTAAGAGCAGCTACACTGGTCACTCCTGTGGCCACGAGATGAGTAATACTATTGTAATTGGCTTGCTTATCTGAGCTCTTTGCATGGTAACTTCTCCTTTATTCAGAAGTCCTGACAAATGGGATCATCAAGGAACTCTGTGTCTCATGTATGTACTTCAGTCTCATTAATTCTTCAAAGATACCAGGATGTGTTAAGGAGGCAATTAAACACTCTCCTCACTCTCTGCTGTTTTATAGGGAGAGCTACTTTATTTTTTTTAAGTGCCTTCTAAGCAATCCTTAATGGAAGATCCAAGATTGTAAAGAATCACAAAACAATTCTTGTTCTTCAGCCAAGCTGTGACGATCCCTTAAAAAATAATTTTTTTCTTTTTTTTTCTGATGGGAAGTTGTTGCTGGAGCCCTCTATCTCCTATTAACTAACTGATGTTACATTTCTCTGCCTTTGAAATATGTCTTGCCTTTCTATAGCAAACTCAGTCCAAGCCCTGTGTTTCCATGTATTGCATTTCAGCCTATCACTAGTGCAGCCAGAGCTCACTGCAGCAGCTATGAAAGGCTATAACTTTGGGCACTCTTTGCTGGGCATGTCTTTTGGATGATGATGGCATTGTCCCTCAGTAGGAATGACCGTCTTGGGCTCACTGCTCCAGGAGCTCTATTACTGATTGCTTCTTTAAGCACCACTCTGTGGCTGAACTCCTTTTAGACTTGTAAAGCTGTCCTCAAAAATTGCACAGTACCATGTAGTGAGGCTAAAAGTTACTCCAGGAAAGCACTGAGTCCATCCCTGAGCCACGTGCTCACTGTAGCACTGTCGCTCCTGACAGATTCCTTACGTATCCTCCCAAAGATGGAGGAGCCAGTCCTCTTTGGCAGTCTGCCAGCATTCACTGTCCACACTGTGAGAAAAGCTTCAGCAATTCCTAAACTGAATCTGTCTTACAGCAATTTGAATTATTTCCTGATCTCTTCATGATGGACTAGGTCACTTCTTTCTTCTTTCCAAAGGCCTTGTAAATCTGAAGAGTTTTTTTATCACACCTCTGCTAAGATATGCCTTTTCCTTAGCTGAACAACTTTGATTATTTATGTTGTGCTTTCTGATTATTCTTGTTGCTTTCCACTAAAATTCTGTCCAGCTGCTTTTAGATGCTTTTGGATTAAAGTGGGTGAATGAGACACAGTGCTTTATATTAGGTCTTATCTAGGCTGATTAAAGCAGAACACCTTTGCATATCTTATATATTACTACATTCCAGCACAGTGCTTGCTGCTTTCACACAAGTATGGCATTGGTTATTCAGTTATGTTTAATATTTATATTTTTAAAACATTATAATTCATTTTCTGTGGTACTACACTAAGGCACTTGCTCCCTACCCTGTCTTTATTTAGCTGATTCTGCCTGCTTCAGAAATGTAGTCATCACTCTGTGTTGCATAAAAGCATCTTTTTTTTAGACCAATGTTACAGCTGCTTCATATTGTAAACTTACTTTGCAATGTATATGCAGTGCCTCCCATCCTGAAGTCGCCTGCAGAATCAATAAAGGTATATTCTGCTTCATCCCATGTTAATATTTAATATTATCAGATGTGATATATTCTTGAATGCTGCTTAGAACAGACCTCTGGTATGACTGCCAGTTTGACTTTGCTTCACTGGTAATTGCTTTCAAAATCCACTTTTCCAACTGACTTTGCACCTATTTTGTAGGAATTTAATCTACCTGTTGCAGAAGAGAATATATGATGAGAAAGTGCTAAAGCCTTACTAAAAGGCTGAAAATCTACTGTTTCTTGTCTAATCTACCCATGTTGCTACTGGATCATGAAAAGAAATTAGATCGGTGTGGCATGACTTGTTTTTGGTTAATATATGTCACATGTGACTCATGTCCCTGTTCTTTTCCAGGTGCTTACATATGGATTTTTTCTAGGAAGACACATTAAGCTGACATCTATATTTTTTCAGCTTCTCCTTTTCCCATATTTCTGTCTTCAGCTGCCTTCCATAGACCCCAAGAGCTGCTGCTGATGGTTCCAAGATGGATGCAGCCCTCTTTCAGTTTCTTCAAGCTCTTCAAGTTTCCTGCACGAAATTCTGCAAACCCAGCCAATCTGAAAATAGCTAATTTATGTTTTTGGGTTTTTTTAAAGGTTGAGATTTTACTCCTGTCACTCTGCTACTTAGGATATTAACCATCTCTTTGCCACTGATCTTTAAAATGAACACTGATAAAAAATAAATCAAGTTTCTGGCTTTCTTGAGCTGTCTGTAAATAGATTTCCCGCTGTTAAACAGTAGCTCAACACTGTTTGTTTTCTTTGTTTTACTACTAATGTAGTTGTGGAATATTTCTTACCCCTTGATGTTTCTTGGCAGGTCTGTCTCATTTTGTACCTTTGCTTTTCTAATTCTGTCCTTTGTTATTCAATGTATATTTTACACTTTCCTTCTCTAGACCCCGTCCTTTCTCCTTTCTGTGTATTTTCTTTTTTTTTTCTTGTGTGTCAGTGAAGAGCTCTTTCTTTAGCTGAGTCTTTACTTCACCTTCTAGTTAAGTTCTGTGCTAGTATATATTGTATGTATGGTTAATACTGTTTCTTTAAGTAACTGCTAGCTCCCATTAACTCCTTTTACCTTACACTTGTTCCCCCATGACCCACTCCAGGAATGTAGCTATCAGTATTCTGTTTTTGTGGAAACTTTTCTTCCTAGTCCATTGTGTCTACTTTGATGATCTTTCTTCCTTCTGTAAAGTTCTGACACTGGGTCATTTCATGATCACCTTCACCCAACTTATGTTCTATCTTTGCAGCTGATCCTTCTGTATTGGTCAGGATGTAGGTGAACAAGCCTTCCTGCTGCTTTCTGCAGATTCTTATGCTGTGTCTTAGCTTTCACCTTGTTTTTTTTCTGTACTTTTGGGTTGAATCAGATTTCTTCCAATGCTGTCTTATATTCTGGTTTGATTAGGTTGGGAGTTTTATTGAAAAATCTTCATCCATGTTCAATTTTTCACCTATTAGTTTATGAATTTTTGTTAAAACTTAATTGAAATGCCTAAAAACAAAAACGTGCTTTTGTTTTTGCTAGTCCAGTGCTCTAAAAATCTATATTTTTTGTCTTATACATTTTAGCTCTCTTTTAAGTATATTCCTAACTAGAATTAAAATCTGGAAGCTAGATTGAGTATATTGTACCTGTTTGAGATTTTTACTCAATGGTTTTGTTTTCATTAGAGGCATCTTTCAAAAGATTTTTGCTATTCTTTGCATATGTTAACTGCAAATACAGACAATCTAGAGCAGGCTCCTCACAGTTCCAGAAACCAAGAAATATTGAGGGATGTGCTACTGTTCTTCTGGCTGGACAGAAATGAGTTTATGAAAAATTGTTGACTTATTAAATGAGAAAAATAAGGAATCCCATTTTAATTGTATTGATTTGCCTTTTCAGAGACTTCTTGTAAGGTAGAAACAAAAAACTTTGTGTTGTTATCCATATATACAGGCCTCTGTGTTAAGATTATTGATTTCTGTCATATGCTTCCCTCATTTTCCCCTTCCCAGCTGACCCCTAATTTCCTGGTGCATTCTTAGCTCTTAGCACTATTTGATAACTATAAGGACTTTGTCACATCATTAAAATCCCGTGGAAGCTAATGGACACATGCCCAGTTCAAGGAAACCAATACCTGGCAACCCAGAAGTAGCTGGCTCATGTTTCACCACCCTTCTGCTCTGGCTGTCTTGGCTGTCTTGGCTTTGCCTCAGGGGTGTGAGGGAACCGTGCCTGCCATGGGCCAAGGTACAGAGTGTTGCCCTTATGGGAGGCCTCTGTGCTCAGCCTGATCTGCTGTCAGCAAGCCCAGAGTGCCAGCCAAAGTCAGCCCTTGTGTCGTGTCTCCTCACACAGCACTCTTGAAGTGAATTTTGTCCATGCTGTTCACTACCAGGCTCAACAAAGCCAAATGTCTTCCCATCAGTCTGAGTTGGCTGCTGAAGTTTGGTTTTGTTCTTCTTTGTCTCCATTTCTACTGTCCTTTAACCTTCCGCTTTCCTTTTTCCTCTGTGTTGTGCCGTGTGCTCCCTCTTTCTCCTGTTTGTTATGTGCCTGTTTCCCCATTTCTCTCATCCCCTTCTTTCCTTCTCCCCTGTAGAGCTCGATAGTCTTCCCTTTCACTCTTCCCTTTGCAGAACCAAGCCACTTGCTTTGTTCTTTTCTTTTTCCTTCACCAGCCCCTTTGTGAAGGTCCTTACCTGGGTCCCTGTGAGTGGCCTGCGTGCCTCTGCATTTCAGAGAGTGGCTATAAAAGTGTTGCCAGCTCAGCCTGGTGATAATTTAGAAAACACAGATAGTGGAAGATCTCTGTCTCCATTCCTGTTTCTTGTGCTATGCTGTAAGGGAGCAAAGATCTGAATAGAAAAAGGTGCTGAAGGAGGAGAGAATTTCTGTGGTGGAGGGCTGAATGGCAGAGCATACGTGTGGGGGAATGCTGCTGAGCAGGAGGAAGAGCTAACTGTGTCGGCTCAGGCCTGGTGTGACATTTGGCCATTGCACATCTCATTAGTACTTTACAAAGTTTAGCACAGATTTGTTATTCATCTTCACCCCTCATGTCACTGTTTTAATTTGCTGAGCCTCAACAAGCAAGTTTGTCTTTAAGATATCTTCAGAAGCTTTGTCTAGTCTTATCTCCTGGACAGATTATTCTTTGTTATTACACTGGTTTTGCTCATTTTTTTTTTTACTTTAGCCTTTATTTTCTTTTTTTCTGGTCAAACTTTAAAAAACTATTTTATTTTATTTTTCAGACACCTCTTATTGATCCTCACATCCCACATCATCCTACTAAAATCATTACACAGGTAATAGAACATAGGTGTGCTGTAGAGCCAGGCCATTAGATTAATGGAAATAACTATTTCCAACAGTGATATGAATCAGCTGAAGTGATGCTTTCTGTTAGATGTGATAAGTATGTGAAACTTAAAATCCCAAATATATACTACATTGCTCTGCAAAAGTAAGCCTCTGTGCAAGAGGACTTACAATTCAGGGAAAAGAGCATTTGTGTTTTGTTTTGCAGAAGGCAGTACAGAGAGTTCAGAAAGTTTCATATCTGTGTGTGTTGGTCTTTTTCTTTCTCCATGATCACCAAGGTTCCTTCAGAAAAGATCCTCAGAGCTGGAAAGATTTTACGGAATACAATTTTGTCCCGAGCTCCTCACATGATAAGAGACCGCAAATACCATCTGAAGACTTACAGGTGTGTGAGCTGATTGTATAGAGGTCTCTGAATTTTTATGCCTGCCTTTCTCTGATTTGTCATTTATGCCTTACCATACTTGCAGGTCTCAAAAGGTCTGAAATTATTCTGTGATGCTATTTGAGTTGGATGTTATGCAGTCTTTAATGGGCCTGGTAAATCCTTTCTGAAGTAATTTGACTGGAGATTGAGTCCATGATTGTGAACAGAGGATTCACATACAAAAACTCATCCAAAGTTAATAGCATAGTTAGCTGGAATATTCTGTGTAATATCAAGTTAAAATGTAGATTCTGTTCTCTTCGTATATGAGTAAGAGATAATAGAAAAGTTCATTAATATCTTATGTTCCTGTAGTGATTGCTACAGCAGTCTTGCTCACTGTGGAGTTCTGAAAATTCACCTTGTGAGAAACATTCCTGATGCAGATTTCCTGCTCCATTTAATTTTTTTTTTGAGTGTATTGCCAGGCTCTCTTATCTTCCTGCTGGTGGCAGCACAGTCTTGCTGAAGTGGGAAAACAAAGGCAATTGTAGAACAGAAATCTGCCTGCAAGGGTGTCAGGATCTATCTACTCTTGGCTTAAGAAGCAATCAATTTGTTGTGGTTTCTAGTGTTTAAATCAAATACCTAGTGCATTATTCGAAGTGTATGTAAGTAAAAGTTATTTTTAAATCTCTGAGTGTCTTTTTCTAAATAGTAAAGCAATATGTTGCTGATCTTCATTTGAAATAAATACATTTATTTTCCGTATTTCAGCACAAAATGTATTTAATATACAAAGATATTTGGAACTTGTGAGTTGATTTGAGAATATGTCACAATATAACATTGCTGATTGCTCTAGAAGAACAAAAGAGCATATATGATAAATGAAGAGCAGTGCTGGTCCCAATAACTGCACCATTTTCTCTTAACATAACTGGGAAAACTCTTATCATTTGTCTGAGCTAGGGAGTGTTATGATAAAGAATTTTCCTAAGTAATCATATGGCTTTTTGCTTTTTTACCCCTCTTTGGGTATTCTCCAGAACTTGAGGCCTGCTGTTGTCTGCCTCTGGGCCAGTCAGGAGGTGCAAGGTGACCAAGACCGAGCATGAGAGAGCCTCAGGAACACTGGACCAAAACCGGGGTCTCCAAATACAGTGTGACAGAAGTTTGGTTACAAATGCAGGAACACCCTCATAGCACTCACTCTTCCTGTGGAGGCTGCATTGGCATTACTTTAACAGTATGAAATTATTGTTTTCATGCAGGATTCTGAAAAGCATGAAGCTTTTGGTATCCTATAGCATACAGAGGTTTCTTCTGAAAACTGTGTGGGAGGTCGTTGCACTGGTGCTATAGGTTTTGTACCAGATGTCATAGGCTCAATTTGATCCTCTGAACATTGCATTTCCCAAAACACTTGTTTTGTAAGGTGATCCTCTCAAAACTGAACACCTTCAGTAGTATTTCAAGCATGTACATGCAGACAGTGACATGGTGTTTTCTGTAGGGAGATTTGACTAAGTTTATATAGAGTTCAAGATACCACTTTTCTTGGCAGTCACTAGTCTCTTGGCTAGCTTCCTTTTCATTCCTGTCTATCTGTCCTTCAGGCAATGCTGTGTGGGGACAGAACTAGTTGACTGGATGATGCAGCAAAGTCCTTGTGTCCATTTACGAACCCAGGCTGTTGGCATGTGGCAAGTACTGCTGGAAGAAGGTGTTCTTAACCATGGTAAGATAATCAGTATCTTGACTAAAATATGGGTAGTGTGTGACATCAATGCTTCTGTAGTTCTTTTCCATGAAAAAAAAAAGGGATCATGAGCCCAAAAGAAATGCCACAGAGCGGAATGTTCATTCACAAGTGCAAGTGCAACACACAGGCAGTATTATTTGAATCTCAGTATTATTTGAATCTTGCTACCAGTATGCTTTTTTAACTTATGAGCATATTGGATCATAAGTGAACAATTTATAATAACTCTAATTATACTTAGGAGTACACTGGCATGTGTTTATATTGTAAGAGGAGCTGGATACCACTCAGGCCAAAACCAAGGGACGTATTACCTTACATAAAACGAACCTTCATCAAAGATTTGCAGTATTTAGAAGTGAATGTGAGTATTTCTGTTTGCTCAGATCCATCATTTTGGAATGATTTCCATTGGTTTTGGAGGGTTTCCCAAATTCAGCACACCAGATATTCCAGTGCAGAGATCTGAGATTTTGTGTTAGCTTTCTGATTGCATTTCACATTGACTTTCAGTTTCCATTTGGCAGGATTTAGTTGGTAACAGGATATTACAGCCCTCCAAAGGGTAGGTTTCTAAAGCAATATTCATATTTGAAGCTTTGCACGTACATTTTTATTAAATTCAGAAGAGCAGTTCTATTATAGTAAACTCCCATTTATCATCTGATGTGCTTCCCACATCCCAGGGAGAAATTTCCATACTGGGAAGCCTGATCATTCCCACTGCTCCCTTACCCTAAGGGCTGTAGCTTTAATTCCTGCCATATATTCCCCTGAACTCTCAGGGCAAGCTATTGCAAGCTGTATCAGAGTATCCAACTCAACATGTCACTCTGATTTGCTTGGAAAACCGGGAGTTTTTGCTTTGCAATATCATAATGTTAGTTTAGAGGTCTTCTCTTGATAGTCCTTCCATTAAGTTACTCCACTGGGATGCTGGTCAGTGAACTTGCCCCTGGCATTGTACCTTGATGATACACATTTCTGCTACATCACAAGGAATTTAGTTGCTTTTGCTACCTTTTGTCACCCTGTCTAAACATGCAAAGTGTTCATGCTAGAGAATACCTCTTAGAAATTAGTAAGGTAACCATTTTCCCCAGTATGATTTGTTTGATTAAATGAAATAGTTTGAAACAATAAGAAAATAGAACTTAGAAAAAAACCCACATGTTAACACACATGTATGTATACACACCCACAACACACTTATATAGAAGCCTTTCGGAAAGTACTTGTAGTACACAATTTCAACGTGTACCCTGCAAGCTACATAACTTGGACATATGTAAGAAAGAGTTTCATGCTCTTACAGTTTCTCTGTAGCTTTCTTTCCCTTCTTAAATAATCTGTGACAAATACGATGCTACACAGATTTTGACATGGTTTGTTTCATTGAGGAGCACTTAGTATTTGATGTGTTATGTTGCTTTCAGTGGACCAAGAACACCACTTTCAAGACAAGTACTTATTTTACCGGTTTTTGGATGATGAACGTGAAGATGCCCCATTGCCAACTGAGGAAGAGAAAAAGGAGTGTGATGAGGAGCTACAGGATACTATGCTGCTTCTCTCTCAGATTGGGCCAGATGCTCACATGAGGATGATTCTCAGGAAACCGTAAGCAGAATAATGAGTTAATATTGTGGGTATTCCTTATAACATGGAAACAAGAGAAACCTACATTTATTATCAGATGCCTTTTGGCCAGTTATTTCACTTCAGTGGCAGTTTTTCCAAGCTCTGAAGTTTTTACATCCTTGTTAAGTGATTTCCAGACCTCATTAATGCTTTTAAGTTGAAATGTGTATTGAGAACACCCATCAAAGTTTGTGAATGCCGTCATAATGCAGGAAAATGCTGCATTATGTGTTTTTATTTCATTACTGAATCTTCCCTAAAGTAAGTTGCAGGATCCTGCTCTGTTAAAACTTTGTGTTTAGAAGTGTCATTCAATTAGCTACGCTGCTTTTGGTTATTTTGTCTAGAGTGGTAGGATGGCAGCGCGGCAGGTCCTTTCATTTGTCAGTGGCAGCCATCAATTGGATTCAGCCTTGGTAGAACTACACTGAATCAAGATAAGCTGGACTTGGCCTGCTGTAGTTTGTTACCAAGGTATGAAATGTGGCTGTGGGTTTATTTATCAATTTTTATTGTTATAGAATCAATACTTGGGGGAAAAAAAGCTTTCTGTGCTTAGGCCACAGAGGATGTCTGCCTAACCTGATAGCTGCCAGATGACATCCTCTCTTCGGCTGCCTGACCATATGTCACAATCCGCTATGCGAGCGGGGGTTGTGATGGTTCCTTAACCGATCTCAGAGTGCAAAAGACACGGCAGTGGGGACTTCAACTTAATCAGCAATGCCCTTTATTGAAGTGCCAACACAATATGCAATAGATGGGAGAGAAAAGGAAACAAAGGAGAGAGAGAGAGGGAAGAAGGGAAAGGGGATATAGCTACGAGGGACGAGTCCTCGGGGTGTTCTGCCTATAGATCTGTTGTCTTCTGTGGGGAGATCTCGGAGGTGGGAAACTTAGAAAATCTCTTTATAGTCCTTTTCAGAAGCGAGGGGCAACTGGCCAAGAGGAGGGGGAAATCTACAGCCATTGTTATGAGGCCTGGTGCTTTGGGAAATGGGTACAGAGCAGGTCCTTCCAACCTTAGCAGCAAGAACAGCGCAGTCCACCATGACCTGTTTGATGTTCTCCCAGCTCAGGCACACCTGCAGGCAACACTTGGCAGACATCCCACCTCAGCCAGGCCAGGGCTTCTGTGCAAAGTTTTTAAGGTTTCAGTCTCTGTCCTTGTCAATGATCGTGAGGCAGGTGAGGGATCTTCGGACCGTCCCTTACACCATACACCCTGGTCACACTGAAAACTGCTAAAGGCCTGTATTACAGCCAGACTTGCAGTGACTTCAAAGCAACAGTATAAACTCTGACCCTCCACTGAAGGCAAGCATTAATCAGGTAGTGTTCAGTGGCCACTACAGACATATTTTACTGCTAATTAAGTGCACTGAGAATAAGGAATTACCTAAGCTCTCTTTTACTGAAGATTTTCTTGTAAGGGTCCTTCCAAGACAGGCAAGTACACAGGGCTGGATCCTGCTACTTTGAGGCCATTGGCAAAGTTTGTCTTTACTATGGGAAAGGAGTGAGCCCGACCTAGAGTGTGAGAATATTTTTCATAGTGAAAGATTTTTGGATCACCTAACACAAGTGCTTGCTCCTGTTCTGTTTCCATTTGTATCCTTTCCCTTCTCCATTCTTGTCCCTGTGTTATATTTAGATCATAAGCTCATTTCGACAGCACTTTCCCCAAAACTTGCTAAAAGCATTGGATTTCAAAAAGTGCCATCAGACACCTGTGCTTATAAAAGAAGGCAACACTGCCATGCAGCAATAGTTTTGAAGTATGCATTCTCTTTCTTCTGCTTATTAGAGATCTAGTCAACACAAGCAAAGGAGCATTTGCTCTCTGTCACACAAAATACATGGACAAGGCAGACTGAGAGCATGGTGTTTCCATATACCCTTAGGGTGTCATGGAACTGAGGTCTTGTTTCCTCACAGACATGTCCTGTGCCTTTTCCATTGAGGAGCAAGACCCCTGAGCAGACACCAGTCATTAGGAGACTGAGCAATGCTCTGTGGGCTGTGACCCTGCTCCTCTACTTTGCCTCGGGCCAACTGAGCACGTCATTCCTTGGAGAATTTCCCCTTGGGTTATCGTGGGTTTTGGCTGCCTACTACGTTTGCTTTCTGTCATGGCTTTCAGAACAGCAAGTGTAAGCTTACCCTGGCAGGATGAATGTTGATTATCGTTTGGACTGCTTAGAGAGAGCTGAAAGGCTGGAGGGATGCTGTGAGAAGTACTGCTCTTCTCTCTGTGTCGTCACTTGCCCAGCATCACCTGAAAGAATACTAATAGGAGATTTTTCATGGAATATAGTGAGGAGAAGGAGGTTTTCTCAAGAGTGATATTCATCTGGCATCTTTCCTTGTCTCTGAAAGTGCTTATTTTTGCAGCCCTTTGCTCATTGAAGTAAGCTTATACTGCCAGGGACCATATTAACTAGTTCTAGTATTCAGTTTACATACATAATGATTTTGTTAGTTGAAAATCCTCCTTGTGCTTAGCTGCAGCAAAGCTGTTAAAATCTCCATGAATCCTCAGAGCCCTGCTAGTTTTGACTAGACACTGTTACAGCTGCCAAAAGTTCAAAGGCTGTCAAGCCTTCATAGATGCTGACTCTAGCTGACCTGAGCAGGACCCACAATTCTCAAACCAACACAGCTGCATTTTATAACAGTAACCATTTCCAGAGAGGTTGCAGAACTCAGATAATTACCCTGAAAGAAATAAGACAATATTCTTTGATGAGAAGATTACTTGGAGAATTTGATTGTATAATGAAGCTGTTGCTTTGAAAGGTACTTTCTATTGTTCAAAATCTGAAAATCTCTAACAAAAAGTGTCACTTGTTTTGACAGCCAACTTAAAAAATTCTCTGTTTATTACATTAACTGCAGCATTTTAACTGTCAAACTGTGAAAGAATGTTCTATAGTTTAAAAAACAGAATAGAGCTCAGGGAAATTTTTGGCAGGCTCTTGTTGCTATTGTGTTTTTTTTTCCTTTGGAAAAACATATACTGAATGTGAAAATAGCTTTTTGTGAAGTAGCACACACAGCTCTCTGCTCCTTATAATGGCTGGAGCACAGGTGCAGACCTTGCACAAGTCCCTGGAAAAATTACTGTAGAATTAACACAGCTCCTCCTTAAGTGTTTCCACCCTTCAGTATGAAAATATGTCCTGACAGTAAACCCTAATTGAATAGGATGCTGTAATACAAAGCTAAACACAATAATAACAGGAGTGTTTAAAGGAAGAGTTATATTAATCAGACAACAGTATTTAGCTCAGATGGTGTTATGGATTATATTCTTTTTTAATGCCCTAGCTAAAGTAAGTTAGCAGTGTTACTGAAACAATAAATCTGTGTTACATATACTTGGTGACTTCAGCACATTTTTTTCTCAGTAGAGAGCATTTGACACTTAGTCACAATGTTGTGAGGTCTCTGATCTTCTCCCTTGTTCTTATTATCTGAGAATTTAGCTGTATGATAAAAATAATCAATTATATTGCTTGGACATACATGGCTTATCAATGGCAAAGTACTATGTTATTGTCAACATCCAAGTCACAGAGAAGCTCAGTGTGTCTGACCTTGGTAAATTCTCCAAACACTGAACAGTTTTTATTGATCACTTAATATCACCTGAGTTCTGTCCATTAATGTGTACCCTCGTTTCCTACCTATTCCATTTATTATCTGCTCTATAACCAGCTATTGCTGTTAGAATGTGTCCCCTGCAGAAACTAGGTCTTTACACAGCAGGATCCTACAAATCAACATCAGTGGGTCACCACACAGGTTTTAAAGACACAGTGATGCCTAATATCTCTCCACGTGACATCTGCAGGAGCAGAAGTAAAGACTAGGTACAGATATCCACTACAGATTGTCAGTCCTTCCAGTGTGCTAACATAGGAAGCAAATGGACATGCTGAAAGAAGAGTGTATCCTTTTGTCTTACTACATCAGATAGGGAGGGATCTGATGTAGTAAGGCATCATCCTTTTATGTTTTGATTTAATGTAGAAATTTGATAATTGGTTGCACTGTGTTTTCCAAGGCATGCTAGTTTTGCAAGCATATAATAAAATTAAAGTTGCCACTTCCCTATGATTTGTTAAAATCCTTACCTTTTGTTTTCTAGCTAGTACTGGCTTAGTTTTATGCTGTACTTAATTAAGCTGCCCTGCATAAATCACCAGAAGTGTCAGCCTTGTATTTTCAAGCCAGATTTATATATAGTAGAGTATTTTGAGTCACTAGAGGGCATAGCAGTACCAAACCAATTTCTGTTTTTCCCTTAACAGTTTATTTGATTCTGTATGAGAAAAGAGTAATTTCATCCAAGGTGCTGTTTTTTTTCTAAATTTATCTTTAATCTGGTTAATAATAAATGCATGTCCTTGGTAGATGAAGAACAGAAGAAAAGTAAAGCTTGCTTAGCAGACATGTCAGCTGTTCTTATGTTTTCTGTGACTTCTTAAGTACTTCTATCATCTAAAAGATGTCTCCATCAAGCTACTTTTGTAAAAAGATGCCATATAACTCCAGAGTGACACAGCTGGGTACTCCCTGTGCCTCACACATGATGTAGACAGACTCTTGAATCAGGAGGTGACTAGGCAGAAAACCTGTAGAGCACAGTATGTCCTCATACAGCTTTCCTAATCCTCTAGGCACTCGTCTGTAATACCGATATTTTAAGAGGAAAACTATCAGCAAAATACATTGTAATTTTTCTTTCAGGGCTGTACAAAGATTCAACTGTCCTGTTAATTCCTTTGACACCACACATTGCAGACAACAGGGTTTAAAACTGTGCTTGTTGTAAAGGTGGAGCATGTAAACCTCATTTGGAACTCCTGCTCCCAGACTGGACTTCCTGTATCCCATTTCCTCACATCTTAAATTTATCCTCTCCCTCTCCAAAATTATGTCTTTGTTGCTCTTTTCTTCTGTTCTTGGCCCATTGAATTAATTACTTATAATCTGCTTTTCACAACTCTTAAACCATATTGTTTGGAAGGACTTAGTCCTGTAAAAGTAGCTTTGAATAGTGCTTTGAAAGAATTTTCTTTCCTGTATATTTCCATATGTCACTCCAAACTGCTGTCTGAAATTATATGACAGGAGAATGTGTCCTTGTAGAAAATAGTGTTGTGTTAGATACTGTAACTGAAGAGAATCTTGTGAGTGGGAAAAAGACTGGGGGTTACTCACAAGCTCCTACAGCTCCTCCTGTGTGCTGTTCATTAGATCCTCTAAAGCATCTCTGCTTTACACACTGCAGTCTCTACAGAATTTGTAGCAATCAGAAAGTATCTTTAGCAATCAGAAAATTTTGTGTGGGTTACAGAAATGCAATTATGTCAGCCACAGTGCCAGCCTCCTTGCTCCTTGTACTGGAGAAGAGTTATTCCTTCATCAGTGCATGCTTTTTGGTAATGGTAGTTTCTTGTAATTTTCAGAGAGAGATGACCTACTGAGTGGTTCTTATTTACCTTTGTGGCTAAATAGCAGCACTCAGCATTTGTAGAGCAGTGGTTTGCTGTCCTCCAAGATGCACTGCTGCATCTCCAATTGGTTCAGCAGAAATTCACACACTCCTTTACAAACCACTACAACTGCCTGTTTGCTACAACTAATTAGTGCTGCATGTGAAAAATAGTGCATGGCCCGCACTCAGGAGTCCTTTTGAAAGGAACAAATCTCTACGTACCTTTTCTGATTTATGGGACTGTTTTATACATATACAGAACACTTGATTTAATCAGAAAAGCTGCCTAATCAGGATCTCTCTAAGGTGGTTGCCATGGCTGCTGCTTAGTGTCATTCAGGTAGCATTCACAGAGCTTCCATCCTTTGTGTGTTTCAGTCCTCCAGCCAGAAACATCATTCAGTCCCTGTTTAGTGAGGATGTACCCTTCACTAGACAGTACCCCAGCATTTTGTGTTGTTCTGTCCTTCTCTGAAGTATTTATTTTGGGCATTTATTGCATTTAGCTATCACTTTTATCTTTTCTCTATAGCCCTGGCCAGAGAACTGTAGATGACTTAGAATTTATATATGAAGAACTTCTCCACATTAAGGCCTTATCTCATCTTTCTACCACAGTAAGTAATTTTAACAATTTTAACTCATCACCAAAGGAAGGCTCAATTTTTACTTCTGGTGCTTTATTAAAGTTGGAGAGCCTGTAACCATTTTCATTTATACTTTCCATGCAAAGAATTTATTCCATCTGTGAGAATCACCCCAGTACTGTGCAGGTGTAGGTTATCTATTAGATATCAGATATAGTTCTCTTCAAGTATTTCTGCACAGCCCCTGTCTCCCTCACTTGGCACAGGTGCCTCTGCCTGGGTCCTTATCCATGTGTAAATGAAGGTACTGGTACTACTGAATTTTGCAGAATTGATTTCTGCAGGGAGTCTTGGCTTGAACCAGTTAGGAAGAGGAGTTACACTGTGCAGTGCTTTCTGGTTGGAATTTGGTCATTGAGTTAAAGAATGCTCATCAGATGCTTTCTCCCTGAAGTGGTCAAGAACAGTGCAGAGAACCCAGAATAAATTGAATGGACAGGAAAATGCATCTGTTTAAAGTCTCACCATCGTTGATACACTGTACACGACTGAAACAAGCTAAATAGGACTTTACTTGGTAGCAATAAAATGTGGATGCTTTCAGGAAAAGGAAGCCAGTCAGAAAGTAGATCCATATTTGAGAACACCTTCTTTGGAATCACTTGTTATTTTCAGTCGTTCTCAGTTAACTTGGACAGATGTGGCTAATTGTTAAGCTGCATTACAGAAAGACAGTACTCCATGAAAACATATAAAAATCTGAACAATATTTTTCCAAAAAAAGTAAGCATATAGAGTTGATATCTGAATTACATGAGTGTTAAGGAAACTTCCCAGATTGACCATTTGTGAGATGCTGGCAGTCACAGCCCCAAGACCAGAGACTGTCACTGCTAGAACTGGAGCCCCTTCATGGTGGGCAGCTCCAGTGACCTGGCAGGTCCTGCTGGACTCCTACATGTCCCACACTCACACACAGCCAGACCAGGTTTCCTTACTGCTTCCACCCCAGGTTTCCCATAGCAGAGCCTCTTATGTCTTGCTACATAAAGCAATTTATTCACAGTGTGGTAACACAGAAACAGCTCAAGGGGGTGCCTCTGAGGAGGGAACCCCAAGAAAGGAACCCCTGGGCTTTTATCCCCTCACAGTCCCAACACGTGCAAGTCCCACTCTTCCCATGTCCTCTGCTCCTGCTGTGTCTCCTGGTGTCCATTCAGCTGGCTGGTGCCACTTGTGAGGCTTGCTATGACAAGGGTTGGCAGTTCATGGCCTCTTGACTCTCTGGGCTCTCACACAGGGCTCCATCTGCAGACAAACTGCAGCTTGCAAACCAAGGTACCTGCAGAGCTACCTGCAACAGATGTATTCTTCAACGTGGGAGCAGCCATCCAAAATCCTTAAAAGTCCTTGGAACGCAGAGAAGAAAGTACTTAAAGAAAGACTACTGTAAGACCCAGAAATGACCTTTTAAAAGTTAAACAAGAGAAAATAACCAAGGTAGATATTGAGAGGAAGTGGAGAAAATTCTTGATACTGCAGACATACCCAGAACAAAAAAAAAATTTGAAACACAAAATATTTTCAGCTCAGAAGAAAAACAGACTTGAGGTCAAATCCACATCAAGTAGCATATGGAACAAGAATGGCAAATGACACAAACTGCAAAAAATACTTGGCATTTTGAAGTACAGATGATTCCATGTTTTTAGTAAGAGTCTGGAAATGCCAGCTTATTATGTGCATCATGAACTAAAACAGAAGACAGAAGCCATAACTAGCTTGGAGGAAATCTTCAGAGGAACAACAGACAGCACTGCTTCTATGAACCAGAAGATTAATGGTCAATCGACTTGAAAGGAAATGGAATGTTTAATTTATTTTAAGTAAGGCATGATTCCTACAATAATAAATTTTGTTGATATGCCACAAACAGCAGAAAGTAAAATGGATAAAACTCAAGTCGCATGGTAGTGAACTAATCCCTGCTTGAGAAGCCTGTGAAGTTAATCTAGGAATGAAAAGCAATTATATAATACAATGTTAAAAACAAATCAAACTTTGGGCTTCATCAAGGCGATTCATTCACTGCAAAGGCTGGTGACTGAATCAACTGAAAAGACATCTGAGGACATAAATGGATAGGAATGCTCTCTGCTATGTGCAGAACAGTGCTAATGGGTTTGTATTTCCTGTCCTTATGAATGTGTCATTGCCTTTGAGCAAAGTTATAAAGGAGTTTGGTGAGCTAAGTGTTACAGAAGTCACAGGCCTGTGAATGTGTTCACAGGTCAGTGTACTTAAAAAAAAAACTGTCCAAACACCTCTATTTATCTTTCTTCTTCTCCAGGCTGCAAACAATGCATTCCCCTGGCTGTCAGGAAAGAGTTCTAGGAGAGGTGGCTGGTGGGGTATGTTTGGACTTGGTGCCTGAACGCCCAGGTTGGGTGGGTGCCTTTAAGTACATCAGTGCCCAAATTTTTCCACCCATCTTAGGAGACGGGTGGAAGCCATCAGATTCTCATCTGGATTTTGTCCAGAATTTGAGAGTTCCTTCCCAAGTCTTTCTTCGTGGCCAATTTTTTTTTTTTTTTTTTTTTACATTTAAACAACTGAGACGGTGGTATGAAAATAGAACTAGTAACTACGCATTGGAGGCCACTTTTGATCATTATTTGGCGTGGTTAAGTTACACGGTAGTACCTCTGAAAAATGGCTTGTCACCAGCTGATATTCTCCAAATACATGAATCCTGATGCTTGGAAATTGGCCTCCAAGTCCTTGGAGACTTGTGGTTGTATGAAGAGAGATGTAAAGCACACAGAAGAACTCAGGATCATATGAGATTGCCAGTGCTACTGCTATTTTGTGTCAGTAACACAGTGTTTACAGTGACAAAAAGTGGTTGTGAGCAGTGTCTCACTAGAGACAACAGCCTGCTCAGTCAGAGCTGGTCACACCAGGGCAAAACAAACCCAGCCAGGAGCAGGCTGGCACCAAGGGCAGTGTCATGTTCTCCAGCTTCTGGAAGAGGTAGTGAGCTGGATGCTTTGCCTGGGAATCTGTCAGGCAGAGAGGGGTCTCAGCAGGTGCAGATGGCTGTGCCTCACAGCTTGACACAGCAGAAGCAGACAGACTTATGCCAGTAAGGGGAAGGTACTGATTTCTCAGGAAAGAACAGGAATACTTCCATGGAGTAAGTGACAATCACTAACTGTCTTCTGTAACAGATTAACTATTACCATTTGAAACTTTCTGTCTTGTGGTTGTTTACGATCATTTCACATGTGTGTGCACAAAGAAAGATGTGGAGGCCCACGAGGATGCCCCTGTCTGAGCCATTTGGAGCCAGGAAATGTAGCTCTGTAAAGCAAATCAATAGGATTAGGAGATCAAGTGAAGCAGACCAATGACTGATCAATGATGCAGAGGGAAGGAAAGTACAACTGGGGTGTATTATGTGACCTCATCACCAGGAGGAACGAGATACATATAACAACTATAATTTCTCTCTCTAATTTAAGGTTAAACGAGAACTAGCAGGTGTCCTCATTTTTGAGTCACATCCCAAAGCAGGAACAGTCTGTAAGTAAATGGAGTCTTGTCAGATCTTCTTTCTCACCTGTGCCATGAACATTTAAATTCCAAATGTTTAAATGACAAGAGCAAAACTTGGATGCATTCTTCAAACTTGATTGTCACTTAATGTTTAAAACTTAGGGTAATAGGTGTTGGCTTAGTCTGTTGCCAAATGCAGGGATAGGACCAAAATTAATTCTGTATCCTCGGTTGAGTGGATGTATCACCTACAATTTGGGTGTGTTTTTATCTAGAATTTTTGGTTTGACCAATCTCTATTTAAGATACTGGTATAATTCTGTATTAAAAAAAAATCTTGCTGCACAAAATAAAGGATTACAAATGATAGATTACTCAGACATGTTAATACTGAGAGGTTCTAGCGAATGAATATTAAATTTACAGTCACTGGAGAACTAGGTTAGAACATGGTGCTACTGTTGGGATCTGATCTGTGTGCTAATTAGTAATTGATAGCATGACATCTATTGATAAAGTAGTTGTTGGAACTGTCATAGAAAAGAAAAGCAACTTTCACATCAGTGTAATAAAATAACTCCTATATGGAAATGATTTGTTTTTCTAAATTCTGAAGGCAATTGCTTTTAAAATATTAGTATGCCCTTTTATAAGGTAGATATTTATGTGACTGTAGAGTTACCTTGAATTTTATTGGGTGCAGAATCTGGCCCATTTATATTTTGAATAACTATATTCTAACTGTAAAATCTTTTCTCTCTCTTCTAGTATTTAATCAGGGAGAAGAAGGTACTTCTTGGTACATTATCCTAAAGGGATCAGTAAATGTAGTCATTTATGGAAAGGTATTTTTTTCAGAAGCTATTTTATGTGATTGTTATTATTGAAATTGTAACAGTAAACTTTGAAGGAATACAGTTTAACTTAGAGCAAAATTGCTTTATCTGACAAAACAAATAGAATGTAATTTTATTAAGAAATGATCCAGTGGTTTCACTGATTATACTTCCAGTTGATTGCTCTATAATTTTGGTTCGACCAATCTCTATTTAAAATACTAGTATAATTCTGTATTAAAAAACTCTTGCTGCACAAAAAAAGGATTACAAATGGTAGATTATCGATTATGGGGATATATTACACAATTTCTGAATATAATCCATCAGAGTTCCATTGGTATCTTTAGGACAAAGTTACCTGCTGGAATTTGGTGACTTGCCAGGCTTTTGTCTCATGGGGGTTTTGCCTTTATTACCATGTTGTCATGCATTTGGATGACTAACTGTTCTCATGCATGTCTGACAAAAATACTGTATTTGTGACTCATGGTTCTCAGGTTGGATGAACCTCTTCCAAATTTATGCCAGCTCTTCATCTTAGTTGAGCCGTAGACCAAAAATTATCTTTATTAAATTTCCTATTTATGAGTGAGGTTTTTCAAGGCAAAAAAAGGTAAATTTTGATACACAGGAATCCCTTGAGCCTTTAAAAACTTTCCCTATTGATTCCTCATTCAGTGACTGAGAATCCTCCATTTGAACACAAAGCATTTCACCAAAATCTAGCACAGGGGCCCTGTTGCTAATTCTGTTCCTACGTAACACATATTTAGCCATGTTTTTTCCACCACTGGGTGGGCCAGATCCTCTTTTACTGTAAATTGGAGGAAATGGAGCGCTGCTGATGTACAACAGCTGGAGATGTGTTCTATGTTATTTCTGCAAACTCGATTTTATTTTTTAGGGCTTCTATAAATAAAAATAGTCGACAATTCTGTCTTCAGCAGGATGAGAAGAGTGCTTCAAGCTGAATGTAATTTCAGAGAACAAGCTGATTCTTTTCTGTTCTTGCCTCTCTTTAGTAATAGTAACAACCAGCTATCAAGTATTGTTTCCTAGTCATTATTTTGGCTGTTGATTTCCTGCCAAATAGATTTGTTTTGGTATTTGATTGTGAAGTCCAGTGTTTGTACAAGGACTTTCAATAGAATCCAGAGTAATGATGGGTTTCTGCATGTAAATGTTTTGCTCTGTGCAGGGTGTGGTATGTACTCTACACGAAGGAGATGATTTTGGCAAGTTAGCACTTGTGAATGATGCTCCCAGAGCAGCATCCATTGTTCTGCGGGAAGACAACTGCCACTTCTTGAGAGTAGATAAGGAAGACTTCAACAGAATCCTAAGGGTAAGAGTGGGAAGATCTGCCCTCACAGTGTGGTATCAGAACTTGCAAGTTTTTCTAAAGTCTGTCTTATTTCTATGAATATACTGATATTAGTAACCTCATCTGTAGTGTCCCTAATTGTGGAACAGAAATGTGACAGTCTAGAAGGTCAAGTAAAGAATATGTTCATCACCTTTTCTCTCTCTGTTTCTAGCTCAGACATGAAAATGTGACCCAATGGAATCTTTTGTCTCTCATGTTCTGTGATGTAGCATTTGCCCTGGTCAGTTTTTCCTTGTGCTGCCCAGGATTCTGGGTGGTATTCTGTCCAAATATAGAAAAAAACAAGATTGCCCCTTCTCCCACATAGGTCAGTGCCAGCTATCTTAAACTCAAGAGTTTCAAGGCAGAATCAAGTGGCAAATGGAGTAAGTTACAGATGTCTTTATCAGAGAACTCTAGATATTCCCAGACTAATTTTACAGTTACTGACTTTGGGGTAAATGTGATTTACCAACTGTAACTCTGTAAATTCAGGCTATTTTGTGGTCATTCATAGCAGAGGAAGTCAAAACTAGTATCATCCTGTATTTGAACCTATATATGCCCAGTATTGCAGCAAGAAAACCAGTTCAGAAAGGGTACTCCACTAGAAAAATTACTTGAGGTTACTGTACAAAAGGAAATGAGGCTCCCTTTGGGAGTAAGGTTGGGTTGGCCTTGGAGAATTACAACTGATTAAGCTTTGGTCAATACTTCAAAGAAGATCCAAGTCCATGGTTTTATTAATTTTTACCTGTGTTTTTTGAATGCACCTTATACTTAATTTTTTTTTTTTTCTACTATGAGCTGGTAGTAGAAAACTTTACTGAGCTAAGACTTCCTATTCTTAAATGATATTTTATTGTATTTTATTTTATAGAAAAGTCAGACTGTAGAAAACAGTGTTTGTAAATAAGTGGGGATAGAGATTACATTGTTTATGGGAAATTGTGGAGAGACTGATTTTCAGCAAACATTTTTTTAAATTTGACATCTCCATAAAATGGAGATTTTTAACATAGTTATTGCTCCAGTCTCTCACACAATTCTCTGCTTCTTGCCTCAGTTCCAGTGCTTCCTTCTTGAATCTGCCTCTGAGGAAAACAGAATAAAGACAGATAAATACTGGGGGAAAGGACCAACCCCAGTCTTTTGTGTTTGAAAGTCATGCAGTTTGTTAGAGAAACTAATCAGCCAAATCAGGTGCAATCATATTATTAAAAGAAACTTGTCTTGCAGGATGTGGAAGCAAATACAGTAAGACTCAAAGAACATGACCAAGATGTCTTGGTGTTGGAGAAGATCCCAGCAGGAAACAGAATTCCTAATCAAGGAAATTCACAGCCGCAGCACAAGTACGTTTTCATTCAGTAGTGCAAATGTCAGACAATTATTAACCTTTCTAAATGGTACTATTATCCAAACAATAGCTTATTCCCTTTTGGTGGAAGACTGCAGTGCATATGAAGTTTTCTTTTTTTAGTCATCAGCATATGCCCCATACTCAATAATATATTCATTTCTAGCAGCACACCAGCTTTATGTCTTTATGTCTTTAATTCCCTGAAGATCTCAGTGTAAACACTTACCTCAAGTAATAGCTCCCAAATAGTCTAAGCATGGAGATTGATGAAAACCTATTAATCTGAGTTACTATGTGAAAGACATGAGGAAAATACATTGTTTTATTGTTAAGTACAGATATTTTTATTTTGTATTTTGAGGTCTAGATGCTTACAGGAGTTTGCTCTGCACAATTTATAAACAAAACAAAGATCTCATGCAATGAAAGTTGCAGAGCTTATCTTACAGAATAGTTTTGCACTGTAATAACAATATTAACTATATTTTCCTTTCTTACTGAAAGGGAAAAAGTACAATTCTGTTTAGATACTACTGTGATAAGAGTAGAGTGAGGCTCTTACCACTCCAAATGTTGGTAAAACCCCTAAAGACTTTGTAAATGTGTTATTTGCAAATGGATGCACAATTTTCTTCGGAAGCATTCAAACGATTTCAACAAGTTTTGAATCCTTTACCCTGAAGGTCACTTTCTCTCAAAAAAGAGCCAATTTATTGTGCAATATTTTGGGTACAGTTTTTATTTCATCAGGGATTTAATATACTTATTTTATCTGCATAACTGAATGCAAAGATTCATAAAGATCTGTGAAGAGTGAATAAGCCATTCCTTGCATTTTATATACACATTTCACATTTTTCAGAAACTGCTATTTCATCTTTCACTTGATCTATTAAAACATCTAGAAAAACAATCTATGCTACCAGGAAAAAGTGTACTCTTAGACAAGTTTTTCTTTGTCTAGATGAGGGGAACTTCACTGTAGCCAGTGGATTTGCATCAACAACTGCAATGCACAGCAACTTGGTCATAGATTTAAAACCATTTTCTTGGTCTGAGACATCTTTCATGCTTCTAAAAGTGAAAGTTTCATTTGAAGGTGTTGAAACACTGCCTTCCTTGCAAACTCTTTGCCACCAGCATTACTTGTATTATTTAACTTTTTTTTTTTTTTTTTTCCCCCAGAATTTGATAAAAATAGACAGAGATATATATTGTAAATGGTTAAATTAGGCTGTATTTTAGGTCTTGCATTGCAGGAGTTTTTTCAGGGAAAGCTCAGAATTTTATTTCAGTGAATATTTTACTCATTTGGTCAGGTTTTGGGTACTAGAAATGTGCCAACAGGAAGCTTTTGCTGATAACAATGACAAATAGACCTAAGTTACCCAAAATAGGAAGTTACCTTGAAGGCTCACTGCTTTTCACTAGTTGGATTACTTTATTAATACTGTGTTGGCAGTGTCTTTATGGGTAAAGCTTCAAAGTGAATTCACTGGGTTTGAGGGCAATGTTTCTTTGCTTAGCAAATACAGTGACTACATTTATGTTTGAGAGTCCAAAACAAAATTACCAATATTTCTTGATTTACAGAATGTGTTAATTGAATGCTCAGTACTTTTGAAAATGACTGCCTAAAAGAGAAGCTTTTAACAGGCAGCTCTTCTCACAAAGAAACTAATTTTCTCATCTTGGCCTTGGGGAAAGCTTTGCTTTGGGAGCAGATCCGCTCGGTTACAGTTTGGGTTCCACGGCCTCCTCTGCTGAGGAGACAGAGCTCCTACGTGGCTCCCCAAGCTGTGCTTTCAAACAGTGACAGTTTCGCTTCGGAGGACTGGCTCTGAAGTTATCACTCCCAAGATCTAACTCTTTATGGGTGATCACACTCATGCAGGATGAATTCAGCAGCCCTGCAAGTCACTTCACTGTTCATTTTCACTTTCATATTCAGAGTACAGCAACCTGTGATTTCTCTGCTTCACTCACTTAGATACTTGGTTAGTATCTCTGTGAGAATGTGCACTGGCTTAACAAGTGTTTGTGTTCTTGGGACATCAATACAGTTCTTCCAAAGGGGTTGGCAGGTAAAAGAACTGTGACGGTCAGTGCTCAAAGTGAGGAGGAGCTCCCAGGAGCTCAGCTCCACCACTTATTTCTCAGCAGGAGCAGAGTATCTTCACTTCTCAGGGTTTTTTCTTCCTTTTTTTTTTCCTTTTTTTTTTTTTTTTTTAAGTTTTTTACTTTATCAGTTGAATTCCAAAAAAAAAAAAAAAAAAGAAAAAAAGATGCAAAGATTGAAAGAATGGAGGGAAATATAAAAAATCTGATCTGTGAGAAAAGAGAAAGAAAAAGATGACAGGACAAGTTTTCCAATATCATATGATATTCTGCTGGTACTTAAAATCTTGACAGTGTTTTTGCATGAAGCAGAAGAACCTGGCTGTTGCACTGGTTCTCTCACCTCACTAAATTAACTCCAGGAAATTATACAATGCTCAGTTCATCAACTTGAAACACTTACTTCAGCTATGTGAGGCATTGCACAAATTTGAAGATACAGTGTGCTATTTCATTATCTGCCCCCACTTTCTCAGACCAACCTCTATCAGTGATGCTGAAAGAAATTGTTCCTTGGTCTGACACTGACACATCTGTTCTCATTTCAGGCTCATAGTAAGCCTGTTAAGACCCTTTAATAACTGCAAGTTGCTGTTGTTACTGAGATGTTTATTCTCAGTGGAGGATCATTTCTTCTTGTACTTCTCCAACTTTGGACCAGTGCAGCTCTGCTGATTGGGGTGTGACTGTGGTGGTGTTATACTGAAGTACTTGTGTGAGGAGGGGGCTGTCTCATCCCCAGGCAGGGTGGAGAATGTTACTGCTCCCAGCTTTACAGGGGGAAGCCAGCAAAGATTGTGAGTGGTTTTGTCCTAAGCACACAGAGATTCTGGTCAGAGCAGGTGTTTGTACTCTGGCACACAGCAGCACAGTAGTCCTGATCTTCTTGCTGGTACACAATTATTTCTTGATTAGCTCTTTTGGCTATGAGATGCTAACTGCTCCTTTCCCTCCCTCAGGTATATTGTGATGTCAGGAACCCCAGAGAAAATTTTAGAGCACTTTCTAGAAACTATGCGCCTTGAAGCAACTTTAAATGAAGCAACAGGTATCTACATGGCAGAAGCTGTTTTATTATTACTCCATACGATGGACTTGCTGGGGTAACACTGCACTTGATGCTTTGAAAAGAACCTAGTGGTAGTTTTTCCCAGAAGAAGAACTACCTACTGCTCTGAAACAACCCAAAGAGAACCAAGGAAATCCAGAACTAAAAATAGCAATCCATTCCTCCAAGCCTGCTCTATTGTATTGTACTTCCACATCATAGTAGAACAGCAAAATCCTCCAAGGTGCCAGACCACCAATTATGACTTCAATTAGGCACAACTATAAGGCCAAAACAGTATTAGTAATGGTACTCCCTATTAGTAATGGTACTCCTTGTTCTGGAGGTCACTTTAATACTGTGAAATAGCTTGATCCCTCCAGATATTACATTGTCCTAGCATAAGTACTCTTGAATCTTCATATCCCATTTAAAGTATTACAATTTACATTTCTTATTTGTGATACTTTCCCATGTGCAGGGAAAGAAAAATTGTTACTCAAAGGAGAAGAACTCAGCACACCATGGGCCGAGTCCCAAGAATGCAGATTGCTGCATTTACACATAATAGGCTGCTTGTCATTAGTGTAATGAGAACAGAGAATTTACATCTAGGGGTACAGATATTTGCTGACTTACTTTTAGTAGTATTTTAGTTTTTGAAAAGAGTCATACCCAAAAAAATCCTCGTATTCTGTTAAAGTAGTGCATAGACATATATTGAACTACGTAACATTGCTTTTACAAGTTCTTTTTGCTTTGCAGATGCCTGATAAGTATATATTCAAAGGTGTTCTTAAATCCAATTAATCTGTTATTAATCTCATAGTAGGAGGAGAAACCTGTATAGTGGTCCATAAATGGCAGAATAATTGAAAAATTACAGAAATCCTTTTAAAGTTTATGTTTTTACTACTTTAAAGACAAAAAATAAAGGGATTCTTTTCATAGATACCTGTTTACTAGGGTTGCAAGCAGAATATTGTTCTTCAGGCTTGCAGCTATATAATGACAAATTTGCCATTCACAGTATGCATGTATTATATATTTTTCAAAATATTTTAAAAGTTTTTGCCAAAACATCTAGTGACAAGATTGTACTTATATCCCAACACAATACAATGTGTCGCAATTCATAAGGTTATTTTTGGGATATAGGATTACAGAATGCTGGAAAACTGAGTTTTTCATTTGTGTATTCCATTAATTTAAGAATATTTAAAAAATGGTTTGCTCTGGGTATTACATTAAAAAAACATGCCACCCTTCCAGACGTGAGTTTTGTCAAGAGAGATACTTTCATGTAGGAATTATACAAGTGGAAGCAATGATGTAATACTATATTGCACAGTTATCTTCATATTTCTTCTGCTATGCCTTAGAATGTTTGTAAATGTTTCTGTTATCTCAAAAATTGAAATTATACCCTGGAGTATTGTGTTCACTGTTTCTCAGTGATTCCATATAAGCCTGCCAAACTCATTCTGGCCTCTGCAGCCAGACTTTATAAATCCTTCTTGTTGTCAGAAATAGAAAGATAAGGCCAACTGGGATTTACACCAGCACTACCACAGGTCATTTTAACAGAAGAAATAGCTTGCTGGGTTTTGCCAGAGAAAGTGTCAGTCATATTGTTTATATATGTTTTAATGTAAATTTAGCAGCTGTGATACTTTCGGATCAAAAAAACCCTGGAAATTTGACTGTCCATTTACCTCTTTTAGGCATTCTACTCACAGCTAGGAAATCAGCAAAGAATGAAATTATTTGCCTTCTCCTGTGTAGGATATACTAAATGTGCTGCCTGGTATTGTAACTCCTAAAGCCAAATGTTACAGCTCTTTTTAGGTACCCAAGTGTGAAAGGTACTCTGTGTGGAACTCCACACTTGTAGAGAAGTATATCCAAATATTTCACTTTAGCACAGATGTGGGGCTTTTTGCTGTGCTAGATTTCTCTTTAACACTGGCAAACGCCTGTTAACATAAGTTCAGTAAAATTCATGCAGACAAGACTAAAAGCTTAATATTTTAGCTCATATTTGTTCATTACCCTTTCTTGTACGTAATGCCTACAAAGAAAGTGCGAAAGACCACTTTATTATCTGCAGAGGGCTAATTAGATATTTCAGGTGAAAGAAAACTCATCCTTGAGATCCCCAAGCTGTTTGCACTGGATTAATTGACTGGTTTTTTTTCTTCTCTTTTCACAGATTCTGTTTTAAATGATTTTATTATGATGCACTGTGTTTTTATGCCAAATAGTCAGCTCTGCCCAGCCTTGATGGCACAATATCCTTTTGTAAGAGAAAAGTTAAGTCTCTTTAGCCACTGTACCTGTCAGTGGTGAAACTGAAATTCCCTCTCACAAGGAGTAGCTCACATTGCATGAAGGCTGTGCCTTGTGGGTAGATTCTCAGTGTATGACTAGCAGCTGTCCATAGCTCAGAACTCTGAGATGGTTGGTGTATAACCCATGATGAGATACAGTACAGACCATGAAAACTATCTTTCCTATGCTGGTTAAGGGAAATAAATGTACTGTCCCTCCACCAGGTAAGTGAAATTACATGAAAGTTTGGGTTACCCTTCCTGGATCCTTCCTTTCTTTCTTTGCTGACCTACAGCATCTGTGTTTTAGCCAGGATAGTTATGTCTTGGTAATTTCAATGGTCCACTTTTGAGGCTGCAAACTGCCTCAAGCAAAAGGCTGCCTGAACTTGTAGACTAATGGGTAAGTAGTTCCTAGGTGTTGTCCTAACAGTTATGAAAAAATAGTAATAATCTATAATAATAGCCTATAGCAAATGCTAAAAACTGCAAGAAACTTCAATTGGATGTGAATAATAGGAGATGAAGTCTTAATAGTGGAGAGCATTGAGAGCTGGAGGTGATTCTTGTACTCTGCATTTTGTACAGGAGTCTGTGAAATGTCCATCTGTCAGTTACTGGCAGGTTATTTAGTTTGGGGAGCTGAGAGTTTTCCATGTGCACAGTGACTTGAAGCTATCAAGTAACTGGGAACATTAAATAAACGTATAATGTTTTCTGTTTTATAGAATTCTGACAGAGGTGTAATAACTTCAGTTCCCTATTTATTTGTTTAGAATCACAATAGTGTGAAAGTGCTTTCCTTCAAGCTCAGTGGGGCGAGTGACATCTGGGAAAGCTCATCTCCCAAAACCACAAAATAGAGCATTGTGTCCTTGTCTGGCAAGCTTGAGAATCCATTTGTGTTACTCCCAATGAGGAGAGCAATTGTTTTGAAAACCTTTGGACCCCTGAAACTGGTCTGTAGAAGATTGTTCGCACACCTGAAACAAACACATTTTTGAAAATCACATTGTTTTGGATATCAAAAGTATTATGAAATGCTTTTGCTGACAGCATTGAGACAGGAAGAAAAGGCAGCACTTTTAATGTTTGGGGGTTTTGTCCTGATTTATTTAGCTTGTATTATTCAGTCAGCCCATTTGGGATTCAGGCTTCTCTATCCTCAATTATAATTGAGTACCTCTGATATCCAGTAACTGGAAAAATCAGACCCATAAGCAAAATGTACCTCATTGTTTATAGGGGAAAAGCTTTTCTGATAATCAAAGTTAAGGATAATCACACTTAAGAATAAATATCCACTTGTGATGAAATCTGTTCTGGAGAGGATGCTAAGACCATGGTCTTAAGTGGGTCATGGCAAGCATCATGCTAATTCTTTTCAGAGAGGAGCTGGAAGTAACTGGTATCCTACTGCTTTAGTGTTAGCTTTTCCTGGAGCTGAATTATTATTTATTTGGTCCATTCTGAATATGGAAAAGCTAACTGTGCTTTGTTGATTGTACCATTGAAATTTATTGTTAGAATTGAAAGGTTCCTAACAAAGCTCATCTTTTTGGAGTGAAATCACTCTACAAAAGTGTTCACCGGTGCTGTGAGACTAAGGAGAGATTAGTTATGCTCAATGAGGAAATTAAAGCAGAAAAAGAGAAAGAAGAAAGGTGATTCAGTCAGTGACTTTTTGCTTAAGCTCCCAATTTTGAATCAAAACAGGTCTATTTTCCTACACCCACTTAGGATACTATTTTTGCTGGCAGCAAGCAAGTATGAGTAGAGCTAGACCACTGAAGTGCTTTCTAGCATAGTAGAGGGTATAAATTATTTGGGTTTTCACTTCTTTTATAGCAGTCATTTGTAAGTTATTTCAATCCTGAAAGGAATGGACAGGTGCACCATTTTGTCTAAGTAACATTATGGCTTGGTGTGAATTCCAGGCGTATGCTGTGCTGTCCTTTGGCACATCAAGTCTTTTGCAGTCATTAAAGTATGTGGATTCTGCAATATTTAAAAAATCACAGACTTCTGTTTTATGGGGAAGCAAAGGATATGCTCCCTGATTCAGGGTGGAAGTCCTGTGTGTTGGACCAAGGCCCCTGTTTCCCTCTTCTTCATGGAGTGGAAATGGACAAATTCTCAGAGCTACAGCTTGTCAGAGGAAGGCAGGACAAGACCCAAAAGAAAACCTGAAATAGTGCAGCAACTCCAAAACTGCACTTGGGTTAGTGCAAGTGTGTGAACATATGTGCAGGGGTGCATCTTTAAAGAACAACTGTCTAAATACTTATGAAGTATAAACTCCTCCTTCTGTTCTCTGTAGATGATAGTTCTTCAGCATGTTTCTCTATGAGTGTTTTCCTAACCTCTTTTACCATTGTGCCAGCAAAATGTTTGCACTCTGTTGTAGCAATGATCTTGCACAGCTCCTGATTTATCTGAGTGTTTCTATGCAGAGAAGAACAGACTTCAGAATTGCTTCAATTTCTTGGCATATGCTAGAGAAAATTAGAAATATATGTATATATTGAGCTCTAACCATATTGGTGTTGATAAATATTTTGCAATTATCTCACACTTCATAGTTTATTTCTGATTGCAGTCTGTAGTGAAGCTGCATCTTGAAGATCACATAAAAATGTGAGAACCTTTCATTGACTTTCTTTGCGATAATGTTAATAAAAGAGAAATCAGTATAAATGAGCAGTAAAAATACAGAAAAATTACTAGTGCCTGTAGTGGGTGAGTTAATAAGAAAGGAAAAATACATTAAATAATTACAGTGTTTGAAAGGTAAATATGGCATGAGAAAAATGAGTCAGTAGTATATTAAACTTACTCCCAAGACATTAGAGCACATAACTTAAAGGGAATTATTTACTTCTTATGACTTTCTGACTTACTTTCTCCCGTAATTGTACTGTTGTATTCGGTTCTCTACTCATTTTAAACCTTTCCAAATGAAATTAAAACACAGATTTCTGAAAGTTTGTCAGTCAAATGGGCACCCCAGTAACCCTGGTAGAATGTCAAATCTCTGCAGGGGCTTTGGGCAGCAAGATCATTTCGAAGTGTGATTTAATAGGTACTTTTCCCCATTGCATTTTATTAATAGTATTGTTAGAGAAATTGTTCTAAATAAGAAGCTTAAAATAAATGTCTTATATAATTTGTGTTCCTCTTTAATATTTTTATTTTCTAATTAGTATTTTAAGATATTTTATTGGAGCAACTGAAAGTGCATCTTGGAAGGATGCAAGGGTGCTGGTCTTGGTCGTGAGTGAGTGTCAGTACTTTAATGTTACATGTTACTACGTAATTGGGAATAGTACTACTTATGACAATCCAGAATCAGGATTCTGGTAGTTGGGAAGCAAAGTTGAAGCTGTAACTGCACTCATTATGTGCTTACATCCCACTCATCTATCAGTTTACTGGAAAGAGTTTAAATATATATTTTTAACCTTTTTTTCAGTGAGTAGACACACAAATTGTCATATCCTGTTTCTTCTGGGGATACTTCATTTTCACACAGGTTAAAGGCTCAGATTATCTCAATTTTTTGCCCATTGTGCCTTTACATCTTTTCTTGTTTTTTTCTTTCACTAAATGTTACTTTTGGCCTTTTAGCTATTTGTCTATTTTTGTATTGTTGACATTTTGTCTTTAAAAAGGTCAATGAAATGTTTCTCATTTTTTCTTATTGTTTGTCACAAAACAGCTTTCACAAAGGATTGTGTCCTAAATACACTTTATTTGACATAGTGGAAAATGTCTGATTTCCTCATGACAATGAAGCTGTTACAAAATTTATTTTACTCTGTGTTTTTATAGTCAGTTTAGGCTGTAAATGTCAAAGTCCCCCTCCCATAATGGGACTGAGGCTCATCTTGAGTTACAATAACTTGTAAAATCAAAGGAATAGCACTGGTGGCTCATTCTGGTAGTCTTCCTCACAAATGGAAAATTTGAATTGTTAAACAAAGTGACATTTTTCTTTTTCTTCAACTGTTTCCAAAGAGGAACAAGGAGAAATATCCTTCTTCAGTCTCCATGGTTAGTCCTCTTTGTTGTTCCAAGAGTCATTTCTGTTCTGTTCCCCTACAGCAAGCATCTCTGTGGTGGAACTGTGATCATTCCTGTGTTCTTCAGAAAATTCACTGTCTTTTTACTTTTTAGTATGAACACAAAAAGTTTGCAAATCGTTATGCTAGTGGATGTCAGAATTTGGAAGTATATATTGGAAAGTTATGTTTGAGCACCCTGAAAGTGGTTTGTTGGAAGTCAGTTGATTGTGAATTCATACTGGGTTTGATATTTTCAATTGCTGAATGTTTTCCTTGACACTGTGGCACCTATCATGCCCAGCCTTCTCAGGGCACAGAGCAGGAGAAAATGGATTATGCCCTCAACAACAAAAGGCGAGTCATTCGACTGGTTCTGCAGTGGGCCACTTTGTATGGAGATTTACTGCAAGAAGATGAAGCAGCAATGGCCTTTTTGGAGGTATAAAGGAATCACTGTATCACTGTACTGAAAAGTAGCTACAAGGCAAGATAAGCTGAAAGCCTGTTCCCAGTCTGTAGAATTCTGTCCCAAACTGAAGTGAGATAGATCATTTCAAAGTACAGAGTTATAACTCTGTTTTCTCAGGTTTGGCTGCAGACAGTAAAGGCATCACAACAGTGCTTGAACCATTGCCAGCCTCTGGACGTCAGAAAATAGTATTGCAGATATCTTTCAAAGCACTTCATGGGTAGATTGTGTTATAGCAGTAGCTGAATTTGCTTTTTCTAGTATTTTCTTGTAGTTCAGGGGCTCCACAGGTTGAACTGGATGGCTATTTATACCTGCCTGAGATGTGCCAGGAAGGAGCTGGAGGGCTGCCACTCTACCTAACCAAAAGTCCTTTCCATTTGAGTGAAAGCTGTACTCCAGCTATTGGAACTTAAGATCTTTGTCTTCAGAAGCCTTGTAATCTTTGTGGTAGCTGACATGTCCTTGGATTTCTAAGATAAGATGAACTGCCAATGTCATGTTAAGTGACCGTGCCATTCTTATGATATATTGTGTTTATGGAACAGAATCCCCTATGTTACTAGCTGAATGAAAATTCTTGTCCCAAAGAGCTTAAAAATGAATCTAAGATTTAACAGAGGGGAAAAGAGGGGGGCTTTAAGAATGGTAGACACCCCACAAGCCCACATGGGAAAGCTTTTCAAGCTTTGGAGATGACATAGTCTTTCATTAGTCCAGAAGTTAGAGAACAATCACTAGTTGCAAGCACATAGATCCTTCTTTGTGATGGTTTTATACAGATAGATCCGGAGGAGGTTTGAGTAGGGTAGAAAAGCAGGTGATACTGTAGCAGATTAGAGAGGCTGAGTAATTGAAGCACTACAGACTACAACAGCAATGAATAAAAAAAACCCTATTATGCTAGATGATTTGTGAATTTTGTTAGTCCTTATCCTTGAAAGTCTGAAAATGCAGGTTTTACACAAGCAGTCAGTGGTTACACAGTGAGCTAAGGAGCATCATCAGACTTCCCTTTTGCATGTATAACTCTTGCTTTAAATCAGCTGGAGATAAACAAGTAGAAGTGATAGGGGGTTGGGCCCAGCATGTGTTCCTCTATGCAGATTATCATTCTTTATAATCATTAAGCTATCAGATGTCATCTCATAATCCTCTCTCCTGAGTAATGCTCATTTACCCCTATAGTTATTTAAAGGCTATTCTGTATCATTTACAGGAATTTTATGTATCTGTATCAGATGATACTAGAATGATTGCAGCACTAAAGGAGCAACTTCCAGAGCTAGAGAAAATTGTAAAGCAAATGTAAGCACAGTTTTTGCTTCTTTTTGCTCCCTGCCCTTTTTCTCAGTAAATTGATGAAGAAAATTTACTGGTTATATCTATTAAAAAGCCATTCTGTGGATGACACTCAGTTATACAAAACTGAAAGTTTGCATGCAGGCTTATTTGAATTAATGTCAATGGCCCTCTTTTCCACATCATTCTTGCAAACACCATACCCTCACTGAGAGGTTGACAGAAGCTTATTTCATGCTTACATTACTTTATATAGTATTTTTTCTACCTTGATTATAGATTAACTGTGGTATCTTCTAGTCTTTTCACATATAAATATGATTATATTCATATGCTAGTTTGACAAGTGGTCCATGTTCTATAGGTGATTTTGTACACAAAATCTTCCAGGTAATACTTAATTATATATTCTATGCTTTACCTTTTTGTAGTTCTGAAGAACCTAAAGCATCACAAAAGAAGGTAAGAAAAATTATTTGTCCATTTTCTAATGTACAATCTTAAGCACAGCAAATTCGTAAGCATCTTCTTCTTAGTAGTCATGGATATACTAAATACCCACACTGAGAGATAACTTTAAACATTGTCAAATTTTCATTGATGCTCTTTTTGCTGCCATTGGTAAGAGATCTACTGTAGTTCATGTATACCTCATAATGTTTCTTCTTTCCTTAATGTGAATCTCAATGATTCATTTTCAGCACAAAGTTCTTCTGCAGCTGTTCAACACAAGTGATGACAGAGCACAGAAACGCCAGCCGATCAGGGGCAGCGATGAAGGTGAGTTCCTTCTCTGCAAAGTTTTCTTGAGCCACTGACATTCTGCATAAATTTGTCTGTCTCAAAAAATGGTCTAAAAATAAATGAAAGTACCTACCTAGAATTTTTAAGCCTGACCTGAAGCAAACTCTTTGCTTTTGCTAGCCCAGTGTTCTCCATCATTGATTTGAGGTGCTCGTGGTCTTTTCCCTTTGTTACTTGTGCTATCAAACACTGCTTCCTCAGAGGAAGATGTAAAAACCTTTAAAATAAGGAATGAACAAAACAGGCAAGAACCTACACAGACAGTGTACTGTAAGTAATGGCAGTGCAATAGAGAGTGGGATCTGAAGATCGTGTTTGAGCCTCTGTCTCTCCTGTGTAGTTTGAGCTACCATGTACAGCTGTTCCTTTCCAAGGTGGGAGTGGAGCAGATAATCATGCCATGGATCATGGATCTAGAATCCAAGGCACACAGGCTAAAAACCAGAATCTGCTGCTTTGGCCTATTGATGTTGTTTGATTCTCTGAAGAGATTAAGGTAAAATTTACAGCAGCATATCAGAATGTCATTTTCAGATTTCTGATAAGGTACTCGTAATGGTTGTTTCATCACTTAAAACAGCTGCTTCTTCAACGTGATTGCTATTAAAGGACAGCTCTTGCCAATGAACAACAGTAAAAGAAGGCAACAAGATGGAAGCTCATATAGCTGAGAAAGCTGGTGACATAAATCAGACCAATAGAAGAACTGTGTCAAAAGTCAATAACTTCATATGAACAGCAGACATCCTGCCAGGCATGCAGCTTCTGTTGTCCATAGCAGTGTTTCTTGTAGGCCTACAAAGAGGAAAACAGTTCCAGCTGCCAGGGAAATGCTACCTCTTGTATCTGTCTGGTCAGGCAGTAATGGCTCCTTTCATATGGCTGCACCTTTCTCAATCACAGGACAGGCAGCTCACTGAACACTCAAAATCCAAAACTCTGGGAAATCGGGGATTTCTATACTAGAAATTGTAGACCATCTGAGGAATGGGGAACTCAGTAGAGATTTATTGTTGCTTTGTTTCATTTGTGAGGAGTGGTTACTGAAGTGAAAGTAATCTTTAGAGTAAATCTGTGGTTTTTGCATGTGGAATAAACCCTGCCATGTTCTTTTCTTTAGTTCTGTTTAAGGTGTACTGCATAGACCAAACCTACACCACTATTCGGGTGCCAGTGTCTTCTTCTGTGAAGGAAGTGATCAGCGCAGTAGCAGACAAGCTGGGCTCTGGAGAAGGCCTCATCATAGTAAAGATGAGTTCAGGAGGAGGTACTGTACTTGCATCATCTCAAACTCTCATCAGTTATGGTGAAGCGGAGTTTTTGGAGGGACTGAAAGACTAGTTCAGTCAAGGTTTTATACCCATGTGCATGTTCAGCTAGTACACAAGCCTTAATTCAGAGGCAAGTCCTTCCTCTACTGCAGGCACAGACTGCAGCTCACATGGGAGATGGGACAAATGGAGAAGCTTCTGTATCGGTGTGTTACAGAGCAGAGCTACCCCAATTTTCCTTCTCTGTAAGAGTTTATTAATCACAGAAATAGAAGGTAAGCATGGATAAATTCATGCTAGACTCAGGGATCAGTAACATCAGAAAACACTGCAGTGCAAACATTCTGGCAGTGGTCACTACCATTTTGGCTGCTGTGTCCATGCAAACCCCTGCAGAGCAGCTTAGTGCCAAACCCACTGACCCAGTGTTTGCAGAGGGTCAGGGATCAGGCCCCCCCGTAGGCTGTGGAAATGTGAGAGTAACTGGAGGGTGAATTTTGTTGGACAACTGGTGTTGCTCAAGTGCTTTGGTTGAGTATGACTGTATGGAGACACATAGAGGTAGAGAGAGCTATGTTGGAAGGCATTTTTGCAAACAGTGGTGCCTGCCAAAAATGGCTCACTTCCTGAGAACTGACAACAGGCGTCTTTACGTTTTGCAGTTGAAGCAATTTTTTGTTGTCAGATTTGCTGACCACCAACATATGCAGGAAGAGACTGTTTTGTAAGTTACTTCATTATCTTTTCTTTACCTGTGAGGTGATGCTCTTTCAGAAATGTTGTAATGCATTTCATCACCTCCTTAAGCAGTTATGGCCTTCCATAGCAATTTGTATTAAAAACAGCTCTCCAAATGCTTTCATCTCAGCAATGAATGAATGGCTTAATTTTGCAGGTAATTTCTAGTGATAGCACCACAGGCTTCTTGACCTGTCTGTACAGTTTGGAACTGGGATTCTAGTCTGTAGGAGACTGCTTTGGGCTGATCTTATCACATTTATTCAGTAAAGAGGATCTTGTTGTGTTCTGTTCTGTATCCTGGACATTGGGTTACTGGGCCAGATTTGTTCCCAGGACGGTGATCTGTGTAGCTGGTGGATCAGTCCTGCTGATATATTCTCCCTATATATAATAAATAATAATTTGTTTCATTTTTTACAGAAAAGGTTGTGCTCAAGCCTCACGATGTTTCAGTGTTCACCACTCTCAGTGTTAACGGCCGGCTGTTTGCTTGCCCACGGGATCAGTTTGATTCACTGGTATGTATGTCTGCGGTGCTCAGGAACATCAGGGCTCCAGTTTGTTTGAACACCTGGCCCTTTTTGCATTATCCACACTTTAAAAAGTGTAAAAGCTAGTGGAAACATTCACCACAAAGGGCTTGTCACCCTGCAGTAGGATGAGCCCTGAAAACAAAACAAGCTGGTGTTACAATTCCCTAAACTAGACCAGAAATCCATCCATCTGGTCCACATAACAGAACTTGATGGCAGTACTCTCTCTGTTGAGCATTTGGGAAGAGCTGAGCAATATTGTCACCAATACTTGTAGTAATTCCTCATTACAGAATTATCTCCTCAAAGCCATAGAGATGTATTTTCCAAGACAGGTGTTATAAATTAAAACATTTGGAAGATTTGATTCCAACAGTAAATTCCTTAAAATCTTTTATTTCTCATCCCCACAAAATACTGTGTCAAAATCTGAGATAATTCTAAGTAGAATCACAGAAAATATTCCTGGTAGAAAGTCTGTTTTTTTCTTAGGTAGAATTGCTCATAAGTACTTACAGTTTATACAGTCATTCTAGCCATCTCCATGGGGTCTGCTTTTATAGAGTTTGATTTGACTGCACTTTTTGTTCCTTTTATTTCATTAAAAACAAATGTCATTGCCAAGTCATGTCAGCATGAACTCTATTACTCCTAGCCTTGTTTCAGCCTCCTGTATGCTTTTAACAAGCCACTTAGTATGTATGCCTGATTTCTTTTATGGATATGGTAAAATCTATGCTTTGCTGCTGCTTTCAATTTAGTAACCAGGGAATGCACATCCAGCATATGTAGTTCCATGCAGAGATACCTCTTGTTCAGCTTATTAAATTCTGGTGTTCCCTTAAGGTTAATTAATCCTGCCAAGTAGATACCCTTATGGGGCATGCTACTGTAAAGCAGGGGTGTTGCATCAGTACAGCTGTGCTGGGTACTTATATATGGCTTTGCATTGTCTGTGTACACATAGTTTTGGCAGCAAATTGTCATGGCTTTCCGTGCCTTTTACCTGTACTATTTACCATGCATCAGGTACTCAAAATGATGCAGGGAGCTCTAAGATACAGGGCTGCAGTGTGCTAGTTTTCATCAACCAGACTGAATTCAGTAAGAATTAGCACCTTAAAAATGATCCTCAGCACTGCATAACAAATTACATCCCCTTATCAGCTGCATTTTTTCAAAGAGGTCTAAACAAATCAAAGTGTTACAACCTTAGCTGCCACCCAGTTTAATCCTTTCACGTTCCAGTTTCTGGCTGCTGCCCTTTCATGAACATTTATCCACATGACATTTGGCAATTCCCATGTGAAAATTGTTCTGGGTAGATGAATTTTCAAATATGCTGTGAGTTTGCATCTAAGTGCTTCTTTCCTAGCCTTGGAAAATATGTGTTTGTTATGGTAACAGCTATGTTGTGGTCATCTCCAAATGGGGGGAAAAAAGACATCTTTCAATCTGTAGGCAATTCTCGTTCCACAGATTTCCACAAGTTAGAATTTTCTACACAAAGCTGCTGTACTTTTATTTCATATGTTGTCATAACAAAAGAAGTTTTGTGTTTGAGAAAATCCCAGTTCAAAGCAATTTGCAATTTTTAATAAGACTAATGGCTGCCCTGGATTTTTTTAGAGAATACTTTTCTATTAATTTTTTGAATTGTAGATGAAGCTTTTAAGGTGATAATGTTTGTTATTTGGTTTAGTAATTTTTAATTAGTTTGTATTGTGATGATAATTGAAAGGAAAGTTTTGCCTAGAGTACAAAGCAGGAATTCATACAGAAATAAAGCTCTTACATACTATGTGTTATAGAGAAAGTGGTGTGATGTATTAATCCAGTCAGACCTATTTCTACTGCTAATATATTATTCTTATATAAAAGAAGATTCGTTTAGTAGGCTCATTTTTTATACTGCAGTATATAGGTATGGTCTGTTAATCTGGCAGACTCCACTGCCCGGCTTTTGGGCTCAGAGAGGAGCCTGTTGACAATTCCGTGCTCCATCGTTGTGTTTAACAAAGGCGGTGAGTTGGGAAACTTGTGTGTGAGCTCTGCCGCCCTCTCCTGGGAACCCAACAAGGGACCCGCGTGTGCGCGGGCAGCTCTGCGGCTGTTTTGCCTCCCGTTTGCAAGGGGTTGGTTGGAAGTATTTTAGCAATATTTGCAATCGCTGTACTGTCAAAGAGAAGGTATGAGGTTTATTTTATACATGATCAGAAAATCTTGCAATCACTGCAGATTTCTGGAGCATGCTAAATGTAATAATTCTCATCATTAGAATCAGGAATATGTAAAAGTATTTGTCTTGTCCTTGGTGGCCTTGTTATTTGTGTATGTGAAAAAGGAAACGTAAAAGTTTTTTTGAAAGACCTTTGCTCCCAAACAAACACACTTGCTTTAGTTAACACAACATGTACTATAGATTCAATTTTTAGAACAATGTTAAAAATAACACACTGAGAGCAGTCTGGTTTATTTCCTTACAGTGTCTCTGAAGGGCTTTCAGAATTTTCCTGGCTATCCTGTGCATACTGGATACTAATTTTGCATTGGGCTTCTCATTTCCTAATACCTGCCTATGCTCAAAAATTTCACTTTTACTGCAAATGTCAGTTTTACTGTTAGAAACATGATTAGCAAAGTGATCTCACTGTAAAAGAAATTAGGAATATTATGGAGGGAAAGAACTAACCATATAATTTAGCATGTCTAAAATATTTTATAATATTTTTCTGTTTGTAGGCACCATTACCAGAACAGGAAGGACCATCTACTGGTACAGTAGGAACGTTTGAACTGATGAGTTCCAAAGATTTAGCACATCAGATGACAATTTATGACTGGGAGCTCTTCAACTGTGTGCATGAGGTATGAGAATCTGTCTATTCAGCAGGTTAGAATCTGTTAGGAGGTGTTTAACTGTATATTGTAGGTTTCCGCATTTTTTCCAAAACCTTCTCTGAGCTTGATTTTCAAAAATTCTACCATAAAGCCACCTACAAGTTTTGAAAGTATAAGACATTCTTAATTTTATAGGCAAAATAGAAATATAAACTTCTTCTGGACATGTGCTGCTTGTTGAACTACTTTTGTTTGTTTTAAGGTATTAAGCTATTTAGATATAATCTGTAGTTAAGCTTTTACTATGCCTCAGCTGTTCTCTACTGGATTTGAAACCTGAATCTTTGTCATCTATGCAGCAATAAATGCAAACTGCAGAGCAAGTTTCAGGCTAAATACTTACCTGGTCGTTCTTAGCCTCTTTCCTCTGTCCAAGAAATGCAACCTCAAAAAAGAATTCCAAACTGTTTTCTCTTTCCTAGCTGGAATTGATCTATCACACTTTTGGAAGGCACAATTTTAAAAAGACCACAGCAAATCTGGACTTGTTTTTAAGAAGATTCAATGAAATTCAGTTCTGGGTGGTCACCGAGATTTGTCTCTGCTCTCAACTCAGCAAGCGTGTTCAGCTGTTAAAGAAATACATTAAGATAGCAGCCCAGTAAGTATACACTCATGTGGGAGCTGGAAGTGAGGATCAGTGTAGTCAATATGTTTTTATTTTCTATTTTCAGCCAGCCACACAGAGTAGAGGTTAAAACACTCTGTATTTGGTCATTCTGTCCATTTTCTTTTAGGGCTATATAGAATCTTGTTAATACATATTCTTCTTTCCTGTGCTGCTTTCCATTGCTGCTTGGTCTGTGATCTCTTAGGGCCATGTTTACACATCGAATTTGTGAGTAAATATATGTCAGTTTGTTAGGGGAATCCTTCATTTACCCTTCCATACGTTAGCAAATACCAGTACGTGAATTAACAAAATTGAGCCTCCTTTTCCTGAGAATAGAAGTATTTCTGGTGCTTCTCAGGAGAACTGTTCTCAGAATTGCACCTAGTGGGAAAACCAAGAGGTGAGAGTAAAGAGATGTAATGTGGAGGTGATGACACTCATATTACTTTTATTCTGTTTGGGATTTGCAGCAAGTTTGCTGATGATACGAAGTGTAGGGTCCTGCACTGGGGAGGAGTAACCCCAGGCAGCAGCACAGGTTGAGGGCTGACCTACTTTGGAGCAGCTCTGCAGAGAGACTGAGGCTGTTTGTAGATGACAAGGTGACCGACCATGAGCCGGACATGGGCCCCTGGGGGCCAGGAGGGCCAGTGGGAGTGTGGCCAGCAGGTCAAGAGAGCTGTTCCTCCCCCTCTATTCAGCCTTGGTGAGGCCACATCTGGAATTCTGCATCCAGTTCTGGGCTCCTTAGCACAAGAGAGACAAGGAGCTACTGGAGAGGGTCTGGAGGCCAGAGAGATGATGAGGGGTCTGGAGCATCTTTCATAGGAGGAGATACTGCAAGAGCTGGGCCTGTTTAGTCTAGAGAAGAATAGACTGAGAGGACATCTCATCCATACATTCAAATATCTCGAAGGGTGGTGCCAAGAGAACTGTTCTGGACCCTTTTCAGTGGTGCCCAGTGGCAGGATGAGGAGCAAGAGCCTTAAACTAAAACACAAGGAGTTTCACCTTAACATGAGGAATAAGTTTATGTTGAGGGTGACAGAGCGCTGGAACAGGCTGCCCAGGGAGTTCATGGAGTCTTCCTGTCCATAAAGGCATTCAAAACCCATCTGGACACATTCCTGTGTCACCTGTCCAGGTGTCTCTGCCTTGGCAGGCGGGTGGGACTGGAGGATCTCCAGCTGTCTCCTCCAACCCTAATGATGTGATTTTTTTCTAATACTTCTGTTTTAAAATGCAAAATATGAAATGTCCTCTTTTGTTACTAACTTCTGAGTCTGAGGTAGGATAGCAGGCATTTTTGCTGTCTTCCTTTATTCCTATCCAGATTTAAACTGTTTGGAACCTTCATGCCAGAGATGTCAGCCTTGACTCCCTGAAGTCAAGAGCAGGCAGTGACTGACTTCAGAGGTAGCAGGGGTATTATCCATGCCCTGCATGGAGATTTTTATCAGTGTTACACTCTCCCTTGCTTTCCAGTTCATGGTGTGTTTATTGCATTCATTGCTGTCTGAATAAACAGTTTGCTGAGGTATGTAGTGTTTGTCTACAGCTCTAGGCATTGTAGCTAGAAGCCTTTAGGCAGTTCTACCAACAGAGATGTTACTTGCAGTTAAACCATAGATTTTAACTTTTTTGCATCATCAAATGGAGTTGTGTACAGGAAGAGATTACTATTGCAACTGCGATGCTGCCCTCCCCTCAGTTAGTGATGGCACACAGCTGAAGTCTGTGTTCACATCAAAGCCGGGGTCAGTGTGGCTCCTTCCTCCAGGACACCCTGCTCTGCAAGTACCAGCTTCCTTCTGGGAGCTACTTCGAGCCCTGCGGTTGAAGCTGAAGATTTTAAAAATCTAGTGGCAGGCATGCAGGATCAGTTTTATATTTAGAACAGAGGACAGAATTTACCTCTTTAGTTTCTAAAAATACTTGCACCGCGTATTCCATTATCTCAGCGCACAGCACGGGAGTGGGAAGCAGCTGCCGGCCTGGCGGTCTGTGCCCAGGAGAGGGCAGTGGCACCCACACAGACGTCAGGGTCTTTCCTAATCGCAGGCATGAAATGGGAAAATGTTGAAATGTGGTCATTAAGAGACAATAGTAATTTCCATAAACACTTGAAATCAAGTATCCTAAAAATTACAGTTAAATATCTCCTCAATAAACTGCCCTAGCTTGTGAGTTTCTCGGAGTCATGGGTTTAATCTTGTGCTATTTACAACAGCCTGACAACCTCCTGTTTACTTCCATGTTTCTGGTATCACTACAATGCTAAAAATAAATTGCTAAAAGCGGTCTGCTCTGCTGAGTCCTCTTTGTCTCCTAAAAGCAGAGAAATCCGAAGCACAAGATTTTCCTCTGTACAAACCAAGAGGGCAGGTTTAATTGCAGCCGCTGGAAAAGGCACTGGGAAGTTTTGCCAGGCTGCTGCCCTCTGTGCAGTGCTGCCATGGTAACAGCTGCTACACATGCACTAAAACAAACACAAAGTGCACTGAAGTTAGAGGGGAGAAAAAGCCCAGACCTTGAAGCAATATCTTTGAGGAAGTTTTGCCTGTGAAGATCCTTGAGACCTAATGAGAACTTTAGCCTGCCTAGAAGTACTAGACTCATTAGAAAGGTGTTCAGGGAGAACAGCTCAGTGCTGCACTATTAATCTTAGGCATGACTGGTGGTAACGAGATGCCTTGCACGTACCCATTTTCAAAGGTAACTGCTACTGAGAAGCTTGTTTCAGTTCTGTGGCTTGAGGTGCAGATGCCATTGCAGAAGGCACATCATTTTGTGTCTGCCACCCCATGCACCCTTGATGTGTGCTCCCAGTCTGTGCAGGCAAGCACAAGGCCAAGTGCTGGCTCCGAGTGCTGTGCTTTCAGTTCCAGAAGCCACCGTCTCTTTAGCATCTGCTGGAAGAGGATGTAGAGGTTACCAGGTTCATCTCTTTTCTCCAGCTATTGTAGGAATAAACTTTCAAACAAAGGAGAGAAGTGAACTATATTTCCAACAGTGAGTTCTTCCCATATTAATTGTATTAGAAAGGCCTTCTGGGATGTGCTTGCACATACTCTTATGGTTATCTGCAAACCTAGTTTGTGTATATTTCCTCTTTGCAGATATATCCACAGGTATTTAGAAGCCTTCTTGTGTATCATTGTACTCAGACACTTTCATTCAGTTTCTGAAAATCATTCTTTCCATACACGTACATACGTTATAAGCCAGAGAAGCCTGTGAGAAATTTTTGAAGTGGGTCTTTATAGAGAAAATGCCAAGTTGAATATGCTTGTGTAAGTACCAAGAGATTTTAACCACATAAACTTTTGTTTTGGACACCAGTGTGTGTGTGTGTGTGTGTTTGCTATTCATCCTAACAGGAAGATTTTTCTGGTAGAGTGCATTCTGTGAGGCAGAGGGACTTCTGCTCTGAGGTGATACATTGTGGTGCTTTAGAGGATCCACTTTTTGACATTTCACATGCAGTATATATGCAGTGGAGCCATGCAGCACTGTTCCTGCTGCCTTACAGGGGTCCTCTATCTGGAACCGAATTATTCGTTGTAGACTGTAGAATTTACAGAATATCTGGTGTGGAACATCATACATGGATTTTAACTGAGACTTTGTCAAATTGTATTGCTTAACAGGGTACTTGGCAAAACATTTCCATTTTAATATGAAGATAGATTCAAATTAAATATTGTTAAATATTGCAGATACAATTGCAGCTGCCTACTTTGTTTGAGCACTAGTGCTGTGTGTTACTAGTTGTTTTCCCTTACCATAATTTATTCCTAATCATGTCATGTGCTGTGGACAGATATCCCTTTATGGATTTACTTGTGCCTAGGGAAGAGGTTCGCTGACAGCCTATCCTGCCTGCTTTTCATCTTTATCTCCCTTCAGATCCACTAATGAGGCACTCCCTGACCTGCACTAGTCAGAATAAGTTGGTGTAGCTTTAGCATTTCAGTTTATCCTTTCTACCCTTGTTCACTGTCACTAGTCTGATGTGAGAGAATTAGCATGAGCAGCTCTGCCAGAAGATCTGAGAGGGCAGCAATCTCCCAACAGACAGACCAGCATATGGGAAAGATCACTTATTCACATGCTCAGTGTTCACACAGTGCAGACACAAGTGAGGCCAAGATCTAAAGGACTCACCCACTCAACACACCCAAGTCTGGTGAAATGGAGATACAGAAAGAATAGAATGGTGTGGGTGATGGAGAATAGGATGATGTGGCAATTATAGAGTCAGGCAGTAGGATGAGATGATTGTACTAATTTTATCTGAAGCTGAGGATACCTCAGAGGAGCTAAGAGCTTCAATGATGAATAAAAAAATCTGAGAATCATAGATTAAATCTTGTTAAAGTTTTCTTGGTAAATCACAGAGTCATAGAATAGTTTGGGTTGGATGAGACCATAAAGATCGAGTTCCAGCCCCCTTGCCGTGGGCAGGGACACATTCCACTAGACCAGGCTGTGTAAAGCAACCTGGTCTTGAGCCATTCCAGGAATGGGGCATCCACAGTTTCTCCGGGCAGCCTGTTCAGTGTCTCACCATATCACAGTAAATAATTTCTTCCTAATATCTAAACCTACCCTCTTTTGGTTTAAAGCCATTCCCCCTTGTCCTGTCCCTCCATGCCCTTGTCCAAAGTTCCTCTCCAGCTTTCTTGTAGGCCCCTTTAGGTACTGGAAGGTGCTCTAAGGTCTCCTTTGGAGCTTTCTCCAGGCTGAACACAATCCCAGATCTCTCATAGCAGAGGTGCTCCAGTCCTCTGATCATCTTCATGGTCCTGCTTTGTACTCACTCCAGCAGGTCTATGTCCTTCATATGTTGGGGTCTCAGAGCTGGACACAGCTCTCCAGGTGAGGTGTCACAAGAACACATGGGGACCTGCTGGCCACGATGCTTTTGATGCTGCTCAGGACATGGTTGACTTTTGGGGCTGCAAGCACACATTACTGGCTCACATTGAGATTCTTGCCAACCAACATACCCAAGTCCTTCTCCCTAAGCCTATTCTTAATCCATTCTCCACCCAGCCCATGTTTGTGCTTGGGATCACCCCAACTCAGGTGCAGGACCTTGCACTTGGCCTCATTGAACTTCATGAGGTTCACACAGCCCCACCTCTCAAGCCTGTCAAAATCCCTCTGGATGGCATCCCTTCTCTCCAGTGTATCAACTGCACCACACAGCTTGGTGGCACCAGCAAACCTGCTGAGGGTGCACTCAAGCCCACTGTCTGTGATACTGATAGAGATGTTAAACCCCAACAGTCTCTAAGGAAAGCCACTCACAGCTGAAGAAACAGAGACTGAGGTGCTGAAATTGGATGTTGACACATCAGTTGAGGAAAACAGGAGATTATTTTCAAAAACCTAGTGAGATGCAGATTTGTGAGGCTTTTTTTCACAGGGTTTTTTCTATCTCTTCCCTTCCTATTGAGTCAGTGAGCCACCTGCTGTAGACTCAGCTGAGCAATTGCATTGACTTTTCCCATCAGATTGTGTCTACTCCTTCATATGGCATGTTGGATCTTCCATAGTCCTCGATTACATGTTCCAGTTTTTCCTGATTGAGAGCAAAATCCTTTTTTGCATTAGAGATGAAGTGTGACCTGGAGCTCCTTTTGCCAAGCACCTCTTTAATGATGCTGGTAACAAATGGCAGTTCTTTTTCTGAAACATACTAAAAGTCCCAGAATCTGTAAGTAATAAAAATCCTATACTGCAGGAGAGGTCATTGGCATGGGGCATCTCTAGGCAGCTGATCTTGTCCCTCTAAAAAGACTCATGGCCCTGTAAACTGCCATGAAGTTTGCCTGAGGAGAGCGTCAAGCATTCATTAGCTATTCAGAAGCTGTCAGCAAGTTCTGCAGCAAATGAGGTTATAAACAGTTGTTTACACTGTTTCTGGTATCCCTTGGGACTGAATTGAACCCAGTTTCAGGGTGTTTCTGGGTGAGGAATTGCTTCAAAGACTAGGAGTCCTTGCAGAAGCTGGCGCCCAGTGAAGCAGAAGGGAGGTAATAAGGGAAAGAGTGTGGTAATAAGCCTGTAGAGTGTGGTGAACTGCTAACACATGGATGAAGAGATGTCTGCAGGCATGCTGGCCAAGACTGCCCAAATTCAGTCATTTCTAAGCTAGATGCCCAAGTTCAGCTCTCTTAAGATTTTCATATGTACTGCTCTGACTGATACATACAACTTAAAACCTGGCCCTTTGTGTTTCAGCTGTAAAGAGTACAAAAATCTGAATTCCTTTTTTGCTATTATTATGGGACTGAGTAATGTTGCTGTGAGCCGTCTCTCGTTGACGTGGGAGGTAAGTCTTTGCTAAAATCCAGTTCCAGGAAGCTCGATGGGGACTTGTATTTTTAGTTAGCAAAAACGTGAATTGGGCCTTTATTATTGATAAAGCTAGATCTACTAATTCAGCTCCTGACCATAAGCCTTAGCTAAGGCTGACAATATTTGTTAGTAAGGCAGTATACTACACCCATGGATGTGCTGAATGCTCACTGGAATTAACAAAAGTGGCAGCAGCAGCTTCTGTTGCTGAGCTAAACTGCCCAACAGGATGAGCAAGTTAGCCAGCTAGCCTCTTAGATCAGCCCACATCCTCTGTGTGCCTTTACTGGGGGTTCAGTGAGATCACTCCTTCGATAATTCTCTCAAATTCATCCACTATTTGTATGTATTATTTTCTGATCTCAACAGGGACTCTGTTGCTCTGTTAAAAATGTGAGTTTGTCCTAACCAGTTCTGGTTTTCTCTCTGACATGCATTCCTATGCTTACTGTCAGTTTGGTCTTCATTCTCAGAGCTTCCACTTTTTTCTGTGGCTTTGCTCTTTTGTATATAAGTGTATAAAAAGGGTGCAGTGTCCAGCACAATGTAACCACTGAGAATATACTGGTTATCAAAACCAAAACAGATTTGAATGTGCATGTATTTTGTTTATTAGAAACTCAAAATAATTAGCATGACTGAGGTTATTGATGCAACTGAGACCAAAATTTAAACACCTTTAAAAATGTGCTCTGAAGCAGGAGATCAGACTGACACATCTGAGAGTACACCAGCCCCGTTTTCAAAAGTGTCATATACAGTCAGTGCCACAGGCAACGATTTTCAGTTTCTCAGAATTATGCCCTTCATTTGTGGCTGCTGAGAGGAGGTGGGAGAGCTGAGACAGTACAGGACTAGAGAAGAAGAAATTGAATGTATATACTACATACAGCAATCTGAAATGGACACCAAGTCTGAGCTGAGGGCGGGGCACAGATAATTTGTATGAGTTGGGGATTAACTTGAGATCAAGGAAATGTTATCACACTCTAGTTCTGTAGAGCAGTCAGTTTATCAAGAGAATTTTTGCATTTCGATTTTTAGCCAGATACATACAGAAAATACTTTAAGACAAACATACCAAGTCGTGATTTCTTCTATATTATCATGCATTTACATTAGTTGCATGCAGAAATTAGATATTTGCAGGTGCAAATGTCCAATTATACCACTTACTTCACAAATACCTAATCTGCATGCATATGCAAACTAGGCACACAGTTGTTGACACACATCATTAAAAATTAGGCCCTTGCTGTGGCACAGTGTAAATAGCTTTCTAGGGTACACACTCCAAATGTAGAAAGTATTGCAAAAAATAATTTCTGCACTATAAAGTCTCTATTTAACGTTACCCACTGCCAATAGTAGTCTGAAAAATTCAGCAAATGCAGAGAAATTTCTTATGAAAAATAGAAAGCTGACATATCCTAAGTGTACATAAAAAATTACAGCGATCTTTAAAACCAAATTAAAACACCTTATAGTCTTTATAGTAAAGTTGCTTAATCTGTATAACATAATATGCATGAGGGGGAAAGAAAGTATTTAGTAAAGCCCATCTCATCTCAATCATTGCATGATCAACTGACCATGTTTTTTATTGTGTAGATATTGTGGACTGAAAAAATATTCGTTAATTTGTACCCTAGAAAGTGATAGAGGACCTTTGCAGCTGAGCATGTCAAGAATTTAAGCAATAGATGCATCATCAGCATGAGCAAAAAATCTGGAAATGCCCAGGCATGGATATGAATGTTTGCAAGGGCAGTTCATCATAGATGTGAATAATTAAGCTGGTCTGCCCCCACACAAGCTGTGTGTAAATTATATTTTCAGATAGGCTATAATCAGGAATGTCTTGAAAGCATTCACATGAATTTCCACTTACATTCTGAATTCAGTGATTGCTATGTGAGCCAAATGAAAATCTGAATCTAAACATCCCAAAGGACTAAATTCAAGTCAGGGTTTAAATCAGGATCCAGGTTTCATGGCTGGTCCCATCTCTATTTTTAATCTGGTTGCTAGGAAACATGTTGTATTTTAGATTAGCACATTGTTAGAAATATCTGGCAAAAAAAGAGCACTTTCCTGACTTAGGGCGTTGTGGAAGGAACTAGCATTTACAGTAAAATTACTGCACTGATCGGATTTAATTAAGGTTTGCTATTTTTGTTTTTATTAACAGAAACTCCCAAGCAAGTTCAAGAAGATCTATACGGAGTTTGAAAGCTTAATGGTGAATAGCAATAGATCCCTTATTCTATGCACAATCTGAGATAATTCAGTTTCTGATTTGAATTCCTTGATTCAGAACATTTTATGTGTCCTTGTTTGACTTTAAGAAGTTTATGATCCCATTTTAGAGCTGCTAAAACAAGTATGTATGACTAATAAATTATACTCTTAGGAACCTACTCTGAGAGAACTTATGTACCACTCAAAGTTAATCTGGGAACTCAGAAAAGCTTTATCACATGTTTTCCAATAGTACATATGGGAAATTCTATTTTTCAACCTGGATTTTTCCAGGCAATACATTTTAGTGTTACAGCTGGAAAAAATATGCAAAACTGGATATGCAGCTGTAAGGAGGAAGGAAAAATATGTGGTTTCTTTTGTGAAGAATGTTTTTGTAACCATATCTTACCTCGCTATTTGGCATAAAAAAATGTTTGTGTTTAGTGGCTGCATTCTCATTGTGTAACCAGTCCAGGAGAATGATAAAAGGTGTCTGAATTTGCAGATGCACTTTTAAAGCCACAGGAAAAAATAATGTTTTTAATAAATGCCATGACATCTAAATGAATGCATATAGGGTCTTGATACATATAATACTACATATTAGTAATTATTTGATTTCTCTTTTTTTTTGTAGGATCCATCAAGAAACCATAGAGCCTACCGACTAACTGTAGCTAAATTGGACCCTCCAATAATTCCTTTCATGCCACTACTTATAAAAGGTAAGCTTGGATGTTACCAGAATTATTAACTTGAAAGCTATTTGTCAACTATTTGAAGGATAAGAGTAGCAGCAAGAAAAAGCAAAAATCAATCTCAGTGTGAGGTATGATCTTTTTCCATTATAAAAAGCACAACAGAGAGACCAGAAGAACTACTTTTATACATCTGAATATCATACCTCGATTTTATTAGTCTCAGAAATGCTGCAAATTAAAACCTAAATGTTTTACTTTTCCAGCTGCTATGATTTTTGTAAGGGATAGATAAAACATTCTGCTGTTTTGTATGGCCGTGATTCAGTAATGGGCTTTTATGTGTCTTTTATTTCTATACAGACATGACATTTACTCATGAGGGAAACAAGACATTCACTGACAATCTAGTAAACTTCGAAAAAATGGTATGTATGTCATATTTGAAAGAAAACTTAAAAAGACCTCCCTATTCACCTCTTCAAGAGTGAACTTCGCAACAATGACTTCCAGGGCTAGAGAAAATGAAGGCAGGACCAAGAGCTGGCAAAAATAGTCTGTGCTGTACACAGAGCTTGGGACCTCTGGGTTTCTGGAAAACCTCACAGAGGTGGAGAATAAAGTGCCCACTGAGCCATGCACAGCCAAAATGTTTGTTAGGGGAGAAAGCATCAGGGACAGGAAGCAGAGCTGTTAGAGACACTTTTTAACAGCCAGTTTGGGACCAACCTGTGGTTTTAACTGCTGTTCCTTCAAACAGGTCTGAACTGCCCCAGGCTGGGATAGTTCTGCATTGTTCCTTGGAGAATGAAAGAATTGAGAAGAACTTGCACAACATCTTATTTTCTTTTTTCCTTTGACGGGTGAAAGGAGATGTCTTTGGCTTGATTGCTTCCATACTGGAAAGGAGAATCAATGACAAAAGGCTAGACCATGCTCAAATCTGATTTAAGTCCTGCACCTAAGTTGTCATCATTTCAAATACCATTGTCAAAAACTGCAGGCAGGCAACTTTCCATTGCAGAAATCTGAACTGAAACTTGAGTTTCTCAGCAGTGAGAAGACATTTCCTTGGTTGCTAAGCTGTGTTCCTAATTAATGTGGTTAATGACACCTGTATGTGAGAACTTGCTTTAGCCAAACCCAGCTATGGCATCTGCCTAGCAAAACCAAACCTGACTTACTAGTCTGGCAGTAAATAGTAGAATCACAGAATTGCTAAGGTTGGAAAAGACCTCCAAGATCCCTGAGTCCTACTGTTATCCCAGCACCACAGTGTTCCCCAGTAAACCATGTCCCCAAGTGCCACATCCACACACTCTTTGAACACTTCCAGGCATGGTGATTCCAACACTTTCCTGGGCAGCCTGTTCCAATGCCTGACCACCCTTAAAGTGAAGACATTTTTCTCACATCCAGTCTAAACCTCCCATGGCACAACTTGAGGCTGTTTCCTCTCAGCCGTTCAGCAGCCATGCTAGAGCATATTTCCTCTGGCACCTTTATGTCCTTGTTCTTAGTAGTACAGTAACCAGAAGCACTCCATTCCACTGGAGTTACGTAACTCCAGTTATTTCCACTGCGCTGTGGAGGCATTTCTCTGACCCCTTGAGCACTGGTAAATGCAGAGGGGAAAAGAGGAGGACTTTTAGCTCTTTAAAAAACTTCACAGAAAAGTGATCATCACTCTGAGTGAATTCTCTTAGATTTTAATCTGTCGGTCCAGGACAGCCTCTGTCCTTGGATGAAAATACCCCTTTACTAAGATGAGACATTTTGTGAGTAAATGGCAGTGCTAATGCCTGAGTAAGGGCCTGACCTCACTTTGCAGTAATAGCTTTCTGTAATTGCATATGCAGACGGTGTTGCCATCTCCTTCCAAAGGCCTTGCGCCTTCTACCTGCAGAAAAGGACTTTTTTTTCTGGACTGACTGTTCTAATTAGGTATAGATATAGATACAATGGTATAGATAGTAAATACTTTGAGGAGCACAGAGGGATCTCAGACTTGTTTGGAACACCTGCAAACCAGAAGGGATGGCAGCTGTGATACTATAGCCATGGCTCTGTGGCTGCCTCCAACATCTCCACCTCACTTGGCCTGTTTACACCTCCTGAGCCAGAAGAGCCGGTACATCTACTGGCCTCAGAGCTCTGTGCCTCAGGCTCTTTATGCCTGATTTTGTGTAAAAGCCATTACAGGAGGCAGGAGCTCTCCTGTAAGCACTTCCTATAGACAGAAGTTGAACACAGGCTTGTCATTTAAAAGTTGTTCTACTCCACTCTATACCACATTTTGGCACTCCCAAAGCCAGGAGTGAATTTTATTGCAGCTTAGACTGATCTATATCTACATTGCTGCAGGTCTGCTCATTGTCTTATCTTCAAAAGAATGTTACCCCCAGAACAAGAGTTTGCTAATAGCACCCAAAAGTTTTAAATAATATTTTATACTGCAAGAATGTAGTTCCAGTAGTCTGAGTTTTGATCATTTTCTTTAGGAGATGAATGTGCAATTAGTGTATTTTTGATGCTGCATATTTTTTAAGGAATCAATATTGTGTCCCATGTTCCTCAAGTCACCAGAAAGGGAAACATTCTCCTTTTTTAGTATTCTAAGCCTTTCTTTGGTTAGTGTACCTAAAAGCTCACTCTGCTTTTTCTCCATGCCTTAACTACAAGTATATCTTTTGAATTTTTATTGTTCTTCTCTAATTCTTCTGCATACTTCTATGGTGCTTGTACTGCCTCTCTCAACCTGTAGCTGTTCCAAGCAACCTGTATTCAAATTCCACCCACATAATTCATTCAAATCCTACTGTGGACCTGGCAGTTTTTAGCTTTTTGCATGTGTCATGAGGTCAAGCAAAGAAGAAAAGCCTGCTGTTAAACCTCACTCGCTGCCGCCTACTTGCGTTAAGCTTAAAACTCTCATATCCACACATAATTGCCAGATATTAAACTGTAAAGACAAGACCACTCAGCCAGATAACTCTCAGATAAATTCTCCTCACTTTTAAATAAGTATAAGCCCAAGGTGTATCTGTGATGTTACTCTGCCATTTTCAGGAGAAAAGCAGAAACCAGATTTCCTCACAGGAATCATGTCTTGCCATTTGTTGTTTCTGTCTGTTTGTTGTGCTGCAGGATGTTCTGTCAAAAGCAGATGGAGGTTCCTTAGAGTATTACTGGGAGCCACCCTTAGTGATGTTTCTGAAACATCTTGGTTCTTCGGAAAATTGTTTCCTTTTATGTTTTCTGAAGTTTATGAATAAAAATATATGGGTAGGTGCCACTGGTGGTGCCACTCACCACTGGAGAAGGTGGGTCCCTCCAACTCTCATGTAAGCACAGTGATGAAACTGAGAACAACCTCTGGCATTGTGTCCACATTCTCACCCCAGAGCTCTGATCCCGACAGCTGATGTGCTGCTGACAACTTTATTCCTGTAACTGGCAGCCAAAAGTAGAAGTTTGACCTACTGGCATCTCTTCAGCTTCCTTTAAATCTTTTAAATCTTCCCTGTTTTGTGATGTTTCTGTTATTATTTATATTAAATGATGCATCTTAAAACATGCAGGAGCTGTCAGGCAGTGTCTGAGCCCGGAGCTCCCTGAGTGCCAGAAACAGCAAGGCCTGGTTTCCTAAACATTTGTGTTTCATGGCTGCTTGAGCTCTGCTCAGATTTCTCCTCGTGGCTGGGGCATGTGTCCTTTCTTCATGGCTGGGGAATTCTGTGTGAATAGGCTTTTGTCATAACATAGGAACTTGCACTACAGCCTTTTTCCTGAAGGAGACAGGAGGGCACTTACAAAATCTTTGTCTTGTCCACAGCCATCTGTTTTCATAGCAAATTGGTAGGAGCTTTTTTGTGTTTGGAAACTCTGGCTTCTTTTTTCAAATTGAACAAAATTGTCTAGCGAAGAAGGGAAAAACAGACAGATGGTGTTAAACCACATTAGCCTAGTCTTTTTTAGCAGCTCAAGCTAAAAAAGAAAAAGACTGAGTCAATTTTTTTCCTGCTGTGCTTTCCTATATATTGATCTTTTCAGTGCTGGAGTGACAGAACTGTGGTATTGGTAGTAGTAGGGGGACATCACCCTGCAGAGCATTGCTGAGCTTTACCTGCTGCTGCCTTTGTGACTGCCTGCTCTTTCTTCCCCTTCCTCATTTCCTGATCCCCTCAGAACTCTTATCTGGAGGAGGCTGGGGGCGGTGGGAGGACATGGACACCTAGCCAGGGAAGAGATTGGCAAAGACACAGTTATGGATAAAGACAGAAGTTTGTGAACAGACTCATTTGGTTTGTAAAGCTGTGGGCAAACAGCTCTGAATGTGTCAGAAATAGGTATGGTCTTACTCTTTGTATTTGTGCTGTATTTGTGCTCTTTATTCTGCCATTTATTACATGAAGCCTTAAAATCCAGCCTGAAAATTTTTATTTGTACTTTTGTTAATAAGTAGATAAAATAACTAAATTACTGAGCTTTAGTAGTTTAAGTCTTTAGTAAAATGATTTGTCTTCAATAGCAAACATGACATGGTTTTAGAGAAGTATTGAAGGTCTTACCTCACTGCAAGAAGCAGATGGGGAGAGGTTGCAAGCTGTTCCCACCATGGTGTTGCTCAGATGTACATTCTAGTTTGGCATATATGCCATGACATCAAACCACCTGCATCTCTTCTCCACTGGTGAGCTGAGAGTAGATGTTAGTTGTAAGTGTGCCTTCAGAAGACTCATATACGTAATAACTGAAGGCGTATTTGTTACAGAGGAACAAAACTTGTAAAGCTTTTTAAATGGTTTAGTTTTAGTTTGGCAGGTGGGGAACATTTTGAGAGCTGTAAATATATAAGTACATGAAAGATACAAAGATGGCAGTAGGCAGCCAACAGAATTAGTTTGTGATCTAGAATGCCCCTCTTCTCAGGTGAAGTACCCAAAGCTGTCAGTAGTAATAGTTCCTCAGTATGATTTAGCAGATACAGGACAACCTACAACCTGCAGCACATGGCAATATACACCATTTAAGTGACACTGCTTTTATAGCTATATATTTAGAAAAAAAATTTAAAAGGGCTTTCCTAGACTTATGTCTTGGCAGGGAAAGATGAGAGAGGAAAGTGAGGAAAGTACTGAGCATGGCTCTCCTTAGGGATGGGCAGTATTTCATACTCGTGACCACTTACTGATTTCCTTTTTTCAAACCTCAGCTGCATAATTCTGCACCCTGACTGCCAGTACAGAATTTTGTATTCATAGACAAAGGGAAGATGGAATTATTTGGGAACTTTATCAGTGCCATTTCTAAAATCATCAGAGAGCCTGAACAAAGATTACTTTCTGTGGCACCTTCTCCATATGACATTACCCAGCATTATCTCAGAAATAACACCTGTAGAGGGAGCAGAAGTCAGGAAAAAGCTCTAAAAGTGCTGACCTGCCATGGCAGCACAAGATAGTGCCATGGTGCTGACCAGTGAGGCTTCTTTTTGTCAACCCTCTTCCTTTTGTCAACCCTCTTTCACACCACCTTCAGGTGCGAAAAGAGGATTAGAGAATTTGTGCATATTTGTGTTCAGGTTTTGTGGAGATGAACAAAAGGGAACTCACACTCTTATCCATATGCAAAAAAAAAGGGCAAACATTCTTTAATTTTTGGAACATAAAGATTATGCAAAAAGTGTGTGACTAAAGCCCTTAGTAGTTTTCAATGGCACATATGAATATTTATAATATTTAGCAACCTGGGTTTGGAATGGATTAGAAGATAATGTGCTGGCCTGCTGCCACAATTCCAGACTGTAAAACTTGAAAGGGTATTGTTGTGTATACATAGCATGCTGCTAGTAGCCATTACTCGTTATATTATGCAGTTGGTTCTATTTCAGAAAGATCCAAATTTAGTTTTGTATGTTTTTTTGATAGTGGTCTTACTTAGCACTGTGAGTGAACAGAAGTTAATCTTTGCAGGCATTGACTAGAGGTAATCCTCTATTTGAAGAAAAACTGTAAGGAGCAGGCAAATAAACTTCCATCTGAACATTTTTTTCTGTACATGTTTCTAGATTTCTTGCATTAAAAGAAGACAATCCAACTTATCTATGAGATTCAGGAAGGGAAATTCACTTTTGTTTCATATGCTGTTTTTCTGTTCACACCTTACAAAGAGGAACTTAGACATTATGCAGCAGTAGAACAGCACTTGGAAAAAAAGAAATGTGAAAAGAGCTCTTCAAAGATACATAATGCTTCAGAATCTCCCCATTGGCTTGTAATGTTGTCTTTGGGCCACAGTTTCTCCATTTATTCAGCTGTAACACCCACTTCCTCATTCGTTTGTATTTCATCATTCCCAGGATACTTCTGAATGCACAGATTGGATCACATTATCCTTAGGAAAAGGCAAAGGAACCCCTTCAGATGAAGTCTTTCAGCCAACTGAAAGAAGCCAGGCAGTTCAGCCTTTAACCAGAAGTCAGACAAGTCCATTGCCACTTCCAGTTTCCTTGCCTAGAAGAGCCCACATAATGGCAAATTCACTACACACACTTAATTTGTCTTTCAGTACAGTACCGCATTGCAGTGTATATTCTGAATATTCTGTGTTTTTTGAGAACAAAATCCCCACAAGCAAAAAAAGAGTAAAATTATTCCAAAGAATGCCTTTTTTTTTTGATAAATCTGAGTTTTCACACATGAAACTTAATAGCTCTAAAGGTTATTATGAAATGAGGCTTCAAAACCTAAACACTTACAGGTGTGAAAAATTAGGGTATGTATTAACAATCCATCTAGAAAGCACATCAAGCAAAACTAGCTATCTTCCTAAAAATGAAGTGTCCTTAGCCAAGCTTCTCTTGAAGCTAGATAGTCTTGAAGCTTCATCCTGTTGGCTGGTTCAGTTCAACTTTATGATCTCTCCTGGAAACAGTTATTGTAGATGAGTATTTTTTGAACTGGTATAAATTGAAACAGCAGCATCACATAACAGAGCCAAATATGAAGCCATAGATGTGTGAAACAGTCATGTGCTTGTGTTGTTTTGATTTGCGTTTGATTGGGTTAGACTGAAAAACCAACACTGTAACATGCAGTGTGTTGTGTCTCAGTCCAGTTGTCTTGAGTCAATGGAGTTTATTCACGTGCTTCGTGCTAACCACACCTGTGAGAGTGTTTGCAAGGTAAGTGCCTTAGAAAATCTTCATAGTAATAATGGCTCGAAGAGGTATGAAAATTACCATAAGATAAAATTTACTCTTACTTGAATTTTACATATAGATACATATGACTTTAGGAACAACATAAGCAGATCCATATCCAGATTCCCTTTTGGGAAAGTGTGTTTTAGAATTAACATATTTTAGATCAGTTTCCGAATAGCTGCGTTTCATTTGATAATGCAAGGTGTAATCCACAAACATTTACTTCATGATATATCAATAGTGTTTCTTACACCAGCCACCAACCCATTTTTGTATGCTTGACACTACATTAAAATGTCTGAGATTATGAGTGTGTGTGTAAGGAATGTTTTACTTTGGTGCATCCCACTTCTGGAATGACAGATTTCACAAACTTATTTCATTTGTAACATTTTCATTTAAGATTGTAATTGTGTATGAATTTAGAGGAGCATGTGCCCTAGGCTTTACTGTTCACAAGTAAGAGGTATATAATTTCATTTTGTGAGAGTTTATGACTAAGTAGCTCGTTAATCTCGCACAAAATTTCCATAATGTATGAAGCAGCCTGGTGAGTGTGCTGCGTTAGAAGATGTAGTTGTGTTGGAACACAGACATTCTGATAGGGAATAACATTTCCCTCCTCTACTTTTTCTTAACCTAAGCAAAAGAAACTGAAACAAATGTTGTGCTTATAACACTGATTGAATCTAACTATCTAGCTAACTGCTGAAGTTTCAGTTTATTTGACATTATGTAGAACAACTAAATCTCCCCCGACACTGGTGGGTATATTACATGTGTGGTGCCAGTTAAAATTCTACAGTCCAGAACTAAATCTTAAATGTTTTGCTTTATGACTTACCTTAATTTCTGTTTTTAAAAACTATTGTAAAACAATATCTGATTTATCAGAGCAAAGTGTATTGATTTAAACTGAATTGAGTGAAATGATGTCTTTTTCACTGAAGAGGAAGTACAGCCGAGGAGGACAAAGCAACTTTTGGTTTTTTTAGTGAATTGTTGGTAGGAGGGTCCACCAAAAGTGAATCCCACTTTTCACATTGAGTTAGATACACTTGTGCAAGGTAACACTGTCTAGCAGGTCTGTTTATGAAATTTGGCTGCAGGGCCACAGTACTGACAGTGGCTTTCTCACCTGGGACATGAGCATTCTGCCTGTGGAATCAGTGAACACACACCCTCACATGCTCATTTACACTGTCATTTTCCTGGAGGACTGCATTTTAAACTCAAGTTTATGTAAAAGGTGAAAGCTCTTTAATTGCTGACTATATTCTAGAAATGGCCTTGCCGTTAGGAGCTGATGGTCTTTAAATTAACATGTAAATACTCCATGGTATTCCTTTTACTTTTTAATATGGTAAGATGTTATCAAAGAAATGCACATTGAAGAGGCTGATTTTCATTCTTAGTTAGAGCCTTTTACAGCATTCAAGCAAGGGAAGGAGTTCTCTGAGTGCATGTAAATTATAGTTATGCTTATTTAAAGCCTGTGTAAATGCAAATCACACCCTACATATGAAAGTATCAGCATTAAAATTATATTTTCATTCATATGACTGCTTTTATTGGCATATATCTTCACACTCAGGCACAGTTAGGTGCTTCGTTTAAATGATGATGGAATACAGTGCTTGTTCTCTGATTGCATCCCATCTTTTCCTTCCAGCGCATGATTGCCAGCACTGTCAGGACAGTGAAATTCTGCCGCAGCCAGTCTTTCAGTAAGTGTATTGCAACATCTGTACAGTCAGCATTATCATCCGTAGCTATAGTAATTGCAACTAATTCTGTGTGTAGCAAAACTGAAAAGCCTGCTTTCCAGTGATTCTTCTGTGTTTGGATCCTGTGATGTTTCACAGGGCGAAATGTCCTTCAGGAAGCTCTAATAAGCCCCATCTCCTCTATCTGTTTTCCTTGCATGTGAAAGAGCTAAGTATCTTCGAGGTCTCTACCCATCTGTCAAATTAGAGTCAGTTGAAATTAGCCATGGGGTTCAGAAGTGTTTGAAATAAGTCTAGCAGGCAGCAGCACAGATATTTGCTTGGATAAATGCTGTTTTAATATGAAACCGGTCTGGAGACATGACCTTTATAAATTACATAGCTGCATAAGGCGGTGAATTTAAAACCTGTTTGTCAATATAATTACCAGAACTTGCTTGAGGCCATGTAAGATGACAGAGCTGTATGGTCAAACCGGCTTCTCTGTGGGTCTCATCCCATCCAGGTGCACTGTCAGTCTCAGTCACGTGGGCATTTCCTCAGCACTTCATCCATTTTGACTCACAGCTCCCTTCCTCTTTCTCAAACAACAGTATAAATAATATAAAACTATATTTTTATAAAAACAGTTTCTTAATGGGTCAAGGGTTGACTGTAGAAGAACTGTACAAATTTCTGTAGAGCTGTAGAAATTAAGAGAAATTTTTTTTTTTCTCCCACAGTCCAGGTTTTTCTGGCTTTATATCTTTAATTTTGATGCATTTAGCATGAGTGATACCTTCACATATTTAGAAATGGAATTTTCATTACAAATGATACAACAAAATGTCAGTATATAGATCTATGGGATCTTAAATTCCATGCTTTTTGTGTACATGTATGTTTAATGTAGATGCCTCAGTATAATTTTTTAGTTGAATTTAAGTTACCTAACGCATATTACATTACATTGTAAGCTGTTCCTTGTGAGGCTGAAGATTGTCAGAGTTTAGCTTACTAGTCTTCCATAACTGTTGCTGGAATAGGTATAATGTGGTTATGTTAAGTAATGTAAACAGGTAGTAAATTCTGAGGCTTGAATGGGGCATCCACTAAGCACTACGTTGTTACAAATATTTAATACTGAGCTAGAAATGAGAATATTGCATGAAAGGAGGCTTAAATCAATTATATAATTTTGAATCTGTGGAAGTTGCTGGTTCAAAAGCAAATGAGCAATTTTAAATCATACTTGTTAGCTGTATAATTTATAGCTAATGACTGGTAAGGTGATGTGTAAAACTGTAACCAAGGGCCATCAATTTTAGTAAATGTAGCCAAGGATGTCCAACAGAAAAGTTAATTTGTGGGGGTAGTAACCAGAAAGACTGTCAGATATGGAGGAAAGGTTTCAAAGACAGCAATTTCTAAATATTTCCTTTTTAACTCACCAGGATCTAGTCTTTCCTGTGACAGCTTGTAAGGAGTTGTGCATTTTGTTCAGGCATTTGTCCATTTACGTGTATCAATCCTACATCATTTCTCTTTCACCAGATCCTGATGCAGCCCTAACTAATAAAAACCATCAGGATGTTCGGAGCTATGTGCGGCAATTAAATGTGATTGACAACCAGAGAACTTTATCACAGATGTCTCACCGACTGGAACCGCGCCGAGCATAAACATTTGAAGCAATGATGAGAAACGATCTTTTATCCTCTCAAGGTCACTTGTTAAGAACTTCACTTTCTCTGCTACTGCACTGCCACTACAAAAATAAGCAAAACATATTCTAAGGTCGTAGGCAACGCACAGTGTACCAGCCTGCTGGAGAACTTTGGCTGAGGAAGAATATATGCACTGTAGGTGTATGGGTGGCCATGTTGTGAACTGCTAATTCATCTTACAGTGTAGTAAGTGATATCTCATATGGATTCAAAAAAAGGCAAAAGATAAAATAGAATAGTTAGTGGGAAATGCACAAAAAGCTTGTAACAGTTCTAAGGTAGGTAGTGGGTTCTTCTCCCTAATTAAGAATCTCTATTTTAGGATTTACTCTTCAGGTCAGGACCAAAACTAATTGTCAGTTAGCTACTGTTGACCTCAATAGAAGATAGATGTAAGCATCTGATGAAATAATGTAAGTTCAAGAGCAGTCCAAGGTATAGTTCCATTCAGAGAAGACTTGCAAATATTTCCATTGTAAATACAACACATACTAAGAAAAATTCCTAATCTTAATCATACTGCCCACTACTATAAGCAGTGAGGCCGTTTCAGAAAACTGACAGGACTGAAAATATTTTAAATGATAAATAAAATAATCAGTGTTTACATTTTACTTCTTTTTTTCTAAATTACCAATCAGGTTTTTACAATATTCTATTAAAAAGTAAGGTTGTCAAAATCAATAGCATTAAAGGTAGCAAAGGACTGGTTCAAAAAGAGCACAATATGCACAAATGGATTTCAAGAGAATATTTTCCTGGACATTAAAACCTTAAACTTCAGCTATAATTAATCGTGGCTGGTTAACACATTTTCTGGTCTTACACATTTACAAATATCTTAATTTTCAGCCAATTGTTTGCACTTTCAATAGACTGTAAATAAATGTCGATTCATTATGTTTTCGAATATTTATTTATGTAATAGTTATTGTGCCAAAATAATTCTGTTTTATTTATTTTGTTTAGCATGTTATGAGAGTGCAGCTTTTGTCTTCACGCTCCATGCATTTACATGTAGGAGTTGTGTGATCTATCTTTTCTGTAAATAACATGCAGTACCTTATTAAATGAAATTGCTGGAAAGGTTTAGTCACTGGCCTTATTTGCACTTTCAGCTTCATTCCTGCATAAATACCAATGCCACTAATTGGCTGATATATCAAACTTGGCTGCTCATTTGCTGGGCCTCAAGCCCACAGTTGGCCTTCATGCATTGTGAGATGGATGACGAGTTTAAAGCCAGTCAGATCCATCCCTGCCACGGGGCATGACAGTCTGGCAGTGGCACAACACCATGGTCTTGTTAGCTCGTTTGTTTCTAAGGAGAAAACAAGTAAATTGGAAGGGTTTAAATAAAGAAGGGAGATATTCTTAGTTTTATCTATCTGACTAATTTGTCCTGCTCAGTCACTTCCGTGAGCACTACAGGTTATCTTATCTTGGGCAGGATTTTACTTCAGGTTAGCAAACTTGAGACCTTAGCTAACTCAAGGCACTTGAGAGACCTCTGGGTTTGGTCACCACAGGGAGGTCTCTCAGGGACTGCAGCCATGAGGGGAGAGGTGCTCTGGCATCCCCTCCCGAATCCTCGTGGGGATGGCTGTCCTACTGCTGGGCAAGCCCAGATGGCAGCCAAGTGCATGCCAAGGAAATGACGATTTTGAAATGGCAGAAGTCTTTCCTATTGCATTCACACTTGCTCTGTGCTGTGAAGCTGGATGTCATAAAACTGATTAAGCCTGAAATTAGAAGTTGCAACTATTATCTCATAATTAAGCTTCAGAGATGACCTCATTGATATAGGCTACATTTTGCTTTGGATGCAGAGTATATTTTTTTTGGCATTGAGAGGGACTATGTGGAGTCAGTATACACATACAGATTTCTTTTTATCTATAAAAATAATTACATTCTTTTAGTCAAAACATAAATTCTGCAAAAGCTGAGAGTCACCAGGGAAATGCTGACACATAGAACCACAATCTTGCTTGGTACCTGCATTCTGCAAAGGAAAGAATTACACAGTTAAGAAATATTCTGCAGCATGATGAAATAATTTATTTTAACTTTGCTGTCTGACTAGAAGTTCAAGATGATTCAGAGGACAACTAGCTAATAACATAGAGACAATTTTGTGTCTTATTATTTCAAGTGAGAAAAATTTATTTCCATTTGTACTTCAAATATACTTCATATGGCTTTTTCAGATGCAGAATCTTACCAGAAGCAAAGTATGCAGTAGAATAAACTACAGGGACACTATAATTCAAAAGGCATTTTTACCTTTGCAATCAATTGGTAACATTTCTGAGTTCATGGTTTTATTTGTTCCGAGTTTGTTCTGTTGTTTGGACTTTCATTTATTTCTGTGTTAGCTGGTTTATAAAGCTGCCAAGTTTTGGCTTGGCTCTGCATATAGACCGATTCTTCATCTGTTTAGTATGTTTTTATCCCCTTGGTTTATTCTTTTTTTCTTTAAAACCTCTAACTGTTTTACTTATTTGTTGCCAACAGTTTCTATCGTGTAGTTATATCCCACTGATAAAAAGAGAGGTTTTATGGCGCTTCCATATCAACAAATGAATGCAGTTTACCTACTCAATGAAACTGGTATCTGACATTTTTAATTTTCCAATAAAGGGTGCTGTATAAATAACAAGTGTTGCTATCTCTGTATCTAACTCACTCAAGTGGCTCAGATAGTTGCTATGGTGCTGATGACTGTCTACATACCTAGAAATTAGATTAATAAAACTACCTTCTGGCTCTAGAATCTGTCCTGGGCTTCCCTTGCTCCCTGTGTTGACTATACAACAGGAAGGCAGCTGTTAATATATTGCTCTTGCTGTAGGAAGTCTGAGTGACTGTTGCAATAGAGTGAAGAATGAACAGGAACTCAAGAAACACTGAAATGTCAAAACATCCATCCTGACTTCAGCCTGTGCTCACAGCTGCAAGTCACAACTTGTTCCTGCTTCACTGGAGACACCCCCTCACTGCTGACTCTCGGGCCAGTCTGCAGGCCTTGCTTCAGGGAGTTGGGCAATCCCCAGCACCGCTCTGCTCATCCTGCTGTAGTTGCAGCACTTGGCCTGGTTGTGGCCCATGGCAACTATCCCTGCAGGAGAATGTCCAGCCATTACTTGTGGGGGATCATGCAGCAGGGCCATTTCCAGGGGAAACTATAGAGCTGTCTTGTCTCTGTCCCGCCCCGCAGTCGTCCAGTAGGACCAAGGTGCTCTGTACCTCCATCACACCCATTGCACGAACAGCATAAGCCCTGCAGCACAGCCCCCTCCTCATTGCAACACTGCAGGCTGAAAAATGTAAGTCTGTTCTAAATGATAATTATGCCTGAGGGTCACAGGCCATACAGTGCAGATATGGCTGGTCCACGCTGCTTGGCCTCAGGGCCCAGAGTTCCTGACCCTGTTTTATTTACTGGCAGAGTCATAACTGTAGTATGAGTTTTCAGATGAAAAATTTCCAGGAGCCAGTGTCCATAATAAATATCCACTGCAGGGGACCACTAAGCCAGGATGGTGACACCTTGAGCATTTTGGAAATTGTTCTGCATTACAGGGTTCCACCACTGATGTTTTTTTGCTCAGGCAGCAATAGAGAGCACAAACACCTCTGTTTACGGCTGCAGAGTCACAGGGTACAGCTCTCCCTACCCTGGCCCATTTCATTATTGTTGACTTCTTAGGATTTGTTCTTTTTCTCAATGACCAGGCCCAGTGCTGACAAAGGTAGGGAACAAAGGTTAAATCTAGGGAGGCTTGAATCCTGCACACCAGGAGGCTACAACTGTTTGGTAAAGGCAGGATCCAAAATATTTTCCATAGACATCATGTTCAAACCCAGTGGCCACAAAGATATGATAGTGCAAGATAAAAGAGTTCAAATGTATTTGCAGGACTCTGCAGATGGAGGGATTGGGTTCTTTCTTTCTAGGTAAAACACTGTGAGGGCACACAGTCTCTTCAGACCAGGTACAAAGAGAGAGAAACAAAATCCTTCTTTTCAAAGATGCTGGCAAAACAACCTTTTAAGTACAAGAAGTTTAAATATAATTTAGAAATCTTACAAAATAAGTCAGAGAGAAATCAAAAGATTTAACCTTCAGGGGTATAAAAAAAGACAATGAATTTTGCTTGGAGAAAAAAAAACTTAACAAAATTATAAGTCTAAATTGTTAACACAGCTTCTTAGTAAGGTCAACTGCATAATATAGAGCACCTTAACCTCTTCCAGCAATTTTTAAACACCACACAGCTTAAATAGACTACTTCTGAATTCAGCAGTATTTCTTCTGGGAGCTCTGAATGCAAATCAAGAGGTAATAGTAGAAGGAAATTAAAAGATGTGCTATTCTCATTTCATTTTTTGTACTGATAATAAGGAAAGCAGCATAGAGTGATATGGCAAAGTGAACCTCTAACTTGAATAGCTTTTCTTTCACTGTTAATCTGAAATGCATTACACTATGCCTTTTCAAACAATCATAATGTTCTTTACGGTAGCCTGCATTAAAGTTTAGCAGGCATAAGCAGCAGCTGTCACCAGAGGTCAAGGTATTAGCAATCAAAGAAAATAATGACCAGATTAAAAAGTTAACATTAAAATTGCAAAACCAGAAACTTCTTCAGGAGCTTATCTTTGGAGCCCTGCCTCCAGGGCTGTAGCTGTGCCCATGGAACCCCTGGCACCCTCAGATGTCTCCCCGTGGCATTGTGGTGGGGCTGGGCAGTCCTGGGCTGGGGTGGCCTCACTGGCTGGAGGGGACCATCACCCTTCTGCCTCTCTTGAAAAGGTGCAGCACTGCCCCAAACCAATTCCCACAAGACAGGGAACTCTCTGACCTCGCTGGTGGCTAAAGCCTGACCTCAAGCTTCTCGCTGTGGTCAGTGTGTTAGAGGAGCATGCAGGGCACGTTGCCTCACGCTGTCCAACAGCATGGACAGACTGGCTCCATCCCCATCTGCCCTGTGCACTGCTTTAGCAATTACAGCCCTCAGACATCTTCTAACTAAGGCAGCAACTTGCAAATCCACAAAGGAGCATAATCCAACCACAGTCTTGGCAGTTTATGACTCAAGTGATGGGGGGACTGATGTAGAAGGGGAGATTCTTAAAAGGGAAAAGAGAGGGTGTACAGCTACAAAATCTATCACGTATGTCTAACTGCTGAAGGGTATTTCACAAAGGGTTGCTTTTTAATAGGCCTGGCACTCAAAGGTAATTTCTGAATTCAAAATAAACTCAGAAACTGACATAATAATGCATAAAGAACAAATAATTACTGACGCAAATTGGAATATTTTTCTTGGAAACTCCATGTAATAAAAACGTGACACATGGGGGTACTGGTAAGTGCTTGACCTTTATTTCCTGGCCCTAATCCATTTGGGTCAGAGGGACAAAAGGCGAACCCTTTCTCACATGGTAGGGGTCAGCCAGTCATGTTTAATTTTTTTCCTCTTTTTGCTTTCAAATGCAAATAAAGCATTACCAATGAAAATAATGATTGTAAATGAATACCTCAATTAAAGGAAATTTACATAAAGATACGTAGGATAGAAGTGACAGTAGATATTCCAACATCCTAACAGACAATAATCCATTTCTTAATCAACTTCTGTCAATAATCATAAGCTTTCTGCTCTCCATGGTTTCCTCATTATAACACCACCTCTTGTGTTTTTAAATAGTTCTTTCTTCAGATGCTGTCCGAGCCAGCAAGTGAACCTGCTATCTGTATTTGCCGACTCTTTGTGTTTTTTCACAGGTGTACATTATTTCTGCACAGGAGTACTGTCGGCAGCATTGTGGATGTTCTCAGATAACAGAGAGACAGTTTTGCCTTGGGTTTTCTTTAGATGTCCTCATTCTCTGTAGGACTGACCCTTGAGGGCTGCAGTACTGGCAGGTTGCTGTCTAGTGTCTGTTTGAAATCCAACATTTCCTTCCATTTGTAATTCCTGCCCTAGTGTTTCTCCTGTTCCTCTTGTCTGGCATGTAACTCCTTTGTGGTGCTCCTGATCAGTTAGCACTGTTGCCAGAAACTAGTAACAGGTTTGCAGGGATTTTTGTTTCCTTCCTGTCATAACAGACTGTTAATAGTGTGCTTGTGTTTTGGGGGAGTTGATCACCTCTTTTTGGAATCCCAGGAAAAGAGACTGAGATTATATAGCCAAACAGATTTATCTAGAATAATGGATTTTCAGAGGCAGTCTAACATTATGGACATTTTCTAGTCTTATTTAATTTCTACATACAAAAAGAAAAAAATATGTGATCTCCAATAGACAGATTTGTTTCTAATTAATGTACACTATATTAAAGAAATAGCAAAAAATCTAAGCTACTCATAATAGAGTACATCATTAAAAGGAGTTAATATTTCCTTTGTAATTCAAACCAATTCTCTGCCTATGGTGGAAAAAAAATTCATTATTTCAGTACCTGCATTTACTTCATTTACTTTAGAAGAAAGGTAAATGTACTAAATAGTTTGGTAATAAATGGTTGTAATAAAGAAAATATAATATTATGCTTTAAATCATTTGTTGAAAGTTCTGTGTTGTTATCTTCCCTTGGTGGTCCTCAGTGGTGGTGGAATTCTGCTTGCCTCTCCCCAAACTCTCTGGGACTGAGCAATCTATTGGAAAAAAATTTAGAGAGAAATTAAGGGACTGTTGCTTCAGTGGAGCTCGGAGTAATGTGGATTAGAAAACACAAATGGGCACAGCTACAATAAATTCAGCACAGCTCTAAAACAAAGAAAACAGTGTTAAGCTGTATTACATTTTAGAGAAAAAATCTGCCAAAATTAAAACAACAAATTAAGTCCATTGGACCACAAAATTTAATATAAGAAGGAGTATGAGCTATATATATACAATTAAAAGTATGTAATGAAATAGTAGCTGAACAGAGTACTAGTGAGTGGATTACAGCTGAGTATAATGATCAGCTAAAAACTGTGGTGCCAGAAAAAGATAAGAAAACCATTACTGTAAAACGATAGAGAATTGGATTTCTTGTTAATATTTTGCCATCTCATGGCTATCTCATTGTTAATTGTATTGACATTTTTGTAGAAGTTACATGTGCTTTTACAATGCACACATGCCTGATCAAAAGACAGTGTACAAGCTGTAACCTGCCAGTTCTGAAAACCATTGTGCACAAAGTAGGTATTTGATCCGCACCCATTGCACACAAGTATATTCTGCCACATGTCTGTATTTAATCATTCTGGTCTATATTAAATAATTTTGGACTTAATAACTTTATAAGTGATTAATATTTAATAGTATATTTATAATTTCACTTTAAATATAACATACAGGCCCTTTCCCAAAATCCTTATTTAAAATTTAAAAAAAAAAGACAAGAAAACAACAACAAAGATGGGTCTCATAGATGGACAATGGTTGGTACAAGCTCTATTTTCATTCCTCATGAAAGTCAAGAAGCCACTTCCCACAGGACACCAAAGACTGGGCTGCTGAAGCAAACAGGAATCAGTCTCAGCTGTGTGAGCATGGGGACTTCGTGTAGCATCAGGCTGGTGTTTTTGGGTGCACACTCACCCCCTCATGTACAGCAGGAATTGCAAGATTGCCTCTGAGACAATTCCTTAGATTTTCCACTTGCTGTCACCCAGAAAGAGAAAAGGCCGCTTATTTTGGCTAGCAGTACCACACAAGTTGTCTTTTAGTCATGAAACCAATCCTGCTAGTTATGCTTTGGGGTGTAACTGCAGAGGTGTGTGATCACAGCATGTGTAGACATGCCTGCACATATTTCAGTCTGGAAAGCAAGCAAAAATAATATAGAGAGGGTTTTCAGATGAGCCATTTGTCCACCTCTTCCAGATCACAAACCTGAAGGAACAAATGGCATAAATCTGGTGCCACCATGTTGTTACAGCTAACATGGCTCAAACTAGCTTGATTAATACTAGCATACACTAGTGCTACATCTTCTACAGCAGTGTGTACAACCTTCCCAGTACATCCCAGGCATGACTTCCACCATGTTTTCTGGCCAATTTTTTAAGCTAGAAATGGAAGCAGGCCATAGCAACCAGAGAAGCAGCCATGCTTCAAAGAAACCTCCATATTAAGCCTGAGATAAACTCTGGGCCAGTCTTGAAGAAGAATTGAAAAATACAGAGCAGATGTCCACCTACAAATTATCTGTGTCTAGAGTTTCACATACAGTTTAAGCCAGCATAAACCACCAGTACTGCTAAAAAAGCACTTCCAGGCTCCAACCCCTCTCAGCTGCTTTTATCAGCCCTTGCTCCTTTCCTGCCTTTGTGCTGGCACGAGTCTTTGTGCAATTGCCTGGTGACCTGCATTCTGCTCTGAGTGAAAACTGATTTGTTTTCTCTGCTGTAGCTTCTCCTGCACAGCCCAATTCCCTGTGTAGCCGTGCAAACACCATACTGGCAGCAGGTGACGTGGGCAGTGCAGCAGCAGGAACAGGGCTCAACAGGCAGGGCAGGGCTGTGCCTTATGCTTTTGGCAGGCAGGATGATTTAAACCATCTGGACATACGGATGACACTGTATTTTCCATGTTGAAACATGGTGAGATGTCATTACACAACCTGTGATGAGATGTAAAGAGACAATTCCTATGAATCCTTTCAACTCTAAAATCGAGTTAAAAGTTGGTAGAGCTGCCTTTATCCTTTGCCACTTGTTGTGGCTTTACAATAACTTTCGTTAGCTTTTAAATAGCTAATGAAAAAAAAAGCTTTTATGCCTGTCCCATATCAATTGAAGAAACCTGAGGTTAGGATTGAGCTCTCCAGATGTAACTTTTGAGTTTCTCTGTTTTAGTTTGCTACCTCAGAAAGTAGGGAAAACATACCACCATGTGTTGGCTCACTGTTCTATATGGTAGTATGACCATTTAAGAAACTGCCATTATGGTGGTTTCTGATCTTTTCGAGCTATTTTTAATTTAATTTTCATGACAATGGAAAAACAATTTGAAAACATCCAGTCTCACTAACCAGAGGGCAGAAAGAGTACAAGCCCCAAAATGCACACTTAAAACCTTGTAATAGTTTCATCTTCACAACAGTGTAGCACTGGGGTTGCACAGTCCTTGGGCAGACTTCTTTGCTTTCTCTCACTTGTCCTCTACTAGACCAGGTGCAATTACGTGATTTAAACAAGTGGCACATTAACACATTGCCTGGTGCAGACTCTGCACTCCTACTCTTCAAGTAGGAAATATTAGCCACCCCCTCATTTCTCATGCGCTACTGGAATAGTTTATTTAGGGCCTGCAACCAGGGCCTAAAGTCACATAAGGTAAATCCCAGCTCTGCAAAGAAACAGCCGTGGAAAAAATGCCCAGACAAAGCACACTAGGCAAGAGACCTCTGAATGCAAGTGCTAAAGGAAAATGCCTCTGAAACAGGTGATTTAACATTCAAATAGATTTTTAAATCATTTGACTAATTGGCAACTGCCTCTGATAGGAAGGATAAACACTTTAGTTCCAGCATTTAAGAGACAAAATATGTGGCACCTCTCCTCCAGAGCACAGAGCATAGTTTCATGTGACTTGTATTTGATATTTGTGTGTTCCTTTAAAATGTGGCACTTCTGACTGGAGATGCCTCCAGGCTCACCAGCATATCAGTTCATAAGAAAGCACAAACGCCCTTAGATCAGACAAGAAATGCCTGAAACTGCAGTACCCAGGGGAAGCCAAAGCATGCTGACCTCTTTCACTGCTTGTCCTGGCAACACTGAACCTGTCAGGTGGGCAAAAGGGGGGCACCAGTGCCTGCTTTTTGACTTTCTTACTGTATTTACATACTTCTTGCACTGAGTGCTTAACATCTTGCTGAACTTTACTTCTATTATTACAGGTTCAGTGAAATATTTTATTTTGAGCACAGAAATGTATACTTGTGCTCCACTGTTTTAACTGGTTTTTATTTTCCCTCATACCAAACTGATACAACATGGGGGAAAGCCTTTGATATCCATTAAATAATTATATTTGTTTAATCAGTAAAGTGTTTTTCCATGATTCACCTTGATACCATACACCTTTGAGATGTACAATTAATGTATATTTTTCAGTGGGATGCTGCACACCTCTTTGTAAATCATTGTGCTACACAACTGGTTTTATATGGCAGATCTACACGTGTATGTAACAACAGTCAAATATGAGAGATATAGAGGAGCTGCAGTTCCCCAAAGACTACAAAATCACAGTGTACAGTCAGCAGTAGATGACCTGGGGAATGCAGAGTAAAGCAGCACTAGACACTGAATCTTGCATGATAACTTGTATCGTACAGAAAATGTGCTGTCACAGCCATGTGATGTGCTTACCTCAACAGAAAAATTGTTTGCCCCCCAAGTAATTTGAGTCACTTCCTTTGAAGTGTGACACCAGTAAGCTGTCTTACTGAAACAGTAATAAGCTGATTCTGTTTACAAAAAGTTTTCTGCAACAGCAGAGTACCTCAATGCCATTAAAATGTTTGGATAAGAAGCGGTCTGTGTGGCTTCGGAGGGTGGAGGTGGGTTGTCTCTCTGTTTCATTTCTGACCTGGGCAGCCAGGGAATATGTACAAAGGATGGCAGGGGTTACAATCATCAGTCAAGTCCCCCTCTTCTTCCATACTCCTGAAAGGAGGACTGGCTGTAGGAGCAAATCAGCTCCCTTCCTATTCCTTGGGACCTCCAAACCCTCACCCACTGCAGTTTGGCAATCGCAGATGACACCCAGGACTTTAACATGCTGCATCTTGGGAAAATACCATCCCAGCCCTCATGGCACAAGAACAACAAAGCAGGGTTTTTTTGTTACCTTCATCTGGTCATTTTGATAAAATATTTAGCCATACTGCCTGTTACTGAAGCAGAAACCTTGGAAGGAATAAGCTTGTGCTTCCAAAGCTGTGGCCATGGAAGGACAACCTCGTGCCCAGACTCCCTCCAGCTGTGGTGGCTGGGCTGCACTTGTCCAGTGGAAACACCTGAGAGAACAGGCCCTGCTCAATCCAGAGGCTCTTTGCAAGTTGGCACAGCTGAACAACAAGCAAACAGACACTCAGCCAGAGGCCATCCTCCCTGGTCAGTCCAAGCCAGGAGGGTCAAGCATGTCCTGGGGGGCATCATGCACAGCATTGCCAGCCTGGCTCTGCATTGGTGCGGCCTCACCTCAAGTACTGTGTGCAGTTCTGGGCACCACAATTATGAGAAAGATATACAGCTCTTAGAGAGTGTCCAAAGGAGGCCAACAGAGATGGTGAAAGGCCTTGAGAGGAAGCTGTATGAGGAGTGGCTGAGGTCACTTGGTCTGTTCAGCCTCGAGGAGACCAAGGGGAGACCTCACTGCAGTTACAACTTCCTCATGTGGGGAAGCAGAGGGGCAGCACTGATCTTCTCTGTGGTGACCCGTGACAGGACTCAAGGGAATGGCCTGAAGTTGTGTCAGGGAAGGTTTAGGTTAGATATTATTCAAGGTTCTTCACGCAGTGTGGGGTTGGGCACAGGAACAGGCTCTCCAGGGAAGTGGTAACAGCACCAAGTGTGACAGAGTCCAACAAGTGTTTGGACACCACTCTCAGGTACATGGTGTGATTCTTGGGGATATGTCCTGTGCAAGGCCAGGAGCTGGACTTCACGGTTTTTGTGGGTCCCTTCCAACTTAGCATAGTCTGAGATTCTGCGATTCTGAGAAGCTGCTGCTCCATCCCGCTCGCCTCACGCCAGCCCCAGCACAGGTGTGGGTGCAGGCTGCGCAGGCCGTAAGGGGGCTGCCCCCGTACCCCAGCGCCGTGTCCCAGGGCGGGCGGGCCGCTCTCGCCTCCGCCCGCCGCAGCCCTGCCCCGGCACCGCGCCCCCTACAGGTAGGGCACCGCGCGCCCGCACCCCCGAGCCGGCGGCGGCCGCGCCTCTCCGCGGGGCCCGGCGCGGAGCGCGGGGCAACCGGACGTTCCGG
>JACBWW010000014.1:16320402-16370572 GCA_020086605.1 Lanius collurio
TTCTAATATATGTATTTTTTTAGCTCTATATAAATATGCTGCTGAAAAAATCCAGGTTGGTGTGCTCAAGGACTGTAGGCCATGTTGGATACAAAGGATGATTTGGGTCTAAAAATGGATGGTCAAAGATCCTGAAAGCAAATGGGCTGTTTTGCCAAATAAGGAAACTTGGCACATTCAGCTGTGTATTTTAAGATAGCACAAGTGTGGTGTGCTACTACTTTATTGGCAATATATTGGCAGTGTGCCTTCCTGAAAGAAGCACTGAATCCTACTTTGTGGAACCACGCAGTAAAGTGAGGGGCAGGGAGTTGCATGGCTGTTCCCCGTAATAAATTGCAAAGGGTGTTCCTGCAGTAATTGAATGCTCAAGCAGCGTCAAGTGCACGTGCAGGATGAGAGATGCAATTTTCGGTTTCGCAGCCACGCACTAAACAAAATATGAGTTGCAATTACTGTGCAATTTTTAAATTCTTTACTCCCTCCTGTCTCTAAGTCCTTCAAGTGGAAGCTCTCCATGCTCTGGGAGCAGTAGCTGAATGACAAATAGAAGGGTCTTCGGTTTTGTACATGGAATAAAGCAGAGTATTGGGCATGGCAGCGCTTCACCTGGGTTGCAGCCTGTTTGCAGGGTGCTGCTAGGTGTAAGTGAATGTGTCTGGTTCTTCCAGAGTAGCTGTGCTAAGATGCAGGGCAGTTGCAGCCTGCGTGCTTGGGGGTTCCCTCACCTTGGGGGGTCGAGGGGGAGCGGCAAGTGTGGGACCTTAGCAGGGTCTGGACCCTCACATGGTTAATCTCCTAAAGTGCTGTAATCACAAGAAGCCAGTGATGGCAGATGGTTTCCTACACCTACATCATTAGTGTACTGAACTGAGCTTGTGATGACATAATGCGGTGACTTTGCTTGCTACAAAGTGACGCTGTGTAGTAGAGCCCTGACATGTTAAATACTGATGGTAAATAATAATTTCAAATGTTAAACACTGCCAAATGCTCAGATCTGTTAATTTTTGTTATGAAATTAACAGCTTCTAACAGCATGCTCAAATATAAGTTACTGTGAAGAAAAAAGAGCCAGGAGAAGATGTAGATGTTGCTGCAAGATTACAAGCTCATGTTAACTGTTCGAAATAAAACAGAAAAAGGAGCTAATTCATTTTACCCCAGGAAGATCCCATATGAATAACTGAAATAACCAGCAGCTTAATTATTTCCTGAAATACCTGTTGTTCACTGTTTCTACGTTGTCATGTTTTCGTTTAATTGAGAACAAACAACAAAGTCAGTCAGTGCAGTCTTTCACTGCTACACAGTGATGGTACTTGCACACCTGAAACCGTGTGAGTGGGGAAGGAGGGTGTAGGTGCCAAACCCTCTTTAGCTGTTTGCAGGGGAGATGCTGTAACACCCCAGGCCTGGAGGCCCTGTTGCAGGGGGCTGCAGTCCTGGCTGCAGAAGTGTAAGACGCAAAAAAGTGTTGCACATTGTTGGAATGCTGTGCTTGTTTCAGATGCAAGTGGAAGACTATGGATTTTAATGAAATATCTGATCTATTTTTTTTTCTCTTAACTAATGGTATAACCTCAGGTTGTTAAATATCTTTAAGACAGGATGACAAGTTAATAACTGTGTGTAGATTTGTCACTTGCAATTGTTAATCTAAACAATTGTTTTCTCAAACATAACACAGAGATTGATCTGAGGATTAATTGAGGATTAACTGCCTTGAATCCAAAAACATGGAGTAATGTTTAAACAGGTCTGTTGTTTCATCTAGAAGGAGAAAACTGATGTAGGTTTTTAATTACAGATCTCTCAATAAAGAATGTCTCTTGTAAACCTCCTCTACTTTCTCTGGAAAAAAGCATCTGGAAGAACTTGATGCAAACCAATGAATCATTCTTTAAATAATGTTAACTTTTTGTATGCTGGTACCCTATAACATCTCTACAACTGCCTGAAAGGAGGTTGTGGCCTCTTCTCCCTGACAGCCAGTGACAGGACAAGAGGACATGGTCTTAAGCTTAAGGGGAAGTTTAGGCTGGACATTAGGAAGAATTTCTTCACAGAAGAGGTGATTAGATATTGGAATGGACTGCCCAGGAATGGTAGAGTCACCATCCCTGGAGGTGTTAAAAGAAAGACGGGATGTGGCACTCAGTGCCATGGTCTAGTTGTCATGGTAGTGTTCTGTCACAGGTTGGACTCAGTATCTCAAAGGTCTTGCCACCTAATTCATTGTGTGATCCTGTGATCTGCAGCTGCTTGGTTATGTAGGTAAATTTGAAACTGGGAAGGTGTTTAAAGAATGAGTGGTAGCTTCTGCAAATGCTTGTGTGCCAGACACTGCATTGTGAGTGCATGAAAATTCAGGTAAAATTTGAAGCAGTAAGGAGGACCCATCAGAAAAGCACTCATTTGTATTTGTTGAGTGTCTGGTGTGCATGTTACTCTATGCTAGTGTAATTTTCAGAAATCAAATAATTTACTGGTTTGTAGAGTTGATTTTCTGGGTGAACAATAATGTTAAATAATTTGACAGCTCTTCAGAACTATTGAATTCAGATGGTGAAGGCCAGAAATATTTCTTTCCTGGGATGTGGTTTTCTTTTCACTTAGTTTCTTCTTCCTTCTGCCATCCCAAATGCAATGATCTGTTATCAGCTATTCCTGCTTTCCTGTTAAATTTATGGTCTAGTCGGTGCATGTGCTTTTGCCTGTGAGTAACATCACTCTTCTAACTAATTCTATTATCAATAAGGAAATTGTTCACTTACATGTGGTTACCCATGTGTATAAATATGTGCAGGGCTGTGGCCTTGAATTGTGAGGTCTTTGGGTTGGGAAGGCAGCCTGTTTTATTTGTCTGTAAAGTGTCACATATGCTTGAGACACTATGTACACAGCATGAACTTGGAGTAACTGCTGGAGTAAACAAGGCAAATGATCTTTTGTTTCTGAAGATCAGCTAATTAAGCAGCACTGGCAAAGAGCAAAACATTAAAACATTCAGCCCTCTCTTGGTTTGTAGGATTGGCCAAGTCCCTTTCCTTTGAGCTTTTTCTAAAGAAAGTGAATGCAGGCCATGCAAAAGATGGCTCTGGGATGGCAGGAAATTAACAACAGCAACAAGGTTAAAACAAGAACAGAAGATCAGCAGAACAGTTCAGGCACTTGTCTTAGGGAAGAGGCTGCAGAGCACTAGAAGAATGGACTTTATTTCACATCCCAATGGTAACCCCCTGCTCTGACTTGCGGCTCTAGGGAGAGAGAATTCATGTTCCCTTCCCGAGAGTTCTGTAGGCTGGCTGTCAATGAAAGTCTTGAAGTCTGCTCCTTCCTAAAGAGCCTTCTGTAAACACAGTAAAGTTGTCATGGTCTGGTCAGCATTTGTCTTTATGTGTGATCAAGAGAAATAAAATTAAGCCGGCAGTTTCAGAGAAGGCTCTATGGTATGTGTAGGAAAGTGTTGATATCTTGATCTCTCATTTGGAGAATAGCTGCAACCAAATATTCCTGCCAGAAATATGCCAGAAATTCCTGGTCAAATAATATCTCAAAGTTTTAATCAGATTAGCTGCACAATCAGGAGACCCAGGGGGAAAATAATGCCTTTGTTACAGAAGGGACTGGCACAAAGGGATTAAGGCAGTCAGCAGTATGAGGAGTTACACAGTTGTGTTTTCCAGCTCTGGACAACATATAATGTGTGTTTCATCTCAAAAAGGGCTGTGGAATGGAGGTTCCCAGAAGGCATTGTATGTCTTGGTAGTGTAATTTACCAGTGAAATTGGACATGTAATTTTTACCATCAGCCCAAAATCTCTGGTTCTTTTTTGGCTTGTTTTATTAAAACCCATCTATCATTTTATGCTGATAAATTTACTCATTAATTGCAAGTATAGTAACTTTTGCTCATAATTAAAACTACTTTGTCTAGGCTGGTGCGTCTGAACTGAACCCGTGGCAGACTTGCAGATGGTTCTGGAGGATGCTGTGTCTTGCAGTCCCATTAAAGAACTTGGCTTTCTGATCTTGCATCATTAAAAAAAGAAACCTAAAATTAGTCATTGTTCATGCATTTAGGTGATAATGTTTCTTGAAATTTGCTACAGCCACAAGCTTTATCACCGTGAAATCTCAGGGAAGGACATTCTGTTCCCCTGTCAGCAGACTTGGGATCATCTCTTGAAACTGCCAACACCAGTCTTGGCACAGGCTGCAGAATTTCACATATTGTAACCGAGATGAATTACCCTGTACTTGCGCTTTGTTACAACGTGCAAACAGAACTGAGTCACTCGGGAAGAGAGATTTACCACGGCCAGGTTTTTCCACATCCTTGCACAAAGTGCTCCGACCTCTCGCGGAGCGCAGTCCGGGCGCGGGGTGTGTGCCCGGTGCCGCTGGTTGCCGACCCCGCTGCTGGCGGGCCGGCGTGCCGGGCGTGCCGGGGCGGGCAGGCCGCCCGGAGCGAGAGCACGCTTCCTGTCGGTCCGCAGGGACGGAGGGCAGCGACGTGCCTGCCTTGTGCGGAGCTGCTGCCAGGGTGTTCGGGAAACAGCAGGACTGCTCTGAGGAAGAGTTAGTTGTTTCTGTCCTCCAGCTCCTCCTCATAGCTTGTGCAAATTATCCAAACTTTCGCACGGCCTGTTGGAGTGCAAGTTCCCAGGCACTTTTCCTCCTGTGGTCTGTGGATTTTACTGTAGTGTGCTTTTGATTCTGATTTTTGAGTGACTGAGCATGGGTAAGAGAGTCCATAAATCCCTGGAGCATGTGCATTAATAAAAGCTTTTCTCTTTGCAGGTTTTGCTGTGGTATATTTTGTCATTATGAGATGTCGTCTACCAGTGCTTCATTTGTGCAAATTAAATTTGATGACTTGCAGTTTTTTGAGAACTGCGGTGGAGGGAGTTTTGGGAGTGTCTACCGAGCCCGATGGATTTCTCAGGACAAGGAGGTGGCAGTAAAGAAGCTGCTCAAAATAGAAAAAGAGGTAAAAATTTACTTTTCATTCACTTTATCTGCTGTGGTAACAAGAACAAAAATTCTAGTGTTTTCCATCCTTTAGGTAATGCAGGCAAACTACCTTGGGATTTTTTTTGGTTTAATTACAAAACTCCATAAGTGATAATGTTACAGTAAAGACATAATGAGTGGTCCAAGCCGAGGGGGCTGATTTAAAGCATTATTGTTTTACTGTTCACTGTTCTCTCCCACTTTTCTTGTTTCGCAGCTCTCCTCTGCCTGGCCCTGAGGAGGAGGAGAGCTGGCTGCACCTGTGCAGCTACTAATTTCCCCTTGATACCACCGACATGTTGTTAGATAGGACGTTCACTGTCATTACCTGCTTCCATTTTCTCCTCTTGGCGTCTGCTCTGTGGTTCACGTCTGTATGTTCACTAGAGGCTTAGAGTTGTCTCTTCCCTGCCTGCTGAAGATTTTGATCTAGGGCTCCACTAGCTCCTAGTTAGTCATAGCCACATAGTCATAGCTTGGTCTTGCAATGAGGTAGTTTTAACTCTTAACTGTTCTATCAGTCACCTTCCTTTGGGGCATCTTGTGACCTGGAAAGGCAGACAGGTTCTTGGCAATCCTGAGGGAAAAGGCCATATTAGCTTAGTGCACCTTTACCAGCAAAGGTTGGTTTGTTGTTTGCTTTATTTTTAAAGCTTTTTAAATTTCCTACAAGTCCTTTAGACCCCTCAGCTTTGTACAGTTTCAGCGGAGACATGGTATATGTGGTCCTCACAGCACTCCAGTCTGCCTGCTGGTCAGCTCCACAGATGGAGCAATGAACGCACACCAGTGTAGTGATGGACAGCACAGTCACTGGACTGCTGTTCCATCAGAACTATATCTAACTTGTATACAATATCCTCAGACTATTTTAGGAAGACCGTTACAGGCTGGAGGACAGAGGAGCAGTGCTAGCATAGTAGACTTAGTAAATAAGCAGACGCCAAAGTTCATCTACTGCTGCAGCAGCTGAGCTGCCATGATTGTGTCATGCTTAGTGATGTGATAAGTATGTTTGATCATGATTAACCATGATCATGTCCAAAATAATGTAAAAGGATCTCAAGATTTTTCTAGGACAGTGGAAGATTTATACGTTCTGTCCAATGTCAATTTGGGCTGTTCTCTCTATTTCTACTATTTGTTAATATCAAAAGATATGTGAAAAGTAAAATTTGGGCTATGCACCATGAGTAATGCTTTCCTTAAAAATATCTGGCTGGCAGATCTCAGTCAAGGTCAGTGAAATACCTTTATTGAACATGTGTGTTTCTGAAGGAGTTAGACCTGTATCTATGCTAGGCCTGTTGATGTGTACTTTTTTGAAAGTAAATTTAAAAACAATATTAATGCATCTTGTGATGACATAAAACTTAATGGATGGGAAAGGATGGAGAAATGACAATCCTTTGTATTACTTGACACGGTTAGACCATTCAACAGAAATCCATTTTTTTTTAAGACAGCACAACACAAAATTCTGTTTGCAGTATCAAGGAAAACAGGTTGTACAGGAGGAAAAGGAAACCATATGCCAGAAAGTTTATTATAATTGAAGGGTTTATTTAGGGATTAATGAAGGCTTGCAATTCAGTAAGATCTCATGTCATGGTGCTGTTAGGCAAATTAGGTTAATTGTTTTGCATATGCAAATCAGGATCAAATAATTTGTAAGAACCAGGCATGCTTTATCTTGGTAAGTAGCACTGGGAAAATTTTTGTTAGGCATATGTGGTTCTGTTGTGTTTAAAAGAGTATAAATGAACTGGAAGGGGAGCTCAAGGGAATCTGCAAAACACAGAGGGGAAAGTTAATGAGGGTGGGGGTGTCAAGAGGGGGTGACGAATATCATTGGTCAGGATGAGTTTACAGAAATGGAGCAAGTGCCTTCCATCACGAATTTCTTTATTTTTCTTCAGACTGGTTATAATTTGCAACTTAAACTAAACAAGACAGGTTATGGGAGCAGCTTGGTATAGGCACTTTCTCTTGAATGTTTTCTGGGAAGGGCAGCGGAGAGGCAAGTGGTGATGCCTCAAATAAGTCTAACAAGCTTTGGCAGAACTTTTCTGTCAGCAACCTTAGAGAATTAAAAAGTAAGATCTTATATAGAAAAATTGCATTTCCATATGGAGAAGACAATGGGATAGTTTAATCAAGTGCAAAAAGTTATTGCAAGAAGTAGTGCTTGGAATTTGTAGCCAGAAAAATTAGAATGGAAAAAAAGCACAAATTATCAGGAGTGAGGATGAGTAACACTTGGCACAGACTACAAATGGAAGGAGTGAACATGGAGGATCCTTTTCATCTCTTTGTCTTGTCACTGAGATGTCTTTTTAGACAATTGTTTTTGTCAAGTTGTTGAGCTCAACACAAGAGCATCTTGCTGAAGTATAGTGGCCTGTGCTGTACCAGAGGCCAGCCTTGGTGGCCGATAGATCTTCTGACCCTAATGGCTGTCACATGTTTACATATGTAGCATCTTCATCTGTAGTGGTGACAATAATGAATGTCTGTGACTGGACTGCACTGAATGTCATGGTGAGTTAATGACTCTTCTGATATCAATACAAAAATAACTTGCTGTAATTCTTGTGTATCTGTGTTTAGTAGATACTTGGAAGCATTTAGTCCAGAAAACTAATTATTCTGTGCATTTGGACAATGCTGTCAGGCACTCTTGGGGATGGTCCTGGGCAGAGCAGAGAGTTGTATTCAGTCATCCTTGTGGGTCCCTTCCAGCTCGGCATATTCTGTGATTCTACTCTTTCTAATTTATTTGGAAGGAAGTGTCCTTTTATCTCCATGACTGCTTGTCTTGTATTTCTGTTAACTGCTGCCAATAATCCATAACAACTGATTAGAGGGAAAACATAGGAGAGTTGTGGAAAACTTGCTCAGAGGCATTTCATGCTAGCTAAGTGCAAGGGCACAAGCCAAGTCAATAGAGCTGTGGTATCATTCTGCAAATATGTTGTATCTGTGTGTCATTTTATTAAACAAGCAAATCACAACCAGCAAAGATCTTGAGGGTTTTGTATTAGCCAGGGGGCTAACAAGTTCTAACATGTGAAACAAAGCAATTTTTGTTCCAGCATAGCATACTAGAATATGTGCTTAGAAAAACTTGCAAATACTTGGAAGAGTATTGCTCAGACAGATTGCTTTGAATTTCTTTGAAAACTGAGAAATACCTCTGCAAGGCATTAACTTTTTATAGCAGGCAGTGCAACACAGCTTTATGGGAAGAGATGTGTGTTTATGTGAAAAAATACACCTAAACAGGTCTGCTAGGAAAAATATATATATATATATATATGCTGCAGTGCCTTGATTAGAGTATCAGATGTGAAACTGGACAAGACTTGTGCTGATTAAATAAAACATAGGAATGTGGCCTGACTGATTAAATAGCAAAACAAAAACAAGTGAACAGCAGCAAAAGCAAAGCAAAACAAGCAGCAAAACAAAAGTTAAGTTGCCATTTTACTATCCAGTAGAAGCATTATAGCGGTTTTAGATTTTAAGTAGGAAACAGGAGTTCCTAGTGAATTGTTTTATGGAAAATCAAACTGTCAGCATGATGTTTATGATGCATGTGGCAGAGTAGAAATACCTCCTGTAGCAGGATCTATCGTTCCCTAAGTGATAATTGTGTCCACTCATTGAAGAAAATTGCGCATCTACTACTCTGGAAGTTATTTAGTATTTTTTGAGAGATTTATATGAATTATTGGATGAACCCGTAATTTGGCTCCCACTGAAATGAATGGGAGAGACTGAGACCAGGGGCCTTATTCTGAAAATTGCTAGCAGTTTTTTTGACTCCATTATCTTGAGCAGATAACTGCTGGAGTGAAGTGCTACAAATGTTGTTTTATGCCTTCCCATGTTAGCTTTTCACTGAAGAGCACTCACCTCCTTTGATTGCCCATCTCTGAAGTTCACCTGTTATTTGTCATTGCTTTTGAGGGCTGTGCTTTTGGTGGCAGTTTGTTGGCAACTGGAATGTGGAGTGTGATTTTTCACCAGGCGGTTTATTAGCTGCTGGAATTTCACCTGAAATTTGAATTTTATTTTAATATCACAGGTCTTTGAAAGTACTCCATGGTTCATAAGCTGTCTCCATGCTATTGATGGGCACCAGTATTGCTTCAGCCATTACAGCCAGTGTATTTGGGTACAAGATTACTTGATTTCATGCAGTACATATGTTCCTGTACTCCTTCAAAATGCTGGAAGTGGTCTGTGCAAACTGCAAGAGAGTGGTGGAAAAATACCCAGTAAAATGTATTTGTGATCTTATTGGGAAATGCTTAAGTATTTCTGGTAAACTAACAGAACTAACTTGTGGATAGAAGAAGTTAAATTCAGCAGGATTAACTATGCATGCTTTGTTCAGTCATGTCTGTAACGCATTTGAGTTTTATGAAACTCAAAAATAAAAACATGTTTTCTCTAGTTTTGATGCTATATTGGCTGGAGTCTGACTACCATGGAAGTTAATTTTATATTGTCAGGGTGTCTTGTATGTAGTATGTGTGTTGTATGCTTTAGGGGATATTTTAACGCTTCATAAAATTTTTCATATGACACATAATGCATCTTGTTCACTTTTCTGATTTTTGTGATCCACTTCTGGAAAGGACTGTCCAGAAGACATAGATTGTGCTTGTATCTTCTGAAGGGGATGAGTTAAGTATAATCATATGCATGTCACTGGAGTTACCTCATTCATGATTGTAGTGCTAAAAGAGAGCATGTGATAATTCTAATGTGGGTCATGAGAACAAGGACTGGCAATGATTTTCAAGAGTAACGAGAAAAACAACAGAGTAAAATAAAGCAAAACAAAACCAACTGAAATTGATACTTTAGTCCTGACAGGACTAAAAATAGTAGATGTTCTTTTTCTTTGTAGTTTGTAGCTGCTATACTTGCTCTGGTGCCAGCCTTGAATGACTTTGTGCACTGGGTCCTGGCTGTAATGAAGGGCAATTCTGATGCTCTATTATTATTTTATTAGTTCTTTCTAGGAGCTCCTGCTTCCTTACCTCTTTCAGGTCTGAGTCAGCAAGTATTCGGAGGGATGACCAGTGAGAGAGGGCTTAGAGTGTGCGCTGTATGAAGTTTTGCAGGCTGTAGTAGTCAAATAGATGAACTTTCCAGGGATATCTGCAACAATATTGAAAAATTACAAAGTTCACAGTAAGTGATCTCGTGATAATGCTTCCAGCTCCATATTAATTCAAAGAAATACAGAATCATACACTCAACTAGATTGGATGAGACCTTTAAGATCATCAAGTCCAACCTATGACCTAACACCACCTTGGCAGCCAGACCATGGCATCAAGTGCCACATCCAGTCTTTCCTTAAATACCTCCAGAGATGGTGACTCCGCCACCTCCCTGGGCAGCCCGTTCCAATGCTCAATCACCTTCTTTGTGAAAAACTTCTTCCTGATGTCCAGTCTAAACTTTCCCTGGCGCCGTTTAAGTCTCTGTCCTCTTGTCCTATTGCTAATTGCCTGGGAGAAGACATTGACCCTCACCTGGCTACAACCTCCTTTCAGGGTTACTGCTATGTGTTGTTAGCTGCTAAAAGGACATAAAACTGTATTGATTGTACCAGAGGAGTGTTCTAAAATGTCTTAGTTTCTGTTTTATAGAGTGGTTAATTTGCAGGGGTTTCTGTTTGGGTTTTTTTTATATATTTTAGTGAAGGAATTGGCTTAGAGCACTTCTCTTGGTGCTGACTAGGGTATTCCCAAAAAGTATCAAGAGGATACTTAGAACTCTTTACAGACTGGAAGTTGTCAAAATTGCTTCAGATGTTCCAGCTGTTGTGTATTCTGTATCTTGCAGAATAAATAATTTTGGATAGGGCAGATTTCTGCAATGAGTCTGACTGATTCTGTATTTACCCTATTCTTGGCTTTCATTCAAGGGGTAATTTTTTGGAGGACTTTATTTTGTAAATGAATGTCGTATTTCCAGGAGTCAAGAAAGTCACTGCATGAGATTTTCTTAGTGGGTGCTTTGGATAAGACTTTGTTGTGTCATGACATATGTGTTGCAACCAAAATATTACCAAAACCCCATATTTGAGATACACCAGTATAATGATGTAGCATTGCCAGAATACAATTATTTTTGCGAAGAACAGGCTTTAGTTTCATTTTGTCTGTTTTAAGAAACTTCATTCCTGTGTCTCTCCCTCCTAAACCAATCTTGGAAACAGAGCAATCCAGAGAGAGAAAAGTATTTGTCCGTATTTTGCTACATTTTATTGTAGTGGATTTTTTTACTTGTGTATTAAAACATTTTTATACCAAGTTTTTCATCAGAAGCCTAACATCTGTGACAGTTGCCTCATATAAATACGGAATATTTGTAGTACAAGTTGTGTGGCTTACTGATTTTTTTGGCCAACTTAATTTGAGATTTGTACTGGCTTGTTTTAAATTAAGCAAATTCTGGGGTTAATTTGATACGAACATCAGCTTCAGTGAAACTGGCATGTCAGGGCCCTCACTGGCAGTCTGTGGCTTCAAAAGTTTTTTTGAATCAGTTGAGACAGAATAACTGTCAGTGGTCTAAACCACTAGATTGTGTACTAAAATCATAAAGGGTCACATACACATCCTTTTGATGGCCAGTGTTGAACAGTTGCTATGTAAGCAGATTTCATAAACAGGAAAATTAATAAGCTAAGATGCATCAGATATGTCTGTTGCTTACTTTTGCTTATCCTTTGAATTGCCTTAAACTTTGTAAGTGAGAAGTGAAATTACCTTGCATGTGCTGCTTATTAGGAATATAGGTACAGCTTCCTTAGTCTGGATGAGTCACAGGAACTTACTGTGTGCCTGTTCCCTGGGTTAGGAATATCTCTGTGAGTTTTGGACCCTTTTATCTCAGTTATCTTTAACTTCAGTGGTTTGTTTTCTTTTTATTCAGAAGGTGCAACATCTGCAGGTGAACGAGTTTTTGTATGGTTTCCTATAAATTATGAAGAAGTGTTGTTTAGAATAGGGAGAAAATCTGTCTCTGATTGTTTAGAAAACACTCTTTCTTATCCTTTTTTTGCTATCAATAACATACAGTCTGTTAGGATATTGTTAAATATTCTTTACTTTCATAATTAGTTTAATTCCACTGTATATTGTCTTAAAATTATTCTGTCATTTTGCTGCAAGTTTATGTTTGACACTGGGCTGCTCATGTTTCCAGTAGATAGTTAGCTGCAATTAAGGGCATTTTTCCTAGGGTGGGTTTATTTTCATTTGTTTCTTTATTTTGGGTGTTTTTTGTGGATTTTTTTTGGCCTTTTTTTTTTTTTTTTAATTTTATTTTTAATTTTTCTCTAGATATGTTTCTTCTATTTCAGTCTTGTTTTTGCTTGGAATCAGTTGTTATTTATAATTTGGAGGAGAGGTTGTGTTGCTTATTTCATTATGCCAGCAACCCTTGACATCAAATGGCAGCTCTTTTGTTTCCTCTCCCATGACATTTTCTGACCCTGAGCTTCTGTTGAAGTGATCAACTGCAAAATGGTATTTTTGGATTTTTAAGCGGTCCTGAAGCTTTGCTGTAGAAATCTTATGGATGCAGAAGAAATCCTTTTTTTCTCAAAGTGCTGTTTTAGGCTGTTGCAGGCTCAAGCAATTGAGGGTGGGTTCAAGCTATACTTATGTAGACATTTATTTAACTATATGGTTTTCTTAAAACAAGGTTACAAAACAAGGAGAAAATCACAATGACAGGTGAGTGGTAACTTGAGAGATAAGTGATTGCATGTTTGAGTCTTACATGCTTTGAGGGACAGCTGACGATTTAAATGTCTGTGACCCACATTAAAATTTGTTGGTGTTGCAATTCCTGGGATGCTAATTAAATAACTTGCACTCACGGCAGCATGCAGAGTGACAAATTGTTTCTGATGGTTCCAGAGTAGCTCTTGAGGTGTGTGGAAGTATTGTTTGAATCTGACACAGTTTCTGGGTTGCTGCATGCCTGTTTGATGGTTCAGATGCAGTCAGAGACCTGTGCTGGAGTTGCTGCGTTCTGAGTCTGGGACCATTAATTTCCTGAAGGCTGTTTTCCATAGGCGTATTCAAAGCTGAGCACAGGGGCCACAGTCTTTGGTTGGGTCCCCAAACTACCTGCCACACACATGGTAGCAATAGAATTCTAAACAATGTGTTTTGTGCTTTTAAGAGGGCAGTAAAATGCTCTGTAGACCTAGATAGGCCCTAGTTTACTTCCTTTTTTGTTTTTAGTTCTTAATTTTAAACTGGCTGCATGTGAGTTGTTTAAGGGTCTGGGCTACAAGATTTCACTGAAAACGAAGTTGAAGAAAAAAAAATACCATAACTTGAATGAAAGCATCAAACCCAGTCTTTTTAATTGCAATAACACAACTAAGACTGTAAAAGTTATTTCATATTTACCTATTGCCACTTACTAAGGTGCTGATAGAGAAAGTTTCCTTTTTAAGAGGACAGTATAAACAGTCACAGGGAGACATTCGAATGTGTTTATGTTAGCTGGAGGCTGCAGAGGAGCCCAGAGAACAGCTTCAGCATTAACTCTTTCTCTTATACTCAGTTAATTGTGTTAACACATCAGAGACTTGAGGCCAGTAAAAGCAAATATAGAGCTGCTCTTCTGATCCAGCTGCCTCCAAACTGCCCTGTTTCTCTTTATAATGTTTCATCTGTTATGGTTCAGCTACTGGGGAAGAATCCTTTTTGCAAATACATGTTTGTTTATTAGACTGATGTTTAGAGAATCTGCATTATGCATAATTTCTGTTTAAGAAAGTTAGCTCTGTAGGGAAACTGGGTGTCTTGCACACAGGAGGGGCTCCCTATGGCTGCACCTCCTTGGCAAAATAGGGCCTGGCCCTTGGATGTCATTGAAGGGGAACAGTGCCGCACACCTTCCCGCTTCTGGTTGCTTATTTATTTTACTGCAAAACTTCTGAAAATGGAGGTTCCTTGTGGCTAAATGGTGGAGGTAAGGGAGAAAAAAATGATGTAATTATATACACAACTGACCAAATAGCTGTGGGTTTTGTGTGTTGGGTGCCTGATTTTTCAGCAGCCACATCAAAAGTAAGCATGGTTTGTAAAATCCCTTGAGCTGTTGTAGGAGAAGTGATGAAGCTCTTGGCACCAGAAGATGAGATGTAGTTGCTTGTACCAAGTTGCTCTTGGAAGGTGATAAAACCAAAAGACAGGCATGCAGGCTGGGCGTGTGGCAGCCTTTCGGTGAGAGCTGAGGCACTCTGCAAATTATTGTCTGTCAGGGGCAGCACAGGAGAGAGATGAGTAGGTTGTTCTGAAAACTTGTTAAAATCAACTAGTTGCTGCACCCTCAAGTGCGTGAGTGACATTTTCCGAGGGGTTATATTTTTCTCTTACTGGGAAGAATTGTAGAGCTGAGAAAGTGTAGTGCATTCCTGTGTGAGGTTGGAGTGGGGGAAAAGCACAGAAATCACTTCTTGTCTAATCTTGTAACAACTTTAATTTTAGTAATGTTAGATGCATTTGAGGCAAACCTTTCAGAAATGAAGGCTTATAAGTAGTGATTGGTATGTTTCCGTTTTTGTGAACTGTGCACCTTTAATCTCCTAAACCAGGAAAAGGCTTTTTGTCTTGTGGTGTCTCTGTATACTGAGGGTGCTGTGTGTGAGATGTAAGTATGTAGCAACAGATGACTACAATTTAATTCCTCTTTCTTTTGTATGTTGCCTTGCTATTATCCGCCTAAGAGTTTGTGAGAGCCCTAAAGGCAACTGCAGGATCCAGACCCCACTCAAAAGGACTCCCCATTTTGGAGTTCTGCTCTTAACTTTTGGGTTCTCGGCTGTTTATGTATTTGTACTGGAGTCTTTATTGTAAAGTCATCTCTCCAAGCCAGGGTCTCATCTGTCCTGTGTAGAAGTTGGCAGTAATGTGGTTTCTGGCACCAGGTTCCAAGTGGTTTACTCTGTTCCCATTGCAGACCGCTTCCCTGTAAATGCTATAAGTTTGGAAGGGGTCCTGCAGTTTTTCACTGGCTGGGAATAAAGCTCAGTCTTCCTAGGATCAACAAGCATTCTGGTTTTACTTAATAAATTTGAAACCTGCAGTAAGAAATCTCCTGCCTTTTCACTAGTGTGATTCTGTGCTATACTGTGAGAAGCAGGATATTCTCTGCCTGTTGCAGCTGTTAGTGAGATGAATGTGAAGTAACAGCACTAACAGGGTGCCTGACTCAAGAAATTCAGGGCGAGTGACACTTGATTCTGTAGCAACATTGGCATCAGCTGTTAGCTCTAGTGACATGGTCGTTGCCTTGAAACTGTGACCCAAGTCCCTTTTTTGAGAAACGAAGAACCTGCAAACCCTTTTCAAAGACAAGGCCAGCTGCTTTGTTTGTCTTTTAAAAATCTGTATTTCTGCCTTTTTGCTTGGTCAATGTTTAGAACCATTGAAAAAGTAAATGTGACATGGGGACTGAGATCCTGCAGCTAGAGCTCCTTTATGATTACAAATTCAACCACAACCTCACAAAGGAAAATGAGAGTCCCTTTTCCTTTATGTACCATATTTCAGTTTTCCCTTAGGTTTAAATTGGCATTTTGGACTATATTCGCTCGAGCCACTGAAGAGCTTATCAGAAAAGGAAGGAAACAGAGGGAGGGAAAGAAAGATTTCCAAATGACAAGCGTTTGAATAGTCGAAGTTCAATCCCTAAAACAAAAAGTGGAATCTTTTTTTTTTTCTAAATAATGTGCTTTACAGTCTCACCTCTTATCTTGAGAAACATAAAAGAGCAAGTAAAAGAGATGACCCAAATCACAGAGTCCTTTGAAAGAAGAAATTCAGCTGTTTTGAACACTTACAATCAAAGGAAGTGGTTTCCCTAATTACATGAACTATGTGAAAGCTCTCAGAATAGCTCTTCCACCCCAGGATTCCTTGCACTTTAGAAGTTTGCATAAAAGCTCACATGGAGAATCAGATGCAAAGTGTTTGATTCAAATTTTATTAGGCAGAAGTGAGCATACATTCCTGTCTCTGGGTTTGACAGCTGCTTGGGTTTGGACCACAAGCCTGGGTTTGATGGATTTCAGTCCTATACTTAAATCTTTCACTCTTCAGGTTCTCTGGTGAGACACCCCTATCGAGAAAAGTAGAATTGAAAAAATGGAGAAAGGATAGAGGGATCTCTTTGTGAGCTTTCAGTTGAGGATTCTTCACCCTGATTAGGCTGTTCATTGTTATGAAAACCCCTCCCTGTACACAGGTTTTATAAGGAATTTTCCTTCCTCACATTTTCAAGAAACTGTGTATCTTAAAAGATATATTTGGAAGAATTGAGATCTGATTTCTACAACTTTAGTATTATTCTAGCACCACCATTTACTTCAATCCATCAAAATTCTGAATTCAATAGAGACTTTGAACAAAAAAGTAATATTTTCAAAAGGCTATTACACCTTGTGATTTCTTTTTGTGCATACACAAAAATAAAGGTATGTTAGTCTAAACTAAACAGTGGGGACATATGAAAAGATGCAGAACACTTCTAAAAGCTTAAGATCTGTGGTGCTGTCCCTGAGGATACCACATGGACTAATTAATGGTTTAAATATTTAAAAATAATATTTGCAAGGCTTGCAATAATGTTCAAGACCATCACGCTTGCTCTGCACAACAGTGACCTCAAAATGGTCTCATTCTCCCCTCAGAGCTAAGTACAGTAATTATATCTAGTTTGATAAAGACAGAGATAATTGATAAAATTGACCTTGAGGAGAGATCTTAAAACTCTTAAAAGTGCAACTATTCAAACTCAAGAAGGAAAAAAGGCGGAAGGGTTGTGAGAACCTACTGCATGTATGGAATCAGCCAAACCCTCTTTATAGTAACACTGTATGCTAATTGCAAGGTACCATTAGCTCCTCTTGAAGAGAAGGAGAAATGTTTCTCCAAGTCCTTTTCTTCCTACCAATACTGGGAGTTTTTTTCCCTCCCTCCTGTCCCAGGCAGAAGGAAGGACTTTATCTGGAATAAGGGAACTGTCTCCTAGAAGTAAACCTCAGCAGGCCAGTGGTGTTGCAAGTTAAGTGTGCAGCACAGTAGCAGCAGGTGTAGAAAGGGAAGGGAAATGTCACACAGCCATACAGCTGTGACAGGGCAGAGAAGAGTTCTTGCTGTGTCTTCTAGAGAGCTGTGTCTCAGGCAGCAAAGCTTTCCTAGAGGATGATTTTGCTCGGTTGAAGGAGATTAAAGTCATTACAACCTTGCTTGACCTGAAGGTGCATGGAAAATTACATTTGCTTGTGTCTGGTCCTTGGTAGGAATCAATTTCTTAGGCAAGGATTTGGATACATCTGGCATTGGAAAATGAGAAGCTGTGATATATGTGATGCTGTTGTTCTTCTATGCCAAAGGATCTGTTGTGGATTTGAATGTACTTTGTGCCATCAAAACATCATGGAGCTCCTGGGCCCTGGATCCAGCTTGTGAGCTCCGTTGATTGTACTGAACTTGGCTGATCTAATCCTTGTCATGCCCGGAGCATAAATCAAACAGTTAGTAGTTAGGCAAAGACCACAGGCATTGCTAGAATAGGAAGAGATGCAAATTCTCTCTGCTGCACTCACATTCAGGTTAGAATTGTCATTAGCTGCAGTGTGATGCCTTCTCTTCAGCATTTTCGGTACAGCCCAGGAGAGAGAGGTTTTGTTGGACTCTGCACATGACCCTGGTCCTGAAAGTTCCTGTGGTCCCGTGTATATGGAGTTCCTACTTCCTCTTTGCTGTTTCATCTATTGCAGGTTCTCAGGGACCACAGTGCAGGGCGATGGGGGAAGTAGTGCAAGTCAGTTGTTTTGTAACCGCAAAATAGATCATCTTCATTTTTGTAACTGGCCTTTTAAATGTTATTCATTCCCCATTAGGTATGTGGGATGTTCCTCTCGTATTAGTAAGTACAGACATGGGTAGCAGTTGTGGTACGTCTGGTTGTTCTGCCATAACTTTGAGAAAGGAACTGGCTTGAAATATAATTGTTTCATCGAAGAAGAGCAATGAGAAGATCAGACTTCTGACTTAATTTGGTATTCTGTAGTGGTACAAAACCCCTGTGAGTTCTCTGCTCCTTTTAGGTCTTTTCATGAAACTCAAAGCAACTGTAATCAGTCTCACTCTTCTAGATAGGTTCTTCTGGATTTCCACTTTCTGCAGAGTTCCGAGATACTGGTATTCAGGTTACTGACTTTTTAAAAATGTATTTTGACGCTGACCATTTGTATTCCTATACAACAAGGATTAGAAATGAAATAGTTGTTATTGCCATATCTGCGTAAGCCAAGAGCTGTAAAGACGGCTAGATAAGATAGGGAGTTCTGTGTACAAGAAATTCATCACAGACAAGTAAGGGAAAAGCTGAAGTTACATGTCAGAAATATGTATTAGAGTAATACTAATAAATGTAGATTTATGACACCAAAAGCATTTTTAAAATATTGCTAGTTTTCCTCCAAGGTTTTTATCTTAGCCATTGTTTTACTTGAAATTTTTTAGTCTTAGTGGAAAAAAGATTGAGCTCATGCAATAAAGGCAGCATGAAGAATCTCAAGAAAAAATAAACACCGAGTCCATGTTTTATAAAGATAAAAGCTTAAAATTTCAGGAGTTTTATGTTTTGGTCATTGCTACCCAACAGGAATAGCATTGGAAGCAAATTTCTAAGTAAAATACAATTTTCAATCTTAGACAAAGAAGAGTTGTTTTTTGAAAAGTGAGTAGACTTCACTATGATTCATGCTGAATTATTTGGATAGTTTCACATAAAACCATGATGTGTGTCATTCAGATAATGGTGACAACTCATTTTCCTGAAAACCTCAGATTTGTGAGGTTGTGCTTTGGGGTAGGTAAATGTCACAGAAAAAATGCCTCTCATCTTTGGAGGACTCTCATTTGCTTCAGCAGAGTGCCAGTATCTGTAGTTGGCAACTACTTTCTCTCCTTCCTTTTTATGCCTGCTGGTCACAGCTGTAATTTCTGTTTTGAAAGCTTCTTTGAGTTAGGTGGACTCCAGGTAGGGAGCGATTCATACCTTTTCTGCAGGGGCAGCTCATTTTTGAGTGACAGCTGGGGACAGCCTTGTGCAGAGCTCTAGCAGCCCATGTGCAAAACAAAACCTTGTGGTTTGCTGTTAACATGTAACAGGTAACACGTCTTGTGAAATGTTTGTGGGCTCAGCCTGTCTAGTTGAGGAACATTTTCTGGATATTATAACATTCACTAGGTTTCCAGTAAGAGGGAACCCCATTAAGTGTTGTCCCTGTCATTAGCTATAACAGGTTTGATTTATCCATTGTGAGACAGGCTTTAAGTGAGTGTTCATCAAGAACATGATGGGTTTTTTTTTTTACCTGTGGTTAAATTACAGTTTTCATGATCAAGATGGAAAAATACTTCATTGTAAGGATCATAGCTGCTTTAGAGGAGTGGATCAGGGTGCAGAAGTACAGCTGTTGCTGTCTCTGTTGGAGTCTGTGCTAATTGTTCAGCAAAAGCCACTGTATAATGAGATTTGACTTGTTCTGGGTTATGTTATCCAGATTCCTTACAAATACTCTGCAGACCTCAGAAAAATCACTGCTCTAGTTGTGTATGTAGGGCCATGGCTCCTTGAGAAGGGATTAGTTTTGCCCATCACTTTCATACCAAAATACCTTTCCAACAAGGTGCTCATGAAACTTACAATGACTTTGATTTCAAAAATAATTTCCTTGGCTATTTTTCCATTTGTTGAGTCTGGAATGATCCCTGTGTTGCATATGAGCCATGATACCTTCTCACCTGCTGAGTGTGCCAGGAGTCAGAAAGTTTCAAGTTTTTAGGAATGTCGAGGGTTTTGTCACTGCTGTCCATAGTCAAAGCCAGTTTGTGTTCAAAATGGTTGTGAGTAACTTGGAAATTTTCTCAACACTGAAAAGAGAAATGATGATTGCTAAAAAAACCCCAGCTCTATGGGAGCTCAGGTATTTCAACCCTGCTGTTTAGTCCACTCATCTGTTGTTTCTACTCAATTGCTGGTGTTGCTTTGCAGCTGGAGGCAGTTTACTACTCCAAATATGCCTGAATGAAAAATTACAAACGTTGCAGGACATTGCTCATTTCTAAACTCTTACACCAATACAAATACATAGTTTTGAATGATTTTACTTTATGTGAGTAACAGTAGTGAAATCCAAACTAAACTTGTTCTTGGCAGATCTGCCTTTGTCAGATACCTTAATATTAAATACTCATACAGTGTCACTTTGTATGCTGCAAAATGTAACAGTCCTTTGGGTGTATTTCTTACTTGAAATATGTCTGAAAAATGAGTTATTTTTCCATAATCTTTGTTTTGGTGTTTTGTTTGTTTGGATTTTTTTGTAAATGGCACTGGAAATGTAACGCAGAATTTTTTCAAGCTTACTAAACATCATGTAAGGATTTTCTGCAGAAAGTGCCTCTTCTTAGTTTCATCAGTCTGTTGGCAGCCTCTTCTCTCATGGATAACAAGTTTTTAACCCTCCTCATGAGGAAAATTGCAGGGATGATCCTGCAATTTCTTGGTTAGTGTGGTGTGGGCTCTGCATGGTCACTGCACTGGGCTGATGGAGGTCAGAGTGAGGATTGAGCCAGTTAGCTTGATCTCACTCCCCCTCGCTGCACAGGGCAGAGGGTCTGCTGCTGCATCACAAAGACAAGTCTCCTGTGATTTTTAGAGGGACCAGCCTGCTTTTCACGGGCTGAGCAAGCCTTTGCAGTGTTTTGATGGGCACATTCTGAATTGGCTAGCTAGTAATTTTAATCACATAGCCTTCAAATTATCCATAACATACCAAGTTGTGTGCAAAGGTTGCTATAAAGAGCTATAGTAGAGTATAAAAATCAGTTTTATTTTCAAATGGTCAGTATCCGATACATCTTATTACTAACAAGTCCTATGGTGCTGCATGATGAAAATTAATTATTTCAAAGTGAATTTCATAAGATGGGGTGAGCCTACAACAGCATATAATAAATTTATGTCCATATTCCTTACCTGTGGTACATTATGACAGTTTAACAGAACTGAACTGCCTTGGTGTTGTGTTTTTTCTTTCTTTAAGATTGTAACTTTAAGTCAATACAAGGTATTTAAAGTGTGTGTTTCTATCACAGTATCTCCAAAAATAAGATTTTTTTTTAATGATATGCACCACTGGATTTAAAATAATGGCAAGATGATTATATAGCAATAAGAATTTATTAGTTTCCTGTATATTTCCACTTTAGTCTCTGGGATTTGTAACAGTGCAGGACGCAATTTTGGATGCAAATTTGATGCTTTGAAAGATTTCCTCAATCAAAATGCTTCAAAGTACAAATTTTGTACGTCATTGTAGAAATACTTATGAGAATTTAATTCTGTTATTTACAGAAATGCTGGTGACATCAGTCTGAGAATGTAATTTAACTCTTTTCTGTATGATTTAAGAAACAGGATACTGTTTCTTAATACAGCCTGAATATAGAGGCTGTGTTCTAAGACATAAGTGCTGACAGTTTAAGCATGTAAATGGCCTATAGAAAACAGCTTTTATTAGGGATAAGTTGTCATCCAAATGAGTAATAAAAAAGAAGTCCCAGCTCACACAGCTTTGAGTGACATGCCACCATAGTTTTAAAACTATGATGGCCTATGGGAAGAGGTGGTAACATGCTGGGAGTGTGCCCATTGAAGCACTTGGTAACTGATTATTTGCAGGTAAAAAAAATCTCACTGAGGATTCTTTGGCTTTGCTATGTTCATGTGGGTTTTGTCTTGCCTAGTTAGTATTAAAGACATTTTAACAGATTTAACAAAAATTCTCTTAACTGGACAATCAGTATCCTTTACTTGTTATTTGGGGCCACCAAAGCACAAAATTCTTGGGTTTTTTCCTTAGAAAACTTTATGAGAACAGACAAATCAGTAAGCTAAGTCCTAATTTTTTATTTTGTACCTGCTTAATTTTCTTTTCAGTGTTCAAAACTGTAATAATTACTTAACATCCTGCTATATAAGTCTTGGTAATAAGTAATAATTTTATGTTTCTGGAATTCTTTTAAGTATCCCTTTATTGCATATTGAGAAGCTAATTTGTTAGGAATGACAGATGCTGATTGTCTTAGGATTCCATCTGTAAAATGATGTTTTGGGCTTGTTCACCTAGAGAAACTGGTATTGTAAGAGGTGTCATCCCTTCTTAGACATCAGTTAATTCACAAGAAAGGATTCATGAGACACTGGAAATGGAGATAGAGTGGATATACTTTTGAGCAGGAGTCTAGAAATAAAGGCATGAGATTTATATGTTAGCATTCTATATCTTTTTTGTATGTGGTTATCACTAATAGAATGATTTTACTAAAACATCAGCTAGCCTCTTCCAGCTGCCCTTTTATTAGGAGGTAAAACCTCCTGAGAGTAGCTAAGTTGCAACTCTCCCAAGAACATGACAAAGGTCAAAGCCTTTAAAATACTACAAGACTTAGGAAAAAAATATCTTTCCAAAGATGCCTTAAGTGTGTCTAAATATCTCCTTAATAAACATGGCAAAAAGTTCTCTGGAAAATTAAATAGCCAAACTTTTGCACAATGTGATAATAAATATAAGGCAGTTAAGGAAGTTGTGTTAATCAGATTAAGTAGCTAACCATGTCTAACTCTGTAATTTTGCATGGAGGGAAGGCACCACTTGCTGTGCAGTTACCTGATTTACTAGCAGGAGGGTTGGTTGGCTGCTGGCTGACCCAATGGTCTCACAAGTGGCTGCAGCTATTTCCTGTGTTAATCCTAAATCAGTATGCTCAGACCAGGGTGGAAAGGTACTTTACTCTTTCCAGTCAGGAAAGAAAGGTGGCTCCAAAGCCACCTGGAAGAAGTAGTGGTTGAGCTGCTTTGGGCTCAGTTTGTCTGGACCCATGGAAAAAAGTCTTTCAATACTGAAAAACTCTGTGAACAGATGTTCTTTTACAGTTCCAGCTGTGCTGCTGGAATAGACTGCTAGCCCAAACCCTTGATCACTTCTCTTGACTACAAGTGTGAGCATAACAAATTTCTAATATATTTCCAAGGAGAACCAGAGTAACTAAAATATGCTGAGTCGTTTGGTCTTTGCTAACTTTAACTGCCTTGGGATAGGGAGCTCTAACAAGAGCAGCTGCAGCTGCTCTGAGTAGCTGGCAAGCAACAACACAGCTGTATGCAAAGTGCCTCTGTCCACATCCTTACTGTCTTTGCGGCTGCAATTAAAGATCTGACGATACGGCCGTGTCTGATTCCCAAGTAATGCCAGCTCAGCATCAGGTGGCCATTGCCCACATCTGCAGTCAGCACCGACCTTGAAGACCTCATCAGAGCTGATCTGCACTTGCTGCTTTTGCTGCATTGGTGTACAAGGCAGCGCAAAACCAAGTGAGGGCTTGTGTCATCCTGGTGAGCTGAGGCTTGTGCTGCTCTTAACAAGACCATGCTCTCCAGCCAGCTTGCTTTGTCCCCTCATCTGCTGCTGGCTGTGCTTAGAATTTGTGTTCATGATTTCTGTCCAGCAACTGAACACAGACAAGACCTAGAGGAGGATCTTGTTTTTACCTGCTGAAACACCTGAAGATATGGTTATCCATGCATGGTTGTTTGTACTACAAGGTTAGGAGCAGTACTAGTGGGTCTACAGGCAGCTCCAGGGTGATGTCAATCTTAGATGATGTAACTGTCATTTTTACATATGTTAATAAGCAGAGATTAAACAGGCATAAAACCAAATTACCTGTTAAACACTGTGATCCATATCATGGTTCACAGGACACAATTACACTGTTTGTACACTTAGGGATTACCTAAATTCCAAACTCTTACACTGTAATTGTTTTATGAATTGGATTTGATTTACCATAACCCAGTAAGTGAGAATTAAATTTAAAAGTTTTCAATGTAATTTGTTCTGACCTTGGATTTTGTGATATTTGAATTATGTAATCAGTGGATTAGGTTTGTTTAGAAACCTGAATCCCTTTGCCTTTGAGAAATGGTGTGCAGTCTGTAACCCCTTCAGCAGGACTCAACAGAGGAACATAAATTCATCCATACCTGTGATGTAAGCGCAGTATGAACAATTTTAGCATAGTTTGATGGTCAGTAACAGGCTGCTACTTAGCTTATAAGGGCACAAAGCATAATATTCAACTCTATTGCAGTTACCTTGTGCGTCTGTGTCTCTACATTAAGTCCGGGGAGTTTGTATTTATGTGTTTGGATGTCTTTCCTTCAGCTGAACTCCACTACTTCTCCTTCAATCCAGCCTTTAAAAAAATAAAATTCTGTCTTTCACACCTAATGTAATGAAGTACTTGAATACTTGTTACTTGTCATCACTATTTAGGAAGTAAATTGGTGCTCATTTAGCTTGCATAAGATAGATAGGAGCTTTACTGAGGGAAGAGTGTCATGCCCAACCCAGCAAGGGCTGACTTCTTCAACAGCCTTTAGACAGATGACAGGATTTTCTTTCAAGCATTTAGGCATTTTGGATTTAAGTACAGTTTTGATGCTTTAAGGTGATTCTAAATATTCTTGTTAGTGTCTAAGAGATCTTTGAAATACCAGTCTTTAACTGCCACTCTGTAATTTGCTATCTGAAAGTAATTTTCATTGAAATACGGCACCTTCTTGTCAAAGATAGTACAAAAGCTTCAAAGATATGGACTGGCTTGCATCTGGTTCTCACTGTAAAGAGTAAGTGTCTTTAAATTGGCTAATAGAGTTCACAGCTGATCTACAGCAACAGAAAAGAACAAAACATGAAAGGAATAGTCTAGAATCACTAGTGCTAACAACAGCAGAGTGATTAAAAGTGTTTAGGGAGGATTTCTTTCTGATATAATGGTCCTTAGGAACAGTTGGCAATTTTTTTACCCCAAAGTTGTTCATTTTCATATCTGTGGGCAATTAGAAGATGCTTCTCTGGATTTTTAGCAGTTTGCTTTGGTATCTGTTAAATCCCAGATTAGGGTATGAACATCAATGTGAAGGTGGTATTAGCCATGGTCAACACAGCATTTTTTTCATACTTCTAATATGATCTTTTTCATACTTCTAATATGATCTTAGTGTATGTAATGTAAATAAGATAATCTTAAAAAATGTTTTTTGCATTTGCAAATGATAAGAGCACTGTGTGTCAGTGTGCCTGTGCGAGTGAAATACTTGTCTCCTTGGCCTAACGCTCATATTTCATTTCCAGTCCCTGTCATGGCAGCACTGGGTGATTGGTTGGTCTGGAGTTTGCTGCTGGTGTTGCTGCAGTATAGCCTTCTGTTGTCCACTGACCCTGATGGGCTTTCACTGGATCCAGCAGCATCTTGTGTGAGATGGAGAACAGTCACTGGGTTCTGCATGTAGTTATGGTGGAATAGGGAGCTATGGAACCTGGATTTGTTAATCAAGGGGCAATTTTAATCATTCTTGTAAAAGTTTCATCTAGTACTACTTTTATAACCAGGACCTAAATATATTATGCTATGGGAAAAAATGTGAGACCCATCAATTTAATTCTAATAACCTCTTGAAGTACTTGTGTTGTAAACACCATAGCAGATGGTGTGCTCAGTGCTTTGAAGACATGGTGTGTTTTAAGTACTTTACAAGAAGAGGGTTTTATTCCTTTCCTCCAACCAAGGTGTTAATGAAAAGATGGTTTAGATAGTTTGTCTAACTGTGTTATTCTTGTCTCATATCAGAATATTCAGCTATGCAGTCAAGGAGAGTTGGGTGTCCTGGTAATCTGGCAGTAATCCTGGTAGGAATTAGAGGACATTGCCCAGTTGAATATTTCCTAAGGAATATACAAACATGATACAAAAGTTTCTGAGATGGAGATTTGAATGACTCAGCAGTCACCTGCATCATCCAGGCTAGCAAAGGAGGTTGGAGGTACAACTCAGGCTGCTGCAAGTGTCCCCTTGTCTTGGGAGGCTGGTGGGGCTGCACTTGGAGGGCAGGGCTCCTTCTGCTGGCAGATCTCTTGACTGGCTCTAGGACTGTTGCTGTTTAACTGCAGGTGAATCTTCCCACATTTGCTTAGATAGCTGCCAGTTAAATTATTTTGTGGCCTTGTAGATTCACTGAAGACAGAAAGGCTGCAGCAGTTTTGATGCAGAAATCTATGGTACATAAGCTACTGCTATTGTAACAAACGTAGAGCTGTAGCAGAGGTACTTTTTTGGCCTGTGTTTTATAGGTGGTACCATGACACATGTGCTAAATTGCATGATTACAGATAAAGGCATTAGATGACTCAATTTTTGCTGTTGTTGTTGCTTAAAGACTTTTTCAAGTAACTTCAACACAGTTTTGAATTAAGACCTTTATCTTTAGCTAATGCACCGACATTTACACATATTCAATTAAATCTTTAACTATAGCTTTGAACTTAACTTGGGTTACACTAACTCTTCATGCTGCTTAGCCTGCTCAGCAAGAAAAACAATATTACTGTCAAGTGAGTAATCTTTTTTCACAATACCAGAAAGTTAAATTTTAAAATGTATGCTGTTTTCAGCAAATCATACTGCAGGCTGGCTCACCTACAAGTCAAAAAAATAATTTAATTGGCAGTTATCTAAGAATATGTGTGAAAACTCACCTGTGGGTAAACAGCAACACTCCCACTGCCAGTCAAAGTCTGTGAAGGGATCTGTCAGATACTTTTGATAAGTTCTGAGGAGTTAATTGTGATCTTGTTAGATGCTCTTGCCTGGTGTAGAGTTAACATAATCTTGAAGTCTCAAAGCATTAAGGTGGAGAAAAATATAAAATAGTACGTACCTGTATTTGCGTAATATGTATATTTCTGCAAAAACACGTGTCTGAAATCTGTTGAGTATTTGTTGTAATACACTACAGAGGTGAGATTGTTGAGACACCTTCCAGGAGATACCTGACCTTTTTTTTCTCAAAAACTACAGCGCATGTATGTCTTAATTACTGGGGTACAGTCTCATTGTCTTGCAGTCTCTTGCTCAAACCCAGCAGCATTATTCAAGTGGAATTTGAAGGTTTTGTATATTTATCCAGAATTGCCAAGCATCTGTACTCTACACTGAGGAGCAGTTTCAACTGCACTGCTGGCTATTTGGCAATCTCAAACATGCTTGCTGTGTGTATTTAATCAGACTCCACAGCGCATGCCTGGAAATTCCACATTTCCAGTAAACATTGGATGGAACTGTGTGTGCATGGTATGTTGTAACAGCCTGGAGCACTGGACTCGCTGAACCCATGGTACTTTGTAATTTCATAAACACAAATTCTGGATAGGACTGCTGCTGCTCTGCCAAAAATCCCAGATCTTTCTTGGAATGAAGTTTTCCAAGATCTTCAATTTTTCCAACGACTTAACTTCCTACATCAGTGCCTTGGCCATGAAAGAATAGTCTGAAATATATTTTTCCCACCTCCCCAAACATTCATCTGCCAGGATCTCTCACTAGGTTTTCAAATGCCAAGCATATATATATATATAAATTATATGTTGTATATGTGTGTGTACCCACTGAGGTTTAAAATAAGCTATCATAGTAAATGATCCATTCCTAATTGTGTAACTTGTCTGTTTATTTGTTTGCTTTCAACAGGCAGAAATACTCAGTGTGCTCAGTCACAAAAACATCATTCAGTTCTATGGCGCTGTCATTGAACCTCCAAATTATGGCATAGTTACAGGTAAGAATTTTTTCTGACCTTTTTCTTGATGCTGTAAAACTCCAGCGTTAAAAGGTTATCTCCAATGTTGCCCAATTACAATGTTTTGCTAATTGTTCTGGTCTTCTTTAAATGTTAGGAGTGCATGGCCCACCTGCCTCAATGTGAGTGGGAGTGCTGGAGGTGGGAGCCCTGGAGGCAGCATAGAGGCAGATGGGGGCCTAGGGTGTTCTTAATGCACAGATGCAGGACACCTTTAAACAATAGCTTGCACTGTATTCTCTCACCCTGTTCAGAGAACTGCTTTTCCATTTTAATTGGTGTGTCACAAAAGTAGAGATTTTCATGATACCAAGTTCTGGCTGGTTCTGTGAGGAGGGTAGGCTGGGTGCCTGCTCAGAGCAAAGCTGCCCCATGAGTTCTGCCTGCATTGAAAATAGGAGAATTTGCATTGTGAGGTTCACAATAGGAAGAGCTTGAAATAGAGTCAAGAGTTTATAAGACATTGTAAGACCTCTCCCTTTATTCATTGGAAGCTAGGTTTCATTTGTTTTGACATTCCTAGAATTATGTGGAAGTTGTTTTTTGTAGTGTTGTTGGGGTTTTTTGTTGGTTTTTTTTTTTTTTTTCCTATCACCACTTTAAGCTTCCTGCCCTTATCTTGGGAGATGGTCCAGATACAGAATTTTCTCCCTTTCCTGTATGGGACAAACTACATAAGATAGGAGTAGAAAGTAAATCCAAAGAAATTTCCCATCTGCTGAAACAAATGTTTGGAGAAATAAAATGCATGAAAGCGTGAATTAGGAGGCATGTTTTGGCATGTCTGTAACCTTTCAAAGTTCAGTGTGAAGAGTAGTCTTCTGTGTGTGGCACAATCCAATACCAATTTGAGTCACTGCCAGTCAGTTTTTTATTGGTTCTTAGATGGTGGTCAGAAGTTGTGAAAATTTAGTTATTTCTACCTGCCTCTTAGACCACTGGTTATCACAGCAGATGGCAGTGTAATCTGGTGGGAGCACATCTGAAATGCAGCACTTTTCAGGGCATAGGGAGCTTTGCTTACTGCAGCAGTATCAGCGTTCTGGAGGTCATGGAATGGCAGTCAGCATTCCAGCGGTGCGTGAGGTGACCACAGTCTTCACCACTCATAAATGCATTGATGATAGCATAGAGACAGGAACTTGAATTCCTTCTGGAAGCAATGAAATTAATAGAAAGCTAAATAAATCAAGTAATGTAATTTTACTAGCCTTTTTAATACAAGTGTAAACCCAGCAAGCAGAGTAGCAAAGGAGAGGTGTAATCAATGAGCTGGGATGATGTCTGGATCAGAAGTCCTCAGTTTGATCTCACAAAAGGTCAGTGTTTGGAGGGCATATGACCTGTTTACCAGTCACAGGACAAACAGCAACTAAAGTAATTCACTGTGCTATTGAGAAGGAGGACTCTTTAACTACCTGTGAGAAAGAGACTATGGTGTGTAGTTCAACAGCTTTGTTCCACAGGGAGCTCTAATCACACCTGGCTAAAGAAGAAAGAGGTTTGGGGATTTTTCAGCATACTGTGTTGATTCTCAGTGCAACTTCTAAGGAGACTGGAGTCCTGTGGGTTGGAAGGGAAGCAGGGCTCCATTTCCCCACACTGTTTTCAAATGAGAGAATGGCTACTGATAAAAGAAATGTTAATTATACTTAAAATGTCTTTTAGAGGGGTTTTCACTTTATGATCTTCTGGATGGCCTTCAGTGTTGCAGAATTAACCCTGTGTTTAATCAGAGATTCATTTCTTGGGAGAGAAAATCCCAAACAAGAAGAAATCTCAAGAAACTAATGTTTCTTCAGAGTGATGGAGATGAGAGCATTCAGCCAAGTATTGGCATCTACTGAGCATTAGCTGCATGTAATGTCTTATGTGGGGTTGCTAAAGAGTTCTCTGAGAAGGGCTACAGCTGCAGTTAAAAAAATGTTTTCCTGCTGAGATGTATGTCAGTGTTCCAGCTCATCCTGCTGCTCAGTGAGCTGCTGACGTGGATCGCATCATTCTAGATGTTACTGGCCATCTCTGTCAGCAGCAGTCTCAGTGTGTAGCTTTCAGATACAGCTGTTGGCCACAGCTGCCTCATATCAAAAGGTTTGCAGAGCTTGTGCCCCTATTGCACAGAACCATACGTATCCCACAGCCCATCACAGAGTGGGTCTAATAAGGCAATCAGAGCTTTTCTTTCTAAAACAAATATTTATTTTCCATTATTATGGACAAAACATTGTCCTTGCAATATGATTTCCAATCCCATAAGCTCCTAGTAAATACCTGTGGCACAATAAGTGTACAGAAGAAATGGTAACAGTGGAGCTTTGTTGATTGAAGCTTACTTGCCTCTGTTCACACAGAGTGGCAAAGGGCTGGAGGAGCTGAGTTGTCCCTGACCCTGCTGGTTCAAATTATGCACTGTAAAGGCATGCAAAGCATGCAGCCAACCTATTCCTGAAGAATCCATTTATAAGACAGATGATGACATCATGGGTAAAAAAAGCTTCTGTTTTAATTGTGGAAATGTGCAGGTCAGCAGCTTACTCCCCTCTCGGTGACATCAGAAGCTACACGTCTGTCCTTTCAGTGGGAGGTTGTGCAGCAGTGATCCAAAGCTAACTTGTCACTTGAGTGTTTACTTTCAAGGGACTTGTTGTTTTCTCCCTCTTTCATTTAGCACTGGAATTTTCCCATCTGGCCTGCCATGTTCTAGGCTGGAGATTCAGTTTGGTCTCAGTTTCCTTCCCCATGCAGTGATCTCACAGTATTTTTGATTTCCTCGGCGATGAACAATGGAATTTTTTGTATGCATTTAGCCTACCATGCATCAATCATTGATTAATATCATTATTAACAAAATTCAGATACCTTTGATGTAGGCAATGATATTTTGGCTGCTTTGAAATGATGTGAAGATTTTGAGAGTATTCTAAGTAGGTTCTAAATTCTGCCTGAGAAGCACACTGAATAGCCTTGGGAGAGAAGGACAAAAGGCTTAAATTGCTCCTTGTATCCCCCTGGTGCTACTTGGGCTGCGCTTTGTGGCATGTCCCTGCCCTGTCATTGCAAAAAGATAAAAGAAAATGTATCAGCTGCTTCATCTTATGAATCTCCTGTCACGTTTTTGGTGAAACATCAATGAATTCTAAATAAGCATAAAACTTATTTAATAAATACTGAGTGGAAGACCTACAGCCTTTAAACTACTGTACATGACCTGCAGCACAGGGAAATCTGTCCTACTTGTCTCCAGGTTAGACTTCTGGTTTCATCCTTCCATTTTTTCATGAACAAATGGTTTGATCTGCTGTTCTGTTTCTCTGTGGGGAAATTGGAGACTTTCTACCTGCTAAATGCTTTCCTTGTAACAGAACATTATGTATTTAGCATGTGGCTTTACTTAAAAAAAAAAAAAATAGAAATTATGTTCTCTTATGGAGCATCATTTATACACAGTACTGCTTATCAGTGGGGAGTATCGTCTGATTTTGGAAACAATAAGATGGATCTGATACCACCAAATTCATCTATTAACTGTTCTGATCAAAAGTGGCAAATGCACTCTTCAAAAAAGTAAGAATTTTAGGTTATATGAAAGTGGTACTGTGGAGATTTGAGTTGTTTCCAGTATCACACCTAAATGTATGTAGATGTAACTACCTTGTTATTCCTGTTTTACACCCCACAACTCTGGTAGTTGGGCTGGATTCCATCTGCCACACTTCCAAATTCCAATGGGCCCCAAAAGTCCTTGTTTGTACCAAAGAATCCTGCTGTGGGATTTTGTAGGTACAGTTAAGGGAAATTAAGAAAAACATCTGCTTGTCCTGAGCAAGGAGCATCCAGAATCTTTTACTCTGTAATTTGAACTGCTTTACCTGATCTTTCTTGATGCCAGGCCTTTCTAACACGTTTTCATTTTAATGCCTGTTTTTTTCTATATGATTACACTTTTTTGTTTGTTTTTTAATTTTTTGTTAGTAGTAGATTATGGCTGTAGGTATAATCAGATAAACTTTCCTACCACACTGCTAATAATATTAGGCTGTTGAACCCAAATTCTTTGTCATTAAGCCAGAGGTTGATTGCTTTCTAGAACTGGCAGAGTTTCTATTACATATTTCAAGTTAGGTGCAATGTTTTAAAAGTTGTGTTTGTTGCTGTTTTTTAACAGAGTATGCTTCTGCTGGCTCACTGTTTGATTACATTAATAGTAACAAAAGTGAAGAGATGGATATGGATCATATAATGACCTGGGCCACTGACATAGCTAAAGGTAAGTAAGAAGAATGGTGTGTACGACCCTACACAGCCAGCAAATGTACAGCTGGAGATGCTTTCCTTAGAAAGTCAGGAAAGCCTTCCTAGTCTTCCTTATTCAAATTGTGACAAAACCAACCAAACCTATATAGATAAAACAAGCAAAACCCATTCACTGTTCTTTGTAATATGTTCCTTGTTCATTATGAATACAAAATATTCTGGAGTGAAAATGGCTTCTATGAGCCAGTTCTGGTGTGCCCCTAAGTCCCAAGAGGATAATTTTGCTGATGTGGAGTAATTATGAGGTAAAGTGCATAATTGCCCTCACATTTGATTTGATTTGGGGCATTTAAAGAAGCTAAGGGCTTATTCTCAGCAAACATACTGAAATTCTTCATATAATAATGTATAATAAGCTGTTCCATCCTTTGTGTTCTCTGTGACTGACCACACAAGAATTAGTGTAAACTAATGAAAAAAAGTAAATTCATATCTGGCTTAATTGTGTAGACACCTCCGTAACTGTATAGTAAGAGAAAATAACTACATATGATGTTAAAAACCATTAGCATATCAATAAAGATGCTCTGAGAGATATGTGAGCTTTGCTTAGTGCTTTTTACTCAGGGTAGATTGCAGGAAGCTTTGCTTCTCCTTCAGCATGTCAATATGGCATACAGGTATGGCAACTCATAATGGGTACGGCTAGTGGGAACCAGGAAACATGACTGCAGATACGTGACAGCCCTGCTCAGCCTAACTGGATCGTTCCTTTGTTTTGTGTAGGAATGCACTATTTACACATGGAAGCTCCAGTCAAAGTTATCCACAGGGACCTGAAGTCCAGGAATGGTAAAGTAGCACAACACTGAAATGCTCTGCATTTACTGTTACCTGCTAATGTGGCATTTAAATCTGTGCTTGAACTTTGTGAACAAGCAGAACTAACTAATGCCTTGGTTGTCATTAAAGCTGCACTTGTTGAGGCACAGAAGAGCCTGTTCCCTCCTCCCCATCCTGAGCCTGTCTGAAGTTCACCACAGACTTGGCATCATCTAGAGCATTGTGGAGGGCTCTTCCAACTAGTGTCTTGCTGGCCATGATGGGCCATCTCAGCAGCTTTCAGACACTGCCTGGGCACTCCTTACTTCTTTTTTCTATTTGGAAAGGAGTACCAGGAAAGGCTGGCAGACACTAGACACAATAGACTGGATAAGGCCTATTATTTCTTATCAGAAAATGTTGTCTTTACTGTGGTTTTTTTTGAGGATTGACAGATATTCAGGCTTTTGAGTAATACACATTGAGTGTGGAGTCTGTACTTAGTAATTGACAGTCATTTTTGAAATTTGCTGACCATTGCCTTTTAGATGAAACTTCTACTACTAGTGGTGGGATAGGATGGGCACAGATTTTAATAATTCACACAGGGAGATAATAGTCAAGAAACATGTAGGTCTTACCTTGGTTGTAGGCTTTCTGCTTTTATTAATGACTCTTCCTGAGAGCTTCTTGTTAAACTTAACTGTATTGGGGAGAATGAAGTTCATCTGTGTTGTTGTCTTTTAACTCAGAAAGACCTGAAACATTTTGCATTTGTTTAGAGGCTTGCAGGTATTCAGCAGATGTTCTGTAAACTTCTCAAAGGAACCAGGATGGGCGTGCGTGTTCGGGTTCTGACTCACCTTAGGGTCATTTGTCTTATTGAAAAACAAAATACTTTGCTGTAAAAGTGTATTGGACTTTTTTAAAACATTTTTGTAACCTTTTGTTTTTTCATTTTCAGTTGTTATAGCTGCTGATGGTGTGTTAAAGGTATGAACACTTTAATTATTTGAAGAGAGATGCTGCTGCTTGACTACATGTTTCCATGTCTGATGAATGAGGTTGATACTCTTAATACCAGTTTAATATTTTATTTATTTTTGCCAGATCTGTGATTTTGGTGCCTCAAGATTCCACTCCCATACGACACACATGTCATTAGTGGGCACATTCCCATGGATGGCTCCAGAAGTTATTCAAAGTCTTCCAGTGTCTGAAACATGTGACACGTACTCATATGGAGTGGTGAGTGCCTCATCTCACTATGCATTGTAGCAGTTCTCTACTGTGACAGAATTTGCGTGGTGCAAGAACAAGAAACCCCATACTTCCTTTTAAGACTGACCCATAGTTTATAATTATATGCTTGAAAAAGGTAGGAAGAACATAGTATTTTGCATGTTTAGTAACATCTGATTAGAGTAGCAGCATGCCGGTGTAGGAAGTGCGTGCTTTACCACAAGTATTCACCGTATGTCCAAAGGCTTTCAGGAGCTGCTGAAAAACCTGCATCATGAATCTCTGCTTGTGGGGTTTTTTTGTGGAACCAAGGAGAAAAACATCTTGTAATAGGTGTGTAACAGGATGAATCATTAGCATTCCACCTTCCCCAAAAAAGAGTGTCACTGATTTTTATTAAAAAGCAACTGCTTTATGCTCAATTGCTTTAAAGACACTGCTATCACTGTCTGTGAGAATAGACCCCATCTGAAAATATAGAAGCCCAGCACTGCTTTGCTGAAGGGTAAGGAATCAGTTATAGTTCATAAGAATGTCAGGTTTTCAGATTCAGTAATATGAATTACTTTACTCTGTGCACAGTTAAACTAATTTAGTTTTGCTCTGCAATATGAAGTAGGCTGGAAATATCCCTACTGGTCACATGAACTGTGTGCTTAACCCCATAGGCCTTCTCTGGCAGAGGACAGTAAAGAGTACTTCAGGGGAAGAAAGGAAAGGATGTGGGGCTGTAGTTTCCATGCATATCAGTGTATTTAACATTTTTCTGTTTGGATTCAACAGTGGGTGGCAAAACAAGAAATTCTTTGCTACCTGTCAAGTATTATCTCGTTCTCTTTGAGGGATGGGAGGAGAGGGATATGAGGGAGGCACTGTGGTTTTAAGCTAGCACCTGTGGCTATACGTAGCTAAGCTGATGTCTCAGTGGAGGATGACTTAAACTTTTTGCCAAACAGTTGTTTATAGTGAGAAAAAAAATTTGAGACCTGATGTGGCATAACTTAACAGTGAAAGTCTGAAGGTTTGAAAGGAGCCGTTATTGTCAGATTCAAAATCCTTGCTTAACTGAACTAGGTCCCAAAAAGTAAGAGAACATAAACTAACAAATGTAAATGTTAATGTAAACTGTTACTGGAAGCAATCACTGAAGGGAGACATTCCAGTTTCAAAACAGAACAACAATGTTAGAGGAAAAATTCCATACATGGTGTTATACTTCAACCTGCTCACATAGTCATCCTAGTCTGAATAGACTTTAGATACTGTTTTCAAAGTGGGAGAAGGTAAGAAATCGTTTAGTATCATGTCAAGTATTAACAGTGCCTTGAGAACTGTATGTTTTGCATAGTTTATTTTGCCTCATTCAAAAAGTAAGGTTTCTTTGACAGTTCTTTGCTTGGAGGTAGAACTGAACTACTCTCCTTATCAAAACAGTTCAGTGTTACCAAAGTATTTTAATGTTGTTATGGGTGTGTAGTGCTCCTTTAGAATGTCTAATAATGACCCACAATTTTTAATATATTATTTTTGAACTAATATGTTCTGCTGTGGGTAGAAGCTTATGAATTCATAAGCACTTAGGAGTAATTAATCTTTTTATAACTCTAGTCTTGGAACACCATCATTTTCAGAGGAGAGAGAGGAGTAGAAATGAAGAATGTCAGTGGCTCAAGTTCTCTGTTGCTGAAATTACTGATGCAGTGGGTTATACTAGCAAGAAATGGTCTGAATACTGAAAGTGGGAATCTCCCTCTAATAAATGTAACAACTATCAGAGAATTAGCTAGGGGTCTGAAAACAAGAAATCTGAGAAAGGGTATTTTTGTCTCTTCAAGTTATTATCATCTATAAAAACAAAATGTAAAGAATCCCTTTTTGAAGCATAACACTTGTCAGCAGCTTTTGTGCAAGAGAGACAAATCTGCTTTACTTCACTTAAAGTCCTCTTAACAAAGAACAGAATCCTTTCAAATGTAAACTAGTAAGGTGCTAGAAATAGATATTTCATTTGCAATATTTCTCATCTTTCCCCATGTTTTTCTTTAATTTCCTTTCTTCTGTTTTTTTTTTTTTTATCAGATGGTCTTTTCTTTCTACAAACCAATCTGTGATTTTAAATATTCTGCTTAAGCTGTGCGAGGGCTTTTTTCCATGAAGTGTTGAAGTCCTTCTGCAGCCTCCTAAGTCTGAGTTGCTTCTCAGCTGAAATGAATTTTCCTTTTGTGAGCAGTTGTGTACATGTTTATAGCTAAGGTTTAGATTAGCTTGTCCTGTGCTTCATGGATGGTTAAACAGGCCTATGTATTCTCTGGGATACATAGTAAATAATTTATAATACTGTCATGAAATGCTAAAGCTAAATTTTCCAGGAGATTTATTACCACACAGAGACAGATCTTACCCTTTCCTTCAGCCATGCTGTAGTTCTCTATTCTGATTCATTTCCAAGTCTGCACTCTTAAACAACTGAAACCAAGTGTTATGAGTGATCAGTTCAGAAAATGACTTGTATGTCATTGTGTGTTGCTCAAAAATTATTCCTTGCCATCTCTGCCATTCCTCACTATCTCTGCCAGATAGGACAGTGTATGTGGAATGACAGTGTCACTTTAAAAGCTGTTTCAAAATCATGAAGACATATGCTCAGAATATGTTATCCTGGCAGAACTGTTTGTAGTGCACCACAGTGTGTGTTTGTGTATCAGTATAAATTTGTTTAATCATAGAAAGCTTATCCGGTGTACCTGAATTATTTTATCACTTACAAGAACAAATAAGTAAAACCATTAATTGGCTATTGGGGGAATAGAGACTGCCATTAAATGTAGCAGCTGTTCAAACATTGCTTTAGCTATGAGAGCATATGTTATTTATAGAGGGAATGTTGGCCAGCTCCAGGGGTTATCCCTTACTCTTTTTGAAAAGAATTACGCGATCTTTAACTGCAGTTGGATCAATGCAGAGAAGACAGACCTAGTTTTCATGCCTAAGGGCAGTACCTCTGTGAGTGCAATGCTAATGCTTATGCTGTACTTCTGCTAACTGTGGCTCCTGACCATTGTCTGAGTTTCCTACCAGACAAGGCAATTTTTTTTCCAGTGAAGGTGTTCAGAGTGTTTTCTTTTCCTTAAATTACTTACTTGGATGTTCCCTTATATAAATGACACTTTGAATCTTTGTTGGCTTTGCAATGGTGTGGGGATGGGGGGTGGGGTAGGAGTCTTTTGGGTTTAAATTTTCTTTTGGGTTATTGTCACATAGTTGAGAGGATAGGAATTGAAATGCACAGCTGAGCTGACAGAAGTAAGTGTGTGAGCTTTTTCTGAAGACCACGTATTTCTTATTCTCAGGTTCATGTATAGGGTGAACTTACATACATTTATCTCTCCTTTCTGTTCTTCTATATGCAAAGATGAGTCCAACATCTTCAGAGGCTGCAGCTTACAAACCACTACATTAAATGGCCTTGCTTTGTTTTTCATCATTGTTTCTAGTTTGGCTGTTTTCCCTGTGAGCAGCTGCCGTCCATCATCACAGAGATGTGATGTGATTGTGAAAGCAGGTGACCCTCACCATCACAGGTGGGAGGGGATGTGAATCATGTCAGTCTCAATTAGATTATACATCAAAAAGGAAGGATAAATTGATTTCCATATGAAGTGAGCTAGGGAGCCAGTTCTGAAAATGAACAAGAGTGTACCTCATAGTAAAGAGGCTGGGGTAAGTCAGGTTGAGGTTCTTGTCTGCTGCTGAATCACCCTGGAGAGAGGAAGAGGCAAATGAGAATGCAGAAGATACCCATTTGCTGCTTAAAGACTGCTGATGCAAACATTCACCTTAGCTGAGGATTCAGGGTAGCAAGTCCACGAGAGGGGATTGAAACTCATATAAAACTGAACATAGAGACGTGTCACCATTGGAAGGAAAGGCTTTCTCTATACAACTGGCCTGAATATGAAAATTGCATTGTTGTTAAAATATTTTCTAAACCTATGTAAGTAAATACAAAGGTTTCCAACATCCCACTTTAGTATCTTTTACTTTCATTTATTACTAAATTGAAGGCATTAAGAAAAATCCTTCATAGTGTGTCAGATTGTTTTTCTCTTCAACTATATTCAGTCTTGGAAGTGTTTATAGCTAGCTAGCACTGTTGGTTTAGGGAGGTGGTGATCTGTTTGGGCAGTGGAAATAAACACTATAGGTGTCATGATAAAGGAATCTGGTGCAAAATGTTCTGTGCAAGCATACGTGCATGAATGAAACAAGACGGCTCTTAAAAATTTTCAGTCTTCTGAAAGAAAGGTAGCACTGCAGTACTTTTCCAGTTCAAGGCCCTTGAAAACATTTAACATGTATTTCATTATGTTCTTTAGTAGGAAGATTATTTAGATACTGCTCTGTCTGATGTGCAAACTTGAGTTTTTCTTCTGTGGTTTCATGGTACAGTCACACAGATGAGGTGGTTCTGCAAGGCTGCTCAACCGCATGTTTGATTTGGTCCAGGGACCTTTGTTTTAAATTGATCATTTTGTACACTGCTATTTTGTCTGAAGTACATGGGACTGCTAAATGCTTTCCTTCTCTCACAATTAAATTTCCTTCTCTACCAGTAGAGAGGTGATAATTTGAGTTAAAATTGAGGTGCCTTTTTTTCCTTCTGAAAGGATTGAACTGAGGCTAACAGGATAATTGAATACGTCTGCGATAGATTTCCCCATATATTTCTTATTCTCAGAAAAACTGTTCTTATTTTTCCAAGATGCCCTTACCTTTACTAATCAGTCTTCTGACTCAAGCAGAATTATTCAAATTGGTCTATTGTTGGAGTACCCTGTTCACTTGATTAAAGGCCCAACTCTGTTTCAGTGCATTTTTTTTGCTTGACCTCCATCTGCCAATATTGTTGCATTTGCTTTCTAATTATCTTCATAGCTGTCCACAATCCATTCAAAATGATGCAGCTGGAATAAACCTGGGCACTGCCCCAAACAGTGAGGAGGATATAGAGACTTGCATAAGGATCATAATGCATTTTGGCAAATCCTGCAATAAATATATTTTGTTGTTGTTGTTATACCTGATATATGAGCAGAAGAAAAAGTTTGTAGATATTCATAACAAGATGTGTGTATGAAGGTTCTGCTTTTAAAAAAATGGGGACATACACAAGTGGAGGTACAAAGTGCTATTAATTTGGTTGAATTCCAATATGTTGTACCAGTGGCAGAAAAACAAGTTGGATTCATTGACTTGAAGCCTTTTTGATGATGCCAAACTCTTTTCTACAGAGTAGCTTAGGGTACCATGTTACCAAAATGCTAAAAGCATGCAAAATTAGGAGATCTTTCTATATCTAAGGACAGTATGTCTATAAAATCTGGAGGAGAACAGAGTAATTTTTTATATGCTGTATATTGCTTAGTTTAATATGATCACATACTTGGAGATAAACAGTTACAGTTTTGATTGCAAAATTATATTTTTATAGGCATATCATAGGGGCAAAATACCTTTTGGATCATATTCACTAGTTGCAATTGCATAGAAATATTTTTAAATGAAAAATTACTGCAAAGCAAAGATATGTCTAGTTGGAGCTGAGAAGGAGAGGAAGAGTTCATTGTCTTCCCAAGTCCCAGTTGCCAAATGTGAACTTTATAGTGTACAAAGATAGTAAAAAAGCAACCGAGTTTTTCATCTTGGCTTTTCTGTAGAGGAAAAAGCAGAAACATTCAAATTAATTTTGTGAGAGGATCTTGCACACAAACACTGGTCCAAGTTCCTGCAAATGAAAACTGGTTGCCTGGTAATTGGATACAGAATAGTGCTGTATCAAGGTTTAATAATGTATTTAAAATACAAAGTACAGAAATAAAAATTCTTTTCTTTTTTTCTCTTCCAGGTTCTCTGGGAGATGCTAACAAGGGAGGTCCCCTTTAAAGGCTTGGAAGGATTACAAGTAGCTTGGCTTGTAGTGGAAAAAAACGAGGTAAGACTACGTTTCTACATTCAGGTACATAGATCAGAAAACAGTATTGGGGTTTTGCAAAAGACTTTTTCATCTTCTTCAAATTGAAAGTAAGTTCACGCGTATGGAAAGATTAGCAGTAGGAGCTAACACAAAGGGTCAAAGTGATGTTATTCCTCATGAATGGACCCTTTACATCTAATTGTTGCAGCTTCACGTCGTGATGCTGTAGATCAAAAATTGTACAAGTACTGTACTAGTTTCTCAGTCTCAATTGTAAAACCTAGGGGTTTGTTCTTAGTGATGAAAGAAGCCATTGCGTCCAAGGTAGGGGAACAGTTTAACTCCATCTCCTGCGTTTAGGACATCTTTTTACTGGCCGGGAGTTGATATATCTGTAAGAGACCTTCAGCTACTTCAACTTAACTCTCCCAGCAGGAGTCACTATAGTACAAGAAACTGCCGCTTAGATGAAAATTTCAAAAATAAAAGAAGAAAAAATAGTTTTAAAAAAAGAGAGAAATTACAGTTTTGCCACCTACGTTCAACACTACATTGAAGATGAGCTCCTCACTGGTATCGGCAAGGCTGTGGCATAGCTGCAAGCCTCCTCATGCAGAGTCTTTCCATTTCAAAAGCACTTCAGTGGTGTAAACACCGTTTGTACAGTGTCCCCAGCCTCGCTTTTCTTCTTCTCACAAATTGAGGCTTTCAGTTAGTTGGACATGTGAGCGTATATCTGAACACATAGTCCCTTGATATCAAAGACAGTAACTACATTTAAAAAACATTTAAAGTTGTGACTGTACCACACACAGACAAGCATGGAAATCCTCCACAAAGATGAAACCTCCTCTATCTAGACACAGCGGAAGCTTGGGAAACATTACAATGGCGAGGCAGTGGCTGTACAATACAGATTTCTATTATTCTACATAAACTGTTTCTCAAAATGCTTCAGAGTTAAACAGAGGAGTTAGGTTTCCTCCTCTTAGTTTAATGTTTTTTGTTGGTGTTTTTTTCCCTCTCTCTTTTTTCTTCTTTTTGAGGACTGGATTAATTCTAGTGAGTGACACTGTGATATACCAATTAGTTGGAAATGGTACTATAACAGTGTGAAGATTGTGAATGTGGTCTTCTACTGCATTTATCAGAGGAAGGGGCACAAAGACACTCTTTCTCCTAGTTTAAGAAAAGCCTCATGCATCGTTTTGAAGGAGGAACCATAAAGCCTTCCATCAACAGTATTTGTTTCTTGTGCCTACCATGTGCAGTTTTACATGAAGAGTGGCACTGGGAATGTTTTAAAAAGATGTAGTGACATGCTAAAACATGTCAGAGAGTACAACACATTTCTCTACAGTTTTCCAGAGCCAGGGATTGTGTAAAATAGGGTATCAGCAAAATGTGGACACTACTGTTTTACTCATGGCTGAAGATACCCAAGGGGTGGCATTCTCAGAGCCAGCTCTTTGCCTGTCAGGTACCACTAGCCTGCTGCTACCGTTTTCCTTGGAGGGCTGTGAGGGATCTTAGAGGGCATTGTGTAGTTTTTTATTTTTTCTGGCCATGACTTGGGTAACATGTCCAGCATAAGCCTTGTAAAAGTCAGCTTGTGCTACTTTTCTTCTTAGTTTTCTGTGTCCCAAAACAAGTGTAAGGGTCAGGTTCTGCTCTCCATTCAATCTGTTGATATCAGTGGGATTGCATGGTTCCAGTCCACAACAGGATTGAATCAGTGTTGAGCCAGTCCTCCATTATTTGGACTGCAAGTCTTAAAATCAGTGTGGGATTGAGGCCAAAGCGCAACTGCATGAGGTGAAAAATCCCCTTTGTAAAGCCTGAGGCCAGCAAATGGAGTAGATTCTAATGTTGCTGTATGGATCTCCTTTGACACTGCGTAATTTCATAGTGTTATTTTTATTCTGGTAGAGATTTTTTTTTTTAAGACAGAAAAGCAAGGCATGAGAGTTCAGGTTATGCTAGACATGATCTCATAATAAATTGGCACTGAGAAATATATTCTTTAATATAATACGACATTTGGAACCAGCTACTTCTATATTACATATTATATAGGTGCCCTTCTGCACGAGTGAGACAAGTGGTGATTGCAACTGATCTCCACCTCCTGGAACAGTGAGGGTTACAGACAATACTGTAGCAAGACTAGCCAGTGTATTTTTAGGCTAATGACTTAATTAGAGATCAAGCACCAGTACAACTTATTTATGCATTGTGCAAATTTCTGTGTATTTCTTCTACAGAAACCCTTACACATTAAGTTATGACATTAATAATCAGACTTCTGCAGTGCCCTGCCTCTGTATCTCATGTTTCCAGTTCTTATGGTGTTCAAATGCTTGTGGAGCAGAATTGTTAAACTCTTACTTTTGGCTGCTGTGTCTTGTAAGGCTTTGCAGGTCACGCTGCAGTAATGTAATGGTACAGAGTGGCCTAATTTGCTCTGCTTTGCTTCCAAAATGGCAATAGTGGGGCAGTTGAAAGGGTCTTCCTGGCAGGTTAGTCTGAACAGGACTGTAATACATGGTTCTCACCTCTTAGAGGACAGGAACCCTTTTTCCAGCTTGATCTCTCTTACATTTGGACTCATTTTCACTGAGAAACTGGTGTTTTTATCTAACCTTTAAAAATTTATTTATATAATATGGAACATCTGAAGTCAGTTAACTGTGTTAAGGAGGGCAGAGGGATCTCCTTCAGTGTGTAATGTTGGAAGCATGTGCAGTCAACTGGAGAGGCTTCAGTATCTGTGTGTGTGAGAAAGGATTTCCTTTTAGGCTTTCCAGTCTGGAGGCAGGCTGTTAATGTAAAAATCTTCTAAGGCTGGCTGAGTGAATTTTTTCATGGTTTAAAACTCTCAGCAAAAGAAACCAAACTAGCTTCAAACTAGTTCTCTGTAGTCAGTGGTCCTGGCTATAACCAGCAACTCCTTGTCTTCAGTCATTAGGAAATATTTATGAGTTCACTGTGCTCTGTGAGTGCTTTCTGAGATCTGCATGTCCTCATTAATCCTTCTGACCACAGGCTCATGAAACATCTCTTGTGTCATGGAGAGCCTCACTTAACTCTTTTTAACTCACTTAATGTAATCTATATTTCAGCTATTTGTGTGTCAAAAGTGATTATAGTATTGTACAGCTAGATCATTTATGTGGGAGAAAGGAATTAAGGCAGGCTGTACATTATGCCTATCTGACGAGCATCTTAAAATACTATGCAGTAACCTCCACAAATTATTAAGTTATAGTATTAAAAGCTGTTTGTCTTGGTTTTGCTTCTTCTCAGCTTTTTTAAGGAATTCCATTTGTGCATTTGGTACATTACTTTCTTATAGGTCTATTAAAAATTATTTGTACCTCTTGCTAGTCTAGTAGTTTTGATTTCTCTTTCTAGTATGTCTCTACATTTTTTATATTGTGTTTAAAAGAGAGAGTGTGCTTTAATTCTTTGAAATCTATTGCTCTTACAGGAAATTGTTAGGTAGCAGCCTAAAGGGAAATGCTTCCAGTAACTGGTACATTCTCTTTCCATTAGAGATTAACCATTCCAAGCAGTTGTCCCAGAAGTTTTGCAGAACTGATGCACCAATGTTGGGATGCTGATTCAAAGGTAATTAAATGCATGTTTGATTTCTACATCACCACTCCTGCCTTGCTTTGCAAAATTCATGAGCATTTCTTTGGGAGACTCTGAGCTGACACCATTGACAGATTTCGTCACAAAGATACCCAGGACTGTCTTTTTTTTTAGTGGGTTAAATATGTGTCTCTCCCTTATAATCAAAAGTTATTATGCTGCTAACTTTCCTGACCACTAAAGACAATGACAGGAAATATGGTATGATGGCCAAAATGTAGTAATTTTGGAGAAAGTGGAAAAATTGCAGATTTTATATTTTCTTTCAAAGGTTAATATTTAATCCCTCTTGGATGTATGTGAGCATCACATTATGAAATACATATTTCAAGGTCTGTGTGCCCTACTTGTGTTGAAAACACAAGTATAAGTAAAGAATTAGTGAATCCATGAAACATGGATAGGAACAGCAGCAACACATTCTAAATTAACATTAAACCTTTCCTAATCTGTTCCCGTAGGACTTGAATGGTGAGCTTTATAATGACTGTACTGTAATAATATGATAATAGTGGTGCCGTTTAACCATGAAAACAGAATAATAAGTTAAAAGAGCTGCACCATTGTCACTATTAATCTACTGCTACAAGGAAGGGATTAAATAAGGATTTAGAGAGTAAAAGCCTTTGTAGATTATGCGAGTTACCTTCTTTAAATGGACTCTGTGACCATCTTGTTGTACATAAAACTGTCTGGAAGGAGCCTGTGCACATACTAGCCTTAGTACCAAGGACTATCATCCATTTGCTTTACCTATGAAAATATTTGAGACATTGAAGAATAGTTAAGCAAAGGAAGTAGTGCTCTTTTACTCAAGTCAAGGCACCAGGAAGAACTTTGTTTCTTTAAACTCAGGAGAAAGTAAGCTACTACTTCAGAGAGACCAAGATTAATTCCAAGACAAAGTAGAGCATATAGGTGCTCTAAACTAGAATTTATCCCCAGACAGTAGCCATAGAGGAATAACATGAGAAAGGAAATACCTATTCTTGGTCTCTCTTTTTAAAGCAAGGGTTGCTTTCCTACAGAATGGATCTGGACGACTGAGATCCATCAACACGTGATTTCCATGTGAACAGACATAAAACTGCCATTCCCTTAATAACTCCCCACAGAAGGAAGGGGACAAAAATGCTTTGAGTTTTTGAACCTACAATTAGGCTGCTTAAGTTCTAGGTCAGTAATTACTGAAGAGGATCTTCAGAGCCAACTACTTATCTTTACTAACTGCTTCCAAATGTCAGCATCACTACCAAAGGCCCCAGAATAAGAATTATTGGAGCTTCTTTTCTGTAATTGTAGCACATACTAGATCAGCTCACTGCTGTGTTCGAGCCACATCCATAAGTGTCCAAAAGACTGTTGCTGTTTTTCAAGGAGAGGGAGGGATTTGCACGTTGTAAAAGAATGATGCTTAACCATCAGGCTGAGTTCTGTCTGACAGAGTAATTATCTGGATGCGGACTGGTTCCTGGGGACATTGTTCCCAGAGATGTCTCTGATGCATGCAAAGTGTGAATCTCATGTGAGATGGGTTTTTTCTGACAGTCTGCTCTTCACTAGTTTTTTTTCATGCAGCTCTTCTGCTAGGCAATTACAGCTTTGTTCACATGACTGAAATGGAGTTTTCTGTGGTCACAATTTGGGCATGTGACTGACCTTTTCAGTCACGTGTTGGAAAAGGATCACTACTTACAGTTCTCAAAATGCTTTGATAAAGGGCTGTGTGGCCTGCATGAGCCAAAAGATGGAGCACGCTCCTCTGAAATACTGCTCTGTGTAACGTTCCCTTTTTGCCAGGATTAGCTTTAGAAAATCAGATCGTTGATGCATGAACAAGTTACTGAAGGTCAAGCAGGGGTGAGCTTGAGTATGTCAGCTGCTCAAAAGCAGTTGCTAAGGTGCATACTTTTAGCCCACAGAAAGCATGAGGTAACTTTTGGTGGCTTACCCCTGAGAAATGAGGGATATGCATTTATGGTGGGGCTAAGGAATACACTTGGAGAGCTGCTGCAGAGCAGCCGGAGTGTCAGACACTGCTCACACCATAATTTCTTCATGGGAACAGACAGAATTATTAATGTTGCTTTGACTTCTTAAGAATTTTTTCAGACGTGGAGAAAAATATTGGTAGTGCATTGCTCCACAAGGTACTTGGGATGGTAGTCTTTATGCAGTTTAAACTGCTAATTGAAACAAACAGTTCACACCTTAAAATTTCTGCCAAACAAGTTGCTTTTGCTTGGGTATTAGGTAGAAACAAGTTGCTCATGACTGATGTCTTTGTTTACTGGGGTTACTTTCTTTCGAGACATGGGTGAACAATTCTTTCTTATTTCATCTGTTTCTTCAGTCTCTCCCCACATCAAAGGTGTTTATAAATTATGAAGTATTTTAATGGAAATCAGAAATGTGGGAACAGAGAAGAAGCAAAAAATGAAAGCCATATGGATTAAATATCCTGGGTTTATGCAGACCTATTCAGTAAGAAATACTGAGTGGAAGGAAACAATGAAAACATTAGCCAGAATTATTTCTAGAGGGGCATATATTTTAAAGATTTCAGTATGAGACATCAAAGATATAAAGGGAAACAGTTTTCAAAGGCGACTCATGCCTTGATATTTTAAGAATCCCTTATAATGGCTTTCTAGAAAGTGCTAAGCAGTTATCCCCTGAAAAGACTTTTTTTTTAAGTTTCTCAGCTCAGGCTCCCAGTTTCACAAATCACTTCTTGCCAGTTTTAACCAAGGTACCACTCTGCACTTAGAGTGCATTTATTAAATCTGAAATTTTCCTTTCCTAGGGGCAAGAAACCAAAAAAACCCACATGACAGCGTAGGCTTGTGCCTTCCTGTCAGGTTTGGCTCCATGAAAAGCTGTTACCTGTAAATCTGGCAGCTGCAAAGCTGGCAGGGTAGCTACTGGCAGTTCACAGAATTTGCACAGCCAGAGATGTACAGTACTTTGACAGTACTGTGTGACTCTGAATTTGCTCCAGCTCCAGTTGCACAACTGAGCAGCTCCTTTGCCTATACTGTAGGACCCACCAAGTGAGTGTTGCTGCTTCTCCCAAATCAGCTGGTTGATCCTTTTGCCCACCCTTAGTAAAAGCCCTGTTCTCTGTCATTATCTCCCCTCCGGTTACTCCAGACAAGCCTGACAGTAGAGTGGACTGTGCTTGCTTAGTGTCAGCCCTGCCCTATACTTCCCAGTATACACCTGAGAAAAAAAGAGCAAGCAAAACTCCTGGAAGTGTTTTGTAAATTATCCTGAATAATCCATAAAATACTGTTGATAATGCAGCATGGGAATGTTTGCCCTTGGTGTCTTCCTGAAAATAGAATTTGTTTAGTACAGGCACATTATGTACCTGCCAGTCTGTTGGACAGTGTGTAGCAGTTGCAGTACCCTGGTAAGTTGGAGGGAGCCACTCTCTCCTGTCTGGCAGCTTCCTCACCATTTGAGAAGCCCCTGAATCTCTTCAACAGTTCACATCTGCTGGTGTGGTTATAAAAGATGCAGTAGTAGCAACCAAAAGGGTGTGAAGGCCATTGAAAGGTTCTTCTGCCCCAAAACTGCACTGGAGTTGGTGGTGGTGGTGTCATGGATGGATTTTATGCTCTGAGCCCCCAGCGCCCACTCCTGACCAGGGAGGTTTGGGCTTTTCCAGAGTGTGTTCAGAGGATCCGCTCAGCTGTGGCAGGTCCAGCAGCATCATGCACGTGGAGGGGAGCACGGCTGCCTCCCCAGCCCCCTGTAAAGGCAGGGTGACCCTGCTGGGTTTCCATCCAAGGGACTGTGTCACCAATGCAAGCAATGTGCAGGTACCTGTTGCCGTGAAGCTCAGCGTGCCCAGTTTGCTGCTCCCTGCATGCTGGGCTGGGGACCAAATTGCGTAAGCACATGGGGCTGTCTGTTGCAAAGAAAACCTGAGTAGCTCACTAAACTGCCCATTGCCTGAAATCATGGAGATGGACCAAAAAATGACAGACAAAACCTCCAGTTACAGCCGAATAGTGCAGCATTACAGTATAAGAGAGCTTGTCTCTTTTTTTGTTATGCATTTGACACTTTTTCATACTGTTTGACATTTAAAATAAAGAAATTGTCTTTCTTTTATAATGTGGAAATCACTTGGATCTTCCTGAGAGAGACACCTCAGCATTGTTCCTAATTGTTTTTGTGCTCCCAAATTAAAATGCACGTTTTAATTGCGGCATCTGTAATTTTAGCAGAAATGGTATAATTAAAGGCACGATAGAGAGAGAATGTGCATCATCCCCTTATTATGTATCTACATTTTGTTTCAACCTTTTGTCTCAACCTTGTCTGGGGTCTGTCAAACAGACTAACAGAGTCAGCGCTCTTTCAAGAAACACATTTAACTGTGGCTTTTTCAGTTTTCAGTTATTATCCTATTTCATAGCTTCCCCTTGGGACTAGGGGAAAAGTAAAATAAAACAGGAAAGTTTTAACTGCTCTTTCTGACTTGTGAGCACAGTGGGTGCTGGATGGAGAGCCCTGGAACAGAAAGTTCAGTAAATGAGCCCAGGACAGAAGAGCAAAGGGTCCACTAAAGTAAGCTTAGCTGCCAGGTGAGACATCCTTCCCTAGCCTCAATCTTCACTTCTTCCCTGGCTGTTCCTGAGGTAGCTAAATGAGAGTTTTTCTGAAAAGCATCTCCTCTGCAAGTGGGGAACTGCAGCCATAAGCCTGGTTTTGATGGGCAGCTAAATGTCTTGTTCACACACCAAAGAGTTTGTTATTACCTGTAAAAGACCATCTGTATAATTACCAGTTGCTAGTGGGCCAGCCTTCTCTATTTGGAAGCATTTTCCCTCTTAGCTTGAGAAAAGTTACTCTTTCAAATTAAGAATCTAGATGATTATTGATGCTTCTAATGTTTAATGCTGTTTTACTAGTAGACATTGGAGACTAAGCTAAGGCTTGAGTCCTACTAGCCTATGTGACTCTTCCCAAACTTTTCTTTAATGGAAGAACAAAAAGAAACCCATTCACAGACTTACAGTCCTCTTGTAGGATGCTGTGGTCAGAAAGAAGTGTGGCAATTTCTGTTAATGGTGTGGTATCAAATGAAAAAATCCTGCAGATAGTTTTAGTAGTTTTATATGAATGTGAATGCTCTGTTTTGGTTTTCTTTTTTCTTCAGAAAAGACCATCTTTCAAGCAGATTATTTCAATCCTGGAATCTATGTCAAATGACAGCAACCTTCCAGACCAGTGTAACTCATTCCTGCATAACAAGGCAGAGTGGAGGTAAGTTTTCTTCCTCCCAAGATGAAACGATGTGGTTTTACATTGACATGGTATGAGTGCTTTTTTTCAGAAAGACATCAGACTCCGATGATGTACTGGTAGAAAATATGTGTGCTTGAAGTATTTTTAGAACGTAACTTACCTTGTTGTTTTTCAGGAATGCCCAGAATGTTGCGAAACTTGTAGTAGGAGCCAATGCACTCAGCTGTACCCTATATTTATTATTACACTGGTTTAGGCATCATGATATTTCTGGTTTTGTGATTCATGTCTTAAAACCAATTACAAGTTTTCAGTCAATAGTGTGGGGGCAAAAGAACTTGGAAAATATATAATACGTAGGTTTGATGCAATTTTCATAGAGAGTGTACTGGTGATGTTAATATTCAAACCAAAAAAAGATAAGGGGCATAAACCACCCCCCTTCCAAGTCAAGCCTCTGTTTGTCCTCACTTGTATGCATTCTACCACTTTTTATACATTCTGTCCTTTGTACTAACCATGTGTCCACACATCCAGCAAATGCCCAGGCCAGTCCTGGTTTTGCATAGTGTCCCAGCATCGCTTGAGCATATGATTTTACCTATTGCTAACTGTAAATGGAGATGAGATTTGAGAAAATTTTATTACATTACAGTTTTGCAGTAAAACTTCCAGCCTCCTTTTTGGAATGTGCCAAAGCTTCAAAAACCTGTCCCTGAAGCTTGTTTGTGTGTTAGAAAACTTGCTGCTCCCCAGTACAGCCTTCTGTTTGAGAAGGAAAATTGAGAACAGATCTGCGCAGGGAGATGATTTTTGCAGACGATCGTGCCTCAGTCTATATTAAGAAGCGTTGGCCCTATGCCAAATGAGCGGGGAGCAGAAATACTGAAAGATTCCGTGCATCGAAGAAACCGGGACGGGGTGGAGGATGGGGGCGAGCACATGGAAACGGGGCTTGTGTCAAGCCCGGCAATCCCGCGTTTCTTCCGCTGCCTTCCAAGGAAAGGCAAGACGTAGTTTCACTGGGGCGAGTGGAAAAACTGAGCTGTCTCTGGGACGCCCCCGCTGGGTCACACGGCGGGCTATAAATAGCCCGAGCCAGGCCCG
>JACBWW010000014.1:16370972-16397577 GCA_020086605.1 Lanius collurio
AGCAGACCCCGAGCGTCATATAGTGGTTTTGATAGCAGACAGAAGAAGGAGGGTTGGAAAGAAATACGCCTTAGTGAGGGGTTTCTTATACACGCCTATATAATAAAAATATTTATTTAAAAGATGAGCAAGCACTCAAATGTCTTTTGCCAATATAGCAAAATAAAAGCTGTGCTAGCAGACATTTGGTAGCAAACATTGTTTTACTTAATCAGTTTATTTCTTGAAGTGTGATTCAGGTGGCCGGAGTATTTCTTGCAAATTTGTTTTGATGCACCTAAATTTCTCAGATGAGGAATGTCTGAAAAGGTGTTAATGAAAAGCCATGTAGCAACAAAAAGCTCTTTAGTACTATCAAGTAATGGGAAAAGTTCTTACCATGGAGACTTGTGTTAAAGAATATGGCATTTTTTCTGGAATAATAAATGACTTGGAGACAAAGAAGTATGAGAGAGAAAACACAAATTCGTGTTGAGACATGATTTGTCTGAAAGCAAAGATGATTTCTGAATCAAGCCAAAATGAAAACACAAGGTTCGAAAAGAGCACAAGTCATGTGGGCACTTGTTTGGAAGCTGGAGGGGTGCTCTCCTACCCAAATTCTGGTAATGGCTGCCTGCCCTGATGTGAAAGCCATGTCTGTATGGAGGCATTCGTGAATGTTGAGCCAAATTAACAGAAAGGATGCCACCTGAAATAGATGAAAGATGCATAAAGTAATCCCAAAGGACAAACTAAAAGAGACTAAGTTTGTTAATAAAAACAATTGCACAGAAGTTTAATGTATTTTAACTTCTGCATTGAAAAATCTTTGCTTTTACTGATTGCTTTTTTTTTTCCCCCATGGTTTCTTATCCCACAGTGATTTGCAAAGAGATAGCTGAACCAGCAGTAGGGAAAGAATGAGATGTATTACCACAAAATAGGGAATTTTAATGAGGCCTGGATATGAGAGCCCTGGCGAAGGGTGAGCTTGGGAAAAGCAGAAGTTATGCTTGTTCCTTTGAGGGACCTCTGAATTAATGATCCAGATACTGCACTTGCATAAGGATACTGCACTTACCAAAGCAAATCAAAGCTCAGACAAGCTGGATTGTGTTTTTCCCCACTCTTGAAAAAAGGCAAGCTAAGGTTCTTTTTGTATAGACATGCCCAAACTGTAGCTATGACAGCAAGCAACTGGAGTCTTCAGTATCACTGCCTGGCTGGCATGAAAACTGAGAGTGGGCTGAATCTATACATGACTGGTGGATTTGATAACACAAATGATGCTTTGACATATCTATATAATGTAGTCTTATTTGCAACGTTTTCTGGTCTTAATTTTTATATTAATAGCACATTTTGATTTGCTTGTTCTATATTTCCTTAGAATAGTACAGTGTACCCTTTCCTAACTGTTCTACACGTTTGACATATTTTTATTATTTAATAAAATAGGGGCACTGTCTTATGCCCGAGTTGCATAGGTCTGCCCTACGTTTAAGTTCATATTATGTGATCTTTTTGGAGCCCTTTCTCAAGTCACTTGTATTACAGTAGGAAAAAATTACTGTAGAAGTAATGATGTTCCAATTCAGTGAGAGATCATATTTGTCTGCATTTAGTCATATAGACTAACTGCATCTCTCCTTCCATCCTCTCCCTGTGAGTGGCTGCTCCAATGATTAAAATAGTTTATTAGTGATGCTTAAATTAGTGTAGTAATTCAAGACACAGAAACAAATGCCAGTCATTGTTTTTAATCTGGGAATGTTTATCATTATAGTTTCTCGTAATGCAGTGTTTGTTCTTTGGTGTCACAGAATGAAATTATTCTAGAAAAACCAGTAAACTCAGACTGCAGAACTACAGAAGCAAACAAATCCACATGTCCTACCATGTATAATGTTTCAAGCTGCTTCATTTATGGAGTAGGACTCATTAACTGGGCAATGTACAGTAGCTTTGTCTTTAATTACACAGTTTCATTATGCAGTGGAATTATTTTTCAGAATGCAACTGTTTTTGCAGACTGACCTTGTATTATAAGAGAAGTTTCTGTCTAATGAAGAGAGGTAATTACAGTACAAAATAGACTTTTGACATAGAGAAAACTATTGTTACCAGGACTCCCCTAGCGCATAATATTATTTTAAAAGAGAATGTAATTTACATATTTAAAAAATTATAGAGTTGTCTGTAAGTAGCAGCGATGATGAGAGACAAACTAAGAAAAGCAGTGCTTGCAACTGCTCTCAAATTGCTCTGTAGTTCCCACAGTAGATAGCATAGTATGTGTTGCACCTGCCAGAAAGGGTTTATGAGGGATATGGGTGTCTGGGGAGGAGTCACTTTCTGACCTTCGGTCCAGTGCCTTTTAGTTTGTTCCCTTGTTGTCTCTTTATTATGATGTGTGACCACTTCCTACCCAGCACAGAGATCTTGATCTATTCATGCCTAAATATGATAGAGAATTTTTCTTGAAATCTGAAGCATGATAATTATGAGGGGCATTTGTTCTGACCACCACATAAAACAGCTCACTCAGCAGGATTCAAGTGTGATAAATGCCTTGTCCCCAGGTGGCTGATTTCTGCAGTAAAGTCATGCAGTAGAATTAAACATGGTGGTAAAGTTTACAATAGGATTTGCTGGTTATTCTAGCTCTGAATCCTTTCACTGTACTTTGTAAACATTACTCTGTGACAGAGATATCTTATCAAAATGAGAAATCCATAAAATTTGGAATATTTATGTTATTTTATTTGCTTAAGTAGACTCTTTGGGTATGCTATTTTCCCACATTGAGAGGCTGAACTCTTTTAGGTTGATAGCAAGGAAGAGTTTAATCATTCTATGCCAGGACAGGAGATTTACAGGAAGAAGTAATTCTCTTTCTCCACCCAAATAGAAATGACAGCTAACTCTTTTAGTCCTTCTACTTTCTTTATGAAAACATCAGAAGGAGCATATTTTGTTCACAGTGTGTTAACACAAGAAAAATAACATGGTAGTTTGAGCAGAATATTTGGCCTTCATAGTCCAAAGAGCTACCTTTGGAGCTCTCTTTAGGATCTCTTGTCTCCTTAGGAGCTCACTTTTTCAAGGAGAAAAACAAATCACTGTGATTGACTCTTCCTACAACTGTCAGGATACAGGTGACAGGCAGTGGACAGTCTCCCAAACAGGCCCAGAAATGGGTTGTTAAATGCAATTTCAACCTCTGATACAGATTGATGATTTCTCTTTGGTTACCCCACAAGCAAAAAATATCGGTATCTGGTGACATGCTTGTTCACCTTCTGTGTATTTGTGTAGTGCAAAACAAGAGCAGTTGAGTTCATGTGTTTCAAATACACTGTCCCTCAGAAAGCATGTCAAAGGAAACTACTTTGTTAAGGCAGGTGTATGCAGTGAAACCAAATAAAGATGGTATCTACAGCTTCTTGAAGCATTGCCTTCATTTGCTACCTTTCCTGCTTTTCATAATACTTTTTTGTATGTATGGTGAGAAGGGGGGAGAAATAAACCAAATCCTTTTCACAACTGTTCCAAACTTAAGAAGCTTGTAACCATTTGCAGGACTTGCTCATATCATGATTTGTATTTTTGCTCTTGTATCTTCACCTAAAGAAACAGCAAGGTAAGTGGGGAAAACATTCCTCCACAAAATGCTTCTGTGCATTTTGAGTGTAAGTCCAAATAGTATTTATAGTCAAGTTATAAACCCAGACAAATGGGCTTCTTGGACTGCCTGTATTGTGTTGCTAATGCTTGTCCCATTACCAGTTCTTAATGCAGTTTCTTTATGGATCAGATCATGTTTCATGATGCTGGGGGGGAAAGAAGGCATTTTTGTTTTTAAAATGTTTTTGTTATATGCTATTTTACTCTTTCAAATGTTATTTTTCTTCAACTGAAGGTATTATGGTTCTTCTCAAGTATAAACATTGCCATTTGTTCCTAAAGCGGTGAAAGACTTTGCATTTGGTAATTAAATGAACTGCTTGAGTTAGTATTGTACTTTTCAGCCTTTCACATTTAATTAACATTCAAGTGGGAATTATGAACAATTTATATCTGTCAGGAAAAGACAAGACGTAACAAATTGTCTCCGTGCAGATGTGAAATTGAGGCAACCTTAGAGAGACTAAAGAAACTGGAGCGTGATCTGAGCTTTAAAGAGCAGGAACTAAAGGAGCGGGAGAGACGTTTGAAGATGTGGGAGCAGAAGTTAACTGAACAATCAAATACTCCTGTAAGTAGACAATAACTCAATCTTTCATCTTGTGTCAGAAGTATTTGGAGCTTTGTCTATGTAAATCTCAAGATGCACCAAGGATGTAGTGCTCCTTTTTTTAGTTGTTCCTTTGGGCCAATTTTATTGCATCACTGAAGGTAACAATATTTTTTTTAAATTTCATCTAATACATTAGATACCACGTTACTGATGGTTCATATTGTGACATGGGAATTTTAAGTAGTGCCCCATTGATTTATTTAGAGTTCTCAGCTTAAAAAGTTGTTTACATTCAATAAATTCTTTTTTCAACTAGAAAGTTGTTGACTTTATAGGATGCAGGATTTGGTCTTAAATGTAAGAATAATTTTTATCTTCTAGAAGGCATGTCAGGAAACTTATGCAGATTTTTTTGATTCTGTTCTTTTTCTTTGAGAAGAAGCAAATTCCCATTCTGTGAAAAGGGGGTCAAAGTTTAAAGTGTTAATATAATTATTTGTTCATAATTATAGTTAACATAACTTTGACTGGCCAGTTACCAGTTTGTAGAATTGCCACATTTCTATTAGTAAATTGAACAAAAAAACCTTCCTTGAATTATCTTGTATTTCTTAATGAAATACTGTGCTCCTCAACCGCTGATTGGCAGAGGGAGGACCACAGGGTTAGTGCATGGCGAGACATAATACAACAGAGTTGTTAAAAAATAATACTGTGATACCTACTTGTTTTTAAAACACTAGCTCCAACAAATACCAAATTGAGATTGCAGTAGCATATAATTTTTCTTATGCACAATTTTATCCTACTTAAAACCTTGATTCCAGCCAGACCCATTTACATATGACTTGTTTTTAAGGCATAGCTTATTGCTGTTGTTTGAATGAAGTTGCATTTATGTTCCAGCTGCGAACATGCAGTAATGAAATCATGGAGGATTAATGTTTTCCTATGTGCAGATTCTGTATGTTTTCGGTAGATATCTCTGTGCCTGCTTTAACACTTGCAAGATTCCAGTAACTGAGCTGTGGGCCATCCTCTATCCTGAGCACAGCATGAGACACAGCCTTAACGAGCAAACCTTTTCACCAGCAAGGCCCTAGGGTTTTTTTATGCTGTACTTGCTTATGACTTGTACTTTTCACTTAGAGCTGCATTGCTGCAAGAATAAAGCATTGTGCTAAGGCCTATTGTGCTAAGCATGAACTGTCTTTCTGCATAGCATTAACCCAACTCTCCTATTGCACTTAAATGCAATTTCTTCTAATAGAGAAATATAGGTTTGTTTTTTCCATACATTTTAAGTGAGCTGTTACATAGAACATACCTTTTTTAAAAGCCTTTTATTGGAAAAAAATTTGCATACTGGCAAAAAGGGCTTGTTCAAGCAGGATTGGATTTTTTGTAGCGCTGGTTACACATACAACTATATTGTAAATTCATAGCTGTAAATCATTTGCAAAATACTGTTGGGTATTCTATTTGCAAGCTGTAATCCTTAGGAGTCAAGCATCTGTCTCCCTTCATTAGTTCAGGCAGTGTCTGCTCAGCAGCGCCAAACTGGAGGGTTACAACGAGGAGCTGCAGTGCTCAGCTTCAATCTAGCTTGACTGTAAAAACAGGAGTAAAGATATGGCACCCAGAGCTGTGACACATCTTAGTGTCCCCATGAGGCATAAACCTGGTTCTTAGCCAATGCTAGGCCTCGTTGTGTCTTAGCTGGTACTCTTGTCTCTGCTCTGTATTCTGCAGTCACCTCTTCGTTTTGCTCTGCAGCAAAGACCAGAGGCCAGCAATGGTGTGCAGGAGGAGAAACTTAAATCAAGCGAAAGGAGAACAGTGAAGCTGTCTCTGCCACTTGATTTTCCAATGTTGTAGGGTTGGTAGAAGCTTCATCCTGCATGGTAGGTAACTATGAGTGGCAGGCTGCTCCAGCTCCAAAGAGTAAAGTATAGCTTCACACACTTCAGCGTGAGGGAAGGATGAGTCCAGTATTTAGAAATGCTTCTGTGCATTTCTCTCTGCTCTTGTTTTGACCCTATTTCTGCCATATCTTATACACCTTTGAGTCTGAAAATTCTTTTGTGTGGATCTCCAAGAGCCTCTAGCACAAGGGAATATGGAGTATTTTGGTGGAGTAAAATATATCTATAGTTGCAGCGAAATGGGAGACTTCTCTTGAAAGAAGATCTGACTTTAAGAAGGTAGTGTATGTAGCTAAGATGGACCTCTTATTTAGAGGAAGACAGTGAGCAAGGCATGAAATTCATATACTCACCTGTGATGCCCTGTACCTGCAGGTGGTCATTTAAGAACCATGGAATTTAGAGAGATTGGTGGATCCCAGCCATTTCTAAATGTCTCTTCTGATAGTCATATGCAGTGTGTCACTAGAGGCATGTCCTGTCCCAACAAACTCTTTAAATTCTCCAGATAAGGAGATGGCACAATATGGAGGTAGTACAGTGATTATAACTTGCAAAACCATTCGCAGCTTACCCACTCTCAGGCATTGAACAGTCAGTGACACAGAAATGTGTTTTAGTGGAAAACTGATTTGCAACTTTGTTGATTTTTGGAGGGAATTCTTCCCATATGTCAGGGGATGCTCTTCTGTGGATCTCAAGTGACTATAGCTACCTGGCAGTGAGGCGTGTGTGCTGTGTACTAGGTCTTTTTTGTAAAAGATTCCCTCTTTTTGTTGGGAAGAGCTTTTGTGATCCTTGATCCAACTAGCCCTCTGTTGATGTTGTAACTGAGTTTTTTTGTACAGCCAGGTGTACAAAAGCTTAGCTGCAGGTTCTGTCATCAGTTAGTTATAGGATGTATGGAGAGTATTTAGAGTACCCCATCATCCCAGCCGCTTAGTTTTATTTTTGTTTCTTAAATCCTGATCACTAACTTTGCTTAACCACAATGCAAATAGTAAGTCTATGTAAGTAGGGAAAGCTCAAGGGGAACAGAAGACAAATACTGTCTTTTTTAATGATAGAAAATCAGTCAATGTAAGTGGTTTTACCAAGAAATGGGCACTCTTTGAGCAACCTGGCTGTGAAGCCTCTTGTGTTACATACCAGGGCATCACTATAATCACCCCTGTAACCTGTTGTGACCAACTGCCTTTCACTTCTAGTCAGTTTTCTGGTTAGGTTAAAAATGATATGAAAAAACATTAATTTTGGATAGGTAATTTTGCAAATGCTTTGGAAAGAAAGGCTAGTGCAGGTGTTCACACATGGCTCCTTTGCTGTTGTTTTAGTAGGTAGTTTAATTTAGGATGAAACTCCTGAGTTTTTATTCCCTGTGAACCACAGGCAAACATGTCACAGAGGTTAGAGCCTGGCCACTCAGAAGAGTCATTAACCATTTAGCTGAAGAGGGCACATTTCATTTGTTACTACAAACAGACTGGGTCAGGAGAATGCCATTAACTGTAGGTGAAGTTTATGTAAGTAGAAATTTAAGAAGATGTACAACCATATGACAGATGTCTCTTTACACCACTAAAGAAAAAAAAAAAAAAGCTGAAGAAGCTGACAGGCTGACCAAAACCACCCCTCTTCCCCTGCCTGCTTGTCCCTGGGATGGCTTCTGAAAGGGTGGTGCTGGTGCAGGCTGGAGGCTGGTTCTCCTGTCCTTTGCATTGGTGAGAGACTCATTTCTGATTGTGGCTGTTGCAGGGTGACCCTTTCTCTCCTTTTGAGCATACACTCAAAACCAGTCTGCTGTTGCTTTCAGTTCTGATGTTTAGGGGCTGCTACTTCTGCACCGAACTGCAGAGCTTGTTTGGGTTCTCTGGTCTTAACCTGATTTATTCTTCAATCCTGAACAGTTGAATTAAGCAACTCCAATTGCCTTGGAACCAGTCCACCCGGCTGGGAAATATGTTCTGTTTTGTGCTGTACAAAGTGAAGGATTGAAGAGTTTGAACCTTCTTTTATCATGAAAGCTCTGTTGCCTGTGGTTCTTGCCATGCCACTCAGTGATTTTGCACTTTGGTTTAAGAACAATGACCCCAGAAGGACACTGTCTGTTTTAATGAATTCTTACTTGACCTCCATGTTTAGATTTACTAATTGTATGCTTTCTGTTGATTGCTGACTAATCTGGTGGTGTCTTTTTCCTTGATTTTTAAATTGGTTCTAACTTTCACTTTTGCTCTGTCCTTTCCTCCTTTAAATAGTTTTTCTTACCTCTTGCTGCAAGAATGTCTCAGGAGTCTTACTTTGAATCTAAAACAGAGGAGTCAAACAGTGCAGAGATGTCATGTCAGATCACAGCAACAAGTAACGGGGAGGTAGCTGGCATGAACCAAAGTCTGAAGGCCTTGATGATGACGGGCTTTGGGGATATCTTCTCTCTGAACCAAGCAGGATCTGTCCTGCATTCTGGGATGCAGATAAACATGCAAGCCAAAAAGAATTCTTCTAAAACCACCTCTATGAGAAAAGGGAAGAAAATCAACATGGCTTTGGGTTTCAGTGAATTCGACTGGTCAGATGACGATGATGATGATGATTTTGATGACACAGATGATAGCAGCGAATGAAATAAGTTGTAGAAGTAACCCTGAAATCGTTTTAGCAAAGCAAAACAATAAAGTTTTAGAACAAGAATCCTGTCAGTTTGGTCTGTTTAAATCCTGTAAAAGAACAAAAAACAAACAACAACAAAAAAGATCTTCTTCAGGCTGAGCATATTTGTATGTAGAAAGATATGTTGGTTTTGTTTCAATTATGCTGACTTATTTCTGCTTTGATGAAATTTGGAACTGAACTTTCCAAACTAATTGAGATTATTATTATTATTTTAAGAACCATGATTATATCTATAATTCCTAATGCCTGATTACAGAAACTATGGCTTGATAAATTTAAGATCTGGAAACACTGGGAGAAACTTCAATGCCTTTAATGCTGTTAATGTACTTCAAATTTTTCTTTTGTGTTTTTTGTCATTTCCCTTACTCCTTTAATTGTCAATCATATGCATATACTTGTACTTCCAGATTTGCTATTCTCTGCATCCATTCTTTCGTATTGGTGTAGTGAAGGGGTTTGCTGTGTTTCTAATTTAACGCCCTTTTCAAGGCAGCATTGTGGGAAGTCACAAATAGGTTTCTAGGAAGAGAGAAGCTTGAAGGGGAAGAGAGGGGTTAGTTAAATATACAGTTTAAACATTGAATAGCAGCAGAACCCAGATAATGCCTATTAGTAGATGATTTGTATAAATGTTCTTTTTTTTCCTTCTCACGTGTATGTGCATGTGTATATAATTCACGCTAGCAAAATAAACTGCAATCAGACCTCTGCATCTATTATCAGATATTGTGATCTAGAAGCTAATTTTCAGTTATGTTGATGTGAATCCATGAAGCCTCATTAACTTTGATGGACTTATTCTTGTACCTGAGAGCAAAAATCAGTGTTTGTAAATTTTGATTCTGTTGTATCTCTTAAACAGCGTGTGACATCCTTAGGAAAGGACAAAGAGAAGCCACTATGACATTTCAGCTTGGGCCCTACTACTGTGGCTTGTGTGAAATTCTCCCTGATGGCAGTAACATCAGGAATATTTACTAGTCTCTGCATACCTGTTTTTTGCAGCTACCTTACTTTTAAAGTATTGTCGCTGCTGTTACAGCTTACCATAAAATTCAGTGTGTAACAATCTGCTGTAATAATTGCCTGCCAGGCACTTATGTTGAGAGCAGTGAGGATGTTTCTCCTGATGACCCCTTTAGTGGTGATGCAGAAGGAGGGAGGGAAACTAGTGCAAACACAGATGGAGGTTAGAAAGGAAGATGTTGTAAAATATTTGCCAAGGAAGAAGGGCAGCATTTCAAAAGAAAAATGTTACTGTGTAGTTCAGCAGTAGTGGGAATAAGCCATCAAAATTCCATTCTCAATTACTAGTAGGGTTTCTTTTATGAAAACTTCTGTTTTTGAGTGGCTTCTTTAATTATAGGCTTGCCTGTTACACAGCTCTAACCTACATATTATGATGTTTGGTGGATAGCTTTGAGGAAAATGGATATATTAGATAACAGCAGGCTTGAAATCATTACATGTTCACTTAACAAAACAAAATTCTTTGAAGGAGTTTTTCTAGAGTAAGCACCTCTTTGGGTTGTGAGAAAGAATTGTTTTATCCTTGAGCATCAGCACCAGTCTGGTAACCTGCAAGGCAGCAAGTGCTGCGCTTCAAGCTGGCCTACTCCCTTCAGGCTGCACAGGATTAGACCCACCGAGATGCGTAGTTCCTGCAGGATGTCATTTAACCTTCTTCCAAACGCTTGCAAATGCACTGATGTGAAGTTAACCCTCTTGTATCTGGAGGCTTTTCTCATGAGGAAGTTATGATTTAAATGATGCGGTGCATGTACAAAGTATCCCAAGGAGAAACTCCTTCGGATCAGGTGGGGATGGCTTCTTAGGTCCATCAGAGCAACCTGATTTGAGGGAGGAGACTTGGAAGGGCAAATAATGACATGGAAATAAGAAAAAATAGCCTTTTCCAGTGCAGATTTTCACTATTTTTGTAAATCTACATCTGCTAACACCCACAGCAATGATACTATTTTTGTAACCGCCACTTTACACTCAGCCAAGTTTGATGGATTTGTGTTATGTAATAGGTGCACTTTAGATCTTAAGATGTGTGTCATTGTGCATAAATTACTGTACCACATAAGCAGTGTAGAGTTGAACAACTGAAAACAAAATTTTGTTCAGTAAATTTGGAATTCAAAAACCCCAAAAAATCTGTTCCTAGAATTGATATTTTGCACTTTTTTGGTGTTTGACAATCTCAGAGCACTTTGTGCACATTTATGTTTGTGTGGGTTTTAACTGAATTTGTAAATTCACTCCTTAATCTTTACAGAAATAAGAATAGTTGTTAAGTAGTATGACACTGATTTTCATAGTGGCAATATCACAAGGTTTAAGTCTGTCTTCAAGGTTTTGTGCTTACCCAGGGGTGTAACTTATATCAGCAAATATAATCAGAATATGGTAACATGCTTGTAGTAATTTCTACTATCTACTTGTTTCAGTATTTTTTAATGGAACTAGATGGATTTTTTCCCCTTCACCTTTCTTTCCTCATGTTGTTTGTCAAAGCAAATTAAACTGTATTAAGGGAAAATTTAAGCTCTTGTAAAAATTCCCCATGTATTTAAAGTAGCAAAAGGGATCTCTGAATCGTAGATAAGGTGATAACATGTCAAAGTCTTCTTATGCAGTTGAGATAGTGTTATACTTAGGATATTGGCTGTGCTTACTAAAAAAGTAGTGATATTGATTGCATCTTTACTTTCCTGTGAAGAGTTTCATACCAGATGTCTCCAGTTTACAAGCCAAACATCATATGTGAGAATCAAGCTGTGTTGTTTCTGCCTCTGAAATGCTTCTCACTAGATAAAGGCTTTAAAAGTGGCTCTGGTGGGCAGGTATGGTGTTTGGAGGAGGTCAGAGTATTTCATCTTCCATACCTGGTTTTGCTCTGCAGTGTATCCCAGTCCGTCTTCTACCAGGTTGTATGAATCTCCTGAACAGTCCACAACCACGGTGTGTCAGCTTATGAAAGCATTAACCAAACCCAGAAGGCATTTCTCTCACTGCTCTGGGCCAAAACCAGAACAAACCACCAAAAGCCTTCCTGTGCACACCTCTCAGCTCACTAGGCCCCACCAGGTCTTTTAGGTTCCCAGTTTTTGCTGTCTTCCATAGACCCTGAAGGTATTTGCAGTAAAATAATATCGCTGCATTTGATGGAGGGGAAAGGTAAGAAATAGGCCTGAACATCTCATTTTTACCAGGCTGCTGTACTGTGAACATTGACTTAGGTGTGTAAATGCCCTCAGAGAAGAATGGGGAGGATCGACTTTTGGCTTGCTTAAGGATGCATGGTCAGCTGGGACCAAGACAGGATGTCCATCTCCCAACTCCCTTTCTTTTCCTTCAGCAGTGGTGAAAAAAAAATGGAAAGGGGACTTAATGGAAGAAAACTTTTGATCTAGTCATTTTTGTGATGATGACTAATTTCTTGGAGTAGCAAGTGCCTTAAGATACGGTGTGTAGGTATGCTGCATCAGCAGCCATTGTGTGCTCCCTGACACGGAGCTTGTCCCCTCTGGATGGGAGGGGCTTCCTGGAGGTGAGGTCTGGCGTGGCCTCTTGTCACACAGTCGTGTTCTTGACTTGTCATTTGCTTATTGTTCCAGAGGTTTTTTTAGATGTTCATTGCCTTTCCTTCTGGGTTTTAAAGTGTTTATTCTGAGTTAAATATCTGATGCAGTAATGATGGTTATTGCTCTCAGCAGTAGCAATAGATCCACAACGTGCATATAGCTGTTAAGTATTCAGCAGTGTTACTGTGCATCTTTAGTGCTGTACTTTCTTTTCTGTAATCAGGCGGCTTTTACAAGTTTTTAATAAGACGTCTGACTGGACAGAGGTTTTAACTACAGTCCTAAGTAGAACGTTCAGGTAGAAAAAGTAAGTTCATTTAGTAATTTTCACAGCCCTTAAAATGTACTGGTAGGAAGCTGGAGGAGAGACCTTTCCCCTTTCCCCCAGGCTTCGATTTAGTGTACACTGTAAAATCTGCACAAAGATTTCTGATGTGTGAAGATCTAATTTTAAAACTGTAGAACCAACAACTTTCTTTAAACATTTTATATTGTGTGCTAAATATTCATATGCCTTTTAAAGTCAGATATAGTCCACTGCATTTCTTGCTTTTGCACTACTGAAGGAGTTTTGTACTGAATAGTAGGAGTCGATGCTACTTACACTTCAAGTTTGAACTGATGAAATTTGAATAGAAAATACTTTCACAGTGTTAGAAAACTTCATCTTCCCTTCTGAAAAAGCAAAGCTGAGCGCAATGCCTATGCCAAGACTCCTGTGCTGTAAACTGAATATATCATTTGTGTGGAACATGCAATGTTACACTTCTGTGTGGTAAAATCTTGCAGTGTCAGTTATCCTCTTTATTGCACTTGACATACCATGTCTTGTTTTATTCACACTGTGGATTCGATTTTCCAGTGTAAAACCAAAGCAAACAAACAAAAAGAAATCATACTATGTATTCAATTTCCTTGATTGGTGTCATAAACTTTCTTTTGATGTGAACTTTTCCCTTGCTTCTCTTTTGTTCCAAACTTCTATTTTGCAATAAACATTTTGACAGTAAATTTTATGCATTTGTGTCACTGTGTAAAACACTTGTGTTCCAAGAGGTTCCTTATTGTCTGCTGGTTTAAGTCACTTTTTTGTATTACTCACTTTTCTCCTTTATTCTCCCATTAAAAAAAAAATAATACAGAACTTTTCTGCCACTGGTTATATTTAAACATGAAGAAAGCTGAAAAAACCCACTGTACATCTAAAAATGTATTATCAGACTTCTGCAGTAAATTTTTCAGTTGTACAAATTATTGTACCAGGCTTCTGCTGCAGCAGCAGCCAGTTTGACTAGAAATACCTTCAACAGGCACAACTCACGGCCTCCTGAGGGTGTTCACGATTGCCACTTGCCCTTCCTTGTACTTAAGTGTTGCTCCCAGCAGTACTTTTGCCCCACAGCATTCTGCCCAGGCTGCAGGCTGCTGTTAGTGTGCAGCTGGAGGTGATGGGCTGAGGGCCTGCCTAGGGGTCATGCTTGGCTTGTGGGTGGGGGCTGGGGAACCTGAGGGTAGCAGAGCTCTCTGGAGTGGGTGACAAAGGTGTAGGGGCTCGTGGTTAACCAAGTATCTCATAAATCACTGTTATCTACATCAAAAGAGTTTGCAACTACTTCATGATATTAAGCTTCTGGGAAACACTGACTGTCCAAACTGTCCAAATACAGATCTACAACAATTAATGTTAACCCTTTAAGCTGCATAAAAATGCGAAGAAGGTGAAGCTTGGGATACCATATACCTGAATGAGTAAAAGGGCAAGCACTATTGCAGTGACATCTTCTCCTCTGTCAGTTTTCAGATCATCCCAGAATTTTGTTTAATGCAGCCATTCCTCTGTGATTTCCTAGTGCTTCAAGAGCTAAGACCATCATGCTTCCAGCAAAATGTAGGAGGAGGCTGGGAAGTGCTGCACTCCCCCAGCCTTAGGGGAGCCGATACAAAGCATTGGCAGAAACCAAGAGAGACTTGTCTGTACATGGACAGGAAAACAATCTGCAGTGGCCAGACTCCAAATTCTGTTTTCGCTGCTGTCCGGTGAAAGTTTCCCTTCCTTTTGCAGAAAATATCCATCATTGGGGAGGGAGTCGTAACCCCAGCATTATTTTCGTTGCAGAAATGAAGTGGTACCAAAGCCATAGCAAAAGCCTTCCCATAGCATCAGAACCAAGAGGAGAGGCAGCTAGAGTCCCTTGCCATTGGATGGTTTACTCTTGCTTCCTGAGTTGTTTTTGTCAGAGATCTGCTGGTAGTTTTATCTGCAGAGGGTGATAGGATTGATTTAGCACTGCCAACAGGCTGTTGGACCCAACTCATGATCAGTGTGAATCCAATGGTTTAGTACATCAATACAAGTCACAGCCTAAGTCCTGCATTTTGCAGGGAAAAAGGAACAGAATAATATCAGCCACCAGAGTAAAATTTGGGTGGAGGGAAGAAAAATGGTCAGATGGTTTTCTTTTCAATTCGTATCTCTCACGCAGTTGCTGCCCTCCTTTGATATTTGTGCATGGACCGAAGAAGATGTGGTGAGTGTTTTGTGTTAATGTGGCTGGGGTTGTGCTGCTGGAGCTCTCTAACAAATTACAGTGGGTGTGGTGGGAGGGAGGGCCAGATCAGAACATCTAGGGTGAGATGCTGTTTGTTTGGTGACACTTGTGTCCCAGAAAGGCCTGAAAATGACCGTGAGTAAATTAAGGATTTGAGTTACCTTCCAAAAACAGCCACATTCTCCAGTGTCTGGAAAACAGTGGGAGCTGGGAACTGACAGCAAGCAGGAGGGCATTCCTGAGTCCTCATTTAAGGAATGTGGAAGTGCCCAAAGACCTGACCCTGGACAGGTTTTATCCCACTGTGTGCCATCTGGATGGCAATTAACTGAAAAAAAGCTTAGGGCTATTTAGGAGAGGGGGGGGGAACCTCTCTTTCATATAAAATAATGGCACTGAGTGCTTTTTACCTTTTTATTCAGTTAAAAGGCTAAACAAGACACATCAGTGCTTTATCTCTGGCATAGTGATGTGTCAAAATGATTTCAATGTCCTATCAAGCAGTCTCTTCGTGTGTTGTGCATCATGAGGTTGTTTGGCTGACATTTACCAAATGTCTGGAAAGCCAGTGAAAAAGCCATAAAAGCCCTGGCTCCTTCACTTCAGCCCTTCTAGCACGTGACATTTCTCAGCTTCTGCTTCAGTCATTTCAGTTCTTCATGACAATGAACTGAGAAAGGGGGCTGCAAAATGGAATGCAGTTTGGAAAAGCTAGATAGAAGTAATCATTTGCATTGGGGAATCTTGAGTCATTTGTCCCAAAGTGAGAAATGTTTTTAAATTTTATTTTAAAAAGGATGATTACTTGTGAACTACAAATAACTGTAATACAAGATTGTGGTAATTTGAACTTCAAGATTGATTCCTCTTTTTTGCAGTTTTTCTGGATGCAACAACTTACTAGAAAAGGTAAAAGCTGTTCATATGTACTTTCATATTCATATTTATGAACTAATATACATTTGTTCACTTCTCCCCCCCTCCGATAAAGTTCTGTGTGGATTTCTGAATAATCTCTTTTATCTTAAGGCGATACTTCTGGTGAAATGAGTGTCTATGCTAGCTTGTTTAAGGAACATCATATCACTGGGAAGCAATTGCTTCTTCTAGAAGAAGAGGATCTAAAGGACATGGGAATTGTTTGCAGAGGACACATCATCCATTTAAAGGTATTATCAGCATATATTGAATGATGCACTAGGTTATAGTGTATTACAGAATCTCTGGAGTTTCAGTAGTTTTAGCAACAGAAAAAGTTACAAAGCTAAAAAGAGAACATGCTCGATATCTAAAATAAACAGAGTTATAGCTTCGTATGGATCTAGAACTTGAAGCAACCTGAGCATTTTATGAGGCATGAAAATGTGCTGTGGTCTTTATACTCCTCTGAAATTCTTGGTTTTCTGGTGACCTGGATGGCAGTTCTGCTACAGATTCACCTAGGAGGGCCACTCTCCCAGCAGAAAAGCTTGGGAATCTTCAGAGAGAGCTCTCTTCAGCTGAAGGAGAAACAGATACAAAAACAGTTATTTAAACTGAAATCTCAACTTCTCAACTTCTAGATCTCATTTATAGTCTAAAGCTTATTTAGACTAACAAAACTCAGTTGGACAACTTTAAAGCTGATTGACAGCCAAGTTTCTTTGCTCTTAGAACTTTGCTTTAAAACAGTGTTTTAAATATCTAATGTTTGTAATAGGTTAAAAAAATTATGGTCTGGAAAATGTGATCACGACAGCAGGAATGGTATTAGTACTGCAGCCACAGGAGAGAGTTCAGTTTTCTGGCAGTCAGCTTTGGAAAAGGGATTCTGTAAAAGCAGCATCTATAATTCTCTTGGGTCTCAATCATTTTAGATCACAATTTGCTAGTAAAGAGATACTTGTATTGTAATTACTAGTCCTGCAAATTTAGCTTCATAAGTCACACAGATTTATTCCCCTTTTGCTCATCAGCCATTTTTTTCCATGCCCACACACCATCACTGATATATTTAATTTACATTTCCTACAGGGAAAATTATTGAAACTTAATAAAGTCTATAATGTCCAAAATGAAAGATCTCAGCTTCCTGGATTGATTTGAGCATAAATAAAAACAACAAAAACAAGCTCCTGAACATCTCTTTCTCTGATTAAGCAGATCTGATTCTGAATGCAAACCAAGGCCAAGCTACCACAACAGTTTACAGGACAGGGCTGTATTTTAAACTCTTCTCACATGCCCTAATATATCCACAGTGGAAAATAGAGAGCACATGGAGTTGTGCTGTTTTTCATGCTGGTATTTGCAGGATGAGATTCTAAATAACTCCCATCTGGTTTTGTTGATTTTTTTTTTCTAGACTGCTATTGAGAAGTTAACTCATGACTACCTAAATCTGTTTCATTTTCCACCATTAATTAAGGCAAGTCTCATTGATATAAGACGTGCTTCTTGTGCTGGTATGAATATTTCACTGTTCTCATGTCTCAACTTTCCCCCATTCAGGGGAGGGCGAGCCTGTAGTTCCTACAGAGGGTTGTAACAAATGCAGAGAGTCAACAGCAGCAATGGGTCACATCAGAACAAGTAATAGGATAATAAAAGTTGTTTTCCAGGAGGTTCTAAGATTTTTTCATGAAGCTGGTGGAATTAAATCAAAAGACAACTGGTCGTGATTAGTTTGCTGTCATTAATCAGAAACGACTTTGAAGAGCCATCCCTCCAAACTGCTGCCACCAGCTGGTCACCTCTGAAGAACAGCAGACCCCTGGCCCAGAATAAGCCCATCATTCCTCAGTTTGCTAATGTTACAGGAGAGAAGGATGGTTTAGTCTCTACTCACCCTTACGTTAACCAATTGGTTTTCTGATATCAGTAATAAGACCCATGCAAAAGGGAAAGAGTGTTTGGGAACCTTGGTATTTCTAGACCAGATATTTGCCTGATTTAGTTCAGTGAACTAATCAAGGAATTCTATACCCCAAATCCTGAAGTAGCATTTTTAGTCATAATTTATTGCACAGCTATAGAGTGAAATCCACTTAAAGCGAATTTGCATAGAGCAAAACTCTGTTCCCTGGAGGGGAAAATGAAAGTCAGAGCATTGCTGCCTTGCCGTGCCAGCTGCAATTCCAATGGCAGAGGCTGCCACAATGCTCACAGGGACACTGCACTGTGCCAGAGCAGCTCAGCCAGGAGCAGAAATTGTGCAGCATCTCCCAGTTGCCATCCACTACCCGCCCTAAACCCATGCAGAAGCCTTTGCCCCTCTTGGAGTGTGATGTCTCCTTTCTACTGCCTGCCAGACTTGTACAGGCAAATCCTTTCTGCCACCAAAGGGTGTGTTCCTGTCTCCCAGTGGGTTGTGGTAGATGTGAATTCTCACCTTTGCCTGTTTTTTTTGGCAGGATTCTGCAGGTGGAGCTGAAGAAAGCATAGAGAAAGTAGTGAATCTTGAACTTGTCTTTGGTTATCACTTGAAGCCAGGAAACGGTCCAAAGGTAAGCTGGGACTGCTAGATCAGTTGGTTTGGTTAAGAGTACCTACTCAGAGGGCCCAGTATCTTCTGGACACAGAAGATAAATTGGCATGAGAATCCTCTTGATTTGGAAAGTGCCGACTGAATGTCAATGTGGCAAATGGGGCTGCGTCAGTGATGAGGAACCATGCCCCAAAACAGGCAAGGAAGGAAGGAGTGGCACAGAAAGTTTTGGCTGAAAGCTTTTGTTTCCTTGTGAACAATTTTTTAAATTGTATTTTTTGTAATTTGGGATTTCATTTTGTTCCTTTTATCCCAATGGGTGTGAAATAATAATCCATTTATTAAAAATACCTACTCACAGTTGAGCAGTGGCATATGCCTGATGTTGGTGGGCAGATTTCCTTTTGTCTCAGCAGAAAGGAGACACTGTTTTATGCAACCAAGAGGAGTTCGGAAAATACATGGTATGCATGGCTGCTGGCTGGGCAGGATGAGACTGGTCCTGGTGGTGTCTGTGTGCCCTCATGGTACTGGGGAAAGAGGGGAGGGGTAGTTGCAGCACATTGCACAAAACTGCTGCACTACAGCTGGTAAAAGGCAACAGCCAGCGTGCCACATCCTAATCAAACCTCAGCTCCGAGCTGAGCTGGTTGAAGGATCTCTCGTTACATCCTGTGTAACAGGAGCGTTGATGACTCCAGATGTTCCAGCAAAGGATTTCTACCACATTGTTTTGTCTCAAGAGTGAGGTTTGTCCCATGCTTTTTGTTTTCTTTGTCCAGCTTGCCATGGACTCTGAGTTCAAGGGTTTTAGAATTAATCATCTATGTGGAAATTGTGTGCAAAGCATTTCTGAGCTAGAGTCAGGGGTTGTGACAGCAGGATTTGTTTCCTTTTGTATTTGATAAATCTGCATTGTGTATCCACCCTAAACTTGTGGGAGGCTGACTTTCATCTTGTGTTATCTGGCTGCTTTGCTTTCAGGGCATATTGTTTGCAGAAGTCTCTTGATTTCTGTACTTGGTGATGCTTGCAGAGAAAGCATTTAGGTTTGAACTTAGTAGGAACTTGTACTCATACTGAAATAATTTCATCAATTTGAAAAAGCTTTTTGTCGGGAGATTTTCTTTTTTAGTTTGTTTCTTTTATCCTGAGTACTTCTTTTTCCTACAAAAATCTTCTTTATCACTATGGGAATTACTTAGACCGTTTCAGTGTTCTTGAATGCATGTTGCTTATGCAGCTGTACAGATCCTTTTTTGTAGGTGTGCATTTTTTTCTCCCATGTGCAACTAACTCTTCAAGGAACTAGAAGTCCATGAAATAGCTCATATTCCACTTCCAATATGGGCTGTGAGCCATAGAGCAGGGTGGTGGGCAACCACCCCCAGGAAAGAGCAAGAGAAGGAGCAAATTAGACCTCTGCACACTGTAGAGAAATTCATGTTATACTAACACCTCTTAAGTTTGAAGAGGAGTAGATGTTTTAGCCATGACAGCAAAATGTGCAAATGAGACTGTATGCAAAGATTATGGGCCAGAAGCTGAGTTGTTAAGAGAGAGCAGAGTTAGTTCAATGGGCCTGTGTAGTATCGACATAACCTCTGCAGGCTCCTGACAACCTTTTTTATTTGGTCCTGCCTTCCCTGTGAGCTCCTTATTGGTCCTTTCCTCTCTGTGTGCTGTTGGGCCCTTTTCTAAGGAAGCCATTCCCTCTGAAGCTGTGGTTGCATGCCAGGCATGCCTTCCTTGTCAGATGCCCTGCTGCAGCACTCCATGTGCTTAAGTGATGCCTTTGCAGGGAATGCACAGTTTATCACCTGAATATGTCTGGGCTGGAAACATCTGTCTGAGATCTGCACATTAACTTGGACCTGCCTTTAAAGATGTTGCAGCAGACCCAGTTTGAAAAAGTGGACTAGAAGAAGTAGATTGTCTGAGCTTTTGGGTAGGATGCTAGGGCCAACATGGGCAAGTAATTTGCATTAAATGTAACACTAGCAAAGATGGGTGTAGTGCATACTGTATGGGAAATTTGGCTAGCTCGCTTCTTTGAAAACCCCTGGATACAATCTTGTAGCTCCCCTAGAGGCTGCTTTGAGCCAGCTACTACTGCCATCTGGATTTGTTCCAAAATGAATTGGGAATAGGGCAAAAACCAAGATCGAAGGGTTTAAACTTTTTATTGTCCCATTTTTGTGAAAGAGTGGTGCCTGTTCCTGTAAAACTGGGTCAGCAGAAGCACTTGGGATCATACCTTCCACCATCTTTATAGCTAAAAAGCTGGCCTACATCAGTTTAAAAATAAATTTTTCAAAGGAACTTTACCCTAATCAGTCCCTATAACCAGCTGCCTAGCTAAGAAGCATTTCTCCTGTTCTAATCATGTGTAAAAAGAAACAATAAGCTCAAATCTGGGTTACGCATTGAGGGTGTGTGTTCCCTGGGTGATGTGTTGGCTGCTAGACCTGTGTACAGCAAGGGAGGTTGTTAGGCTCAGCTGGGAAGGCTCTGTAAGGAGAACAGGTCATGCTGGGAGGTTTTACACCAGGCTGGCTCTGTGCTGGTCTTTTGGGTCGAGTTCCCTTTAGTTATTGTAGTGCATTTCTGGTTGCACCTGGAAGCAAGCCCATCCATGTCATGGGAGGTGGCTCTGCCCAAGCATGGGACAGGATGGACACACAGGATGAAAGCCTCCTGGACCAAACTAAAGCTCTGGAGTGGGCACAGCCATGGAGAGCATTGTGACTGGAAAAAAAGAGTGATACCACTGGGTATAAAAGTGCTAGAGAAGCTGGTCCAAGACCTAGAAACCATTTCAGGGGTGCGGGTTAATTCAGGTGTGTCTGGCTGGTAAGAGCACAGCACCATCTGTGTGTGAAGGTGGTTCCACAGGGCACAGGTGTCCTCTCCGGGGCAGCCCATCAGCACAGCCAGGACACCTTTCTTCGTCAGCAGGCAGAAATTTAAGGGCCTTAGGCATGGCAGTGCCTTTTAGCAAGGATCCTGCTGGATATGCTTCAGGACAGCATTTGAATGTTCAGCCTTTTCTGTATGCTGAATGGAACACTGACTTCCCAGTAAACAGCTTTACCAGCCCTGTACTTTTTATCTAATTTAAACTGCATCTTGTAGTGGGATTATGTTGGTTTCCACCAGCTGACAGATGCAGTCATTTCATTACAGTTTCCTTCCTTTTTTAGCTGCATCTTTGGAGGCAATAAAAGCTCCGTTGACCTTTGTGCTCTCTGAATGCATCAGGAGTGAGCACTGCAAAGCTAACCTGGTTTTTAGAGGTTTCTTTTCCAACTCTTGTAGTTCAAGTTATGTGGTTGCTTCCATTCACTGCCTTTTCATGACCTTTCTGTACACAATTCCCAATGAGCTGAAAGGTGATAGATTTAGACTTTTTTTCCCCACAAATTAAAAAAAAGAAAACAGGGGACCACCAATTAACTCCAAGATGGAGAGTAAAACAACAAACCCTGGCAGTTGTGGCTTGAGCTGATTTGCAGGACTGCAGGGGGAATTTTCAATGGCTTTCTCATCCTAGATGGCTCATTAAAATTTCCCAATCAGGGAAAGGTGCCTGAGCTATGTCAGCTCCACACTGATGAATCACCAAACCCCTTGAGAAGGACGCCTTACAGTCCTTTTGCCTTCTATTGATGCATTCTTTAGTTTTGGTCCTCAAAGGGGCAGATTTCACTATGCCATTGAATGTTTTCCTTTTTTACCAAGAGTGGCACAATTTGACCTATATCCAAACACAAAGCCTTGAAGTTGGCTCACCATTTTGCCTTATTTTCCCCCAGTTGCCTCTCTCTCCATTTGACAAGGTAAGGAGCAGAGCCTCTTCAAAACCATCTGCTAACTGTGTGGACTATTTTCTAGCCTCATCTGAACTGAGATATATTTTAATGCTATTATTTAAACATGTAGTGCAAAAGGTAATATACAAAGGCTACTTTAAAGCGACATTATGACCAACTCTTCATGTGGAGAAGCCTAGGCTGGCAAAATGCAGGCACTACACAAAAAAACAGAACTGAAGTAGTTGTAACTGGAATGTGGTTTCACAGGTGCTTGAGACCATTTCTGCTGTTTGTTCCTCTCCACCCTCCCTCTATATCAACGCTTAAAAGTCCTTTCTTTACTTTCTTAAAAATAAAACAAGATGCAAGGTATAAGATTTAAATTTCAGTTTTACAGTTTTTCAGTGATTTATATTCTTCATGCTCTGTAGATATTTTAACCCTCCTCAGTAAGTAAAGCTGGAAGAGGAATTGGTTTTATCTGATCCTTCCTTTGCAAAATAATCACAGGTACCTTGACTTTCTAACGGGGGGTTATTTATCCTTATCTCAAAACCACATATTCTAAAGCCTCTCTCTTTAAAGCACAATGCTTTCACTACTAAAGACTAATAGTAAATGCAAGAATCAGAGTAGCTGTGTTTGTGTGCTATTTTCATAGATTTGCTCCTATTCTAACAAGTAGTCAGTGAAGGGGCACAAAAAATAATCCAAGCTGTAAAATAAAACCACAGCCACAAATAAAATATTGCCACCACCATTAAGAACAGAATAACATAGTCTGCCAAGAAGATGGATCAGTGCAGGTGATCTGAGCTCCTGGTATGTTCTTCCAAAGACTCTTTTCAGGACCATGTATTGGTTTTTGCATGAGGTGGAGCTGGTATAACTCCATCATCTCCACTGGGACTTCTCCAGCTGTAGCATCCATGTGTAACTGAGATCAAACTCAAGCTAAGACCTTTACAAATCCTTGCACAGGCATTGCTAGACCAGGGATTCCCATTAGAAATTATTCTATAGCCCTGAAGAGACATACAGACTTTTCATCAAGGTATGGTGCTCACTTGACTTCCTAGACTTTTTAATCTAAAGATTTATTTTTATATCCTGGCCATTGAATTAACTTGCTGCCTTCCACATGTTATCTCTCTTGTACAGCCTTGGTCACAGATATGTCTGCAGGAGCACAGACAGATTCCCAGTGATCTGTAGGCTTGGCATGTGCTATGCAGACAAAAACCTGGGAGAGGAGCCTTTGTTCCCAGCATATGCAGGACATGTCCTGTGGCCCTGCCATGCCTTTCCTGAGCTTCTGTGCACCCTTGTTCCTGCAGCCAATGTCTTGCAGAGCTGCAAGCCCCAAAGTGTGAGCAGTCACCTCCGTGTGCTGCAGTGGGGATGTGGTGTCCACACAGCTCCAGCACACTGTCGCCACAAATGGCCCACAGGAAATGCCACTGGAGGACAGTACAGGAGGGCACCCATGCAGCCCTCAGGGAAGGGACTTGTTCTTCGTGCTTCCACCTTGATCCCGCTGTTGCAAGCAGGCTGCCCGTGTGGATGGTGCCTGTGGCTGCAGCACCCCCGTTTGCTTCTGATCACGTGGCAAGGGCAGCTTTTGGTAAATGCTGGGATGTCACTGAGCTCTTGCCTTGCATGCTGCAAGCCCCTGTTCCCGAGGCACACACAGCAGTGCCTGGTATTTATTATGGGCCGCTCTGTCATGCACAGAGCTCCACAGCGCTGGATGTTGGAGAAGGATGCTGACAGGGGACAGATATTTTTGGTTCTGCTGGTTGGGCTGTGTAGGTGTTACAGGGCCTTGTGCTTCTCCAGGCAAAGCTGCAGCCATGCAGTGCCTGTTGCCTTGCAGAGGAGTAAGGGCTCTGGCTCAGAGGAGGCACCAGGCAACTGATAACATAAATATATCTTCTGCTTGCTTTGTTTCTGTACATTTTGAGACCATCTCTCTCGCAAGGCCTCCCCTCCGCCCCTCTTTTTTTCTGCCTGCACAGCTGAAACAAAACCGGCGGTGGAGCCACCTTCTCTTGCTGGAGCCTGGCTGGCAGCAGCCTGCCCTGACCTGAGACACCAGCCATTGTTAAGGGTATAACACATTTACATATTTTGCAATAAAACATCAGTTATTTGCATTACTGTGTCAAGTTTTATTTGATTCTTTCACCTAAAAATGACTCATTTTCCTTTCTTGTATTTTAAAAACCAACTACTCTAAGCTTGTTTGAGAATAATCAAAAATTGCCCATTTAGCTAGAAGTCATTTTCTTTTCAAAAGGCAAATGTTATTTAATCTTTCAGCTGTTCATTGTGCCATCATAAATACTTTCTTTTCAGCACAGTTGTGGGGACTGAAATGAGCCCACTAATTGCCTCCCATTTCGACTGACATGTGGTGGTTTAGTGGAAAGAGAACACAGCGGGGAGAAGGAAATAGGAGGCTGAGAAAATGAGAGCTAATTATTTTCACTGCCTCATGTCAGGCTCTGTGTCAGCCTTGTTTTTACAAACTGGAAGGTTTAGCACTAAATAAAACAAACTGGCGTCATGTTTTTATATACTGGCAGTGTCATGGAAGCAGCTGCACATCTCAAAGACAATATAATGCCTGCATTCGCATGGACACCATCTGACAGCCACTGTGAGCCACTGCTAATGAGGATATCACAGTGGTGCCAAGTGAAAGGTGCTGAATTATGTATGATTCTTCATCAGTGCAGCAATAGTCCTGTACATCATTATGAGACATTGTTTTGCTGAAGAGATTAAAACATTCTTAGTTCCAGACCCTGCAACCTATACATGCTACAAGAGGTTATTAATGGAATTTTTAGGGAGAGTTTCTTGTGGATTTCTTTTTGGTTAAAAATATCTCATGGGACAAAGCTGTGGTGGGTCATGACACTATATATATAAAGAAGAGAAGCAAATTAACCATAATTGTGTTATCTTCCTTTAAATCCAGTATAATAAAATATAGTGTAGCAGGGTGATACATAATGATAAATAACCCAAGTGCTGTCACTAGATGTTCAACTCTAATGCCTTTAAAACAGCAGGTTTCAGCAGCCAAGATAGATAATAGCTAAGAATGTAAAGGAGCTTCTGGGGACCTAAATCATCAACATGCTACTACTTTTAGTATCAGCATGGCCAACATTTTTTTTGTATTTGTTTCATCTTGCACTACATCTTACTTTTCTTCTAGTATCCAGTTATCTGCTACAATGCCATTTTCATTTTTATTTCAATCTTTAAAAAACCAAAAAAGTTTATTGCAACCAGTGATTTTAGAATTAATCCTTGATTTGGGCCCCCTTGAAAAATGGAGTGCCTCCCTAGCAAAGGTTTTAAGCTGTTGTTACAGGATGTGTGTTTGCTGTTTAGAGCCTGTGCCTGATCTTTTTCATTTCCCTTTCAGGTTTTTTTTGCAGACATAAACGCATATGGGGTTAAAGGAGTATTGTCACCACAGTAAGCTGGAGACTTAATTTTTAAAGTGTTCTTACTTTCTGTTTCAAAGCTGAGGAGAAGCAGCTCAAATACATGTGTGATTTTCTTTTCTATAAGTATTTTCAGAGGTTTTTCATTTATTGGCTTTGTCAAAGTGGTATTTGGAAATGTTTTCACACAGTTTCACAGGTTGTGCCTTTCAGTTCTGAAACTAGATAATTTTTTAAAACAAAAAGCTGGAAATTTTTATTTATATTAAAATCCAGCATGTAGATATTGGGAGGTATTTTAATGCTTGAATGATAAGATATCCCTTTGAAGGACTTGTGTAAGCATACCTATCAGCCAGACACTTTGAACAAGCCATTTCCAACTTATTTTCCCACATACGCCTGGCACAGTTTTGATCTAAGTCTTATGGCTACAATTCATCAAAGAATTGAAATTCGTATGCTTGGTTTTTCTAGCCAAATTTTTGCTTAAATGGATGAGCATCTCCTATTCTAAGAACCTGAAATTTGATGGGAAGATGGGGAAATATGTCCCTTTCTTCTGCAGCACACAAATCTTGCATTATTTACTGGGTGGTTGAACAAAATGGTTACTAGTAAGACAAGTAGCCACCTACTTATCTTAGACAATTGCTATGTGCCTTGATTCTAAAGTCACCTACCTCCTGCCTTTTCTATTTCCTTCCTTCCTTCCTTCCTTCCTTCCTTCCTTCCTTCCTTCCTTCCTTCCTTCCTTCCTTCCTTCCTTCCTTCCTTCCTTCCTTCCTTCCTTCCTTCCTTCCTTCCTTCCTTCCTTCCTTCCTTCCTTCCTTCCTTCCTTCCTTCCTTCCTTCCTTCCTTCCTTCCTTCCTTCCTTCCTTCCTTCCTTCCTTCC
>JACBWW010000014.1:16397969-16449473 GCA_020086605.1 Lanius collurio
CTTCCTTCCTTCCTTCCTTCCTTCCTTCCTTCCTTCCTTCCTTCCTTCCTTCCTTCCTTCCTCTTTTTTATATATTTTCATTTTTTTCTCCCAATGCCACCTTCTCTTTCTTTCCTCTCACTCTCCTTCTCTCTCTCTCATCCTCTCTTTCTCCTTTCCAGCAATGATTTTCTAATAATACAGAATGAAAACCTTTCCAAATAATATGAAACATGAATTTTTGAGGGACCAGAGTGGATATCCCAGTATGGTATCTTGCCTTCTTGGTATCTGCACAGTGTTGCTGGAGAAGGCTCCAAGGTGGATCAAAGATTTGGGGACTGGATTTCAGGGACAGGAGAGTGTGTGTTTCTCTGAAGATGCAGTTCAGAGCTGGGGAAGGCAGTGTTTGTGCAGGGCTCAGGTATCCACCCACCCCTGTGTGGGGCAATCTGATCTGTGACCATATGGAGAGGGATCCTGCCTGTGCAGCAGATCCAGCAAGGGGATGGGCAGCAGCAGTGCCCACCTCCTGCCAGACCCTGGATGCTTGTCACACTTTTCTCTAGAGGTGGTAGGTTGATTTATTTTGTTTATTAAAATGAGATCATATTTGTCATATCTAGTCTGCAGGAAAATGTGAGTCAACAGCACAAAGTCCTGAGTCAGGAGGGGATGGGAGCCCTGGCACAAGGTACAGCTCGAGCTCTCAGGTGCTTGGCACTGGTGTTACTCAGAGATGGCAGATGTGCTGAACTAACTGGAGGATAGTACTTTATGTCGGTATTTTTTTTTTATTTTCTTGGCTCAGGTGTTTTTGTAAAACTTAGAAATGTCATCAAGCGTCTTGTCTCACCCTCAGGTTTAATTGGCAGAAGCATGACTGTCCTGCAAAAAAATCTGGCAGCAAGAACATTGTGGGCAGGGAGAGGAGCACAGTTTGAGATCTGAGGAGGAGTCAGAGATAACTTGCTTTGCAGTTGCTGTTCTGTTTCAAAGCACGTGCCCTGCTCAGCCAATGTCAGGGCTGGGGCACAGTGCTGGACTGCCTGGGACAGGACAGGCATTACCCCGGGTCCGCTCACAAGTGCACAAAGTAGGGCAGAAAAGAGACATGCAAAGAGATACAGTCTGTGATTAGGAAATGTGGGCACAGCGTGACTCCGGCACCTGATCAGGTTGCACAGGAAGCCAGTAGCAGAACTGGAAACTGAACTTGGTGCCTCTGAGTCTTGGCTGGTGCCCTGACCACTGAACTGCAGTTCCCATCACTCAGACTCACACCAGGGTAGTGCAAAAACCAACTCACACGCCCTCTCTGCTTGTAAAATGTGGAAGCTTTCAAGGGGGACAGATAGATACACAGGGCCAAATACTGTCATAAACACAATTTCTTGTTGCAGTTCAGAAATGATTATATTTCTGTTTTGTTTTATCTTGGAATTGCCAATTCAAGGCACGATGGAAAGCTTTGAGCTTTCTGAGGGCTGAGCTCCAACATTACATTTATGAGAGATACACGTGCAAACACCAGCAGATATGAACGGATACTTTTTAGGCTGCTGCACATTTGTCTGTGCAAATGGCTGCTTACACAAGCCTGCGGCCCAAAGTGTCCATCTGTGTCCCCACTGAAAGTTTTTGCATTTTCTGAGCAAAACCAAGGAGAAGACTGCCTCCTGCAAGCACTGAGCCCACACCTGCCTTACTGGTGGCATTTGGCAGACACAGACCCTACTGAAACACTGGCATGTCTGGAGGAGCTCCTGTCTCCATGAAGGGAAGATTCTCTCCTTCCTGTATGAAGACAGAGACACTCTGCTTCACTGTGGCCCTGTGATCCCTCAGGAGACTGATTTTTGAAGGAGCTCAGTGCACTGCACAGTAGCTCATCCCCAAAGCACCTGCTGGGCAAATGTTGTCTGGTTTGCACCAGGGACAGGCAGTCTCCAGTCCCCCGTGGGAGCCTCCCTGGCCACAGACACGAACCCCAGATCCAGCACTCAGTCTGTGTGGGATGTCCTGCAGGATGCTGCCAGCTGTTACTTTCTGCAGGCTCACACCTGTGCAAAGTGTGGAATGTTGGCCTCCTGTTCAGCTCAGGGGATTAAGGATACCTTTTATTGCTTTAGTTTATTAGACTCACTGTGATTATTTTCTAAGCTGATCTTGTTTATAATTAACAGTTCAATTGGAGGCAAGTGCAACTTGAGGATGCTCAGTGCCTCTCTGGGCTCTCAGTATCTGAAATAACTGAGCTGTAAGAACAAGCTCATCCTTTTGCCCATTATTTGAGTGATTGTCTTGAAGGCGTTGCACAGCCTCTGGTCATTTATTCCTGGGTTCACCGGGACGCTGTCCTTGGGGCTGGCTGCCAGCGGTGACCATGACCCCGGGAGGTGGCTCCCACCACTGCCCTGTCCCCTCAGTGCCCCAGGGTGTGCAGAGCTCCCAAGCCACACACTCCAACAGGCTGTCTGTCCAGGTGAGGCCATTCAGCAACACCACTCCTCGGAAGTCATCAGACCTGCCAACGTGGCTGCTGCCTCACAGGTTGAGCTAAGAGAAAAGGGAACAAGAGGACTGAGGGTTTTCCATTATCAACACTGTACAGCAAACATGCATGTCCTAAAATATGGATATGTCCCTTAACTTTCTCACTGCATTGGTTTTTGCCTTCATATATTGAGGATGAGATTTTGGGTTGTTTCGGCTTTTAGTTTTGTTTCATTTTGGGTTTTGTTGTTGGAGTTTTTTTTCCTCTTTGTATTCTAACAATCCAGCATTTTTTTTTTTATTATTATTCATAGGATTGTAAATGGAAAATGTACATGGAGATGGACGGGGATGAAATTGCAATAACCTACATAAAAGATGTGACATTCAACACTAACCTACCTGATGTAGAGATTTTAAAGATGACAAAGGTATTTACAGCCTTAAAGCTTTCACAAATTCACAGATCTCAAACAAAGACATTAAAATACCACAGCAGTCGACTTTTGTGCTTACAGAAGTTCAATCTCTTGACAGCTTTTAAATAAAATGCACATTTTAAATAGAATTGTATCATAATAGGAGTTAGGTATTTTGGTTCTCCTTTAAGCTGACAATAATGCTAACGGTAGACAAATAAGAGAAGGAACTAATTTATATTTTCTTGTTTTAATTCCATGTTATATCCTCTGGATTTATTACTCCTTTTGAAAAAAAAAGAATGTTCAAATAATCGCTATATTTTTCAAGAAAAGAAGCTGATTTAAATATTCCAAATGTAATTTGTCTGGGAGGTTTATTGGGTTTTTTCTTTTTTTTTTTTTTTTTTTTTTTTTTTTTTTTTGGCATGGTTTTAGAACTTTTACCTGGTTCTAAAACTCTCTCTTTCATGCAATGGTGGATTGCAAAGACTGAAACCCATCGCAGAAAGTACAGCACTGAGCATCTGCAATTCATTGTCACTGGGCACTTTACCCTGTTTCAGAGCCTGCCTGTAAATATTTACCAGTAAGCATTTAGACTGCTTTTCCCTAAGGAACAGAAGTTTTGTTAATGCAGAGGGCATTTTGTTAGTTATTGTTTGAATTGTTTGTTTTTATTAATATGCTCCACTTGATAATAGCTAACAAAATAAAGTTCTAACTGAAAAAATATACAGCTTGATTGCCAATTAGAGTGCTGTTCTAATGTGCACTGGTGAAAACACCCAAACTCTTGAGTGCTTTTAGCTGTGAATTTTTGGGGTAAAATTGTTATTTTTTCTTAAGGAAAAAAAATGAGCAGCAGATTGTGAACAGTAAAAATTTTAAGGAAAATGTGATATAGGTATATTTGCCAAAGAAGTTTCTAATATTTAATTGATGCTAATTGATACTATTTTTATAGTTATTGATTCCTGTAACAACACTTGTGGGGGTTGTTGCTACTGTTGCTATTGCTGTTATTAGGTTTTTGTCTAACTTTAATCTTGGACATTTCAATTTTTTCCTTTAAAAAAGCTGTGAAGTTAAATAAACTAACAACTACATACAGTAACATTGCCTTTTCACATACTTCAACATTTTTATATTTGTCAAGGAATATCTCTGAGAATCTATAGATATTTGTTCTTGTTTTCCTCTGTAAATCTAGCAGAAAAAAAAAGTGTACATGCACGAAATTGAAAAAGGTTTATGCCTCCCCCAAAAACGTTCCATGTTATCTCATCCTGCTGGGTGTTATGTATGGAAATCTCATTTTCCTTTAGAAAACAAGGAAGTAAATATTTTAAAAATATATTACTTCGTCTCATAAAATGTTAAGAATAGTACTGATGTTAACAATATAGGAATGAATGAAAAGAGGCAAATGCTGTAAATACCTTTTGGGTGATTTAGAAACAAGTGGGGCAATGAAGAGCACCTTATAAAACTCCCACCACGTTTTTTCCAGCCACCGTTTGTAATGGAGAAATGGATTGTGGGCATAGAAGAACACCAGTCTGTAGAATGTGTCGTTACATATGAGGTAAGCTCTAAGAAGCAAATAAAATAGTTGATCCAAGACAAAACCTACACAGGAGGTGTGGAAATAACATCCTCTGGCTTTGTTATATCCTGTAATCAAGTCTCAGCAGCCTGTAATTAATTGTAAAATGTAAAGTTCAGAGCAAAAGCTGAATGAAGTTTACAGAGACAATGGCCTCAGACTGGGATGGCTCTTGTTCTTAAGGATGAAAGCTCCTTTTGCTTGAAGTGTAATGGTCAGTGATGTTTGCATTATTTAAAGGAGCTGTTTTTTATCTTTTCAATGATGTGCTAATTAGGAGAATAGAGAAGCAACAGGAGAAGACAGAAAATGAGAAATCAAGAATAAGATAAAATAAAACCCTGAATACAATTTGATGTGATAGAAATTAGCTTTGTAAAAAGAGTTTGCAGTTACTTACAATAGTGATTTTATAAAGACTTACTGTGTGTCAGAAGAAGGTTAACAAATGAGATTCCAGCTCTGTCCTGAACAAGGATTCAGGCAGTGATAGAGAAATGGGGAAATCCTGGGTCTTGCTTGCTTGTCTCAGAAGTGCAGAAATAGGTTTTTTTCAGGCTGAAGTTTCTCACAGGAGTCATTGTTCCTTAACAGCAGACTGAAGAGCTTGATACTCCAGGAAAATTTTGTTGGGGGTCCCCCTGCAAAAATACCTGCTTAGTCCTACCTCTTTTAGCAGAAAGCAGTGCACATTTGATGCTCACATCAATAGAACCAGTAAAATGTATTTTTGTGTTTGTAGAGGAAGGCCTTCAAATCTTTCCTCCACAGGGTACAAGAATTGACGCAGTTATTCACTACCACATTTTTAGCATAAACACAAGCACCAGCCAAAATTATCTAGAGTCTAAAAATATTTGAGAACTAGCTAAGTGGTTTTGCAAAACATACTCTATATTGAAAGCACTACTGCCACCCAGGCGCTAGTGGAAGTTCCCTCATAGGGGAGCTTAGTGTGTAATGTGTTTTGTGTTGTTGCATCCTCACACTTGTGTCCTTTCTGAGCAGAGTGATGTTAGAGCTCCCAAAAGCACGAGGCACATCCAAGCTATCTGCTGGAGCAAGGTGAAGGCGCAGGATGAGGTTGAGGCAGTACAGCTCATGATACAGACCTCACACCCCAACTCGGAGGGGAATTCCCGGAGCAGATCCGACTCAGGTGAGCCAACACGTGTGAAATTTATTGCTGACATGGGCAGGGCATATATGAGGAGAACAGCAAAAAGTCAATGCACATCAACCACCCCACTCAGCTTGGTGTCACCTGCAGGTGTGCTGAGGGGGAACTCTACCCCTCTGTATGTCAGTGATGAAGGTAATAAATAACACTGGTCCCAGTATGGACCCCTGAGGGACATCACTTGTCACTGATGTACACCAGGACTCAGAGGCATTGGCCTCTGCATGCAACCATTCAACCAATTCCTTATCCACCTAAGAGTCTACTCAGCAAATCCATCTGTCCAATTGAGAGAGAAGGATGCTGGGGGTGATCATGTCAAAGGCTTTACAGAAATCCAGATAAATGACATCTGTAGCTCATCCCTTGTCCACTGACAGGAATCATTTTAAGATGAGGAAGCATTTTGCTCTCCCAGTCTTCATCCTGCTGTCCCTTGACTTGATAGGTGTGGGAAGAGAGGCTGCCATTGAAGATTGTGAAGCCAGAGGTGCTGGGCTTGGACTACAGACGCGTCTAAAATGGGTGTGCTTATTCCTAAGCAATTGTGATCCATTGCAACACAATTACATTTTGTAACGCTAGTGGAACCCTAGAGCGTGTCCTAGAGACACATCTTTACTGCAGATTGCTTTGCAGATAGAGGTTACCCTGGTTTTAGGGTGATGAGCCCTGCAGCCATACCAAAGTGTGGTGTGTATCTTCACAGGTTGGCTCAGCCCCTGTAAGCCAAAATGGTTGCTTTTTTTCAGTGAGTGGTGGGAGAGCTTGTCTGTCCCTTTGGTACATTGGAGGAGTTACATGGAGGCACTAATGTATTGGTAGCAGCCAATTGAATAGGCACAGCTCAGAGCAGGTGGGTTACCAGCCAGCATGAAAGCTGTGCCTCAGCCCTAGCAAACCTTCTGGCCCGTCTTCTTTACTAGACCACCTATCCCAGGTTTAAAAGACCACGAAATCCAAGCACAAAAGAAAGGGTAATACCTGTCTAATAGGCTAAAATAACCAGCAATGAAGGTACTACCTCTATGGGCTTCCACACAGAGCACTTAACTCGGTGTACAGAGTTGGTGGCTCAAAGACCATGTGAGGGAGAAGCCCTCCAACTCATGAGAGGCAGCCCCACAGGGCACACTGGGAGATCCTTGCTGGGCAGCTGGATCCTGGGCTGGCAACTGCTGTTGGCTGTAAGGAGCAACGACTGAACAGTGTGAAGGGAGCCCCTTGCTCAGGGAGATCAGCACTGATCCCATGTGATGGCCAGCTGAGTGCTGGTAACAGACAAAAACCCAAACTCAAGTCCTGAGCCTGCTGTTTCCAGGTTTATGAGGTCTGTGATTTACACCCACATCCTTGGTAGGGGAGCACAGGGGAACAGCAGAGGCCACAGTGTCTTGCAAGTACTCTTCGGCATGCATGTTTCTTTTGAAACCATGACTTTCAAGGAAGTTAAGAAGCAGAGGAGACAATTCCCACCTGTCTTTCTCTGAAAGAAGGTTCACCTCTAAGTGCAGGTGGACCTATCTGCTGTGTCGGTGTCACACACACGATGACAGGAAAGACAGTTTCCTTTTGACATACTTGACAATAAGCTGAAGTGATTTAAATCGATTCAAACAAAGTCTGGGGAAAAGAGGAGTGGAAGAGATCATCCATTACATTTTAACAGGAGCAATCCTAATGAGGACAGAGCCACTATCCAGCTCCCACAAAACTCCCCATGGTCAATGAAGTGTTCCAGCAAGAGGCAGCAAGGGTTATGCTTTCCTGTTGGAATGATATTAGCAATCTTTAAGGACAAATCATTCAAATCTCTCTAGAACAAAATTATTTTACCTGCTCCCCATGGGTCTTTGGCCAGAGCTATGGCCTCAGATAAGAGGAATTCCTGTTCTTTGCTCTACCCACAAAGTAGCAAACCAGGCAGCCCTTGCAGTTCAAATGGAAAATTTACAGCTATTGTATTTGCTAAAGGCTTTCATGGAAACCACAGGACTGACTTTCAAAACCACTTCAGTCTGATCTCTGAAAGCTACTACTTTTGTTATGACCCCAGGGCTGTGACAGTAGATGTAGAGGGAACTGTAATACCCTGAGTTGCTCACAGTTAAGCACTGTCTGAGCCAGCCTGGCTGAAACCTGATGCCTCACTGTTTTTTCCACATACAGAGTAGGTTTTCTGCATGAAGCTGGATGCCAAGTAGATTGAATTCTGAATTTGTAGTAGCAACAACAATGGAAGTAGCTCTGGTTTTTGTGGTGTGTAGTAGTTTGAAAAGAAATCAGAGCCAGAGGAGATGAACGTGGCTGCCACAGCTGGGATTTGCACTGGCTCTGCACCGCTTGCTCTCTTGTGCTGGGCTGTGAACAGCACCACTGTGCTGGATGGGAGAGATGCAGCTGGAAGGCAATGTTGCAGCAGTACTGATACCTTGGGGTGACGTCTGTGCCTGCTCTAGAGGTCTCCAGGCTCTTCTGTAATGAAAGCTGTGGAGAAATCTGCTGGGGTTGCTAAGAGCATTATAGGGCATGTTTAAAACCATGCTGGGTTCAAAAGTCCAGGAGGCATTTGGGAATGGGAACCCACTTGAACAGCCAAGTGGATGGCTCAGTAACTGTCTTCTGGTCTAAGCTCCATAATTGCAGTGGCATCAGAAATATTTGTATCACTTGCTATTTTAAAAGCCCAACATTATGTTCAACCATAACACTGAACATACTCAAACCTAGGACTATTTGCTGCAAGGCTGGGAGGGGAAGGGTGGTTTGAGGCTCTTCTGAGAGAAACCCTGGTACCTAACCTCACACCTTCGGTAAATCTGAGAGCAGTTTTCCATCAATTCACAGAAAGCTGACTCTGTTTCCATTTCCCTGCCAGGCACTGACAGTCAGTGGATGCAGACCCTGCGCATGCACCAGGTAGCAAAAGCCATTTCTCTGCAGCGCGGCCACCCCCACAGCCCGACCACAGTCACCCATTACCTGCCCTACCTTCGCAGCCAGGACTCCTACGCCGCTGCCGTCCGGAGGACTCGCGCTCCCGTCAGTCACCAGCTCACATCCATCAGCCACTCGAGGAACTCCTCTCCCCTGTCACACAGTTTGATGAGAAACCTTTCGAATCTGCACTTGAACTCAAAAGGCAGCAGCGCCTCCAGCACGGCCTCTGACACGCCTTCGGAGAGGGACAGGTCTGCGGGCAAAGGCAGAAACGCCTCGCACAGCGCTACCTCCCGCAGCTCCTCGGACGGGCGGCGCAGTGGGACCAGCTCCCCAGTGCCCCCTCGGCACACGGGGAGACCCAGCAGGACTTCTGTGCCAGCGGCCCCCCCGGCCTCCCAGCACCGCAGGTACCCCCGCACCCCTCCGCAGCCCACGGCCATCCCGGGCATGCCCCCACAGGGTGAGAGCGAGCCCAGGAGGGGCGAAGGGGAGAGCAGAGCCAGCGAGGGCGGGTGGATAAAGGTGCAGCACACAAGGAAACCCCACAGGCAGGCCACCGGCAAGCCAGGAAAGGACAGAGCCAGGGGGAGCTGGCGGGGCCGGAGGATGTTCTGAGAGGAATTTGGCCTTTTATTTAACTGAACTTTCAACCCAGAGAAGATATGCCTGCTCCTATTAAATTTTCTGCACCAAAGCTGGTACCCATGTGGCTGTGGCCTGCCAGTGGACAGGGAGAGCTGCTACCTCTCCTCCTGTCACTGTCAGCACCAAGGGATTGCATTTGATTTTCTACCCTCTGTTTAGCTGCTTGTGTTCTCAGCTGACTGGATATCCACTCATTTGCTTAATATTTCAAAAATAAAATCCGTAAGGCACAACCAGGTGCCACAATGAAAGGCTCTCCGTTTCATCCTTAGGAGAGTTGTGCTGTTACCTCTCTCCTCACATCACTTTGCCTCTGGATGTTGAGTCCAGCTCTGAGCAAAGTCTCCTCACCCCTTGTCTATTCTGCTTCTGCCAGGGCTTTAGGAAGAGGTAGTATTTTTATCAGACCAGTATAATCTGAAAAAAGGGGACACAGGGACACTTTTCTTCAGGTCCACTTTAATAGCTTCACTTCTCCACTTTCAGTTTGCCATCCCTTCTCAGGAATTTCTTACTTTGTTCCTTATTAAAAGCCCCAACATTAACTACCCAACACCACTGAACACACTCCATCACATACACAGTTGTCTTAATCAGAAGGAGAATCAAAAACTAGGCTTTATTCTTTTGGGGAAAAAAAATTAAAATAGAGTGAGAAGAAGGATTGCCTTTATCATAGTTACAACTAATCCCACTGAAGTCTATGATAATATTTATCCCTGTGCAGCTGGTATTTTTTAATTGAATTTTTAAATGTGGCCAGACTGTGTCGCTTTTGTCTTTCAGTCTTCAGGTAGTAAAGACAAGGTCAGCAAAGTTTCTGATTAATGTGGTCTTTAGCTCTGCTGAGAACAAAGACACAGCTTAGACTCAGTTGGCGTCAGAAAGTTTCTTCGTGGCCTTTTCACTCCAAGTTGATTTCACACAATTAAAAAGTAGGAAAAAAAGTTTGGGTTTCACAAGATGCAAGAGAAAAAAAAAGGAAGAAAGAGATAAAGGAAGCTGAACCCAAAGCAATGCATGGTACCCTCTGAAAGCCAAGGAACTGTGAATTAGAGATGCCTTTGAACAGGGTGCTGCACACCATCCATCCCAGGTGGTACTTGCTGGCACACTGTTGTGAGCAATGCTGGCAGAGGTGCTGGCATGTCACCTGCTCAGGGTGAGGGGGCATCACCATAGCCCTGTCACTGGGTGTTCTAAAGGGCAGGTAAATTCCCTGCTCCACACAAAGGCCACTCCTGTGGGAACATGCAACTCTCCTTCCTCTGATTGCTGCCAGCCCCAGTGAGGGCTGTGCCCTGGGGTGAGTTTCCAATACCTACCAGAACTGGGACTCACATTTTGTGAATTCAGGACAGGGTCCACCAAAACCAACGGAGCAAGACACAAATGACACCGGGTGTCAGGAATTGCATCTCTGTCATTGAAGTGCCGTTACCTCTGACAACAGTTGAGAGCAGAAAAAATAGAAGCTTTAGCTTGACCTGAATTCAGCTGCATGTGATGCCCTGTGGTAACAACGTTTGCCATTTTCTTGTGGCTTCAAACTGGCTGAAAGCTAGTTAGTAACACAGCTTCTGGCCCTGGTTTTATAAGCCTGACAACTAATTTGCGGGGACATGGACAATCTAGCATTGGATGTTTCTCTGTCACAATTTAGGAAGGGACTGGGATTTTGTCTAGGTAGTCTGGATCCTTCCCTGACATTTCTTGCCATGACCAAAATGGGTTGGAGGATACCAACTAATAGTAACTGCACCTGAGAGTAGTTGCTAGAAATGTGCTTGTATTATTAAAATTTGGATATGCATCTCAGGAATCACAGCTGGGCCTGCACAAATCCTAAGAAAGAAATTGCAAGGGTTTGGAAGGGCACCTTTCTATTCTAGGGTGATCAGGGTGGCAGTGTAGTTGTCCAAGCCTGAGACACTGTGGGCTGGTGGTTGCAATTCAAGATTTATCAGCTGCCCATGGTTGTTTGTCAAGATGTCCAGCAGGATTCCTCTGCTGTTTGTAAGCTATTAAGTGCCATGCCTAATTTTAATCTGCAATGTACTGTTTGTCCACATCTGTTTTATTAAAGTGTTCATTAGCATTTAAAGAAGGAGCGGATGGTATTGATCATGCCCATTAAAATTAAACAATCATGCATTAGTGACTGATTAGGAATCTTTTTGCTGCACCAGCATTGCTGGTTAAAGCAACATTGAGTGAACTTGTAAAAAAAATTCTTAGCAAGATCTAGTTTTCCATCTTGTTTTTATCACTTTTAATGGGGCTACTCCCTGTCTTGGTGATAATTCATAATAAATAAAATTGTGCTTACATTTTCACACACACCCCCAGTACTTTACAAAGCTGAGCCTTTTTTTTTCATGTTTTACTGACATGCAGCTAGAAGACCATGCACAGCAATGTGTAAAATCAGACTGTCTTGGGCAACTACGCCTCAGGAAATGCTCTTTGGAAAGGAGCCATGTTATGTTCACTTAGGGATTTCTTACAAGTCTGTTAAAGTACCAGTATGTCTAGATTTGCACGCCAGGAGCTGGATGCTCTGCCCTCCATCCACACACATATCCTTGGCAGTGCTGCAACTGCTACACCCTCCCTCCACGGCTGACTCTGCAAGTGGCACAAAATACCACTGCTGTAGAGCTGCCCCTTGGTTTCCTGGCTTTTCTTTCTCTTGGGCTTCGTATCTCCATGCATGGATGTTGATGTTTTCTTAATCCCCAAAAGGTACCTGCATTTTCCTTTTCCAGGGTTTAAAATGCTCTGAGTTGTAAGAAGCGAGCTCTGAGGTGTCTGCTGGAATGGATGATGAAAAATAGCAAAGAGCTCATGAAGGCAGATTTAGAACTGGACATCCAAAGTGAGTGAGTATTTGCATCCAATTGAGAGAATGTTTACAAAATCAGTTACAAATTTTCTTTTCCTTTTTTTGTTTTTAATGTGAGACTTGCTGTCCGAGCTTACACAGAATCTCTTTGTTCATTCAGCAGCATTTTACTCTGGATCTTATGGGAATCACAGGAGTTGCTCAGCTCTCTCTGGATGCCAGACATCAGCTGGAAAGTTTCAGGGTGAGCAGCAACATCTCTCCCCAGCCATTGGTTCTTGACTCTGCCAGTGGGTTTTGAGGGAGGAAGCAGTGCTCAGTTCAGACAGGAGCAGCAGGTTAACCTCAGTATCATGGCCCTTGGTTTTCTGAAACTTTACAGGCTTTACCTCCACAGCTGATGTCTTCATGGCATGAGCAAAAAGACTTCTTTCTTTTTCTGCCAACAAGACATGCAGTTCAGTTTTTTTGATGTGTTGTTTTTCTTCTTTTTTTGTCTTTCCCATATACCTAATGATGTCTTAAAAAAAAAAGGAAAGAACAACAGGAGGCCAGAGCAGTCACCACTGAGGGTAGCAATCATTCTTCTTTAGCTCAGTGTCCCAGAGCTGGGTCTGACCCTGTTGGATATTGTCTTCCTAAGAACACAAGTTTCCCCAGCAGCACTGGGGTACCTGCCACTGCCATCAGGACTGGCTGTAAGAGATGAGTGCCCTGGGGACCTGCTCCATAGAGGGAGTGGCAGCCAGGCCAGCAGCGTGGCGTGGCGCTGCACTCTCCTGGCACTTGTTCCCTGTGCCTTGCAGGTCAGAGCCGTGTGCTGCTGTGCTGTGAACCAGCTGACAATTCAAGCGCCTGTGAAACCCTCCTCCTGCTCAGGGCAGCGCGGGAATGGGAGACTCCCTGGAGCAAAAACATTGCCCAGGCCTGCAAACACAGGCTGCTTTTGGTCACATAGAGCCAGGGCGTGAGGGGGCTGCCCACAGGCAGCTTGCTCGAGAGACAGAGGTCTTTCTGAAAGGGGGGAGATGCTTAGAGGGTTTTTGTAGCTGATCATCTGCCTGAGTGGGGAGAGCATGAAATGGCTGAGTAACCTGTAACACAGCTCAACCCCTCACACAAACCTTTTCTTTTCCACAGAGCCTTTGCAAATTCACAGGACAATTGCCACAGAGGTGACAGCCCACTGAACTGTCCAAGGGGCACCAAAATCATAAGCTCCAGGCTATTCCTCACCCTAACCCCTTGTGACATGATGGTCATGAGCAGACCATCAATCCATCCCAGGATAGTGGAGGTGCAGAGGTCGCCTTTTATGACCTGGACAGGAATTTCCCCCAGGTCAGGGTTTTATTTGGGCAACATTGTAACCTCTCTCTCTTCCAGCATTTCTAGGCATTGCTTTGGCTTCCTATTGATTTTGACAGACATGCCGAAATGTAGTGCCTGTGCTGGCCTTGTCAGGAAGATAAACAGAAGTAATGATTGGTGAGGGGAGATGAGGTGGCCATCCAAGCCCTGTTTGCTGGGAAATGCAGCTCCCAGGGTTTCAGCCTGTCTGCCTGCTGCCATGGCACATGGTACCCCTGTGCTCAGGGAAATTTGGCCATACTGCCTGGCTGGGAAGGGATGACTGTGGGAACTGCTCATCCTGTGCTGATGTTGCTGAGAGCTGCCTTGAGCAGGGGGGATGCCAGTGGCCCCCCTGTCTCCTCATCCACACCCTGATCTCAGTGAGGGATCAGTGGATAAAACACTGATGCACCCAGTGGTTTTCAGGGCTGGGGTTCACAGCCATTGTTGCTGCTGGCTAGTTTATTTCCATTAAATGCTAGAGAAAGCAAACAGTCCCTGCTCAGCCGAGAGGGGAGAGTGCCCGTTTGTGCCTCCCCCCAGCATTGCCGTGTCTGAGCTAATGCCCCATAAGAACCTGCTTTCTTGCTGTGAAATGGGGATGGGTGCTTTTGAACATGGTTTACTTTTCAAAGAAAAAACCTGGCTACTGCAGTTTTGCTCTATCTTACCTGCTCCAACTGATAATTCTCTAGCTGTTGGCCATGTATGACAGCATGCTGACCAGAATCTGGCAACTTGCTCAGCTGATTTAAGGAGCAGAGGTTGCCTCACTGAGAGCAACAGCCCCCAGCCATGGCACCCCTCACCTCTGTCCTGCTCTCTAGCTCAGCCAATGCTGCTCAGGATAAAAGTATTTTAAGACTTTCTATAACTTGCAGACTTGCTGCCAAGAAGATTGGACTGTGCATCAAATATATGCAATTGATTTCTTGGATTGTGCTAGAGAATGCACTTTGACATAATAATAATTATTATTATTATTACTTTAGGCTGGGAAAGACGGGCAGTGACTTATGTAACTATGGAAAAACCCCAAACTGAGAGACCTCCTGGCATCTCATGTCACTAAATGGAATCAAATAGCTGTGCTACCTCTGAAAATTGCATCTGACAGAATTATTTTCTGTATATGTGTCCACCATAGAAAGGTTTTTACATAATATTCTTATCTAATGAATTGCCATGCTTAGCAGTTCAAGACAGTTTGTTGCAAAAAGTTAGAGGTTAGAGAGGAGAAGTCTGTTAAGGCAATAACACTAATAAGGGTCTGCCAAGATCACGTTTGAGTTAATGTAAATCCAGAGCATTTGAGATGAACAACTCAGAGGATAGAGGAGTGGCGCCGGCAGGCAGTGGCCTCTCGGGAGAAAGGGGAGCTGGGGCTGAAGGTGCAGCCCATCGCTGCAGCTCCCACTGCAGCAGCACCCAGGCTCCCCAGAGCCGCAGCCCCTGCTCCCGACCCTGCCCAGGGCCGGAGCTTCCTCCCGGACATTTCCTGGGGCGCTTTGGCAGGTGCTGGCGGGCGGAGACACAGACGTTGTGCTGGGGAGAATGAAGTGGCTTGGTACCCCTGGGGCTCAACACACACAATCCTTTTCCTGTCTCAGCAGGCAAGGGGAGGGCTCCCTGCAGCAGAGAGGGCATTTCCCTCATGCTGTGAAATAACCCAAAGGCTTGAAAACTTGAGATGTGCCCTGGGAACCTGTGGCAGGCACTAGCAAGCCCTGAGGGACGCTTTCTACTTGTCCTCCTCACTTCCTCCCCCCTCACAGAGCTGCCTGGGGAGAGAGATCCCTCAGGAGAAGGTTATGCCACCACTTGTCCTCCCACCCCCATCTTCTCCCAGAAACCACATCTTGCTGAAGGCTGGTAGAGGCAATGCAAATCAACATTTGCAAAAAGGCAGTGGTGAAGCTCGTGTAAAAGGGCAAAAAAAGAGACTACAGTAAGTATTTTTCATTATTTCCTGATAGCCTTCTGTGTCCCACAGCTATACAATTGCAAAGCATTTTGTAAATTATTTCTTTATGATGTGACTAAAAGTAATTTGCATTTTCAAAGGGAAATACAAATCAAAGCCCAACAATGAAAGGGCTGGGATTTTGAGCTTTTTAAAGTGGCTACTGCATATCAAAACCAGCTACTTTTGAACAACAATTTTTGCTATGCATTTTGTGGAATGGCTACAGGACAATCAAATGAGCATTGTATTAATGCTCCCATAATGTGTATCATAATGCTCTGGGCTCCAAATGATCTGCTGTGACTTACATTTGGAATAATCATTAAGGTTTCTATAAAAAATGACCACATTTCAGCCATCCTCTTAGTGCACCGATGAAGGCAGTATCAACTGCACTTTTTCTGACACTGATCTGTACTATTCCTTTGGTTTTCCTTCTCTTATTCCTTTAATTTTTGTGGTCTTGCCAGTTTGTTTCAAAGAAACACAGTATCAGATAAGATCGGACATGACCACCTTTAATTCAACATGCAGGATGCATTGGCACCCAGCTTTTACTAACAAGAAAATCTTAGCAAAGTACAAGGAGATACAAACCTGTTAAAAGGAGAAAATCTATTTCTCCTTGGAGAGAGAAAAAAGGAAAAAGATACTAATTGCATTGTGGAGGTATTTTATGGAGCTGGTACAGTTGGTCTTACTAGAAACTGATTGTACATGTTAAATATTTAAACATATTTATTTTACAAAATCTGATTCTACCTATGAGAACATAGTGTTAAAGTATTTACATTAAAAAGGTACTCCATAAAAATGCATGTCCAGCAAACATGTAGAGGTCTAGCTATAATTAAATCTCCAAAAGTGGCTAACCTTGCTTCTGTCTAAGAACAAGCATGTCCTTTCTGGATTGCAATCAATAGCAGGTTACCTGATTATACACCTTATTATGTCTTCTATAGTAGTGTGAGCCACTGGAGGGTGATGTGTGAACAAAGAGATATGCTTGATCAGATCTTTTCAAGAAACACACCTTACAGGAGAGAGAAAAACAATTAGTGTGTGTTATAGGTTACCGATTTACAATTTACATCATAAATCAATGTCTGATTATTTTAATGCAAAATGTTTTTAGCTTCATTTTATTGCACTAATGGTTTCAATAACACACTATAATTTGCTCAGATGAAGAGGTGATTGGACAGCTCTTATAGAAATTTTTAATTACTGTCATTAGTGGCTGCAGTCTTATTCTTTTCTATGGAGCTAAGATATGTGTTACTGCATTGTGCTATGAGTACTCGGTGGCCACAAGAATCCAAACTCTCTCTTTCCTCTTAAATGCTTGCACCCATAAATATGTGTCACTGTGCAACTCTCATCACAATAAATACTAGCGTCACACAAACATTAACTAATGTACCCACATGCTATTTTAGGCAGGTGTGGTGGTGCATCCCCACCCTTGGGCCATACCATGATCTCAGAAATACTCATTAAGCCTTGGCCTTGACAACCACCACCTGGGCTAAGCTCCTCTTGAACTTAACAGAAACACTACCAGGAGCTTATGCTTTCTAGTGTGGCTGCTTTTAACAGCCTTGAAAACTGATTTTTCTTGCCTGAATAACAACCCAAGTGGAACAACATTTTTGTTACCGTACTTTCAAAGAATATTATTGACCCAAATTGTGGCCAGGATGGAAAGTTACTATGGCTAAAGCCAACTCTTTTGTGACCCTATAAAGAGCAGTCCTAAGGGAGACCCTCTGAGACCTCCTGGACCACAGCAGGCTGTGACCAGCACCTCCCCCTGAGTGGGGCCTCTCAGAGCCAGCCAACGCTCACGTTTTCCGTACTTGGGGGACCGCCACCGATCACTAACACTGGAGCCTGGGCTACCCCCACTCCTCAAGACTCAACCCTTTGCCCATTGAGAAGATCTAAAGGTATTTGATGTGAGTACTTTGCTGAATTCAAAGGGAATTTTTGAAATGTATGTACCTTGTGTGTACTCCTTTGGGTGTGCGTGTGAGTGTGAATGTGGCATAGCAAATGTCCTATGAATGGTGCTGTCCTAGATTCTTAAGTACTTTAGGTTTGTAAGTTAGGTCTATTACTGAGTTACTGTTGTGCTATAGTAAACTCTGTAAGAATCTTTTTGTTTAATTGTTTACATTAAGCTGTCATTAAATGCTGTTAAGTTTAAGTGCCATTAAAACATTTCAGCCTAAACCTTTTTTCAAGTGTGGGGTTAAGTTTGTCAAGGAAATCCATTCTGAACCTTGTGACTCAAAGGGAGGGTCTCCCTTATTCTTTTTTATCCTTACTCTTTCTTGGCCTTACCCTTTTTTCATGTAGATAATTTTTGGTTAATTTTAGTCTTAGATTGATTTTAGACTACAGTACAATTTTTCTCTCTGTGCTATAACCATCTAATAAGTAGTAAAGTGAACCTTGTCAACGACCTTTGTCATGCTTTCACTATTATATTAAACATGCTTTTGCCGATACCTACGCCAGGGATTCTTTGAGTGTCCTAAAACACTCATTCACAACAGCAGGTAAAAATGTACAGCTCCAATTGAAACAAAAAAAAAAGGGAAAGGAACATAAAGTATGTTGAGTGTAGTTAAGATAGGAACTGTGTAGGAGAGACAGGGCAGCAGGAGTCCTGCCTCCAGAGAGAAAAGCTGTGTTACAACGCCAACAGCCGAAATCTGCGAGGTGACATGGAGGACAGCACTTGTCCTTCATCCCAGCAGACTAAAGGTCACATCTATTGTTCCTGACAATGGGGCTATTGTTGGAGGTCCATTTTCTCGCTCCTGCTTGAAGCTCCTAACATGTAAACAACTTTGATTTCCCCAGATAGATGCAGAAAGCACTGCACACTCAATCTACTGCATGTCCCTCCATAATTTCAGCTGATTCCCTTAGTAGGTCTTCCAAGGGCTGCTACCAGGTGGCGACAGCTCATTTCAAGGGCAGAGCAGAGCTTAACAGACTATTTTATTGAAAACACCTGATAAAATACTCCAGATGATCTTTGCTGACGTGTGAGGCCTGAGGGGTGAGCTTGCTGGTAGCACTGGACAGGATGTGCGGGACCCTGACGGGGGGACTGAAAGGGCAAGGGATGGTCTCCTCCACTCACGTTAGCCCAATGTACATGTGGCTGACAATGCAATGCTCACCTGAGTTCAGCTTTGCATGTCTTCAGCTTCTGTTAATAATTAGACGTCGGACAGTGGTGTTGCCTATGTCTTGACAAACACAGAAAAACTTTTTCCATCATGGTAAAGCCAGTTGGTAAGTTTGTTCTGCCCATCTGCTGAGGGTACCTGGGCCCTGTAGGGTAGAGCAGGGACATGCAGTCTGTGAAGATAAAAATGGGAAATCAGCGTCACAGGTCTCAACAACCATCTCCTGAGTTACAGACCTTCATTTTCTGGTACCCTTGCTGTGTGCTGTAGGAAGGGAAGCCTCTGCCCTTCACATACATCCCATTTCTCTTTCCTGCTCTCTTCTCCCCAGTCATGTGTAAAATATGTGAGCTGATATACACAACTTTTAATAAAATAATTATTTTTCACATATTAAAAAAACCCTGACAATACAGTTCACAAAATGTCCTGTCTGGCTTCCCCACAAAGTCTCTGCTCTGGCCTATTAATTTGAAAGCCATTTGACTACATGTGCAGTTTGAAGATTTGAAGAATGCTGTTTCCACTAAGCATTACATGGAAAATTAACTGCAGTCTGAAGTTTTGCTTCAGCTAGTGCCATCAGTACTCCATAACATTTCATATGATGCTCTTCAAAGCTGTGAAGGTTGGCTACTTCTCTAGTAAAATTCTGATAATTGTGATGCAAGATGTAAAGGGCTTTTTACTGTTGATAAACTGGATCTCTTCTTCCATGTAAGTAAACAAGTATTTGTAGATTTCTTTTTCTGAAAGAAGTAAAACTACATCAAAACTCAAAAAACATCCCCCTCTTCCCAACTGAGCTGTCTTGTTTAGAAGCCATCTGGGTGGCAATCCTCCACTAATGTGGATTTAGAGGAATGGAGTGTGGTCTGGTCTCTGGAGAACTGGTTTAGTTCATCTGCTTTTGTGTGTGTGCTGTGGAGCCAGCAGTGCAGGTAAGTACGTAATTATGGGCTTATTTAAAATGGAGATTCTTTTACATGACAGATTGCAGCATGCACAGGAAGAATAGTGCCCACAGAACATAGAACACCTCTGTGAAGGCTCTTGTACCCTATTGTGTTGTAGCCTATTTACAGGCTTTGGCTCAGAGATGATTCGTGGTTTGCCTTACACGGGCACAGGTTTGCACGTGCACGGGGGCTCCTGTCTCCAGTCGATTGCGGTGGGGACTCACCTACTGCCAGGGAGGCCCCTGGAAATGCTGAGCAGCAAGAGTTGCACTGGTACTGAGCCCTGCTCAAACCACAGGAAAAACAGAGGATTATAGCAAACACCAGGGCCAAAAATCCCACACAGCTTCTTCAGGGGTTCTCCCATTACTACTGCTGCCAAATACCGTGCAGCAGTTATTTTACTGTGTTTAACGGCTGCACTTGATTTAACGTGCTGTTATAAACGTTACCAAAAATGGTTTAAAATGACTGATCTATATTCTTCTGGCCCGTCTTCAAATAGTATTTCGATTGCAAAGGGCAAGACAGCCAACTTATTTGTAAAATTCTGTTGAACTGTTGTTACCCGAGGAGCAGAGGCGTCACCCCCTGTCTCACTCCTAATTCATGTCACTCATTGGTGGGGCCCTGCTAAGCGCCTCTCCATTCCCCGTGGGACTGGGGGCAGCCTGTGCGCTGCGGGGTGAGTGTTCTGACACTGCACTTCTACTACCCTGCTTGGCAGGCAGTGCTGGGTGCGGGCACTGCTGGCAGCAGCCGGGGCACAGACCCTTGGCTTTCTTTCGTGGAGAAGCCTCATTGCCCTTGAAAACGGGCAGGTTTGGGGGGTTTATTTCACAGTGAAGCCAAGCTAAGTATGGCATACAAAACTGCGTTAAAAAAAATAGCTACAGACCACGGGCGCTTCCCAGCAGGCCCCGGCTCGGCACGAGTGGGCGCGGCCCCCGCCCCCATTCTGCACCCGAGTCCCGCCGCGTTCCGCCCGGGAGCTTTTCGCGCCACGGGCCAGGCCCTTGCAGCTCCACAAAGCCGAAACCACGAATAGAAAAAAAAAAATGGGGGCCTCCACACTGCCCATTCGGAGACATCACGGGAGACCTCAGGAGTTTCTCAGCAGACGTGGGCGGGCGGGTGCGGGGCGAGCAGGCCGGGTGCCCAGCCCCGCGGGGGTGTGCGCTGCATCTGCCAGGACGCGGGCGGCAACGCGGGAACGGCGCCGCCGGGCCCCGCCCCCCGCGGTCCAGCCGCTTTGGCGCGAACCTTCAGTTCCCCGCGCTCTGCCGCCGCCGCCAGCATGGCCCCGCCGCGCCCGCAGGTGAGCGCTGCCCGCGGCCGCCCCTGCCCGCCGGGCTCGCCGCCAGGCTGCGGGTCGCTGCTGCTGTGGGGAGGGGGGAGGTTGTGGCGCTTGCTGCTGCTCCCCGGCTCTCCGGGGTCTTGCGAACCGGGGTTAACTGTGCTAAGCCGCGCTGCGGAAGGCTAGTGGGGTCGGGGGAGGGGAGGGGCTCTTTCGATTGGGCACCCCAGAGAGAGCGATGTAGGGGCAGCCCCACCACTCGGACCGGCAGCCTCGGGTCCCCGGCCCCGCCGCGGGGTTCGGGCGGCCCGCGCGTGGCGGTGCCCTTGACCGCCTAACTGAGGTAGGGGTCTCGGCTTAGGAGTCGCGCTCGGCGGGGAGCTGGCGGCCCGCAGCCATGCGCCCATCGCCCCGCCTGGCCGAGGCCGCAGGGGCAGTCGTGGGGCGGTGTTGCGGGGGGCGGCCCCACGGGACGAGACGGGCGGGAAGGGGCGCGGGGGTCGGCGCGAAGGCGGGCGGGCGGCTTGGCCGCGTGTGTGCGGGGCGGCACCATCTTAGCGGGAGGCGGGGAGAGGCACGGGCGGGGCCGCGCCTGAGGGCACGGGCGTGTCTGCGAGCCCCTGGCCGCCGCGAGTCATCTGGGCCGGGCTGCCCTGCCCCGTGCCTGAGGCCCTCGGTGCGGGCCGTGCCCCCAGCCACATACCCTCAGCCGCCCCTTTTGTGTCTCGGCCGGGCCGAGCCGCTGTTGGTGCTCGGCGAAACTGTGAAGCGAAAACCCGCAAGTAGAGCGGTGCTGGGGAGAGGACGGAGGGCTCCAGGTTGACCCGGGCAGCTGCTGTTTAAACCCTGTCTGTCCACCATTTGGCTCGGCCCGGGGCCAGCGCTCACGACCGTGGCAGCACCTCAGCCTGGGTGCTGCCCCCCGACATCGGTGCCACCCTCGGGGGATAAAATGGGTCACTACCAGTAGAAACATTTCCGGGTAAATGAAAATCTGAAGCTCATAAAAAAAAGTCTTTCAAATCGGTGGCGAAATGAACAAAACAGCAAGCTGCTTTGTCTGGAGCAGGTGTTTAAACTCTGTGGGTAGGATTCTTTGGCCCTTAAGAGCTGCAGAGTATTTAGTGTTTGCCTCAAACTGAAAGTAATAAATGAATCAAAGTAGATTTCCAAGTTCTTTTTGTGTAGTTGCACTTTTTTCCATCACTGCCCATGATGATTGGGAAATGACGTGGTTTATGTGCTTATTTTTACTTATCTGTTTGCATAAGAGAAGTATTCTTGAATACTGAACGAAACTCATCTCTAACAATGACCAGAACTGTAGCAGAGTAAAAACTATTGTCATTCCTAACTTTGAGATTTATTTCAGAGCTGATGTTTGTTTGCTGACTTGCATTTAAGATTGCTCAGCATCCCAAAATGTTCGAACCTCCTAAGTGTCAATAAGAAGATATTCTTAAAAGCTACTGTGATGCCATAGGTCTCTTCTTAATAGTGTTGCTGTTGTCCTTTTGTAGCGCCGAGGTTGTTCGGGAAGGAGAAATTTCACAGCCTTTCGAAATACAAAACTGATTCCCATGGAAACATCCTCATCCTCTGATGACAGTTGTGACAGTTTTGGTTCTGATAATTTTGCAAGCACAGTAAGTACAGTACAAGAACAAATAATTCCATATGTGCAGTACTAGTAAAGCTTGCAAAAATGCAGTGATGATAAAGCTAGTAAATGTTCTGTGCACAATTAAACTACTTGCTCTGCTTATGTTTTTGTATAGTAGTTATAAACCTATGCTATATGCTGTAATTTCATTTCACTCTTTACTTGTGCTTCTAGGTGGTAATTGTTGGAAACAGATTAGCTATCAGTTCTAGCCTTTGAAATGTCACCTAACCTGGTGTGCCTGGTAATTTGCAGCTGTGCTTCTGAAACCCCTTGTGAAATGCCTTAACTCTTTTTTTTTTCTTTATTAGAAAAGCTATTTGCTTGTACAGCACTTGTAAATGTTAATAATTTTCTGTACAACTTCAGTTAAAGGATACTTTTTTTTTTAGAAATGCAAATTTAGGTCGGATATTAAAGAAGAACTGGCAAAAATTTTTCATGAAGCCTCTGATGATGAATCTTTCTGTGGCTTTTCAGAAAATGAGGTTCAAGACGCATTGGTAAGACAGTTGATTTTAGTTTGCTATTTTATGTTTGAATTCTTACACATTCTTCATTGGAAAATAATGCCAGCTTCAGATTGAATGTTCAGTGTTTCAGAAAAAAGCATTCATTTCATTTAGTGAACAGTCTGTGTAGCCAAAGTTTAATTTTCTTTTTGTCTCCTTGAACAGCTCTCAAGATTCTGAGGTTTTAAAGTCTGCCACATGTATTTTGAAATATGTCTCTTAAAACTGTCCTAGCTGGATGTTACTCTGTTGGACCCTAACATTTCTGGTTTCCTCTATACGAAATGTTAGGCTAGCCCATGGACTCCAGCAAACCTCAGAAAAATTTGTGTGTCTTGACACGCAGCCAGACCTCCACTCTGGTGGTGTAACGGGGAATGCTGCGTGTCTTTCAGCATTAGAGAAATAGTGACAGGTGGTGAAATCTGCCTTTCTGCTTTTCCTTGACATCAGTGCAAGATCAGTTTTATTGTTGAAAAGGTCAATGGTTGATATTCAGAAAAGAAATTAAAGTAGTACCACATTTGGCAGAAACAGGTTTGTCATAACTTCAGGACATGCCAAGGAATGACTAGAAAAGAAAAATGTCTAATTGGAAGAAGACACGTCTGAGTTAAAACACAATAGAAAGGAGAATAAGTAGGAGACAAAGCTGGAATAGATAAGTAGAATAAAGAATCAATAACTACACATAATGTGCAACCAAAATCACATACCTGCTTAATAAAACCCCTGTGTTAATAAAAAGGGCCATTTATTGTCCACTGTTACTGATGATCAAAATCAGATTGTCTTATTGTATTTGAAAGGAAAAATCAAAGCCCATTGCAAAATGAGCTTTTAACTAAGTAATTTGTTTCCTCACTGAACCATTGGTTCTAGGAGAATTTGTAAGCAAGATACCAGAATTCAAAGATTAGAAAATACTGTGATTTTATTCATAATTATTTCATTGGCTGGCTCTAGAATGAAATTTCCATTTTTTATCATTGATACTATGAGATGACTGTTTTTGACAGCTTACAAAATTGGATTTGTCCTTGTGCAGAGAACTACATAGTGGCTTTTTTTACAGCCAAATGCTATATGTAGCAAAATTGAGCCCTTTAAAGGCAGTTCTCTTTCTCAGACCACACACACAAACTATTTTTGCTATTAGACCTGCAAGTGACAGCCGTGACTACTGCAACTGGACCTACACTCACTTTTCTGGTGTGTTTGGCATGACCGTGTGGGTTTCCCTGAGGGGTTTTTATCCCCATGTCTCCTTTCCTTCCCTCCATTCCAAAATGCACTAGAACACTAGGATAGGATGTCTGTATTTCAGCCAGGTAGCCTCTTAAACCACTCCCAGACAAAATGTTGTTGACTGTATTTACCTGCACAGCAACTCTCCTGGATTTACATGCTGCTGTTCTGGTTTGTTAATAGAAATTGGAATCGGATTCAGAGGAGAATGATACAAGTGCTGAAAGTGAGATAGATCAGAGAGGGCAGAAATGCCCTGTTCCTCTGAAAGTAGCCATGAGGTTTCCATCCCGAAGATCGGAGAGGAGGAAGGGTGAGATGGAACCTGTTCCTGAAACACTGATGCCTGCTCCAGATTCCGACTCTGACACTGAAGAAAATGGTGCTATGTTTTTAGAAAAAAGAGCTTTAAACATAAAGGAAAACAAAGCAATGGCAAGTATTCAATGTCTCCCTGGGGACCCTCCCTTTTTCTCCCCTTGCTTTCGACTCTTGGGGGACCTCTGTTTTAATTCACTGTAATGGGAACTACATGAATGCATTAAGATGAATTTGCATCCCTAAAATATAAATCTGATACTTTACATTTACTGGCATATGAAAATCCTTATGCTGCAAGCCTAACAACATAATAAGTTTGAGTATTTCCAAATTACTTGCAGTCACTAAAACATAAATAAGACATAAATGTAAAGAGTTGAAGAGTGACTGCATTTCCTGTAAGTAATTGTACTTTTAGCCAATTGCCCTAGTAGTCTGTAATAGCACATAAATACCCTTTTAAGGCTCTGCTTCATTTTTCTTTCTCTTGCTAGCTTGCAAAACTAATGGCTGAGTTGCAAAATGTTTCTGGTATCTTTGGTGGGAGAAAATCGTTGCCAGCTGTCAGTCATGTGAGTATAAACTTACTGTATCTGCCTTCAGATTTCTAAGAGTCAAATTATGACATTACAAAGCAGGACTCTCAATGAAAAAACTTGATAAACCATGCAAATCAAAGTCCAGTTAGAATTTTACTGCTTTCTAAAACAGGTATCTTCTTTACGTAATTTTCTTTCGATTTGTCACAGTATAAAGCAGAACAGATTGATTTAGAAAGATTAAGTGTCTCCACAGGCCACTAAAACTAAACAAGGTGCTATATGCCTTTATACAAAGGCTGGAGATAAGGGGGCAGTTCAGACCTGAATATTCTCCAAGTCTGAAGCCTTGAAAAACACCTGGCATTTAGTCTAACTTAAAAGAAGGTTGTGAATGATCAGTGTAATGAATTTCACTGCTGTTGTATTTGTAAGCTGGGTGAAGATTAGAAGAACCCTAAAAATGGCAACTCGTAGACATGGATTCTGCTGCATTTGACTATTCCTCGGTGACTAGCAGAATGCTTAAGATGAACTTTCTAAGAATCTTCTTACCTTGTGTTTTCTGATTGGGACAGGGATAGATGTGTCTCTGGAAGAGATGGGAGGAAGGCATCTTTAGGGGAGGAATTCAGTAGGGACAGGAGCTATCTGTGTTTTCATCTGTTTCATTAGGGGCTTTTAAACTTTAGCAGGGACCAAAGCGACTTCCAAGGCGTTCCTCACCCAAATGTGCCTTGAGGAGGAACCCAGACCGAAGTTCTCGGCCTCACACGAGGTCCAGGTCCTTGATTGAAGGCCCTCCTGCTCTTGTACCAGAAGAGGAAGAAGATGACCGGTACATCTTAGTGAGAAGAAGAAAGATGTCTGATGAATACCTGGAGGTATGATGAAGGTCTAGCTCTACTGCTGTGGGTATTGAGGGTGGTTTTGTATCCCTTCAAGAGAACAGTGGTTCACAGAGAGTTGATGAGGTTTATCAGTATGCCATGGCCTTGGAAGAAGGGGAGGAAAAAAAAGGGCAGGGGGGAATTTTGTATGTGTTCTCCATTTCCCCTTCCTTGTCCTTGAAAAATCCCTTCCTCTTGCACTCCAGCAGGAGTGAAGCAGATCATTAGCATTGCTGCACCCTGAAGATGGCAGATCAAGTGAGGGTGCTAAAGCTGCGTCCATATCATACATCTGTACAAAGTTCTGTTATATCTTGCTTAAATATATGATGGGTGTTTGAGACTTCAGCATTGCTGTGAAGGTCCTCGCCTTTGTATAGTTTTTGCTGTAACTAACACTAAAAGTATTTTCTCTTTGCTATCCAGCATGAAGCTCGTACTCCCAGGAGGGGTCACCGTGGTGCCATGGCTTTTCCACATGTTGTGCGCCCAGTTGAGGACATAACAGCAGAGGAGCTGGATAATATTTGTGGATCTGCAAGAGAAAAAGTATATAACAGGGCCATGGTAAGTATATTCCAACTTTGTAAAATGTGTACTTTGTGAAGTAATTTTTTTTGTTATACTGTGTTTGTGTTTTAGCATCAAATAGAGCACACTCCCTCTCACTTCTCTCTCCCTGAGAGACAGGATGTGATTTTGGGGAGAAATAGGTCTGGGGTCTTGAAATGTCCCTTCTTATTTTTTTTTCCTGAATTTGTAGAATGGCCTTTACCAAGCCAATTAGCTTGCTGTCGCTCTGGAACAGCTAATACCTAAGTGATACCAGCTAGGGAGAGTGTTTACCAGACACTGAAGATGCAGTGTTAAAACTGTCTTGGTTCAAACTTGCAAGGTGGCTTTCTGTTTCAGGATAAGCACTGCTAGCTGCCAAAGAGATTTTTGTTCAATGCCTTATTCCCCTAACTAAAATGCCATCTTAGATGTCTTGTTTCTTTTCCCTGTGTTCTAGGGATCCACCTGCCATCAGTGTCGCCAGAAAACCATAGACACCAAGACAAATTGTCGTAACCCTGACTGCGTAGGAGTGCGGGGCCAGTTCTGTGGGCCGTGCCTCCGCAACAGATACGGGGAGGATGTCAGAACAGCACTGCTGGACCCAGTAAGACAGTGCTCAAGGGGGGTTTATTGTGCTTGACTTGCACAGCCAGGGATGTTGGTCACTGACAGCAGGAGTTTTAACAGAACTGCTTACAGTGCTGTAGTACATCATGCAGTCCTGGCGTGATTCACCCCAAGTCGCAGAACTGTGTCGTGTAGAACTTGTATTTACTACTTATGTAGTGTTATTTGCAGGAGTAAAGTACGAGAACAGAGCGGTTGCCGAAATATTCTTGTGTTTGACTATCAGAACAATGTTCTCTTTTGCCTTGAATTAGTGCTTAATGCCCTAAGGAAAGGAACTGTATTATGGACAAAGTGCTGCTATTGTGGACTGTGATGTAGGTGTTAAACAGAGTGGAATGCTTCCTGTGGTTATGTGCAAGGCAGGCAACAGCGAGTTTAATCCCCTACAGACTGAGGAGTTTGTAGTCTTGGACTGGTTTAGACAGCTTTGTACAGTGCTGATGGTCACTGCAGAACTCACTGTGGAGGAGGGCAGTCTTATAAGTTGTGGGTGTGAGTTACATCTGGCATAGCATCTCAGCTGAAAGGGCTTTTTGTCTGTCTTTGTGTAGACATGGAGGTGCCCACCGTGCCGTGGGATCTGCAACTGTAGTTTCTGCAGACAGCGAGATGGCCAATGTGCCACAGGTGTCCTGGTCTACCTGGCCAAGTACCATGGCTTTGACAATGTCCATGCCTACTTAAAAAGGTGAGTATGCCATTGTGTCAGTGACGGGGTTGCATTCAGTGGGATAAGCATCTCAAAAGTGGGAGGGCAGAGATGTCCAGTCTTAGTTTGTCAGGTAAATCTCAAGATTAATCTGTGTTGCCTCCAGAATCTGAGATTTTGCCCTATGATTATTCTGCTACACTGGTTCTCACCCGAAACAAGTGACACGTCCACTCTACCTTTTAGTTCTCAACCTCAGTGTGTATTGTCAGGGCTTCCACTAATTGATCTAAAGAGTTTTCAGTGTTTTGCTACAAGCTGATTTGTGTTTTTACTTGTCTTTCAGTCTGAAACAAGAACTTGGAATGGAAGACTGAAGCTGTGACTGCCTTTAAATTACATACTCTTTCACCAACGTCATATTATTGCCTGCAGTGAATTGTTTAATCAAATGAGATTACAAAGTGCCTTCCCTGCTTCCCTCTCCTTTTGGGTAAAACAGGATAAAAACCTTTCATTTGTTTCAGTATAAATCATAGTTGGGAAAGCTGTTCAATGAAGGTCTTTGCCCACAGGCCATTGTTTTCTCTTTAAACAACTTTGCAAATCAGATAGCACCAGTCCTTGTTTTCATGATAGTAACTTGCTTTTTTTCTTCCTGAAAGGAGAAGGGGGTTTAAGCCATTAGTTTCACTCATGCAGTAAACTCTGCTGCATGTTTACTTATGCTCCAAAATTGGTTACAGAAAGATAGAGATGTTCTGAAAACTTGGGGCGGTTTTCTCCGCAGAACCAAGCAGCCAGTTTCTGCAGTACAGACACTTAGTGACCAAATGGAATTGTATAATTCTCTGAAACAGCAGCATGTTTTTAAGTTCGAGAAGGAAGCCCTGTACATTGCAGCTGAGCAGTCTCCAAGCACTAATATTTGGTTTTATAGGGTACTAAAAGTTCATCCTGGCCATTTGAAGGGGGATTCTCTGAATTAAAAAATGCAGCAGAAGCCATTTGACATGGCACTTTGTGTTTTTGCTGAGATAAGGCCACTGCTGAAAGCTTCCACAGCACTGCATTGCCTGCTGGTGAAGTGATGTGAACATACTGGTATACATTGTGTTGTGACCACTGTCTGAAATAGTGCTTCACGTTAAATGACTGTTTTGGTGGATTCTCTTCTCCATGTTCTTGCTGCAGCTGCAGAATTGCTTTGCAGAGTCAGCAGTGGTCCTGAAGAAGAGGGATACCTCCAGACCAGGGCTTGGTGAAGCAGAGGGGTGGCAGCTCATGTGGCTGTTGGCCAGCTTCAAGTGGATGAAAGGTGGTAACTTGTTTAATTTGGTTATCAGGAAAAGGTGCAATGCATGTTTCTGTAGCTGGCTCTGTGATTGTGGAAGGTTCTTTCACATGACACTTGTGAAATGTTAGTACAGCAGAAATGGAACTGAAGAATTCCATTATGCTGAGTGCATGGAGTCTCCTGTACTCAGTGTTGTAGAAAAGAAGGTGCCGTGAAAATTGCATCCAGAGAACCACAAAGTGTGTAAATGTGTTTAGTTTGGTTATGGAAACTACTGTGTAAGCTTTGTATAAGGTTTAGAGTGTAATGTTATAAATAATGTACAGTTGAGTAGTAGAAGAACCAACATGGATTTACACTTCTCTGCTTGCACAGTATTTGCACAGTGTGTACACAAAATGATCCACAGTTCATACCTTTCAGGGAATTGCATCAGTGCGTGTGGGAGGAGAGGAGTAAGGAATTTAGAAACAACAGATATTTATGTCTCAGACTTGCAGTTCTGTTTCATAAATCATCTCTCCTATTGAAAATCTCCTGTCCTTTCTTCGTGTGTTTTTATAGTGTGAATAGCTGTGCAATCTGAGGTGTGGAGAGTGCTCTTCCCTCTAGGTACATTTTGTGAAGAAGGAACTCATTTTAGAAATACATGTTCTGACAGATAAAAGTGGTTGGTTTTTTTTTTTCCTCCTAATTGCTTGGCTTACCTTCTGATTGCTAGAGTGAAAGTACTGTGCTAAAAGCAGACCCTTGTGTTATATTACAGAGACTGCTGTATTTAGATTTACTTAGATCTATACTGTTCTGTACAAAAGTTTTTATTTTGAAAATAAAGATTTTCAGCTTTGGAATATTTTTATCTCTGAACTGTTTTAAAAAGCCTGTTAGAGCTGTACTTCTATTTTACCACTTTCAGGTGAACTTAGGCTGAGACATAAAGGACTTGGTTGTTCCCATCATACCTGGGGGAGCAGTGGTATGGACATCTTATTGTCTCTGGCCTGTGTTCTTGAACTAGACTTGCTCTGATATTCATGCTGCTTGGATTTAATTGTTTGGTAACTGGTGACTAACTTGTGATGGTCAAAATACCGAGTGCTTAGTTCAGGCTCGATACAGGCTCTAGGCATGTGTGCTGTGTGCTTCCCCTTCTGCTTTTTCTCTACTTATTTTTTTTAAACCAGATGCCTACATCCTGAGCTGACAAGGATAAGGATAAAATTTTGGACACAAGTGGGAGTAATGTGTCTGCCATTAAAATTTATTTATTTATTTATTCTTTTACAAACAAGCTCTTAAGTGGCTGCTCAGAAGCTCTTTCCTGGAGGAGAGAATTACCTGAGGGGCCTTGATTGCAGGCTGATGGTGAAGACTGGTTTTGACACTTGTGCTGCTTTTGTGTTCTGGGTCTAGAGGCAGGAGTTGTATGAGGCTGTGGCAGAAGGTTATACAAAGCTGGCCTGTAGTGAGAGGAAATGGGAAAGAAGTGATCCATCAGAGTGACTGAGCTGTCCCAGATACTGGTCACTGGTGAAATCCTCACCTCGTTACTCTCACCTGAAAGCTGCGTTTGGATGTGCCTTCCATCGCACTGCTGGTAATGTGAGAATAAATTTGTGTTTACAGATTGTGTAGGATGTTAGTTTGTGTTTTACGTGATGATTTTGAGGTGTCTCAATACATCACTTTACCCAAGCCTCTTTGCCACAGCTACTTAAGTGCTGTTGATGAGGACTTGAAAAGTAGTTAATGAGCTCATGGTTTGTAAGTGTAGTGGAAGAGCAGCAGTTTAAGAAACTTGAGAGGAAAAGGTCCTGGCAGCTTTAAAAACCAAAGATACATGGAAACAGAGTATCACTGTAATGAAGAAGAAAACAATGAAGCTCATGTCTGAGGTAGAATGACTACTGATCTATTATTGAAAAAGGCTGAATGAGTTGGCATTCCCTCATTGCTCAGATTTAGAGCCAAGTGATCTTGTGCATAGGTCTGATAAAACTTTTTTTTTTTAACCTGGTATAATAATTCATAATGAATATATAGTATATACTGATCAAATTGGCCATAACTTTCTTATTATCAGAAGATTTTTGGGGGGACTGGTGTATATTAACATATATGTAATTTGCTTCTTCCCCATTCCACTTGCTTTTTAGTTAAGACAAACATTGAAGCATAAGTCTCTTCAAATCTTGAGAAAAAAAAATTGTCTTCCTTAAAAAAGAAACTTTTTTTATATATAAGTTAAAAAAAACAACCTGGCAGTGTTACTTCACAGGCTGAAGTAGGATACAGTAAACATTGCAGAGGAGCACACTTGGCTGCTTAACCAGTTACACTAGTGTGGGGAACTGCAGTGGAATTTTAACTTTGGAAACTACCCCTCTTCCTCCCTAGCCTCATGTCCTGATAGACCTTCATTTTGTCTGCCAGCAACCTAAAGATGTATTTTGAAGTGACAAGCATAGAGATGGCACCATACCAAAGCATCATCATCATTTGCTTAGGTAGGCAAATGAAATGAAATAGGGCAAAGTGGTGGCATCTAGTAATAGAATGGCTTGAAATGTTTCAGGATGAGAGAACACAGCTGACTTTGGAACCATCTGTAATACATTGTGCCTCTGAAACTTTTGGCAAGAGAGTCACCCACTGACCTCTGGTGGCATAATCCAGTTTATTTGCTTATACCTTTTTGTGAGTGCAGCTCTTGCATGGCTAATGGCGTGCGCTAGTGGGAAGATTTTGGGAACACTGCCTACTGTCCTTTCATGTTCTTGGCCTCTAAAGCAACTATAAGTGAGTAAAAAGATAAAACTGTCAAGTAGAGGCTAGTCAGTCTATGGGGTCCTAAACACCAGCACCAAGATAACCTGGGCTTTGTTGTAGATACACAGGTGCATGGGCTCCAAATGCCAAAGAGAAAGGACAGCACCACACTGGTATGACTGGGTCTCACTCCTTCCAAGTAATAAGCCTGGGTCTCCTAAAAGGGTGTCAAAACCCCCACAACCCCTTTGGATCTTGGGAACGGTAGGGGAATTGTATGTTTGAACTCAAAAATGTAATGATCAGTGCTACAGGTAGGAGTCCTAAAAATGGAAGATGAGAGGGGAACTAGGAATCCTGTTGTGACTCATACTTACAAGAAGTAATGAAAATATGTCTCGAGCATAGAGATACAGTCATGTTAAACTAGATCTTGTTGCTGTTTGGTATAGGCTTTCTTCCAGATAGAACTGATCAAGCTCTTGTTGAAAGGATGACAGACAATTCTGTTATGTGAAAAAAAATAAACCAGAAGTCATAATTTGGCATCTGTCTCTGCTAGCAGCTTTTGTACTGATCACTTGGACTAGAAAAAAAATCAGTTGGAAGTGTAGCTCCAGCTGTGTTGAAGCCTACTGATACAGTATTTCCCTTGGAATATGTCTACAGGTAAAACTTATATCTACTCCTGAAAGCAGACATAAAATGTTACTGAAATTACAGATTTGTGTTTGGGCTCAAGCCACCTTTATATCCTTTCCTGTCTCTTCATATAACTGCAGGCACAGAAGATGAAATTATGTACTAGGTTGTGTCAAGAGTTTTAAGTAACAGAAGCCTATGGCAACCACCCTCATTTTCTTTTAATCACATACACAATAACAAAGCAACCCTCCCAGCACTCCTTTTGGCCTTCCCTTATCTCTTTTTAGCTTGTAAAAGTAAAAGTGTGTTTGTGAATTGCTACATAAGCTTCACAACTGACTGACACTAGGACTGAGGGTGAGAGCTCTCCCACAAATAAAAATTGTTACTGTTCATGCTTTCGGAGAATTAGCAGATACATCTCCTGTCTGGATATCCAGACAAACTCTTGCTTGAAAATAAAACTACTCTGTCTGGTTTTTGAGACAAAACTTCAGGAGGAAACACTCTGGAATGAGTGTTCCTCCCCTTTTCCTCCATCACTGAGACAAATGGGTCACAAGAAGTGAAAGTGGGAAAAAGAAACCAAACTCTTTATTAAGACATGAACAAACCGGGGTGGAACAGGATAAAAAAAACCCTCAAAATACAACAAATTCCCGGAGAGGGAACAGACACACGGGCTTGGAGCAGCTGGGAGCATCCCCTGCAGGCTCCCCAGAGCAGTGAGGAGGGAAGGGAAGCAGTGAGGCAAGGGAAAGGAAAGGGAAAAAAGAGCAAGGAAAATACCAGAACCTTTTCCCAGCTGCACAAAGGAAACCAAAAAGCAGCACAGCGTTCCCTCCCGAGTGCTGCTGAGCCCCTGAGCCATTGGGCTGAACTGCTCCACCAGCCCCAACCCCCGGGGCCGTCCTAAAGGCACAGCGGCCTCGGGCGTTGAGTGACGGGTAAGGAGTAAAGCAGCTTCATAACGCCGTCCCAGGACATACTGGGAAGACTATACTGAGTATTTAAACATTTTAGACTTGAGAGATACCTAGATGGTTTCTACTTTGTAGCTGAGGTAAAATAAGTTCAAGCAGTGTCCACCATTTTGTTTAACACCTTGGAGGTTCACCATTTTTAGATGTGCTCTAAAGTTCCGGATATAGAGGCTTGGCAATGTTCCTACTCAAATGTGAATGAGCACAGGCACTCTTATCTTACATGATTCTCTTCTTATACAGCTAATTAGCAGAATTTAGCAGTAGGAAAGATTCTATTTCTTAGTGCTTTTGTGCTGTCTATTTTTTTTGTTGTTGTTGGGTGTGTTGGGGGGTTGGTTTCGGTTTTGGGTATTTCTTTTTGAGGCTAGTTGTAATGTGAATACAAGTGATAACAGTGAATCATCAGGAAAAAAAAAACCTTTGGAAATAAGCCAGAGTCAAATTCTTTTCTCGTGCTCTGTTCAATCTGCTTCCTCTTTAAAAGAAAACTTTCACATTAGCAGAAAAATAAATGCTTAGCCAGAGTTCTTTTTGTGTCTCTTTCAGCAGGGAGAAGGGAATGAGTGTGCCGAGCTCAATGCCCATGCTGGCTTCCTCCTGCCGTGGAGAGTTAACACTCTAAAGCTTTTTCTTCCCCCTTTATTTCTCTTTCCATTTCATTCTTATGAAAAAGTTGCGATGTTACAATTTTAGTACTGGAAACCAAGCACAGAGTTTTGTTGTGAGGAACTGAAATGCTTTGATGTAATCCTGTTTTTTTTTCTGGGAGAAGTAACTTCTAGTTTTTAAATGGTTGGTGTGGCTAGAAAACAGCATTATACTACAAAGCTTTGAAAACACCTCCAGTAAATAAAAATATAACTGTATATAGGATATCTATGTGCCCATTACCGAATACAGATACGCTGTCCTGTCGAAGCCTGCTAGTATGATCTTAAGTCACTTTTCCTGTAGTTGCAAGACCAAAACCCCATTCAGTCACCTAGCTAAAGCCTGCTTTGGAAAAAAAAATTAACACTTGAATGTTCTTAGTGTGATTACAATTAATTTTCATCAAGACATGCAGACTTACCCACAGCAAGGAATAATGCATTTCTGGTTTTTTTCTATGGATGCATTTCTGGTTTTTTTCTATTTTGAGGGTTTTTTTTCTCCAGCGCAGGCTGGAGACACACACCCTTTCTCCTTGCAAATAGAGTCAGTTTATTTCTTTGACATACTCACTAGTAAGTGTATTTTACATTACAGCTGATGCACGGGAGGTAAGAGTATTGTAGTCTCTGAGGTACCATTTGTTTTATTCCCACCTGTTTTTCCAGTTTCTAAAATCTCATGTCTAGCTTTTGATTTCTACTTTTCTTTCCAGTTCTGAAGAAAAGTTATGAATGAGATGAACAATTTGGCTGATGTCAGGCTTAACTAACTCACTAATTAAGCCTGACTGCTGAAATGTAGCTTCTGTTTTCTCCTGTACAGATACCATGTTATACTTTTAGCATATTGGGATCCACAGGGAAATGTGATTCCTGCCATATCCTAGGGTTCCCTAGTACATAATGCAACAGCCAGCCTTGCTGGAGCTCCCTTGCACTTCCCGGTGGGCCATGGCTGGCTGTATAATATGCAAGAAGACATAGATTTTGTAAATGGCTTCATTTCTACAAAACATTCAACTCCTCTGGACGCTTGAAAACACCTGGAGCTCTTTCTGCCTCAATTTCTGAGCAATGTTTTCTTGGTGTTTGCATAGCACCTAAACCATGTTGATTCTTTCCCTCAGAAAATAGTTGCTGCAGCCAAGAGAGGTACTAGAGGTGTCAGACCAGGGTACTGTTGCTGGTGCTTTTACCTGTAGTGGTACAGAGCTCTGCAGTGCTGTGATTAGTTTGTTTTTGGGACATGGAGCACCTAAAATAAAAAGAGGGGAGAGAATCTGTCTTGTAATTGCTTTGTTGCAAAGATCATGCAGCATCTCCCACCACGGGTGAGATGAGGAAGGTTATGCTTTGTCTGGCAGCCTGTCTGGAAGCACAGGTATTTTTCATCCAGTGTTGGTGAGACTGAGGTTCCTTAACATCTGTTGCAACAGAAACCTGGGTATAAAGGGACCTTATGAGAGCAAATGTTAAGTGTCCTGAAGCAGAAATGTTATGAAGTAGCAACTAAGGTGGATCCAAGTCCTGAGGTCCTCTGTAGAGTTAATTGCTGGGCTTTACTTAGAGGTAATGTTTGCGTGTTGGTGAGAGGCTGTTCTGGTGACACAGTTACAGCTTGGTAAATGCACTGTGCACAGCCCAGGGAAATCTAGTGGAAGCCATCAGTTTGGAGACTGAGTGTGGGAGACTGAGCTAGCAATCTCAAGACTCACAGGTTTCCTTAAACTAAACAATCAAGGGAGAAAATGCAGAAAATGTGGTTCAAAAATGTCTATTAGGTAGGAAAGAAATCCTTTCAGGTACATGAATTGCCCCTAGTGATCCTAGGTTTACCCACACACCTTTTTCTTTTGCCCTAAATGTTTAAACAAAAACCTGATAGCACAGACTAGCAGTGCTATTCATTGATGTAGATAAATATACTTTAGAATTATTTAAGTAGTGCTTTAGCTAGGGAATTTGATCTATCTAATGTGCTACAAGATAGCTGGAGGTGTAGAAAACATTCTCACCTGACAAAAATGTGGAAGGTTTCCTCCTGGTCCTGTGCTCCTCTGATGTATGTCCTAAGACACTGCCAATGCATGCCTTTTCTTACAGTTCACTGTTTTGCTACAGTTTTGTTTGCTAAAAGTCTGCAATTGCTGAAAAAAAGGAGTAAATGATGCTGGAAAGTAAATATAATTTGCAACCTCAGTTTGAACTATAGGTTCATGTTCAGCATATTGTATATTTCTTTTTCTTAAACCTGTTAGAAGAATGTTCCATCTGAGCAATTGCTCTAAAAGCAAATGAAACAATAAGGCATCATTGTTTGTTCATATGTTAGAGATAAAATGTGTTGTTGTATCCTGCTAATAAATCCTAAATTTTTTGGTTATCACTGACTTACTTGTCAGACTCCAGACTAGAGCAGGCTGCTTTCTTGAGGGCTAGAAGAGGCATTCACATCATAGCACTCCTTCTTAACCTCCAGACAAACCCTTTATCTTCACTAATGTGCATTATTTTACTTTTTGCAGCATATACCCCAAATTCTGTTTTGCCATCTGCTCTGTGGCAATTGAGGCTTCAAAGGGTTGGCTATTTATTACTTAATAGCCATGGATAGAAATACAGTAAGTTCTTTACAAAATAAAAATCAATACTCACTGACATACTGCATATTGAAGAAAATAATTGTTTATGGCACACAGCTTAAGCTGTTCTGGTAATCACGTTGAAAAATACAATATTTATTCATTAGATCAAATTTAATGAGGCCTCCTGGCAGTAATTATAAAAATTACTGTAGCAGTAAATTACTAATGAGTTGTGATGTGCTTCCTACCTGTGAGGAAGGACTGGGGGTTGAAAAAATTGATATCCAGACAACACTAGGGAGGGTGAGATCTTGAGGCTAGGAGTCAAGCTCACAGCAGCGCGGAAGTTGTTCACTGCACCGGAATGGTTAAACTGAAAAAAAGAGGAAAAAGAAATAGCAGAGAGACTAATAATCATGGGTTTCACTTTAAATGGATTGTAGCTCTAGGTTTGTTTCCAAACCTACACCTATAGGCAAGGGAACAATGTTATCAAGGGGAGGAAGACTTCTGTACATCATCTTGCTACAAACGCAGCTGAAGTGACCTAATTTACTGTAGTAGATCTTAGGCTGGGAACAGCTTCTTGCTTTCCAGTTGTAATAAAGTTCCATGCAAAACACAGCAAAGAGGAAAATGTTTTCTTAGTGCCCTCAAATCTTCAGAAGAGTCACCTAAGATGCAGAGCTAAGACAAAGGTTGAAATCCCCCATGAGCTTGCTTTGATGCAGGGGAGTTTGACCTGGATTTCTTTTTTCTGAGACAAAGCTTTAAGGAATGCAGAGGCTTTTGGCAGCAAATGGTACACAGTATGAAATACACCAAGGCATAAAGGTGTAAAAATGGTGCCACTTCTATCAAAGTCCAAGTTTCTGCTGATTACAGTGTTCCTGCAGTAGCAGACTGGCTAGAGAAAGGGGTTCTGCTGCATGCCAAAATTAATGCAAAAATGAATTGGCATGTAATTATGTTTCTATCTGTAGCTTGTAAAGGTGCCACAGATGTGCCAGGTGGCCTTTGGTATTGTAAAACAGTGAATTGGCTAGGTTTTAGCAAATGCTTACTGCAGAAGATTGATTCTGGATTGAAACATCTACTCAAAATCAAATAGGAAAAGGCTGTGCATTTTTATCTCTCACGGCACAGAACTGCTCTTAAATACAATGTTGAGGCTTTAAAAGGAGTGGGGAAATCCAGCTTGACTTATTTACTCCTTATGTTGGTATGTTGGACTAAAAGGAGCCACTGGGCATGGATACTTCCACACACTCATACATGTTGTGAAGTCAAAAGGGGAGAGAAGTATATGCACTCATCCTTCCAGAGTCATCTTCCAAAAACCTTGAAAGAAGCAGAAATGCAGGTCCCTTGCACACAGAGATGCAGAGGTGCTGGCTTTTGTGGAGCTAGGGGTTTCTTAAGATGAGAGTCCCTAAGAGTCAAGCATTACAGGACTGACCCCAAGACCTTTTGAGGCTTTAGCTTCACGCCTAAATAAATGTATTCACTGAAAATATGCACAAAGCCTTGGGCAAGCTAGGAAATGAACAGCAACAGGTCAGCATGCAGCAGGATTATTTTTGCAGTTTCCATACTTTCAAGAAAAGGGTACATCTTGTTACTCCTCTAAAAAGCAGTGATTTGCACTGGTTTGGCTATTTCACATTACCTGGCTTCTTGTTACTGAAATACAACAAGAGCTTTTGCCATGGTGCAATTACAAAAAGAAAATACCTTTCAGACACCCAGAAATTAACCTTATTTAACTTCATTGCCACAAAATCCACGGACCTACTTTGTCTGTGCTGTTATGTCACACTGCAGGGAAAACCATCTAGTTTTGGCTGTGAAGATGGTATCTCTGCTGCTTAAGGGATGAGCTCTTTTCCTAGCGCGGCCACGCGTTTCCTCAGTGACTTTAGGAAATTCAGTCTTCCCCTGTTTCTCTTTTTAAAGCACGGAAATCCTCTCCTCCGCAGGCTTTCCCTTGCAGTCTGATCCTGTCTGCAAAAGAAAATAAAGTGTGGTTTTTTTATTATTAGCTAAACTGAATTTGGCAATGGACAGATGTTCACTTTGCATACAGCTGTGCTGGCTGAAGACGTATTTTTCTATCTTTCTGGAGGCTAAATTAACACTGATAGAAAATTCTGTGGTCTTCAGATAGAAAACATTTTAGAAATAGGAATTATTGTGGGTTGGATTTTCAGAATTGCTGTCAGCCACAGCTGATATCAGTGGAAGCTGTGGGCTGGAAAGACCTGGAGTCCTGAACTACTATACTTTACATGAATGTAGAAATAGTTAATGACTGGCACAGGATTTTGGATCAATCCACAGTAAAAGCTCTCAGGTAAATACAAAAGGTAGATGTGGTGGAATGCTCCTATTTGGTTTTTTGCCTGTGTTGTTTTTTGATGTTTGTTTATATTTTTTTAACTGCAGAATGCAGGTCTGAGGACTTACTGCCCAGAAGGCTACAAGCTTTCATCATAGACTGTCTGACGATCACCTAATGATGCAAAATAGGTTTTCAGTTAGTATTGTGAATTCTTAGGGCAAAATGGGAGCTATTTACCTAATGTTTCTTCTACACCTATGAAATTTATTTACTGTATGTGGAGGAAGGGGAGGTGCAATGTGGAACTAAATCCAAAACCTAAATAATAATGATGAAGCTTTTAAGAGACAATGTCTCACAATCTGACATAAGTAGTAAGATTGTTACACTATTACTATAATTAAATTACATTATGCTGTTGCATTAAACTAATCCATCCATAATACTGTACTTTGAAGCAAGATTTTGTCACATAAATATTCTGTGCCTTTAAACTTCTGCATTTTGTCTTGCAAAATGCAGGGAAAATACAGAAATTGGAGGAGCAGAATATAACATGAAAAGCTATAGCGGTAGGAAAAGGCCAGCTGGTTCAACATGCCAATCCTTTTAAAGCAGGTAAGTAGAGTGTTAGAATACATTTACCAAAAGGGTGGAACATGAGATGCATGCGTGAGGTGCCTGTTATTACTTTGAAAATGTTAGGTACCGATCTAAAAATTATCTTTCTAGCCTTTTCCCATACTACAGAACACGTAAGGTTAAATCAGGAGCTTCTTAGAGTAAACTGTTAAGAAAAACATGCAAATAATAGCTGAAATGAAGCTGCAATCTTTTATCTGAACAGAGGCAGAAAAAGAAGGGGGCTACGGATCACTTAGACTATGATCAGTGAAACAGGGCAGCTGATCAGACAGATGCAGTCTTTAGAACAATGTTAGCTTTTGCAGACCCAGGAAGCAGAATAATATTTTTCAAACTGAAGACTTCATTCCCATCTTAACAGATCAAACCATCTTTCAGAGCAGCAGATCCTGTCCTCTCTCTGCCTGGTAAGCTGTTGTACATTTATTCTGGTGCTAGTTCTTTTCCAAATGAGTTACTGGTGCTTTCATCCACATCCTGCTGACAGTTATCCCTTTCTCACCTTTGCAAAATACAGACTGTGTTAATTGCTCCTTTTTGATATCATGCACAATTACTTGGTTTTTAGCAAAAATTATCAAGGAAAATGACAAGTAGATTTCTGCCCCTTTGCTTACCTCTCCCATAGATAGCATACAAACACATGCTGTAAACTTACTGTATGCCAAGCTGCTGTAACTGGGACTACAGAATTTGCTGTCCTTCCTGTGTTTGCCTCTGCCTTTAAGTGTTCACTGAACCATCCTAGTCTGCACTCTCTGTGATCTAATTGTGCCGGCAATATACCAGGATGGACATGCTGTTCATTAAGGATTCAGATGTATACAGGGGTTCTCTTGCAGTTCCAGGGGGTAGGAACAGGATGAAAACATTATGAGACTCTATTAAGTCTTATAAGACTGCCACCCCTTGCCTCTGGCAGCTTCAGGGGTGGGAATTGGCCTTTACAGGGAGGTTATCATCTGTAACACATATTTATGCCATGTCCATCCTGTATAAGAATGCTCTCAGTAAAACTTAGACTAGGCTGTAATAGTACTTTGCACTTCTTTGTTGCCTTTCATCTGAGCATTTCATTGTGCCTTTAAAAGCTTTCATTAGCTAAAATTCACAACCCTGTTGTGTGGTAACTGTGGATTAACACCTCCACCACATGCAAAATACAGTTCAGAGAAGCAAGGACTGGAGTAAGTGGTTTAAAAAGCTGGAAAGAATGAGGAGTGTGTGGGGGGGAATTGAATTGATTATTTCCAGCTCTGTGTTTTCTGTCTAAATATCTTAGACTTGGATTGATGTTCTGGCTTCATTCTGCTGCATTTTTAAATGCTGGTGTGTGGCAAATTTAGCATTGTTTCAAAATTCTGAAGATACTCATTTGCAGGTTCATTTATTATCTGCTGGAAATCTATCCTTTGATAACTGGATGCAGATGTAGCCATGAGAGTGATATAATTGCCTGTGGAGCTAGGTATGCATTTTAAGTATTGTTAAGCTACAGGGTCTAGTTTCCCCAGGATATGTATGACTCTTGTGAATGCCGGTTACACACATTCCAGAGAAGAGAATATGCCCCTAAAGCTACAATGTCCTTCGTGCATAGCCTCCAATCCTCTACAAAGCTTACATTTCACAGGATTCAACATTATTGGTTCTTTTGGGATCAATGAGAAACTCACCACCCATCTCCAGTATCTCTGAATTACAGAGCAGAACCAGATCAAACACAGAAGAGTTCCCTCATTTATCCTGCCTCTGTAATACATCAGAGTGTGTGCTGCATTCATTTTGTGTAGGCGGGCTGGTGTCTAATGTACTCTGTGAACATATTTATAAAGGATTAACCTGTGCCTAGTGTTCCTAAAAACTGATTTAGTTAAAATACGTATTTTATTCTACTTGTCTCAACCATACAAATCATTCCTGTTTAGCTTTGATGTTAGTCATTTTTGCTGTAGTGTAATACACTGCACATTATCAGTAGTCCTGCTATGTATGACAGGCTTTTTTCCTCCAGCCAATACTTCTCAGTGCATTGTATCATCTGCGTCGGAGAATTTTAACCTGCAGTGAACGTGTTCACTAATAGAATGTACTGCTTAGCAAACACTGGAACACTGAGGGTTTGAATAGGGTGCTCTTGCTTTCAAAGTGTTTAGAAGCAGACTGGGTGTAGAAGGTCAGGAATCACAGGTGCTGGGAAGGACCTGGATGCACATTCTATCTGGAATGCTCTGTGTGTGCCCACACACTGACCTGGCACCTGCCCCGCTAAGAAGGGTCCAGTAAAGTGACTGGACTGCAAACAATTGCAGCCCTACCTCCCACCAGGCCCAAGTTCAGTATGTATATTTAAAAATATTTACTTTGACACAGGTAATATTTAGAAATTTGTTTGGGGTAGGGAAAGGATTAAAAGGAAATACTAATGACTAGCTTGGCAACAGGGAATTCTGACCCTCATCTGCAATATGTGAAGATAGCTCCAAAAATGTGAAGGGCAATTTGAGAAGTTGCTGACTAGGAACTTGGGATAAAACGGAAGAAGGGCAGACTTCTGATGAAGGGTTAAGGGTAATTTATTTAAGTTATCAACCATAGGGAAAATGACCAAAGCAAACACTGGAAAACCTGTTTCTTCAGATATTTGACAGCCAGGCTTAAGGTTACTTCTCACCTTGATCTTCAGCCACGAATTCAAGCTTGGTTTGGTTTTGGTGTTTTGGGTTTTATTTTGTATCAGCCTATACTGGGATAGGAACTGTCTGAAGAAGCTTATAGAGTTTTCAGTATCTTCTGGTAGAATGGATTAGTGGTACTTGATTATACTTTGGTTGCTCATCTGATTGCCACTGAATTCAAGGAGTGCAGGCCACTATAAATTCTGTTCTTGATACCATAGTTTTTGTATAACTCCTGTGCCAGATATTATTTGTTGTACCATTAGTCCATCTTATCTGGATATAAGAAAACACAAAAATCAGTGTGTGTATCAGGGGGAGGAAGATTCTTCTCAGCAGCCCATCAGGCAGTTTTTCTAGTTAATTTTCTTTCCCATTGTTCAAATACTAACTCAGAAGCTTGCAAATGTTTCTGTTTCTTGCCAAGACAGTGGTGCTTTTGCCCTGGCACACATTAATGTTTTTTTTCTCCTTTTCTTGTGTTTTGAGTGCAGCTGAACAACAAATTTCTCTCTGTTTAACAAGCAACTTCCTCATATTAAAAGTTTTATCCAAACGGAACTTTTTTTTTCTTTAATTTCAGCACAGTTCTGCATTTGTATTTGTTAATTAAATACTGACAAGTGAATAACAGCAAGTGCAGCAATATTGTGTGTTTGTGGGCTTTCAGAACAGCCCCTCTGGAACCTGAGCCTGTCTGTCTCAAGGAGCCACAGCAGCAGCCGTGCTTTGAGAGGTAGGCAGTAAGACAGCAAGCTGGTATTCAGGAAACAAGAGTGGCTCCTTCAAAAGAAATCTAACCTCTTTTCTGCCATTCCATGTGCATTAGACTTAACAGTACTCTCAGAAATTTTCATGCAAGTTACACCCATTTTGTACACCTCCCTGAAACGAAGATAATTTTAAGTTTTACAGCAGCAAAATAATTTGCTGCTTGTTTTCTCACCAGTGTAAGAGACTTTCTTTAAGTGGAAGTTGGCTCTTTGGAGGCCATAGGAGGACATGGATAGATGGATGGATGTGTGTGTACGTGCATCTGGAGTTCTTTTGTTCTCTCCCTGTTAGCTTTGATTGTTAAAACAGCCATTTCAGTAATTTCTTGGCTGGCTTTGCAGGGAATAAAATCTTGGTCTTTGCTGCTCCTGGAAGAGAGGTTGTCACAATGTTGCTCCCCCACTTGACTGACAGACACCTCTGCGAACACACAGCATGTTTCATCTCAAAGCACTCGATGAATATCCTTAACCCCCCCCCCCGTCTGGACCAGCCCACCTCTACTTGCAATGCTCCTTGTCTTTTCTCGCAGGATTGCAATCTTTGCCTTTTGTTCCTCCTTCTCAGGAGTTAATACCTCCCCACCTTACAAGTCAGCAGCAGATTCTGTCAGTTTAAAACCCCAAATAACAAACCCTCCTACCCTGAAGGCCTTTTCTTTTCAAGCATGTATTTTTCTAGCCTGTGAAGGAGTCAGTGCCATAACCCTGACTTTTCGTGGAATAGTTTCTAAGCCTCTATCTGTGTATCATGAATATCTCCCAAAGAGGCAATGAACATCCCCTCTTCTGGCAGCTCCTACATTTTGTGCCTTCCTGCCCCCCACTACCATCCTCTGCTCCTTATATGCCCCTTCACTTCATCCTCTTGTCTCCTTTCAAATCCTCATTCACTGCTACTCTCACCTCAGCCTGCTCCAGCCGTTGCCTGACAATGCAGTCACAGCCCAGAACCTAAACATTTTTTGCCTCTGTTAAGGCATTCCACTATTGGTCTTTTGCAGATTTCCAGAAAGCTGGACGACCCGTGACACAAGTTTCCAATCTTTCTCTTTCCTCCACACTCTATTTCCCTATCTGTTGAATTTCTGTGGCCTGAAAAAGAATGCATCAGCTTGGCTTTTTTCTTTTTACCCCATCCCACCTTTCTAGCTGAGGGGTTTCTTGACACTCAGTGGCATTGCTTCCTGCTTCCTAAAATGCTGCTGTTGAGAAATGCCAGACACATCTGCCCTGGGGGTAGTTGACCGTCTCTAAGCCAGAGACAGGAGACAGCTGGCTTAGAGACAAGAGGCAACTCCTCCACAGAAACGTGAAATAGGTGACATATAGGGCCAGCTTATAAAGGGCAGCATTAACAGAATTCATGTTCACTTCAAAGACACAGAAAAGGATCCTGAACATAAACTGAAGATCTGAGATTATTAGGTGATCTGACGATCTCCAGCATTTTATCACTTGTGTTTGTGGTTTCTGACGTTTGCCGAGACCAACACGCTTAAACTGTCATGTACTCTGATTTTTCCCCTTCACCTCCTCACTCTTTCCCACCTTACTTTAAAATGGCAGTTTCTTAGAAACCAAAGGAGTTTTTTCAGATGTCTCAGATGGTGGCGTGTCAGATAGGTATATAAGAGACAGAGGGGTTTGAAAACAGGGAGGATAAAACTATCATGATGACTGAGGCCTCTGTGCGCTTTGCAGCATGCATGACAGGGAGGGTGTCCTTCCCTGGAGGAAGCTCACAGCTCCTGCTACTGACAATTACTATGGGGTTTTAGACATGACAGTGATTCAAGTTTTATTTTCAGTCTCTACTGGTTCTTTTTTCACCTCCCCAAACCCAGGGGGCTGACAGCCAGGCTAAGCTGACCACTCCACCAGTCCTGTCCGTGCAGACCCGCTCTGGTGCCTCCCTCTCACCTGCTCCGCAGTCCCTCCCCGTACTTGCTGCATTCCAGCAGGGAGGCCGTCTTGGAGCCCAGCTGCATAACGCTGCTTCACAGCAAGGATGTTGCTCCCTGGTGACTCACTGCATTTTGCACCTGATGGTAAAAGATAATCTGTCACCTTAAATCCTACTAGTTCTGCAAGACAGCTTTTATATAATCAGTGGGTACTTTTACCCTCTTTTGTCCAAACATGAATATAAGGTCCAGCTTGAATCCCCCATATATTTTTTTGAAGAAAGCAGCTGTGTTGTCCTTCAGGAAAACAGCTTGTAATTTAGCATTACTGCGTTATATCCCCTAGGCAACGCTTTCTGTCTTCAGGACATATATTTATCACAGACATCACAGTATCTCTATGGTGGTTTAGTTTTCCATCAAGAAAAGCTAAAAGAGCATTTAATTCCGTAAAGCTCTGATTGATCTTCACCACAATGTACCTCTGGTGCTTTTCTCAATGTCTCCTCTGCTGAACAAGATTTCTTCTTCCACTTTTGATCTCTCAGAAGTCTGAACGGATCTCAGAAGTGTGGGCTTGCTTTGCCTTCTAGCGCTACCTGTCTTTGTGCTTGGCAGAGCTTTCCTGTCCTTTGGTCAGCTCTGGAGTCCTGGTTAGCTCCATCAGCCAGTGGCTCTTTGCCTCACTCAGGAGGCTACCCGTGGAGAATTGAATGTATGTCAGCAAGGAAATAATCTGACAGTCTTGGATGGCTTTCACTTTTTGTTTTCAGTTTTATTTTTGGTATTATAAAACAATTATGGAGAGTAGATACATGGACACATCTTAAGATATTCAAATGAACAGAAACAGTACTTGCTCTGTAACTTTTCTCTGTCTTTAACAGAAGCTGCTTTGTTAATTGCTACTTCTTCTGGTGATCATTTCACCCTTGAGCTCAGAGCAGTGCCCTTTTATTGTTAAAAATTCTGATCCCAAAAGACACAAGAAACCAAGCTTGGTCTTCTGAGTAGCACATACTGAGGGCTACAGCACTTGTCAAATGTATTTGATCAGCGCACACAGCTTGAGAAAAAAGCAAGCAAGCAAGGAAGAAGTGGGAATGCAAATTTTAGAGAAATCTTGTAAAGTCTGCCGTAATTGGCAAGGTAAATGCAAGGCTCTTTCTGCTTTTCATAACACTGGTAATATCAGTTTATGATAAAAAGCTATTCTGATTTACACAAGAAGGTTAGATATTTGCCAAAAAAATTCTTTAGTTTCGATTCTATTTTTTTATAATGGACATGAAGTACCATCCATGCTGAATGACTGTTGGCATTCGACTCACCACTGAGCAACTGTATGTTGATGGATAAGCCAGTCTCATCCAAGTGTCAGGAAGATTATCAAAAAAAAGAGCTGTCTGTAGTTGCTCCATCTCTGAGGAGATTGCCAACTCACCCTAACAAAAGAAAACATTAGTGTGCTATTTGCGTCTCACAAAGAGACTGTGATAAGATGACATGATAAATGATAGAGGGCTTTTTTTTTCCCAGTAAAAACACATAAGGTAGCTAAACCATCAAGTGTAAAGAATATTTTGGCTCTTGCCACTGGGGTGAGTAATTTATTTTTTAAAAAGGGGAAACAGTCAGAAAAACAAGAGTGTAGGTTCTGGGTTTTCACTCTAATTGCATTAAGTAATTATATGATATAGTAATTCATATACATACACATGGAAGCACCCACCTACGCATATGCAGAGAGAAAATGATAAAGGGCCAAATTACTAACTTGCTTTCCGATATCCCACAGAAAATTGTACATGCAATCAAGCTACCATTCTGCTGGCTTGCTTGCACTAATGGCTATTTGAGTGCCCATGTTTTGTTACTCTGAATTAAAGATCAAATGGAAGGTAATTTTAGGTGGCAAAAAAGGAGGTCTCTTAAAAAAACTAGCTCTATGAATTAGATTTTCAGTACCTACTTTTGGAGTGGTATGCATAAACTACAGCTCTGCATGGATTTACTACAATTGTCTGTGAAAATTGCTAGCGATGCCTGAGAAGCTACTTGGTTGCCCAGTTCTGTGATTGAACATGTATTACATGTTAGTGCAGCGGGTACATTGCTATTTGAGATTGCTAGATATTATGAAAATTTGGCCTTCTACGATTAAGAACATTACATGTTGCTATTCAGCACTTTCTTGGTGTTGAGAGACATGTTATTACTAAATGTTACCGAAGATGTGTGATGTTACCCACGTTCTTTTTACCTTGCTTCACTGCACTCCCCAGAGGCACAGTGAGATCAGGACTTGGGTGTTTGCTGATGCTGCACCTTTACCTGCAGTTAATGGCCTTCTCCTAATGTGGTCGAATGCCACATACTGATGGCTTTGAAGGTGTTGACCATTTAACACAATCTGAACCATGTGCCTTTTACAGCAGGGATCTATATACAGTAATCATTTTTGGTATCAGAAGGTCTCTTGAGGCATCAAACAGCTGCCTCCTTTTTCTCCTATGAATTGCCTAAAACACATGTGAACATATACCATAACTAGCAACCAGATCTCTTTGCAGTTATAACAGAGGAGACAAATTTCTGCAATGGCAGAAGAGTAGAATGTACCAACCTTACTTCCATGTCTGCCCTGAAAGAGGAATCAGACCATAATAAGAGGCCTTGCATTTTGCTTGCTGGTATGCAGAGAGAGAGAAGAGTTCAGTGTCCTGAGCAGTTTTGTGGTAATTTTTTCCACACAAATTAAAACAAATAATTTGATACATGGAGATGAGTTACATATTTGGAGTAGGCACCTTAGGAAAGCACAGTTTTTAAATAAATGAAATGACAAATAAGCTCCCCAGGTGTCACTCACAAGTGCCTGTTACTGGCATCTACACTCATGCTATTTAAAGCCGTGCATCCCCTAAGATTAGTAAAGCAAAGCACACATATCTTCAGACATAAGTTAAGTTCTTGAAGAGAATGCCTTACCTCATGGATGAGCAGGTCCAGTCTTTCATATTCTGGAAAACAAATCAGTTTATGTGAGTATCTATCAGCTGGTGTTTGAATGAAATGCATAATCTTCCTTTCTTCTGAAAGATTTTTTCTTTATGTCATCTAGCTCTGCCTTCATCCTCAAGAGATACCATGTTGCATGAGGCAAGTGTCTCATGTACCCACTACTGCATAAATGTAAAGCAAATTATAAACTTTGTGTATCTTAACTTTATGCAGTGAAAGCATTTCTATGCTTTCATGTCATAGTATGAAGGATATGGAGGATTTATCCTGTGAAACAGAGAAAGAGTGGAAGACCTGTGCACATCCATGCTGTTAGGAAGAAAAGCAAATTCTGCCTTATAGTTTGGAAATAATGGCATTTTGCAACCTGACAAATGATCTGAAATAGCACAACACTATTAATACATTGTAATGTCCCAGCAAGATCTTTTTCCTTTGTGGTGCAAAATGATGCATATTTATGTCTCACTGATACTAGAGATCTCTCATTGCAAATTTCAGACTGAATCCTTGCAAAAATATGGGTATGAAAATATCTAATTCGATTGAAATCGGTGTCCATAGGAGGAAAAAACCCCAAGCACAAACCCATAGACAAAAACTGTCTTGTGACAAATTTGAAGCCTGCTCTGTGTTTTGACTAACCTTGTCTTCCACAAGCTTAGGAGACTCCTTCCCCAGTGACTGAATATTTGAATTGCAGCTCTAAAAGCATATGGAGTATGTTTGCAGTTATTACAAAAGCAATCTCCACGTTGGGGTGCAGGCCATAACGGATGGCACTTTGGGGAGGTAGCATTTTATCCATATTTTTATGGTAGCCTTCATAATCCAGGTTCGAAGAGACTGCAAAGCCTGAAGCAAGCACTGATTTCCTATCAAACTGTCAAAAAAAAAGAATAAAAACCTTGTCACTAAGACATTGCTGGCAATCCTCATTAGACAGAATAAGGAACCTGCTTAGGCATAAATGAAATTGTTCTATTATGGAGTCATTGTTGAGAACAAGACTTTTATATCACTATTATATCCATGGAAATTAATCTAATTTGTTCCCCATTTTAATTAGCTCCTTTATGTCACACCCAAGTTCCAATGCTTGCAAGAAAAAAAAGAGGATTTTTAAAATAATCAGATTATCCTTCAGAAAGAAAACAGCAGAAAGATAATTTTAATTTAAAAATAAAGAGGCAGAAATATTTTTTAAAGAAAAACATTATTTCTTCCAAATTACAAAGTGCTGTTCTCTGGTGTAACATTATTATTCTGTGTAGCAACTTATTAAATGAAGCAATTTATGGCAGCATCTCTAAAAAATGCCATCCTTTATTGAAATGAAAACAAGTAATAGCATAAAGACTGTAAAATAAAAAGGCAGAATATCTTCTTTTAGAACATTACAAAAATACAAAAATGTATTGTCTATTTGAAAATCAATACAATACCATAAAATAAAATGGAACTGGGGTATCATCATCATAATTTCTATTTCAAATGGTTTGCTGAGAGCCAAATTGTGTCTTTTATGGAAAAAGAATGACAAATGGTTTAATTCAATATCACACGCATGTGTATATATGAGCTGAAATTCTGCTACAACTCAAAGCTGTTAGGCAAATATTTTAGTATCACCACAAGTTTAAAAACAACAGACATGTGGGAGTACATCCATTTATTTACGCTTGTTCTGACTTAAAATTCAAAATGCTATTTGATGCTTTTAAAATACTGCTGTGGGATGTTAAATTACTGCTGAATTCTTACTGTTCTGAGATACCTTTCAACCTGCCAAGATGCATGATGATGATGATGATAATAATAATAATAATAGCAGTAGTGTGGGGATCTTAAAAATAATGTGGGGCTTATTTCTGTAAGATAAATACCATTTTCACTAACCCCTGTTTTATGATTCAGCATTTCTGATGCAATAAAGTGAAATAATGTAAGTAAAACAACAACAGGTTTGTGTGGGATGGGAAAGGGAAAACGAGCACGTGCATTGTCAGAATTTCTGCAGAAATTGTAGGGGGGAAAAAAAAGCTCATGTAAGTGGCGCTTCTCTCTCTCTTCCCCACGGGGAAAATTCCTCTTCTTGTTTTTCGTGTTCGTCAAATTTCCTTCTTTTATTCCGTTTTCTGATCTCGTCCTTTTGTTCCCCTTGTCTCCTCGGATGCGTCTCCTTCCTCCCGCAGCGGGAGCTGCTGGCAGCGGGGCCGGAGCGCGGCGGCCGCGGGCTGGCTCGGGGCGCTGCAGGTGAGCGGGGCAGGCGGGGGGAGCCCGCGGCGGGTGCCGCGCGTGTTCGGGGCCTGTTGCACTCCTGCCTCCCTCCTCGCCCTGCCTCTTTCCCAGGGACAGCGTGGGTGTGAAGCCCCTGCCTGTGGCGCTGGGAGCTTTCTACACCTGCCTTGCTCAGGGCTGCGGGGGAGGAGGAGGAGGTGAAATGGCAAATGCATTCTCAGGTGAGGATGGGGGCTGTGAACCACCCCTCTCGGCCGCGCTTGGCTTGCATGGGCTGGGAAGGGGCTTGTTTGCTACCTGTTCCCATTACCGTCTGAGAAATGCCGAGCTCAGTGAGGAGCCCGCCGCCCGCTCGGAATGGACACTGCCACAGGCAGTGATAATCACCAAATGCCCCAAAGACTTGGGAGAGGACTTTTCTGCCTCCCTCTTGCCTAAATAGTTTGTCGGTCACGGACCCTTGGTCATTATCTCTGCTCGGCCGCAGCAGTGCGGGCACGGCCCTACAAGAAATCTTTGCATTGCTGTAGGATCAGAGGTCACCGCCGCAGGGGACCAGGGCTGGTTTATTAAACAGCCAAGTCTGTTTAAGGTGTAATTCCTCAGGAAGAGCAGTGCGCTTGTGGCCATTTAAACGAGTTAACAGAGCGTGCCTGTTCAAGCCCGTGTTTGCTTTTCCCCAGGCACAAACCCCGGCTCCGTGGGCGGACGCCCGGCGTTGCCGTCGGCCGAGTCGCCTCAGCCCCGCAGGTCTGTGACCTCTGGCTCCTGCCCATGTCACATCGCTGTCCTCCGGGAAGAAACTGCGGACCAAAGTGTAGGATGCGCCTTGTTTTTGCTGACACCACTCCAGCCGCGCTGGCTCCCGCACTGGTAATGACCGGGCTCACCCAGGCGCCCGGGCGGGAGGCTCCGGGTCGGGGGGCGGGTTGCAGACTCTCCCCGCCGGTGCTGGGTGTTGGCAGCGGGTGCTGGGGGTGCGGCCCTGCCTGGGGAGTCCCGTACGGCCCCGCTCCGGCGTTAACGCGAGCGTCTGCGAGGGGGACACCTCCC